>OV651813.1:9350587-10550587 GCA_927349885.1 Psylliodes chrysocephalus
CTCACATTATACTCGCAGCCCAGTTGAAATTGACTAATAAATATGAGATGAAGTTCACTTCAAATAGATTGCCATACACAATAAATACTAGCGAAATGTCTATATCTTGTATTAAAAATAAAAGTGAGTCTATTCATAAGACTTTGATTGTCCCATTTATAATGTCAATACATCCAAAAATTGTAATTATCCAGCTGATTTAAACTCTTTATTTACTTTCTGTATAATATGATGATCAATTTAACTAAAACTATTGCATCTTTTATATGAAATTTTTTTCAATTATAAAAAATAACAAACAAAGCCAGGATATAATCGGCGGGCGTAATTTCGGCCGGTAATCCCCTCGCCTACCTGCCAAAAGCAAAGTGCCCATCTAATGGCATAGGTAATTTCGGCCGGTAATCCCCTCGCCTACATGCCAAAAGCAAAGTGCCCATGTAATGGCATAGGTAATTTAGGCCGAGGGTAATGTTTATGATAGGATTTTGGAATATACCTGAAAATAATAATCTACCCTTTTCATATTTCCATTTCTTAGAAAAGTTAAAAATTTACATTCATCTTTCATAATTTGATTTTCATTAGTTTAACAATGTGATTACCTAATTACAAAGTACCGGACCTTTTAATATTAAGATACTAACCACTTATTTTGTGGGCGACCAAGATATAGAAAACATCTATATTACATGATGGCAGTTTCGATAGTAAAGAGTTCACGCGGTTGTGACTTGCTTATTGTAGAAAAATTTTCATTTTGTAAACAAGACGTATTAAAGAGTGGGGAAGTGCGTTGGAGGTGCATCAGGAAAAATTTTAAATGTTTAGCTAAATTGTATACTGTTGGTGCCGAATATATTGTGACCAGGAGTGAGTTAACTCACAATCATGAACCAGATTAACGTTCTTTGCAGAGAAAAATTGTCACAAATGCATGCAAGCGAAAAGTCCAGGAGGACATGTCGGAGGAACCTTTTAACAAATTTATCGGACGAATTGATTACCGTGGATGTAAATCTAATAGAAGAAATGTGTATAACAGTCGTCGTCAGCTCTTGCCAGCCCTGCCTAAAGATATTCATGAAGTACATACTGTAGTTGATATGTATTCTCCTAAAACGACAACAGGTGAACATTTTTTGTTTATTAACAGTTCAGTTGATAATATCATTGTTTTTTTTACCGAACAAATATTACTACGTTGTGTAAAATGAATGTTATATGGCACATTTTCTTTTTGTACGAAATATTTTTATCAATTATTTACCATTCATGGCCTGGAAAATGGGCACTATATACCTCTTTTATATTGGCTGTTACCAAATAAGACTGCTGACACATATATTAAACTTTTTCTGTTGCTTAAATCTAAAATTTTGAAAGTTTTTAATATAGTTTTTGAACCGATGGAGGCATTCGTAGATTTTGAAATATTAATACATATCGCACTAAGAAATGTTTTGTCAAAAACGAAAATAAATGGTTGTAGATTTCACTTACATCAAGCGAGGTACAGGAAAATTCAGTCTTTAGGGTTAAATCAAATATATAAAGACAAAAACTCTGAAGAAAGTAAATGGCTTAATCACACTTTTGGGCTTACTTATTTAAAACCATCTGATGTTGAGGATTGTTTTATATTTGATTTAATGTCTTGCAAACCAAATAATGAACTGTTGGATAAATACGCAGACTATCTATTACAATATTATATAGCACCTGATTCCGATTTTCCACCAAATATATGGGTAGACGAAAATCCATCTATAAAACGAACCACAAACGCTTGTGAATCGTTCCATTCTAAATTGAATTCTTCATTTTATTGTTGCCACCCTTCAATATTTATTTTTATAGAAAAGTTAAAAGAATTCCAGATCGATTCATATTTAAAAATAAAAAGTTTAAATATTACAGCAAAAATAAAAGACAAGCAAGTCAGAAATAAATTAAAATTTATTGAAAATATGGTAAATATGCTTCAGTCTGGAAAAATTTCTATATTTAATTTTGTTAAAACTGTATCACATCAAAGTTCGTAAAAATGTAATGTATGTAAGTAATAGTGTCTTTGATTTTGGTTAAATAAAGAATGTTATAGCAATTCTAGATCTTATTTTATTTTACCTGCTCCTTCCGGCCGAAAATACCTATACGATAAGAACGAACCCTTAAACCTCCGGCCGAAATTACCGGTGATCTCGAGTAGAGTCCCGACTTCTCCAGGTCCCTTTGAATGATGTCCGAGTAGAGTCCCGGAGATGGTTGAGTAGAGTCCGAAGCTCATTATCTCAGGTACCTGAATTATTTTTTTTTTTTTAGTTTATTTTTTAGGGAACATGGTAATAAAGTAAACCAGATTGATAAAAAAATATATTTATTAATCATTCACAGTGCTATAAATATTTTTAAACCTAAAATAAGGGTGATTTATTTTATATTTACATAAACTACAAAATTAGGTTTTCTACATTTTAAATCGATTTCCAACTACCTTAATAAATTCCAAGTTTGTTATATCATGATTTTTTAATTGCCATATCTTGTCATCTAAAAATTGTTTGATTTCTATAGTTTTTGCAGAGTATATTTTCTTTTCATTTTGTTGCGCTGTCCTTATCTTTATGTAGGTATCACTTTGAAAATCTATTAAAACCGAAATAAATGGAAAAATATGAGGATGTGCATGGTAAAATGCAGAATTAAACCGTGAATGAAAACTTTCGCAGGCATTTGTAGTTCTCTTAACACTACTTGTATTTTCAGCCCATATGTATGGTGGAAATTTGGACGATTATGTTATGTAAGTATCTACAAGATAATCTGCGAATGATGTAACTTTGGAATTTCTGGGTTGAGAAGAAATTAAATCAATAGCAAAACAGTCTCCAACATCTATTGAATTAAGAAACGGCAAACCAAAACAGTTTCTCAAAAATTTTCCAGCTTCTGAATCCTTATCCTTGTATGCAGTAGTAAGACCAAGTTGTTGTATTTTTCGCCACCTAAAAAGTGCATGTTGCATTTAGTAAACTGACAGCATTGAAATATATATATTTTTTTAAAGAAAAATTACGTCTATAAGTTTTGGACAATCAATTTTTATTAAACTTTTTTCCTAATAATATTTTAAATCTCTAATACTTAATTATAAGGACATTCTATTTTTAAAATTTAATTTCCTTAAAATCAATAAGTATTAGAGATACAAAACCTAGCAAAACATTATTGAACAAACCTAGGCATTGAAATATTTATCAATAACTTACCATGATTGGCCCAAATGAAATCTACATCCAACAATACTTGTCTTCGCCCAAGTTTCTAGCACACTTTGGTGGATTGCCTCTTCAAAATCTGCCACTACAGTCGTTGGTCCCAATATTTTACCAATCTTTTGACATTCTTCTATTGCATACATTAATGCCAACATATAACTTTTCTTTTGCTTATTTGGAAGTATGAAAAAGACTAGAGGTACATAATGGTCACCTACTAATCCGTGAATGGAGAACATCTGAAGGAAAAATTTGGTGCAGCAATTGAATGTCCTATCCACATATATGGATTTCAAAGTGCACAAGAACTCTAAATTCTTTTTTGATGAGAACATAATTATATTGTTTTCTGTGTCGTTTACCAGAAGAAACGTTTCGCCCCGATTTGTCATAACAGGATAGGAATTGAGAACATTGTGAACTTCTTGTTGATTAGTTGGAAGTTTTGGTACAAAGCTCCTTCGAGAGTTGTATATGTTGTTTCTAATACATTTGACATCGCAATTAGTCAATGTTTCGACATCTCCTTTCCTTAGTTCTCGGTGAATTAATTTTAAAGGTCTCTCACTTAAATCTTCTGAGGCTTTTCTTTTTAGGGAATTGCTCACTTCATTCCTATTAAGAATTTTTTTATCAAGTGGTGGGTGGTTATGGTTGTCGGCAACTTCTATTATGTTTGTTTTTCCCTCTGTCTTCAAATAGGCCGTACACTTTTTATTTCCACTTACAGAACACACCCAACGTTTAATACCACCAGATAGTTCTTTGTGAAAACGATATTTATATCTATCTAACACTAGAAGCTCCTTTCCTTTCTCGCTAAGTATAAACTTTAATGCACTCATGATTTAATCTTGTCGGTTAGTAAACTAAACTAAAACTGTAATAAACAAAAGATCTAATTGAATATTATTATTTTATGCATGTTTTTGGGCATGTAGAAAGGGAACAATCAAATTGTAATTGTCATGATCATAAACAATTAATAAATAGTGATTGAAATATTAATAATAGATAATACTAAATATTCAAACTCAAAATATAGGTAGTTAATCCTTTAATGACTTAATCTGACCCTGGACTCTACTCAACCATCTAAATTTTGGACCGTCATCATAGCAGGTATAAACGGGACTCTACTCCGGTCTGCCCGAAATTACATATCCCCTTTAGATACCTGTCCTTTTTCCGGTCGAAATTACATCCTTTCGATAAAATATGGTAATCCGCATGACTTATTTCGTTTAATTTTTATTTCATGAAAATCCTATAATTTTGAATGAACCAAATGATGTATTTTTGTTTTTTCTTTCCTATATATATTTTTTTAATTTGAAATATGTATATTATTAATGTATACCTACTTCATAAACAGCTATATTTTTGTAAGTAAAACCCTAGCTGTAAAACGATATGTTTTTAAGAGCAATAAATCAATTATTATTATTATAAACCTGTGCGGTGAAAGATGACCAACTTTTTCACGCCTTTGATTTATAAATAAAACGTTTACGTCAATTATTTTTAAGCTATGACGCCAAATCCAATTAATTCCATCTGGAGATGATGAATCTAAAATAGAAATAAACCAAAAACGCAATTAACGATTAAATCCCTATATATCCTTTCTGTAAATCCCACGCAAAAAGATTGAAAAGACAATATTGTCGGTCTCGTCGGAAGACAAATAAGAAAGCCATTTAATTAGCCGTATTTCCTCTGTTTTCCTCTCGACGGTTTTTTAGTAAAATCCACTGTCCTTTTATTTCGAAATACGTCAAAGTTAAAGAAGCAGTTTAGCTTAGCTACGGAAGTTTAAATTGAAAGTCTTAGAGTCGCTATGAATCATTGACAAGCAGAATAATTAAGAAACATATCAAATAGTTATTTTTAGTGCTGTCTAGAATTTTTAAAAGATGAGAAGGGTAAATAAAAGATGATGATTAGCAGAATTAATGTTAAAACTACTTAGAAAATAGCAAGGTCTTTAGAAAGAAAAGAGATTTAGGGGAAAATTAAAGATACAAATTTTTCATATGTTATTGTTCAAAGTAAAACTAATAAAAAGAAGACTACGACTGTTACCAGGTTCTACTTAATTGGGTCATCTGATGCCTACTTCCTAAACTACATTAAAACAAGTCTCCTTAGTTTTCTTCAAAATCATTTGGGTTGTGGCTGTAAGTTTTAACGGTACAGTAGTAAACATGGGCTTCAAGAATGGTGTTATCCAAAGACATTACAAATAAGAGACCAAATTGTTTACATTTTTATGTGGCAAATCATTATTCCCACCAGATTCTTGTTTATTACGTCTTTGTCGATTTTAACAGTCTGTAAAAATTACTTTCAAAAAATAAAATGTGAAAAATAAAAAAAAGAAAATATACAAGAAGAAAACGAAGTAACGACTTGTCGTAGGGTGGCGGCTTCGCCGTCACCAAAAATTCTTAACCCATACCTGGCTACGCCTACTGGCATAGACGCCAATGGCCTGGACACAGCTAAAATTGAAAAGTAAAGTCTCACATAACATAAAATTTGTATTGGTGTCTAAATCAATGAGCTTTTGTAGCGTACTTGTAGGCTACAAAGGCGAACAGGTTTCAGCACTCCGGTGTCGTCATATAGGAGGATGTGTAAATATGTCAACCGGACAAACAGTGTTTTCCTTGGGAACCTCACGCAAATAGTGAATATAGTACAGTTAACTTGGCACAATAGTGTTAAAATAACTTAGTAGCGCCAAACGCAAGGCCATTCCTGTGTAAAAATATAAAAGATTCCTATCAACATTGAGGCTTAAGATATCACCATTAGAATTCATAATTTTCTGCGATTGAAATAAACTGATCCGGCAGTTAAGCAGTTTAAACTTGCTTTCCATGGTAGAATTCATCACCAAATGTTTCGTGGGCATTTGTGGCTAGGTGATGGCGTTACCCAAGTTGGAACGAGTATCTCTAGCATCTCCACTAAAAAGAATTCCCATCTGCGCATCGGATCATATCGGACAGCCGTGATAGATACCTGGCGGACTAGTAGTCACCCGATTTTTTTTTTGTAATGTCACGAGTGGAGAACTGCTGAAGTTTGTTAAATTTAAATATTTTCAGTAACGTTTGTTGAAATCAGTTTACCAGGTTGATTTTCAACATTTTAATCATTTAGGTAATTCTTTTACTGTAATATGTTAAATTTATAAAATGGTATAAAAAAAAAAATAATGATATGAGTGTGAAACTACAGTCTATAGATTCATATAGAAATTAAATAATATTATTGGTGGTATCTTAAGCTGGGGAAAATGTTAGATAACCAAAAACATCTTAATCAGTAAATTTTAGAATATATTAGTGTATTTTATATTGAAATAAGGCTGATGTCTGAAATATCGATGTGAATTCATAGTAAAAAAAAAAAACAGCAAATTAACTAATTTTAAATATAAACTCAAGGCATTTTATTTAAAAGTTACAATATAACACTTGGATTTGACTGCATATATTTCGGATCAATTCGTATAAATATTTCGTTTCTTCTACATTAGGAACCTTCTTTAGTGTTTGACACAAAATCTGTCGCAAATAAAATGGGATACACATAATAATCTCGGGTCCAATATGGTCCAATACCTTTTTTATATGAAAACTGAAACCTCTTTTTTCCCAAAAAATCAATGGACCCTTAAAAATGAATAAAGTCAGGGATAGCAACGGATTTCCAGAACGCGCCATTTGTTTTTCTTAGCGAACTTCGGAATATGATTTTCTTCTTGACGTCTCCTGTTTTTGTTCCAAAAGATATTAAGCGAGGATATATATTTTAAATGTCGAACAAAAAATAGCAAGGAATATATGGGTTTTGAATTCTAAAGTGGAATAAATCAACTGAAATCTAGTGAAAGCATTCAGTTTGTTTTTTAGAATATATTTTTTTTATACAGTGTATTAATCTCCTACATAATAATAATAATAATAATAATAAAGGTCTTTATTTTCCTTTCAAGTTACATAACTATTTACAAACATTATGAAAAAAAAAAAAAAAAGCAATCGTAACAAAGCAAGAAAGGAAAAATGCCGAAGATCAGGTGACGATAATTTCAATGAAATCATCGCCTCTGTTTTTCATCTTAAGCAGTAGTAACAATGACTAAAATTAACTTAATTTCTAATTACTAAAAAAAAAAACAAATAAAACAATTTCAATTAGCAATATCAGAAACATTAGAAAATAATATGAAGGAATATTTATTTTTTAGAATATTACCAAATATTACCAAATATTACCAAATATTACCAACTATTACCAACTATTACCAAATAACGCGATAGACGATTAGTGACTTTTTAAAGAGGAATTTTCCATGATTAAAGATGAGTTACTACTCGTTTAAAAATGTATGTTTAAGTGATTTTTTGAATGCGGGTGTAGATTTTAATTTTAATTCATTAGGTAAAGCGTTATATATTTTTGATATTTGGTATGTAAAGGAGCGTTTATATTTTTCTGTGCGGTGAGGGGGAGCTGTTATTCTGTGCCTATATCGAGTATTTAGGAAATGCGTATCAGAACCGTATTTAACTTTATTATATAAATAAACAGGTAAGCGGTTTTTAATGACTTTATGGAATAGACAAGCAGCGTGAAGTAACCTTCGTTTTTCCATATTTAGCCAATTCAAAGTTTTTAATTTATGGGATATAGGTTGTCGTCTTCTAATTCCACAAATTAGACGAATACATGAGTTCTGCATGACCTGAATTCTCCTTTTGTCATCTGACCCAATACAGGGACCATAAAGGACATCTCCATAGTTGAATTTTGATAGAACCAACGAGTCACATAGAATTTTTTTAACATTAAATGACAGGTAATAACGATTAATGTAGATTGTTTTTAAGTTAATGAAGGCATTACGAATACATATATTAATATGACTGCTAAATTTGAGCTGATTGTTCATGACTATACCAAGGTTTTTGGCGCTGTTTACGGGTTTTATTATATCACCCTCAAAATTTAATTTAATTGAGTCAGGACAAAATTTATTAGGGCCAAAGACAAGAACATTCGTTTTTTTTGAATTAATGCTAAGAGCATGTGTTTTTGCCCACATAGCTAAGTTTTTGAGATCTTGGTTGATAAGGTCAGTGGCATGTAAAATATTGTTTGGATGAAAAGAGCTATAAATTTGTGTATCGTCGGCATATAGGTGAGCCTTGCAAGATTTTAAGACTGTTCCGATATTTTTTGTATAGAGGGTAAATAGTATAGGTCCTAATATAGATCCCTGAGGAACTCCAGATCGTACCCTCATAGAATCAGAAATAATTTCATTAATTTTAACACGTTGGCTTCAATCACTTAAGTAACATTTTATCAGACCTACGGCATCAGGCGAAAATCCTATATAATGAAGTACGGCACACAGCAGGGAATGATTAAGGGTATCGAATGCTTTACTAAAGTCTATTAAGATTAAAACCGAAATGTTACCATCATCCCTAGCCTTTAAAATATCATCGGTTACGTTAAGAAGTGCAGTTTCACAGTTATGAGATGGTCTGAATCCTGACTGATATTCTGGTAAAATATTATGAGTTGATAAGTAGATACGAATTTGTTCTTCTATTATTCTTTCAAATACCTTTGAGAGAGTTGGGAGAATACTAATGGGCCTTAGATCCTTAAACTGGGTTGGATTACTAGTTTTTGGGACAGGTCTGATAAGTGCTTGTTTCCAGTTTCTAGGGAAGTATTGTTTGTTAATGCAACTATTAATTATATGTGAGACATAGGGAATTATTAAAGGACAACACTGAAGCAACATTTTTATATTTAAGCCATCAGAACCTTGAGCATTTGATTTGATTGAGTACAGTAGTTTTTGGACTCTATCATTTGTAACTGGAGTGAAAGAAACTTTGTCACGCGAAGGGATATTGTTAAGATAACTATCAAGGACTTTTCGATCTGCAGGTAAGTTTGGAATACATGAAGTGTACTATTTATTTAAATTGGTGGGGTTACATAAGGTATTGGGTATAGTATGTGACTCTTTTCCGATGTTTAGATGTTTTAAATTTTTCCACATATTATTACTACCTCCTACTCTTAATTTGTATTCAAAATATGCTTTTTTTTCATTTTTGCAGGCTAAAGTAGTATAGTTTTTTAACATTTTGTAGTATTCTAAGTGACTCACTTTTTTGCCATCTTTTTTTCGCTTTATCTCGTAATGACATAATATACCTAATGTTATCTGTTAACCAAGGATTATATTTTTTGGTGATTCTTATCTTTTTATAGGGTGCGTGTTTATTGAAAAGCGAAATGATTGAATTATTTAGGAGATTTATTTTCTCATCAATGTTGTTCAAGCTAAAAATGTTGTCAAAAGGTATAGAATTCAAATCACATAGAAAGTAATCTTCATCAAGGTTTTTAAAATTTCTTACTATTTTAAAAACATGTTTAGAATTGTTAGAAGAAACATTAAGTATGCAATAAATGAGTTCATGACTTGTCATATGATCTGCGGGAAGAACGCCAAATGATTTAATTAAGTCACGGTTAGACGTTATTAAGTAATCAATTAATGTTTCAGAGGTCGGAGTTATGTGAGTTGGTTTATCAATAATTTGTATTAAATCATGACTTTCTAACAAGGAGTTTATTTTCTTAGCTTTAGTTGAGTGCATTTTCAGCAGGTCAACATTGAAATCGCCCAAACATAATATTTCATCAAATTCCGCAGCTAAATTTGTTACAGTTTGTTCAAAAACTTCAATAAAATCATTAAGTATATAGTCAGGAGGTCTATAAGCAACACAAATACCTAAAACTAATTTATTTATTTTAAGTTTAATCCATAGTTGTTCGATTTTTTTGTCAGATTCGACAACTGTGAATCTTAAATGATTTTTTAAATAAATACATACACCTCCACCTCTACACTTTAGATTTCGATCCTGTCGTACTAATTTATATAGTCAGCTAAGCTTATCACGTTATTTGGTATCGTCGGCTTTAGCCAAGACTCTGACACACAGAAAATATCGAAGTCTTTCTCAAAAATAAAGCCTGCTACATTATCAAGTTTTGGTAACAACGAACAAATATTAATATGTGCTACCTTCAAAAAACCACTCATTTAATAAAACAATTTTACTTATATTCAGTTATCTATTAGCCTAAAATTCAAATTAGTTATTCTACCAAGGTAAAAAGAAAATTATTAATGGGTATAATATTTAATTATTAGGTACAAAACGAATAATTTGAAGTAAGGTAGGTAAATGAAGTAATTACTAAATGGTTACTTAATTGCTAATCGAGCACTTCTAGTCTTTGGACTGTAATGAATTTTACTACACCTTCGGTTATTATTCCCTACTTTTTTTTCTGATGTCTCTATCTTCTTCCCCTTCACTTTCGCTAGATATTGCTTCTTCTTCTTCTAATTTTATTAGATCTTCTACGTTGTATAACTTCTAAAAGAAATCCTTTAATCTTGGCAGTTAATTTTTGAGATTTAGCTTGTTTTAGATGACGCACTAATGTTCTGTATCTAATTCGGTCTTCATATGAGGCGTCATTAGCTATAGATATGCCGGTCCCTTTTAGTTTATTTACATTTTTAAATATTTCCTTCTTCCGTAGGAATGATACGAATTCCAGGACAATATGACTGCTGTTATTATCTTTCGTACTTAACATCAATGTTCTACAAATGTACTAAAAACTTTCTGTTTATTTTATGTTCTTTACGGTATGTCCTTTAAAGAATGTTCTTAGAAAATGTGCAGATTATATTTCTATATAGCTGAATTGTCTAGGAGCTCTAATGGTTTATGATCACAAAAAAAAACCTTAAAATTTTTTGATTCTAACATATATTTAAAAAAGTTTGATTGAAAGATAAATTACATATAATTCTTTATCAAAAACGCTATAATTAAATTGAGATTTTGATAATTTCTTCAAGAAAAAGGCGATGGGTTGTCTAACACTATCTACCTCTTGTTCAAGAATCACCGACACAGGAATTACTAGCATCTGTTGTGATAGTATATGAGCCAGAAAATATACTTTAATAAGTGCTTCTTTTATTCACACCAATAAAACGTTGTAATTGAATGTTAGGCTTAGGAAAATTTTTAATGCAATTTATTTTTTCGTCTGAAGGAAATAATTCTACCGCTAAAATAGTAAAACCTAAGAAACACCAAAAATGCATTTACTTGATTTATTGTTAATACTGAAAGAGTCTAATCTTTTAAATAAAATATCCAAATGTTTGAAATGTTCAGTTATATTTTTGTTAGCAACTAGGATGTCATCTAAGTACACGAAAATAAAATCTAAGCATCTAGTAACTTCAGTAATAAATCTTTGAAAAGTATTGCCAGCGTTTCGCAATCCAAAAGGCATTCTAAGAAATTCAAAAGATCCAAAAGGAGTGATACTTGCTGTTTTAAAAATATCTTCTTCTGCCATTGGAATTTGGTGATAGGTACTAACCAAATTGATTTTTGAGATGTTACAATCATGACATTTAACGTTAACTTCAGAAATTAAACTTAAAGGAAATCTATCAGGAACTGTTACATTATTTAAAATCTATAATCTCCACAAGGTCTCCAATCATTTCAATCTTTTTTGGGTACCATGTGCAAAGAAGAAGTGACATAAGAAGATGATGGTCGGCAAATGCCTAATTCGATCATTTGGTCGAATTCCTGTTTAGCAATTTTATATTTTTTAGGATCCAAACATCTAGGTTTAAAATTGTGTTTTGCAGATAAATTAAAATTTGAAGATGTAAAAATTTCAGGATATTTTTTAAAAAGTTCTGTATATTTAGTCTCAACACTAAATAGTTTAGGTGAATTGTTTTTAGTTTTAAAATTAAAAATTTTTCCAGTAGAATCTAATTAAGTTTCACTATCGATTATTTTAGATTTTTTAAAATCCAAAATTTGGCCAAAATGTGTTAAAATATCTGCGCCTAATAGCTTAGATATGAGGTCACTTTAAACCACTTTTGAACTGCGCGTGCGTGAACATAACTACGAAGTTGGCAACACTGTTGACAGATGACGTATGTAAGGTTAGATCGATTTTTAACATATGTCGTTAGGTTAGCCAACTTCGTAGTTATATCCGCTCATGCGAGGTTCAAAAGTGGTCCAAAGAGACACCATATCTACTGTCCTAGTAATAATAAATGTATAACAGATGATTTTTTAGGTTGAAAATATTAAAATAATCACATATGAATCTGAGAAGATAATTCGAGTATAATCGATAATGGTACATTGTAATTTGTAAGTGTTAATTGCTGTTGTATTTAGTTTTTTAATAAAGATAATTAATATTAGCCAACGACAATGACGTGTGACAATGACTAACGATTACGTACGACAATGGACGAGGAGTAATATGTATTAATATCCAACGACGATGTACGACGACGAAACGAAGATCCTCCAGACAACGACGATGACTAACAAGGGCATACGACAATGAACGAAGAGTATTTTGGCAACTTGTTAATAATATTATCCAACGAATGTGACTAATGACGATGTTCCACAACGAAACGAAGAGTATTTTATTACCTTGTAAATATTATTCAACAACGAAGACTTACGATGATGGACGACAACGACCGAAGATCCTCCAGTTCTCCAGACAACGACGATGACTAACGACAATGAATTGTATTGTTATTAATATCGGCAATGATGCTACGACAATGTAACGTTAATTTCCCACCACACCCCGTTACTAAATCAGGCGCTGGATTTAGTCGTTCTTTTCTCGATAGATTAAAATTTCCCCCACTCCCTCGTTAGTCAAGGACTTAGTTTCTTACGGCCACTTTGCTAATTTTTCTCTTTATCGTTAATTACCCCCCACTCCTCCGTTCAAATCTGACCAATAATAGCCGAGACTTAGGTTCTTACGGCTTTGCCCATGTTTTTCCTCTTCAGCTCATGTAATTTACCCCCATTCTCCCATTTTTTCTGTTTGATTCTATTCAATGAAGATATGGTCTTTTGGCATATGATTTTTGAGACTTTGTAAGTAGCGAGCCACCATCTTGGATTGCTTAATCGAGACGCAAACCACTGACTTAGCCGAGTCGCGCCACTGACTCTGCTGTTTGGCTATTCCTACGCTACGCCATCTTACAACGAATAGTTTCAGGATTAACAGTTGCCATAGTCTGTCAACTGTTTTAAGGTTGACACATGTTAGTGCCGCCATCTTGAACGTCTTTGACAGTTAGCGTCATTTGAAAGCTTACTATCTCGTTGAGACTCGACTACTGGCAGGTACCAATGTTAGCAACACTGAATGGTTGGCAACTGTCAGCTGACATGACACGTGACATATGCCGTGCCTGCGCAGTTCAAAAGTCATCCATAGTCACCCCATAACTACTTAGTGGTTTAGTTACATTTGCAATAGTAAAAAGAAAAGGAAATACTCTTCGTAATCCTATTCAAATTTAGGAAACTTTTTTCCTTGAGTACATATTGTATTACCAGAAGCTGAAGTAACAATTAACTCTGTATCCATTAATCCTTTAAAAATTATATTTGGAACTACGCTTATATCAGCTGCTTAGTTTACCAAGAATTCTAAATTATTTATATTTTCAAAATGAAATAATTTTTCAGAAGATTTTCCACCTACACTACCTAATATTGCCCTTACTCGTTTTTTTTTTTAAGTAGAATTTTTGAATGTCGTACTTTAAACAAGAAGATCCTGCACATTTATATGCGTTCTTCTTATACTTATTATGGACCATTTGATTGATTTCCTTTATTAAATTTGAAAATGTTTATTTCTGCTTCTAGACTTTGAAAAAGATCTACAGTAGCAGTTTTGAGTAAAATCTTTACGAGATATGTGAGAGGATCCTTTATTTTCTAATACTAAAATCTTGTTTTCTAGTTCATTTAGTTTTTTAATTAAATCACCCATCATTAGTTTAAAATTCTGATTTAAATCATTTGTTGATTTGGAAATATTTAGAATTTCCATATTTTTATCAATAGTATAAATTTCGTCTTTGTTACCTGTAAAATTAGAAAAATTAGAGGATACAGTTAAAGAAATAACTATAAATTTTGGGAGTCTTCTCCATATTTTTAATAATAAATTTTCATGAATTATAGATTCACCTGGAAATCTAGTTCTTTATAAAAAGCTGAAGGTGTTGGCTTTAGATAGTAATTTGTCTAATCTTTGTCCTTCAGAGAGAGAAAGTATATTTATAACTGATTTTTTTAAGGTAGAAAATGTCAGCTGGTAAACGTGATTGCTAAATGAAATTTAATTTTTCAGAATAGATTTTGTAAATAAAAAAATGACTTTCTATGCATTCGAACTATAGATCTGGTTGATGCGTTTAAAAAACTGGAAGTTTAACTTTCGAAATGTCTTCCATAATAATATCTTTATGAACTAAGTTGTGAGGTTCTTCAGATGACACTGTCAAGTCGTTCGTCGACATTTGACATAAGACGGACAGGGATCTCTTTAACAGTCTTAACCAACCCCTTTCCGATTAGAATTCCTCGTCCAACCTCTTCATTGTGGTTCCAGTATTCCATCATGAGAGGTGTTCCTTCTTCCAAAGTTGCTTGAACCGTGCTACTTCTTCTAGTTATCACCGTGTCTTTCTGTATAACTACTGGCATGATACTCTCCTCTTTGGCACCAAATTTGACTAATCTATGCTTAAAGTCTAACTGGAAACCATGTAAGTTCATAACATCCATCTCAAGTATGACATCTTCTTTAATAAGAGTATGAGTGAACTTTTTTGTACTAATTCCCAATTGAATCTGGATTTCCTCATGAATGTTAGCACTTTCACCTGTGGCAGTCCGCAGTCGCAATCTTATTGGTAGAAGACTCTTAAGGTTATTTATGGTTGTTGGTCGTATAATGGTCCTAGTTGCTCCAGTATCCACCAACAGTGTATACTTTTTATCATTTACTTCGACATCTACGTATACACTATCATCATTTCAAAGAGACTATCAGTATGAGAGGGTCTTTGGAAGGGTTTCAGGTCAAAGCTACCCCCTCTAGGCCGACCCGCTTTAGTTTTCTTATGGTGTATTGCCTTCATTTGTTGGGATCCTAGGGCGTTTGCACGAACTGCGCAATTTCAGCACCTTATAGTCTTCGTCTTTATCTTTTTGTCAGCAGAGATCTTCATTATGTTAACTAGTTGATCGAGTTTGTCTTCTACGTTTTCTTCTTTTACAGTCCTTTCGTTACTGTATCCCCAGAAGCCTGCGTATCTGCCTCATACTCTAGAGCAGCGTACAAGACATCGACCATGTTTTGTGACGGGCTAAACGAAGCATTTTCTGCATCTCGTAATCACAGAGTCCATCAACAAATGTTTGGACTGCCACACATTCCATCGTGTTTTCTGGAGCTGATGGGTAGGCAAATCGCACCAACTTGGCAATATCTAATTAATATTCTTGAATGGTCTCGTTTCGTTTCTGTGTGCGATTCTTTAATTGTGATTGATATAAATGCTGCAAGTGTTCGTGTTTTCCACATCAGCAAATATTTTATTTTTAAAAAAAGACATATCAGAAGAAATTATTGGAAGAAATTTCGGTTTTTAAAGAAGATATGTCAGAAGATATCTTTTCTTCTAAGGAAGAAATGACAGACAAAACTTTTCTTTCTAAGGAAGTAATATCTTGTTCTGTATGTTCCATTTTTTCCGCATCACAGTAATATTTACATGATACAAGTTTTGCAAAATAAAGTCCTAAGATACACCTTCTAAACGATTATATTCATGGAAACATGAAGATGCCGATGGTCAAAGAAGAAATAAACAGATAACTGCAAAACATGACAGTCGACTCCACTCCCTTGTCAATGAAGAAGTGCTGCAATTACTGGACAACTCCTCCCTCGACAGAGGGCTCGAAAGGAAGAAGCCATTTAAGCTAGTGCAGTGAAAGTTAGTACCAGTGTAAAACAGTGTAATAAATCGTGACGAAAACTTGTGATACTTTCCTATCAACAACGAACAACTACTAGACTTATTTTGTTAACAAAAATTGAATTGCAAATAATCACGGTGTTATCCACGTAGTTGTCAAATTATTATGAGAATAAGGGGAGAGTCTTGTTTTAACGATCTGAATTTGTATTTTATAACGTCATCCTACAGAAATTTCCACATCACTTGGAGATTGCACTTCTAGTACACGAGCGCCATTCTGGTCACTTTCTGAAACCTTATTTATTGCTTTCGCGTGGACACTTTTTAGGATAAAAATATGAGCTTGCCCTCGTTTTCTCTACACTCCATAATATAAATAGTTAAATATTTCTAGTAGTTATACTCAACTGCCATAAAACTTCTAAAAATTATTACTCTTATTAAATACTTATATGCAACAATAAATAATGCACTTCCTATTGATATTAACGAGCAATAAACATTTAATAACTGAAACATAAAAATGAAAATTGGCAGCACAATGAAGAGAAATGAGCGAGAACAACCTAAATGCCTGAGTGTGCTCTAATTTGATAAAGGTCTTTGTCGTTGTGGCCATGATGAGGTTATTAAAAATGTTTATAAAAGCTCTTTGATCTGACGATTTCCTAATTGAATCCCGTCCAGATTAAATTTCTACCATGGATATTTCAATTTTCTCCAATTACTGTCCACTAATTAGCAAGTTGGTAATTGGTAATTTTATAGTGGTTGCAATTTCAATGCTCGCCCACTCACTACGAGGGTGTTTATTCTCGAGATCACATGAGAGAGATATTATATATAAATCATAATTTAACCAATTTTTAAAATTTTATTGGTAATGTTCATCATTTAGAGAATTATCGGACTATCGTCGTATCATCAACAGTATCAAAAGTGTTTGAATACATAATGGTAAAAATTTTACGCCGTTTTTTAAAATTAAATAATATTTTAAGCAGTGACGGCTCGTTGTAATTTAAAATGGATGTTTAATATTTTCCAGTAATTTTAGCATTTGTAAGTTTGGTTTGAAACTTTGTAAAAGTTGTAATATCGCTATTTTTTGATTTGGTTTGGATTAAGTTTATTATTAGTATCAATATCATAATGTTTTCAAACACTACATCTGTTATCTCTAGTGATATATGATCGATAAAAATAATAATTAGTAAAAATAATCGATTATTCCAAAATAATCGATTAGACGAAAAGAATCGATTGATCGCAAAGAATAGATAATTTTAAAGTAATCGATTAATGGATTATTTATTTCGATAATCGCCCAACTCTAGGTATAACCTAACGTTTTTAGCAATAATTTTTAACAAAAAATTATAAATAGGAAGTTTTATTTGATTAATCGAAATTGTTTTGATTATTTTATAAAAATACACTAAAATTTACAAAAAAAAATATTAGAACTAGCCAAAAAGTATAAATCAACTAAATGTGGCGTAACCGCGCGGATGCCAGTGCGCTGTCTGTATACATTCTAAAATAGGAGTAAAAGTTCATATAAACATAGTTCCGAAAACATTTTTTTTCCGAGATACAGGGTGTTAAAAGTTAAAAGTCCTGTTGACACACTTTTGTAAATATTTTCTAAACGTTTCTAAACGTTAAAGATAACTAAGTGAAATTTGGTACAAAATCGTACCTTTTTATGCTCTATTTAATGGACTGGGTCGGTAAATTAGAGGGACTTAGGGTAAAATTGTAAAGTTTTTTTTTGTTGACAGTTTTAACAGTTTTAACAGTTTTAACTATAAAATTTCTAAAACCAATGTTTTTCTTTTTAATAAAGCTACTCTTGTTACATCTCGCTAGGACGCATCATTTTCAAGAGAAAAAAATCCATGTGTCCAACACATGACTTTCCTATCTAGTTATTATAGGCTTTTTCCGATTATTTTGTACAACCTATTGCAGCACCTCTATAAATGTTTAGAGAATAAACTAAATATGTACATTTTCCTATACTCGAAACATTTTTCTATAGATATTCATTGAAAACGAAAATACTGAAAAATTTAAATTTAGCACTTTTCCTTCAATACGGTCCATTTTAGAAAAATCATATAAGAAACAAAAATTATAGAGATCGATATCACAAATAACTTTTATTTAAACAATTTTCCCAAAAATTTGAATTTTATTACATTTTGTCAAATTTCTCGAATACGGACCATTTTAAAAAAAAATTGTATAGAACCAAAATTATAGATAATAATATTGTAAGTAATTTTTATCTAAACAATTTTCTTCTCCAAACATAAATACCAGATATATTCCATAAAATATAAAAACGGCCTCCCATAAAGTACCCCCCCCCCCCAAATGTTCCGCCTTTGTCCAAAATCTAATAATTTTACCTCAGGCCGAAATAAAACTTAAGTTTAAAATTTAATGTTTTTTCCTTTATCAGTTTTTGAGTTCTCTTCAAAATTCGAAATTTACACATTTTCTCAAATATCTCGAATACGGTCTATTTTAGAGAAATTATGTATGGGATAAAAATTATAGAGAATTATATTACATAGAACTTTTATCTGAACAATTTTTATAAAAAATATTTTTTTTACATTTTGTCAGATTTCTGGAATACAGACCATTTAAGGAAAATTTTGTATAAAACAGAAATTATTATAGATAATAATATTATAAGTAACTTTTATTTGAAAAATTTTTTTCTCCCAACGTAAATAACGGATATATTGCATAAAATAAATAAAGTACCCCCCAAATGTTCCGACTCTGCCCAAAATCTAATCAGTTCACCGCAGGCTGGAATAAAGCTTAAGTTTAAATATAGTATATAGGATAATACAATAAAAAGACACAATAAGATTTGTTTGGTTTATAGGTTAAAATCTTAATTTATTCATATTATGACAGAGTTCCTCAAATCGTACCACTGTTGAGTGTTGTAAATCGTACTGGTACGATTTGGAGGATTACTACAAGAATTTAATTTTTTTTTTATTTCAGTTTAAAATGGCAAAAAGGCAATATGGAAAATGGTCTGTTAATGACATGGAAAAAGCAATAACGGAATATAAAAGCGGAATAATTACATTTAATAAATGTTGCTTGAAATATAATATCACTAAACCCACTTTTAAAAGACACCTAGATGGGAAAGTCAAAAGATATGAAACAGAAAAAGAACAAGAAGAGGAAAACAACAAAAAAATAAAGAAAATGAAGGAGAAAAGAAGAGTTAATGGTCGACTACCTGCTATTCCTCCCCAATTTGAAAATGACCTAGTTAAACATATTTTGTTATTTGAAGAGTCTCTTTTCGGGCTAACGATAACAGATGTAAGGAAACTTGCATATGATTTAATGGAGGCTAATTCACATCTAATTAAAAATCCCTTCTCTGGAAATAAAAATAAATTGGCTGGAAAAAATTGGTACTATCGCTTTATGTCCAGACATCCCAAATTATCTTTAAGACAACCTGAAAATACATCTATTGCTCGTTGTAAGGGCTTTAATAGAGAAAATGTGTACGAATTTTTTGATTTATTGGAAAAGGTTGTTGATGAACATAAAATAGACGCTCAACATATTTATAACGTTGATGAATCTGGCTTCTCCACTGTCCAAAAAAAATCACCAAAAATTATAGCTCAGCGTGGAAAACATCAAGTTGGATTCATAGCAAGTGGAGAAAGAGGCGTAAACACAACGATGGTGTACTATTGTAACGCGACTGGAACCTTTGTTCCTCCAATGACTATTTTTAAAAGAGTCCGTATGTATCCAGCATTAAAAAATGGCGCTTTTCCAAATAGCCTCACCTGAAAGTGGATACATAAATTCAGAACTGTTTTTAAAATGGCTAAAACATTTTATTGAATTTGTAAAACGATCAGAACACCAAAAGGTACTTCTTCTCTTAGATGGGCATAAAAAAAATCTTGCTGCCATAAATCTGGCAAGGGAAAATAATGTCCTAATACTCCAGCTTCCAGGACACACAACTCATAGGTTACAACCCCTAGACGTGGGAGTTTTTAAATCAATGGAGTCCAGTTACAGTCTCATTATGACAAAGTGGCTTCGTTCTAATCCTGGTGACAAGGTTACTCAATTTGAAATTACCCAGCTCTTAACTGAGGCATATGTCCAGGCTGCAACCACACACAATGCAATGAGTGGATTTCGTGTTAGTGGATAAAAATTTGTTTAGGGATTCAGACTTTGTAGCCAGTGAAAATTTACAAAGGGAAATGACCGTGGACGATGTTGAAAACTTTGAGGATACCAAAAGTGAAACTATAGTCACCATTGCAGAAAGCTCTGATAACATACAAGTTATTCCTAATAATACAATTCAAGGAAATATTCTTAAAAATAATGAGGCTTTAATCACATTAAATCAATTTTGCCCTCTTCCTAAGCCAACAAAAAAACATAATAAACGTCTTAGCAAAGGAGCTCAGAAAGCTACTGTCATAACATCTAGCCCCTACAAAAATGAACTAGAAAAAAAAAAAACTAAAAAGAAGAAAACAAAGAAAATAAAAGTAAATCTAATAAAAATAAACGAAATGAAAAAAAAGCGTCGGTGAAGAAAAATCTTTTTGTTGATAAAGGAGATAAAAAAACTAAATCACCAATATCCAATAAATCAAAAACGTCAGCAAAAAATGTGATTATAGAAGTTAATGATAATGAGTGGCATTGTTTTTTGTGCTGTGAATCCGTAGTGGAAGAGATGATACAGTGCTCTCTTTGTAAAAAATGGGCACATGAAAAATGCACAGGAGGGAGTTCCAGTACACATTACATTTGTGATGTTTGTGAATGAATAATTTTTCTTTTAACGTTTTTACTGTACTGAATTATAGTTGTTTGCATAAAACTAACATTTTATTTCTTACCTGTACCTACATTAAATCAACTGATTTATTAAATTAAGTAAAAATAAAAAAACATGATCGTGCATAATACAGTGGTACGATTTAAAAAACCCCCAGGTACGATTTAGAAACCCAGGCTTTTAAATCGTACCGTTTGTACGGTTACAATAGAAGAGCTATAACAGTTACTTTTGGCTGTGTATTTAATTGGTATTATTTTTTTCTCTTATATAACCCTTCTCTTTAAACAGCACGATAATATAAGTCACCACATATCAACAGATTTAAAGGAAATGAGCAAAATGTGCTAATTGGTACGATTTCGACGACCTTACCCTACCACTTCATACCACTAATTATGCCTTTAATTCACTAGTAAGTCGAATGTTACGTACATGTAATAAGTTTAAATGTTAAAATTGTGATATTTTTGGAACTATTAATGCTCTCAGGACATATTTAAATAATATGGAAATCTAACATTTTATGTTTTCATTTTCTAACTGATTTTATAATTGTTATTTGATGCCGTTATATTTTATATTTTGTATTGCATTTTATATTACCTATATACCTATATTAGTATTAGTTTAGTATTTAGTTCAGTATTTATTTTGCTGCTATTATTCTACTTAATATTGTATTCTTTTAAATGGGGTTACCCGTGAATAAATAAATAAATGGGAAATCGTCCCTGAGTGAAAGCAAATTTGTTTCGAAATTTCTGTAAAGAACCGGCAACTCTTAATTATGATTTTTCCTCCGTAGAAAGAATAGGGACAAAGTAATCATTCTATTCTACCACTGTTACAAATAGAAATCCATTGATAGGTACTGGATAGACCTCACAAAATGCGTGAATTATGCAAAATCTTTAGACATTATTTTACATCCCGTACTTTATTTTTCTTGTTTACAAATGAAGACCTATATAATACAGCGTAGTCCACACATACATCGTGTAAAGCAGGAAACTATCTGCAATCTCCTTTTATTTCCCAATGTTTATGGCCTCCATCTAATGCGGCGTTCACTACAATTTCGCTTCGCACCCAATTTATGCAATTCTCGAAATTCTAAGGTAAAACCGGCGCCTCGGTATGAATAAAAATAACATAATCCCAAAGAAAACTAACCTCTATTTAAGCCCGATTACCATCGCAGGTGTTGTCTTAATTTCGTGCAACCACACGAAACGGCAGTAATGGCGAAATGTGGCTGGTAGCTCGGATAGGTCGAGAACAGGAAATTGAGCTCTCGGCGAATTGAATATTCAGCGCTTTTTACTCTCGAGAGAAATTTAATGAATTCTTGCGAAAATTGTAAGAGAAAATCCATCGGCACCAAGTCGATCAGAGGCGTCGGAGTTGTCGATATTTATTTTCTTTGTGGATCGTAAAACTGAATTCTGGTTACATCTTTAGTAAATTGAAAAATGTTCTCAAATATACATTTGGCAATTGGAACGGGTCGCTTGGTCCCTAATCGATCTTTGATGTAATCTAAATTCTGCCCTGCAATATTAGAATCTAGGCAATATACATTAAATGTTATGTGCTACCTTTCATCATTTTCCAGTAATTGAGGCAATCAAAACTTCTCCAATTAAAACATTCGGTTAATTATTAATTTTTTGTTAATACCTATAGAAATAACATTTTGTTTAGCAATGAAAAATGTGTTTGTCATGTTTAAAATTTAGTATATTATTGGGAAATTCAAACACAGCTCGTGGGTATCAGGAATTAGAAAATGTTAAAAAATCAAATAATTACAACTACAAGTCGAGTCAATTAAAAATGGGTAGTTCTGAAGCGCTGATAAAATTGGAACAAAAGGCGTGCTTGATTTGTAATTTCTGCCAGCACGAAATAGGAGACTGGTGTAAATTTCTAAATATGGGTGTACTTTATAGAAGGAAAGCTTTCAATAATGCTAGATTAAGTTGTAATCCTTTAAAGGATAGACATAGGTAGTATTTTTGTCAAGCCAGGTGTGGCATAAAATGTCTTATTACATTTAGAACAAACCTTGCAGAATACTGAAGTTGCGCTACTGATGCAAATAGGCCAGTAAATCTAAGACGATTTAGTACCCCAACCTTAAACAAATTTGGGACAAGCAGATTTTCTTAGGATCTTTTCTATACCATGGGCTTTATATAAAAAATCCCACCGAATCCCATGAGAAGAACTTGTCCATTTTGGGGCCAAAATACAAAAATACTGGATTTTATTTAATTAAACTCAAATAAATTTAAAACAGCTTGAGATAATTAAAAAATATAAAGACAAAATCCTACAAATCCGTTTTTTAAATATTAAAATCCGATTAAAAGAAAAAAAAGTTATGATCATTTAAGTAAAGACTGGCCTTTAACTTCTGTATTAAAATACTAAAAAGCAGTATTTTTTGGGTAAAAACGTACGAAAGTACAAAAATAAAATCCTATGAATGACAAAAATTCATACAATTTATTTTTTAACTCCGGTAAGAGATAAAACCACACATTGAATTGAATAGTTATAATTACTCGATGAATTTCTTAGTTCTCTGCCGCAAGTTAAAAAGGTTTTATTCTTTTAAAGTACTGATAAAGTAGATACCTATGGTAGATTAAAACTAAATTAAATTTATGTTTCGCTTTATATTAATCAAGTAAACAAATATTTTATATTTTAACGTCTGAATATGTTTTTGTAAATATTATTAAGTGCAGTAAAAGATACAGGGATGATCTTAAGACAAAAATTAAGAAAAAAAAAATGAACTTGTACTACATATTAAATGCAGAAAGATACTCTTGAAAATAGGGCGAAAGAGGCAGAACATAATAAAAAGAGAGATTTCTTCACAAGAACGAAAAACTAGAAGCAACTCTGAATTAGTGTTTGACTTCAAACTATTTTGTTTGTTTTGTGATACCAAATATAATACAAGGAAGATATTAACTCAAAAGAGCTACAAGTGGAAAGGTTACAAATAAAACAAAATCGAATCTCGATGTTTAGCCAGAAAAGATAAGTGGTCAGATGAAGTATTCAGACAAATAAGCACCACAAATCATCTGGTAGCTGTTGAAGCCAAATATCATAAGAACTGTTATACATATTTTTTTAGAGAAAGTTTAGACAAAACTTCTGGTCACCCTGTCGCTGACACATGTCAACTTAGGTTAAGGCAGGTTTGCCTTTATATTGAAAATTCAGATGAATATTGTCAGTTTTCATTAACAAAGTTGGAGACAAAGATGCAAGATATTAGCGGAAAAGACAAAAACTTGTCCCGAGTGTACATGAAAAAAATTTTTTTTTTAATATTTTTGTGAAAAAATTATTATAACGGAAATTCAAGGTAAGGTAAGTGTACTAACTTTTAAGGGAAAAGTCATCAGTTGCTCTCAGATAAGTGGTATGAAAGTAGAAAAAGTAATATGACGGATGAATGTCTCTGAACTGTGCAAGCTGCAGCTGCTATTGTATAAGGGGGTTAACGTATGATGATGAAATATACAATTCTACTAAAAGTATTATGGACGGTGGGTATTACCCACATACTTTGATTTTCTCTTACTATACGGAGAATGGTCGCACTGCGCAGCTTTCTGAGTGCCTTTTAAAAGGAGATCCTACATCCTACATCCTGGCGCAATATTTTTAATATTTGGCTTGCTGCTGTCAGTGTCAGTCACATACTTTGATTACTATACGAGGCAAGAGAGAGGTCCGACACGCCCAACATAGGGCGCGGCCATTTTGAACCCTGTGACACAGTTTACAGCTAAAGAATCAGATCGCTCACTCTGCGTCGGCACTTTTGATCTCAATGTTCCAGTTTATACACTGTGCAACTCGGCTAATACAATATATGACAACCGCCTATAATAAAACAGCAGTCGTCTGCGTATCCTGAATTTGTATCTCTGGAGTAGATGTTATTTTGGAACTTTCAACTGGTCCGAGTGAGCTAACTGATTCTTTAGCAATAAACTGTGACTTCAAAAATAATATTCACTGACACTGACAGCAGCAAGCAAAATATCAGGTGCGTTTTAATCATCCGCTTCTGCTTCCGGAATTGTCGGTTTAGTCGTTTTAACCTGTCAGATTAAAACAAGAAAACCGACAATTCCGAAGCAGAAGCGGATGATTAAAACGCACCTATTAAAAATATTGCGCCAAGATGTAGGTAACACGTAATAAGGGTTCAAAATGGCGGAGTTTTCTATCTCCTTTTAAAAGGCACTCAGAAAGCTGCGCAGTGCGACCATTCTCCGTATAGTAAAAGAAAATCAAAGTATGTGGTGTCAGTGAATATTATTTTTTATAGCTGTTGTATGGAGTGTTTTGCTCGTTTCGCCGTTTACCGTGATTTCACCATTTTCTTTGTGTTTACATAAACCCCAACGAACAAGTTTTGAGGATTTATATATCATTTTGTATTTTAGACGAGATTTACACGATTATTTTTAATTAATTGGCGATTTTATGTTAATTTTTAGTGCTTCGTTGTTCTCTTTTCATTGTCTAAATACCAGGATGTATAGACTACCAATTTAACATTTAGGAAACATATGTGTTGCCTAACCTAGTAGTAAAGGCACAGATTATTGCTAAAGAATCAGTTAGCTCCCTCGGATCAGTTGAATATTCCAAAATAACATCCACTTCAGGGATACAAAATCAGGATGCACAGAAGACTGCTGTTTGAATATAGGCGGTTGTCATATTTTGTATTATCGGAGTTGCGCAGTGTATAAACTGGAACATTGAGATCAAAAGTGCCGACGCAGAGTGAGCGAACTGATTCTTTACCTATAAACTGTGGTAAAGGCATCAAAATGGCCGCGCCCTATGTTGGGCATGTCGGACCTCTCTCTTTCACCGTAGTATGTGGTATTACCAGAGACTTTGTCAAAATTTACTCTCTAAAAACACACCTGATTGCAAATCGATTGCTCTACAAGACTTTTAATACTTATTCATTTTTGTTTGTTTTGTATTATTTTTTATTTGTTTTAATACAATTTAAAATTGGGTATAAATGCATTTGTTTTATCTTTCTATTATCTGGCCGTTATTTTTTACCAAGATCTCTTAATTTGTATGTAAAAATTTAAGAAAATTCTAATATTTTGTAAGTTTAGACGCCTGTTTCTATAGTTTGTAGATACTTCGTTTTAATACCTTTTTATAGGGAACTTAATTTAAAAAACAAGGGGGTGAGTGGCTCAGTAGTAGAGTCTGCCTGTGGATCCAAGAGTCCCAGGTTCGAATCCCACCATTGACCGGGATTTTTTTATTTAATTTAATTATTTAAAATTAATTCTGATGCCTTGGTAGGATTCCCCACTTGACCATTCACTGTTGGGTTCTAATTAACAGTGCTGTTCCTAAAGTGGCGCAAGGAAGGCCTGTCTGTAGGGGTGTAGGAGTATTAGAGTACTAATCCTCCTGCACTATGGAGTATTAGACTACTAGTACAATCCATAACCTACATAGGACACAAGGCTATAATGACCTTAGATGTTGAAGCCGTACACCAAAGAAAAAATAAATTGAAAAACAAAAGGTTTTTTTGTAATTTTTTCGAAGAACCTTGATAAAAAAAAATTCAAAAGAAAAACTGTAAACTTGCACCTTTGAGGGTGATTTTGACTTAGTTTCCTCCTTCACAAGTATAGGGATTTTTATATATGTTACCGTGAAACTCCGAAAACCGGTGATTGTCAGAATATACCAGTGAATGTCAACATTCACCAAGTTACTTGGCGTATGTCCGATATATTCATTAATTATCATTATTTCTAACTATCACCGGTGAATGTCAACATTCATCATACACTCATGGTGTATGTCTAAAAGAATTTTTTATAGAAAGAAAACAAACACACTCTATAGGTTATTCTTATTTTATTTTCATTAAAACATGGAAGAAGTTTCCAAATGAACATAAAGTTGTTAAACTTAAAACAAACACAACAAACATATCTAATATTAATATAAAAATAAAATCCATTTTATCTAAACTAAAATTTAAAAAAAAATGAAGTAAATGTATGGCCACCTTATTTATTGCAACAGCTTAAGCTACCATGACATTTTGAATTACACAAAAGGCTCTTATTTTTACAGCTACATTTAGACGTGGAACATTTCTTTTTGCAGTTACAGCGTGTATAGCCTTGCCCTCCACTTTTTGAATTAGCAGAAGCTGCTTGTCTTACCGAAATTTCTTCAGCTGAAATCTCATCCATGGAAATTAACTTTTCTTTGCAAATTGCAAACTGATTACGGGTGAAAAGCTGCTTCAGGGTACCATTTTTGTTTGCTAATTTATAAAAGTCTGAATACTCTACTCCAACAACAATGGCTAACACATTTCGGGGATCTGTACGACCACGGTCGACGTCAGGGACTTTAATTCTTACGGTATCACCAATTTGGGCGGCAGGAAACTTTTTTTTAGAAGTTCGCAACATTTTTGTTGCTTGGAGTAGTAGATTCTCTTTTGCAGCTACTCTTTTTGAATTAATAAGCTCGTGCTGCATAGTCAGTGCTTGAGATGAAGGCGTAATCGGTTGTAGATCAGTCAATGATTGAGTTGAAGACGTGCTGGGTTGCGGATTAGTCAACACTTCATATGAAGGCGTAATCGGTTGTAGATCAGTCAATGATTGAGTTGAAGACGTGCTGGGTTGCGGATTAGTCAACACTTCATATGAAGGCGTCTTGGATTGCGGATTAGTTAATACATAAGGTGAAGGTGGATTGGTCTCAACCATGTTACTTACATCTGAAACATGGTCATCAATTAAATTTTCTTCACAAGTATTAACGTAAGCTTCTAGCTGTTCCTCGGTTTCAATATTTGTAATTTGCTTGTTGGGGAGAGATGACGATGCTAGGCCTCTTTTTGGTTTAACGCCAAACAAAGCTTCATAGGGACTTTGGCGTATTCCTTCATGGTAAGTTGTGTTTTTGGCGAATTGTACAAACGACAACCCTTCTGACCATTTATTTGAATCATTATCGTGCATCCACGCAGTTAACATATTCTGTATATCCTGATTGGCTCTTTCGACTGAGCCTTGTGTTTGGCTGTGACGAGGCTTTCCGTGCACTATTTTAACATCTTTCCACATAGCGCATAGTTCAGATATGACTTGGTTACTGAACTCTCTGCCATTATCCGAATGCAATATAGCGGGAGCACCAAATATTAAAAAAATTTGAAGAAGGTGATATGCTACTTCTTCTGCTCTCTTGGTTTTTAACGGTCGTAACTGGACAAACTTGGTTAAGTGGTCTTGGTAAACCATTATAAATTTGTAATCGCCATCACTGTGTGATTGCAAGTCTATCAAATCGACTTGACATCTAGAGTTTAATTCGGAACTCACCATTGGTTTTACAACAATACCCTTTTTAGGCGCACTGTGTTTCATTTGACATTGTTTACACAAATTTAAATACAGCATAAGTTATATTTTTGTATTTTACTTGCAATTCTTTCAGCATTCGTGTTCTTCCTCCATGGCCTGTTCGTATGTGAGTTTCGGAAAGTATACTGAACAACTCTTCGTTCGTAACATAATACTGGATATTTGTTTCCCCTGGTTTTAATGGCACAATTAACTTTTGTTCGTCACTAACTTTTAAAATGTCAAAACGTTTTAAACGTCTGTAATCCAAAGGAGTACTGCACTTACTTTTAGCAGAAATTACTTCAGAAACGATTTTAGAGTACCTTTCTTGAGAAAAATAAAAACAATTGTCTTCTCGTTTACTTCTTATTAGGGTATTTAATTTTTCAAGAAATTGATCACTATTTACTGCAATAGCCATCGAGTACAAATTATATTACCGCTAACAATGAAACTTTTTGTAAGACTGGCGGGCGAGGCGACAAGCCCACACGAAAGCGAAGCGAAGAAACCACACAAAAGCCTGTTAGGACCTGTCGGTTCCGACATCGACCGAAACTTATATGTGTTTGTCGACATACACCGGTGAAGGGCCGAATTTATTATAAAACCAATAATTGTTCGGTCTTTCACCAATTCATTTGGTGTCTGTCGACATTAACCGGTGTATGTCAACAATCACCAATTTCGGAGTTTCACGGTAACGTATACGTATAAACCACCTTTTATTTAGTAGCATAATATAAAAAATTAGCTAGTCCCAAATTAGTTTGAGGTTGACTACCAAATTTTACTGAACTAAAAAGATATTGGAATAACTCGGATACAAGCAATCAGGATCACATGGGTAATACTAGGGTTTTAAAGGTATTATTGTCCACTACTAGTGTACAAATTAGAGATAAAGATAGGAAAAAATGGGAGTGTAAAGCCTTATTAGATAACAGCTCACAACCTGTATTTATAACTGAGGAATTAAGTAAAAATATTAATGTGAAGGTATTGGGAATTGAAAATGGAATGACTATATAAGTTTATGAAAATCTTTCTGATAATAGAAAACATATCTGAAAAGATCCAGTCAGTAAATATTGGGTATACGAATTTAAAGATTCCGAAGGATATAAGGTTGACAGATATTTCATTTGGAGAAATTGGGAAAATTGACACGTTCGTAGGTGTAGGAGTTTTTTTTTTTAAATTTGATCTGCCCAAGAAAACGAAAATTAGATGAACGAAATACCATTATTAAAAACATAAAGATGGGTTGAATTGTTTTAGGGCCAGTAATGGGAGTCGGATAATTGTAGTTAAAGGCAGATCAGCAAATGTTGGGATACAGGAACAGCTTGAAAAGTGTATTACCAATAAAAATGTTCATTTTAGAGAAAAGCAAGCTTATGGGGATATTTTTAGGGATACAAGGAGAAAAATTTAATACAATACGCGGTTAATCGTCCCAAAAATTGTTTTTAAATAAATAAAATTAACATTTATTTTTAAATCACTTTCACGAATGACAACTGACATGTCTGACAGATGCTCACTGCTCAAACTCAAACCTCAATTTTAAATCTCCTTAATGGAACGTAAATTTTGAGCAAGAATTTCAGTTATGTGTTTGGTGGACATTTTGACATTTCCAAAAAATCCTACTATCCCTATAAAACTGTCATTCGTTAATGCCAAACAAATTATTTATAGTTTTTTTAAACGTCTTCAACGAATGTTTTATTTCTGAATCTTAACCCCACATTGTTAGCTTGTTATCTAAGTCCTTCCTTTTATTGATTACTTAGCAATATCCCTTAGGTATACTTAATTCACTACGTTCATGTTGGTACAACTCTTTCCTGCTGAGAAAATTGATCAGTAGGGATTTGGTTTGTATTGTTGAACTCTTATATACAGTAAATTGATCTATTATTAAGAATCTCAGTATCGCAGTATGAATCTTTTGTTGCTTCGTCTTTTCATCTATTATGAACAACGTTATTAAGTAATGGATAATAAAATACGGTGGTGTCGATTTTAGTCTTGGAGAAATGTTTTTTTGAGTTTCATTTTTTGCTCTTATTATTCGTTATGTAAACTTTTTTTATTAGATATTCTAAATTGTAGCCTGATGAATTTGACATAGTGAGTGTTTTGTACTTTTGACATACAAATGTTCGTTTACTAATATGTCATTTTTTTGTTTTACAAAGGTGGAGATTTAAGGCTAAAACTTGCCAATATTAAACGAGATTTAACTAGATTGGTAGAAAGTCACAAAGTTTATCCCTCACACTGATAATTTTATTTTTTTAACTTTACTTTGCGATTTCAATGTTTTTTTTTTTAATAATTACCTACTTGAGTATTTTTACGTAATTTATAATGTCGCGCAAAGCCAACCCTGTGCTTTGTTTATTACCGTACCGCGACAAAAGGAGGAAAAACATGAAGAACTTCTGTTGTAAAACACAAAATTGACACTGGTGACACCAGGCCGATTCGTCAATCAGCTCGAAGATTACCAAAGACCAAGAGAGATGAAGCTGAAAGGATTGTTCAGAAAATAGAGGAAGACAGGGTGATAGAACCTTCTATCAGTCCATGGGTGTCTCCGGTAGTTCTGGTCTAGACAAAGGATGAAACTACGAGGTTCTGTGTGGATTACCGTCAGTTGAACAATGTTACCAAAGAAGACAATTTTTTTTCCTCCTGGGCTCGTCTGACTCTGTGTCTCCGAATAACACTGAAGCCTATTGGCTTATTGTGTTTTACCCCATGTTAGTTCATAGCACCCACTCTGTCACCTTTGTAGCTTGTACAAGATTGTACAGATCCTTGGGTGATCGGGTTCTATACGTTGTTAAATCAACCTGGGGTTGTCCAAGAAGAGCCTGTCTTTTGCGATCTAAAGCTTCGCATTCGCACAGTATGTGTTTGGACGTTTCTGGTTTCTTGTGACATAGTCGGCACATGAGTTTCCCATTTTATATGCCAATTTTGTTCAAGTGTCCCTTTACTGGGGCGTGCCCAGTCATGAACCCTGTTATCACTTTCAACTGGTTCCTATTCATTGAGAGTAGTTATCCAGTTCTTTTGGGACATGGTATGTCTATGAAGGCTTTTCCATGTGCCTGTTTTGGGGTGTTTCCCCAATAGGTGATAAAGAAGACAATTACTCTCTGCCTTGAATCGGTAATACCTTGGACACATTGGCCGGAAATAAACTATTATCTACCTTAGACTTAAAGTCTGGATACTGGCAGGTGGAAATGGACCCAGTAGATGAAGAAAAGACACCTTTAACCTCCGTATCTGGATTGTGGCAATTCAATGTTATGCCATTTGGCCTATTTAATGCCCCTGCGACATTTGAAAGACTTATGGAAAACGTATTGTGAGGGTTATCCTGAAAAACATGTCTGGTTTATTGATAAACATCCAACAAGAAGTTTTCTTGGACTATGTACTATCGAAGATTCATCAATAAGTTTGCAAATATTGCTAAGATACTAACATGACTCACATAGATTAGATTAGGAGTTGGACGTTATTTGTCCTTGTCCACCGCGACCTTTTCAGATCTATTGTGGGACTCCGTTTGTTTTAGAATATGTCGTCTAGTCTGGTCTTTTTTATTAGACTTAGTAGCTTTGACAGTGGCTCCCGCATGTAGTTGCGTGCAATTTTCTTTTCTTCGCCCAATGTTAGAAACCTCATTTCAGCCAGGCCTTCACATTGGCACAGGACGTGGAATGATGTTTCCTCTTCTTCTTCACAGAACCTGCACAAAGTTGCTTCTTCTGCTGGATTAATGACACTCATGTGCCTTTTGAGGCGACAGTGTCCAGTAAGAAGGCCTACTGTTATCCTAACAATTTGACGCTTTTGATCCAGTAGGTCTTTCGTAAACTTGGCCGATGGTTCCTTGATGAACTGTTTGGCCTGTCTCAGTCTTGGATAGTTGTTCCACCATTCCTGAGACTCTTTTTGCATCCATTGTTTAATGAATGCATTGCACAATGCCTTAGCAACTCCACAGAAGGGTTCGGGGCCCGCCATGGCCTTATCTGAGCCTTCTCGGGCTAGTTCGTCGGCCTTTTCGTTGCCCTGATATCCCTCATGGCCTGGAACCCAGGCTAAGGTCACCTTATTTTGACTACTTAGCTCTGTCAGGTCTTCTAGACAGTCTTTCACCAGTCGTGATTTGATTTCTGGTGAGAGAATTGCCTTTAGAGCTGCTTGACTATCAGAGTATATGGCAATAGTTTTGCCTGATACTTGCTGATTTAATATTTCTCTTGCACAGTGTTGTATGGCTATTAGTTCAGCCTGGAACACTGTTGCATATTTTCCTACTCAGTGAAATCGTTGAATTCGACTTAGGTCCATAGATTCCAGCACCGGCTCCTTCCTTGGTTTTTGAACCGTCTGTGTACCAGACGAGTTCAGCCTGTACGGGAGGTCCCTGTTTCCAAGATTTCGGGCTGGTATTTGAATTTGAAAATTTCTTTCAAATTTGTATGTGGTTATGGCTCTATCAGTAGGCATAGCTAGAATATTATCCCTTTTTACTTGCTGATATAGCCTTGTGTGGTCGGCGCTATGTAGTTGGCTTATTGGGTTTTGTACCATGACTCACATAAGAATTTAGAGAATTCTGCTGGATTGAAGAAGCGATACGAACTCAACCCACAGAAGAATATTCCAAGGAAGGCGACAAAGTCTGACTCTATGACCTAAAAAGACAAAAGGGATATTCTCCGAAGCTTCAAAGGTCTTAGGAAGGTCCGTACCTCATTAAGAAAAACATTAATGATGTCATTTACCGTATAAGTAAGATCCCGAACGGTAAACCAAAGGTATTTTACCAAAATTGGCTGGCTCCATTTGAGGGTAACCATGACGAGGAGGAAGAAGAAGTAAACCAGCTCCAAGAATCACCTGATCTTGTCTTTGAAGAATTTATGGGTGCATATGGTGGCATGAACTTAGAGCTTTTTTGTTGATAGATGTATCCTAACCAATTTTGGTTTAAGCTTTAACTATATTAAAAAATCTATTTCTACAATAACTTTTTGTTTTTATCTTCATTATTTTCATTCTTTGGCTCTGTTTTCCTACTGAATAACTGAATAAATGATCGTCATATTCATTTAAGTAATTATTTTTAAATATGTTGCATTTTGTGATTTAGAGAAGTCAGAAATATGAAAACTAGTGTTATTAAAAGGGTATTTTCAAGTCGGCATCAATTCAATACTAAAACCCCTTAAGTAGTCAGCCTCAGTAATAAATAAGGTATTAAACAGTACAAAACTTTCCTTTTACTCTACTTTCATTTCTGTTCGTAATAAAAATCCTTATTTTCTGAAAACAGCGCATTAACAGTATTTGAAGTATATAGAAAGAGCGAACATCAAAGGCGACGCGAATCAAAGGCGACTGGGCAACTATAAATTCGTTTTTATTTATTTTCCCTGTTCGAACCATTTCGAATGATGATGAAAAGTTTTAATTTTGTGCTATGGTGATATCGTTTTCTCGGGATTGCTGTAAAACTTTTTAAAGTAAAATTTCTAACTTTGATCCATTTTTAAAATTCGTACACATATAGGATAATATTATAAAAAGGAAATTTTGAACTCAAACAGGCTTAAATCTAGTGAACGTGGAGGGTAGTTTCTAACCATATTTAATTTTAATGCTGTGGTTACGTGGAAAATTTAGATATATTTAAAAAAGCAAAAATGAGTAAGCAATATAATATGTGATTTTATTCACTTCCAAAGACTGAAAAGATTGTTACGCATCACCGTGCAGCATGCTGCGGTCATCATGAGTAAAATAAGACAGGGGAATATTCGAGAAATATCATTCCACGTCATAAATATCTAGACAGTTTGAGAAGGTGAAAGCAAGCTATATCCTGCTATATCCTGACGTTAGTTTTCAATTTTATGATAGACATTATACGTTAATGGTATCAGTTGTATAGTTATTGTAACAGTTGAGTTGAAATAAATTCAGATACCAAAACCCAAGTAACATTGGTGACAGCGGTGAGATTTTTTTATTATCGAACTTCAATGTCTGAAGAAACTCAAATGTAAATTAGTTACACAGCATATCTTTATCTTGTGTGAGCGTGTACCTTTCCTTTCTATTAAAAAGGTACGTATGGAAGTGTTCTAGGGGTCTAGAGAAATAATTGCGTATTTTAGTGAGACCTTAGGAGAAGCTGAGAAGAATTATTGCGTCACAAGAAAAGAACTTTTAGCTATTGTCAAAGCCCTTGAACACTTCCATGCTTACCTATTTAACAGAAGTTTTATCATTAGAAGTGACCATAGCGCCTTACAGTGGCTGATGAATTTTAAAAAACCTGAAGGGCAAGTTGCTAGATGGATAGAAAGACTGCAACAATATAACTTCGAGACTAAACATAACATTTGGGTAGCAACATTTTTAAAATGCTATAACTTTACATTGAATTGACGGTTTTTAATGATTTTTGCGGATTTGGAATCCTTATTTCACGTAAATTTTCGATGGTTTACCCAATTTATTTGACGTTTAAAATTTACACATTATACCAGGTCAATAATAGACAGAAACCTAGCAACAAGAAAAAGTCAATTCTTAGATAATTTCTAATTCTAAACCTAATTTAAAGGTTTCTGCAATCCCTAAAAAAAACCCTGTTTACTGTCATAACAAAGATTAGGTATGTATGGTTAGGGGTACCTAGTGGTAATTGGTATTGGTAACTTTGAATAAATAAAAAAATTAGCCCGAAAAACATAAATTGTCTGTCCATTAATTTTAATTTTGAACCCACTACGTCAAAGATGGGATTTGCAAACTTGCATTTTCGGAGTTTACAATGATACCTAATCTTTGATAATAAATAATCCATCCGAAATTAAGAAGGTACATTAATTAAAAAAAAGAGAAACTAATATTTTATTGGCCCCCATGCTAGATGTATTACTTCCCAACATCGATTTGGTAGAGTATCCACATTTATTATTATTTATAAAATCTTGTGGCATATTCTCCCATTCTTTATGAATGGCCTCACTAAGCGTTTCTAAGGTTTCAGCGATCTTACTTTAAATTTTAAATAAGACCAAATCTGTTCAATGACATTAAGATCCTGAGACTTTGCAGGCCAGTCTATCCTATTGATGTTCTGTGCCTGCAAAAACTCTGTGACCTTCGCGCTCTGTGAGGTCGAGCGTTGTCCTCCACCAATAGAAATTCTGGGCCGTAATTTCGAGCAAATGGTACAACAATAGAATCCAAAATTTCTTTCAGATAAACAGTAGCGTTAACGGTTTGGTAGGTAATGAATAGCTCAGTTTTACAATTTCTTATGATACCTCCCCACACTGTAACATGTGCGCCACCAAATGCCTCTTGAGGGGCCATATTTTCCTCCAACTAACGCTGATTTGGCCCTCTCCAAACTATCATTCGGCTATCGGAGTGAATCAAATTAAATCTTCTTTCGTCAGTAAATAAACAATGGCTCCACTCTGCATTACCCCAGTTCGCATGCCGATTTGTCCATGCCCGCCTATTCGCTCTATGGTATTGTAATAACCGCACACATTTTGCCCTGCGACGGGTTCTAATTTAAAATGTTTGGCATTATTTTGTTTTTGAAAAAAAATTCTCACCTCAAGTTGTTTTTATTTAATGTTCTTCTCACTCCAGTTTGTTGCCTTAAAGAGTCATTTAATTTTCTAGAGTACTTTGGTATAATCTGCATAGTTTCTCTTATTTAAATTCTTTTGGTTCTTTGGTTTATTTTTTTTTATATGTCCACCCTTATGCCCATAATTGTCTTTCGGTTGACATTGTAAATGTGCGGAATTTACTTTTTTGATATTTCTTCGTTAAGAAGTCGAATTCAATTTTCCCTTTCTGTCTCATATTGATTAAAATTTACAAAATTATAACATTGAAATGTGTCAGATTATTTTTAAAATACTGTTAACAGTTTTTAATTACATAGCAACAAATTTGGTTTTACAAAAACTTAAATCAAATTAAAAAAAAAATACCAAACCTTAGAGCGACGTCGTACGCTACATTTTTGTTATTATCGACCCGGTATAATGTGTAAAATGTAATCCTTAAATTAAATGCTTAGACCATAGAAAATCTACGTTAAATAAGGGTTTCAAATATGCAAAAATCATCAAGAACCGTCAATCCAATGTCAAGTTAAATCATTTTAATCCGAAAAAAAAGTTCTTAAAACCTGCAAGTCGCGTTAAAAAATTTGCAATCCTGTGGAAAATATTGAACTTTAAATTTTGTCTAAAAATTTCGGGTGGTCAGCAATTTCTTTATTTATATTCTAGTTAATTAGACAAAGAATACCAAAATATTAAGCATTTCGAACAAAATATCGATTGTGGCAATGTCTTTAGAAAATAAAGTGGCTCCCCCTGAGTTCACCTTTCATGATAGATGACAAAGAGCGATATATGAGAAATAATTACAATAGAAGAAAATAGCACGATATACGAATATTGTGAATACTTTTTAAGCATAGTTATTCGTCTCGTAAGTTGACTCTGATCTTGATTTTTTTTATAATTATGATGTGAAGATACCTTTATGCTGATAAGTTAGTTACATGATACAATATACAAATTCAGCTTAAATTTTTCTCGAGTATAGTGCAATTATAAAGAGGAGCAACAAAAATAAGATTATTCATATGAAGCGAGAATAAGAGCGAGAAAGCAGAAGGTCGTTGGCAATCCCACTATTCTTTACGACGCCGACCGATTTCATCCGTTGTCTCCAACACGCAAACGAAACAAATTTATTCTAGACCAGACTGAGTACATAGCGCGTGAAGCTAAGATAATAGATTCTGGTTTTCATTTTAAAATAACTAAATATTAATCTACTGGCCGCAATGTTTATACCACTCGTGAAAAAATGCAAACAGTGAAGTGGCACTGTTACGGTTTATATTTGCCATAGGCATTCCTTTTAATTATTTAACAAATTTATAAAGGTTCTCGAAGAAGACTTCAATATATTATTTATAAGATAATAAATATTTCATTGCATTAAATTAGTAGGTACTTACATAGTTTCTTTTTTAAATAAGACCAGCAAACAAAATCCTAACCAACTATTTGTTTAGTAAAAAAAATAAATGTCATTAATATATTATTGACTAGAAAATGTCAATACTTTATTGCTTATATCCTCTCTTTTATTTAATATCTGCACATTATTTGCTTTTGTAATATTATTTACTTTATTTAAATTACTTTTATATGTGTCAGTCTGGTTTGTTTACCTTTTCAAATCGCTCTTCTTCTGCTAAACTATAGTCCCCATTTAACCTCCACCTAGCCAGTGAATTATTTTGGAGAACACTTGGGAAGTGCTCTTACGAATATTATGCGGATTTTGCCTATAGAATAAAGTGTGTATTAGAAAACATTCAGATTTTACCTACTTTTTGGGCGGTCATTCCGTTCAAGATATTATAAATATTGCAGTTACATTGGAAAATAGACCAATTTCTACGAATAATGCAGTTCGTGCAGTTATAGCAAAATTTCTTAATTTTGGCTTCGTTAATAATTTCAATTCCCTCTAGACACCATGTCAAAATTAATTGACGGAAGAACCGGAAATTAGGTAAATTAGAGAATGTCTGTGCATTAGCTGAAGCTTCACCGTCTTCAAGTATACAAATTGCCGCTGAAGTTGACTTAATCAAGAGACGGGTACGAAATATTTTAAAAAGATACAGACTATTCAAGAATTTTTTATTGACGACCATTTTAAGCCACATAATAATAGAAAAACCAAATCAAAATAGTCATTTTTTTGAAAAATATTTTATTTACAGATGCGTCTTTTTCACTCTTCATACTTTCAATACTTAAAAGCCAATAATCACAGTGTGTTCGTCAAAAGCAGATTTAAAATTATCATTTGAAATATCTCCAATGTAATATTGAAATTAAATAACTAAGAAAGGAAGGCATAACAGATTATCCTAGAACGGACCTGCCTTCTACAAAACACAAAACGAAACTCTGAAATTATACAGTCGGGAACTTCTGCACAAAACGAAATAAACCACTTGGCAATCCGTAATCCCATTTCTCGTGTAACTGAATATACAAATATAAGTTAACTGCATAAATTCAACACAGCAGATTGTGTACTGATCCAAAACATTCATCCATCAAATATCGAATAACAGGATTAAAGCACCTGATTAATTTGTCCACAACGAAATTTTGAATATTTATATATTCGGGTTGATGAATTACAATTCCGGGAATGAAACGTTGGCGGTGAAAATCACGTTGTTGAAAATGAGAATTTTAAAATACGAAATAAGTTGATTTTTTTTTTGTTTTATACCGTTTGAATATTATATAAATATTGTTTGAATAATGTTTGAATTTTGTTTGAATATAGTTTGAATATCGTTTAAATATTGTTTGAATATCATTTGAATATCGTTTAAATATTGTTTAAATATTGTTTGAATATTGTATGAACATTGTTTGAATATTGTTTGAATATTGTTTGAATATTGTTTGAATATTGTTTGAATATTGTTTGAATATTGTTTGAATATTGTTTGAATATTACTTTAATAGTGTTTGAATATTGTTTGAATATTGTTTGAATATTGCTTGAATATTGCTTGAATATTGTTTAAATATTGTATGAATATTGTGAGCATCATAAGTCTTAACCCCCCTAACTAACTCGTTACTGGAGTCTTGTTAGGAAAATCGCCGAGACACATCGATTTTTGATTTCTACAATGTACATTTTTGTACGAATAGTTTACCCTTAATTTCATCCCTTACTGGAGGGGAGCAACCCTTTCGAAAAATTTAAATGACATGGGGTGGTGAGTGATAGCTCATTTGAAAAGAGGTTTTATTCTCTATTCAACAGTGCAAAAATTTTTAAAATTTTCTGCATTACGTTTTGATTTATTAATGTTTAAAAATAACAAAATATCACAAATAGGAAAGCAAATTAACTAACAGTGACCTTATCTAATGGCAAAAAGTCTTAGTTCACGTCTGAACCAAAACCGATATCATGCAGGGCCGAATTTTAATTCTAAAGATGAGTGCGCTACGTTAATTTCCGTTATTCTGAAACAATAATTAGTTGAGAATTAATGAAGCAAATTTTAAAATTTTTTGCACGGTTGAATAGAGAATAAAACCCCCTTTCAAATGAGCTATCACTCACCACCCCATGCCATTTAAATATTTCCAAAGGGTTGCTCCCCTCCAGTAAGGGATGAAATTAAGGGTAAACTATTCATACAAAAATGTACATAGTAGAAATCAAAAATCGACGTGTCTCGGCGATTTTCCTAACAAGACTCCAGTAATGAGTTAGATAGGGGGTAAGACTTATGATGCTCACTGTATGTTACGGTTAAAGTGTTTACTTGGCTAGTTTATAGACTAGCTGGATAATATACAAACTATCCAAATGGCTGGCTGTTCTGATGGAAAATTATATTTCTACTAAAATAGCTATACATATTGGTTGGTCTGAATATTATCCAGCTAGTTTACAAATATACAAAATTTATCGCCTTTGCGCAAAACATAAGAAAAGTACACACATTATCCATTGTTTTTGACTAGTTTATAAACTAATATTCATAGCCATTTTAGTAGAAATAATATTTTCCATCAAAATAACCAGACATTTGGATAGTTTGTATACTATCGAGCTAGTCTATAAACTAGCCAAGTAAACACTTTAACCGTAACATATACATATTGTTTAAATATTGTTTGAATATTATTTGAATATTGTTTGACTATTCATCAAATATTGCTTGAATATTATTTAAATATTGTTAAAATCATTATTGAGAAACCTATAATTTAAATCTAAAAAGCTTATGAACTAATTTATTTAAGAAGTTTCAATCATTTCTAGGACAATATCACAAGTCAGCATGGCGATTTATTTTCAACCCATCTGGTATACCAGGCATCCAGCCGAAACCTTTAAGGTACCATTTCGGAACGCGCGACAGACGACATACGACAGCAGAAGCGATGGCAAAGGAGACCAAGAATCGTCTATTCACGTCTAAACACATGCAATTATATGAAACACATTTCGCAAGGCGCGACCAGTGCGGGAGACAGAAGTGAACGACAGGTAGATCGGTCTCGGGGTAGAGCGTTTGCTGTCTGTCGCACTTAGTCAACGCTTGTATTTCGAGGTAATTAGTCGATATTTTATAAAACTGGTAGTTTTTTTGATCTAGGTAGTGTCGCCAGATGAAAATTTGCTGCAACAGTATGGGTAAAAAAACCGTAGATCTGAACAGAAGATTTTAATACAGGGGAAAATAATTATAATTTGCAGTGTAGTAAATAAATAAAAAAAAACTATATAAGAAACGAAAAATAAAAATTTTTCTACCCAAATTAGAAAGTAAACAAAGAATAAAAACAAATAATACCATTTTTAATATACACAGTTAAATCGGGTAACTTTGGACCACTGGGGCAACATTAGACCAGACCATGAATTTTATTTACTGTTAACGTATAAAAAGGAAATATATCCTAATATTTACAATAGGACCCATAGGGGACGTCCATTAATTACGTGAGGAATTTTTGAGGATTTTTTACCTTCTCTCCCCCCGTAGTTGAGATTTCGTAAGATTTTCCTCAACTTTCTCCTCCCTCCCCTAATCTCACGTAAGATTATTTAAAATTTGTGTTTTGGATCTAAATGCGTTGGATTATTAAAAAAATACAAACACAATATGTTGTATTACCTTTATTTATGACTAGCAAAGACTAGTATTTGAGAATATTGCCGTAATATAAAATTTCTAGAAACATTCTTTACTTTAATTTAACTTTAACGCAATTTTACAGCGTTTTCTACTAGAAAAAAATTACGTCAGATTTACAAAGACCCCTTGTTTCCCCCAAGTGAGCTTTTGATAGATTTAGTTTGATCCCCTCCCCCTTTGAACACCTCACGTAATTAATGGACGCCCCCATAGCTAATTACAACTTCAACTTTGTAAAAAAAAAAACAATAAAAACTTAAATACAAATTAATTATAACTAATAACTGACAGGGGGCCTCTACATTAAAACTAATATGATTTAATCTTAACAGTAGCCTTTAGATTGTAAGAAATTTAATTTTTCTTGATGAAAATACTTTGGTCAATGTTACCCCAAATCCAATATAACTTTGGACCACACCCAAAAATATATATTTTTTTTATATTTACAATAAATTTTAATTTTTTTTAATTTAAAATTCATATAGATCATTTTACAGGAACACCAGTAGGTGCATCATTCAATATAATTGTGCAACAATAAAAAATAAATTCAGACTTATAATAAAAACCCAAAGTTACCCGATTTGACTGTACTTAACGTACGAAAACAAAAAAAAAGCAATGAAAAATAATAGGTATTTCTTTTAGATCAGTCTGAATCAGATAATTCAAATACGTCGTATTTGGCATTTATGTTATTTTTATGATGCCCTATTAACATAATGATTATCTTGAGGTTTTTTTTTTTTGTGGAGCACACCTACAGTAGTACACTGCTTATACAACAGCAAATTTACAAGAGAAAATATTCTTTGACCATTTGCTGAAGAATGAGTCAAACTTAATAAATTAAGAACAAAATTTGTTAAGTTGGCGAAAACAGTAGATTTCATGACTTAAACAGGAAAACAGGGACAAAAACAGTGGATCTTCTTAAAAACAGTAGGTCTGGAAACACTAATCGTTCCCTTGAATTGTCGTCTGCGGTTGTCGTGTCACCTGCCTCCTTGCTTCACACGGTAACGTAAATGCATCGATATCCTTTGCCGTCGCTTCTGTTGTCGTCTGTCGCGTCTTCCGAAATTATATTGAATTATATTGAAATGTTTTTTGTTTTAAGATAAAATCTTGTAATTTTAGGTGGGTGTTCAACATACTCATACTCCACCGTTTTAAACGTTAACCTCTATTTTTTTAGATTCATTTTGAAACAACGAAATTTTTTTGATATCATGAAAATTATGATATATTTAAATATTTCAAATATCAAAAAATATTAATCCCGAAATATCATAAGTTAACAATGTAAATACGTAAAACAAGATGTATTTACATTTTAAATGAATTAATTACTCAAAATATTTACCGTTTACATTTAAACAAAAATAAAGTCTATTGTTGGAAGTATGGACATGACAATTTGTATTTTCTTATTACAAATATTAAAGAATATTGTTACAAAAAATATTTATAGGATGTCAAATATCCTTGAACTAAAGTACGACATAATATAGGTGACGTAACATGTGATTTTAAATATTTAAATATAAAGTGATTTTTCTGTACAATAACTAATATACAGTAATGTACGAGACGTTGTATTCATTAACCCGTAAATTGTTTAAATATAAAATTATATTAAAAATATTAAGGTGGTAAGTAAAATAATGTACCTAACTCGTTAATTTGTTGCACTCTTGTTACTGTATTTAATATATTGTATTTATTATACTGTATTTAATATAATATATTTAATATACTGTAATTTTTAATGTACCTTTTTTTAATGTACTGTATTTAATATACTTTAATAAATATTATGTATTAAATATATTGTATTAAATATACTGCATTAAATATACTGTTTTAAATATACTGTATTAAATATACTGTATTAAATATACTGTATTAAATATACTGTATTAAATATACTGTATTAAATATACTGTATTAAATATACTGTATTAAATATACTGTATTAAATATACTGTATTAAATATACTGTATTAAATATACTGTATTAAATATACTGTAATAAATATACTGTATTAAATATACTGTATTAAATATATTGTATTAAATATACTGTATTAAATATACTGTATTAAAAATACTGTATTAAATATACTATATTTAAAATACTGTATTAAATATACTGTATTAAATATAATGTATTTAATAACTGTATTTAATATACCGTATTTAATATACTGTATTTAATATACTGTATTTAATATACTGCATTTAATATACTATATCTATAAACTGTACAAATGATACTATTTTGAGTGTTTGTGTATTACAAGAAGGTTTTATAAAAATGAATCGTTGATTCATTATTACTGACTCATCTGTATTCGTAAAAATCAGCTGGCGGAAAGTCAGTTTAAATTCAATATAATTTCGTTAGTGTTCTTTTATATAAAATTTCGATATTTGCCGCAAATGATGACAAAATTGGATGACTAACTGAATAATAATTCGACGCATAACAATAAACGTCAATAAATGTTATGTTTAACGTGCAGCTTAAAATTAATTTATAACCTAATTGAAATGTGCACGATTATAATATAGAAACCTTTGGCCATTTTGGTATAAATAGTATTTTAGTTAGTTATATTACAATATAAATCGAGAGTTATTTCATTAATTAATGTTTGTGCGGTTAGCGCCATTACAGTTTTAATCGAGATTTTAATCAACTAAACTAAATAGATATATATGAAAAAAAGGACTGTTTAATTTTAGTTTATAGTTTGTAGTATATTTAATAATAATAATTATTTAAAATATGGTCGTCAAGAGTAGGTACATCTTTTGTATTCAAAATTTCCTCGTATCTAATAATCAAACAGTTATCGATCAGTTGCGCAGTGATAATACCGACACAGAACAGATGCGTGTTGAATTTTTAGATTCTCCATGTAATAGCTAATTTCAAAAATTTACCACACCAGAATTGTGGTTTCTTTTAAAAAGTTTTGAACTATAAACAATTAAAAATCAAATTTTGTAGAAGCAAAATAATTGAAAAAAGAAATCACAATATCTTTCGTGAATTTAAGGGCTATCTAAGTAAAATAAAAAATTGTAAGAACTGATTAGTGATCAAAACTATTATTTTGTCCACCCGGTAAGTATAATAATTTATTTTTATTATTAAATAGTTTTCAAAATGTTAAGATAACAGTTGTTATTCTTTAATTTTAACCATTTTGTTGTTGCATGCCCGTTAAGTTAAAAATTAAAAATGGTACAAAATATTTTTAGTACCATTACTGTTTACCACTTGTTAACGTACGACCATATTTTACATTTCCTGATGATAAATTTTAGCCAAAACTAGATGCCTCTATTACAGGGTTGTATTAAGGGCCGACAGCAGTGTTTAAATAATGGTGAAAAACGGAAATTGTTAAATTTATAATTTTTTAAATATTTTTGAAACCTTCTTTGATATAAGGAGTTTCCAGACGTTATTTAATTCCTCCCAAAAATTTTCAACTTTTTTTGAAATTAAAGGTTTTCCTAACACTAATAATTAACGAGATATTACTTTTAGAAAAACGTGTAATACTCGTTGTGAAAAATATATATTAACAGATATACTACTTCTAGCGTGTATTATATCGAATATTCTTGGTAACGAAAAAATGGATGCCGTAAAAGGCCTAATTAAGGCAGAGAGGGACTTAGGGTATTAAAGGAGGACCAGACTGGTCGAAAATGGCTCGCATGACAATATTATTGATAAATAAAGAGGTTAGAACCCAAAATATTATTTGCTTACTTTTTTCCGGGTATTTAAATACTCACAAAAACTAGAAACTTTGGCATATTGATGATTGGGGAAAATTATAAATTAACTAAATATATAATATTTATCAATATGATCTTCCAGTTCCTGGATGTATTGTCCGAAAAATAAAAATGACTTCTGCGAATATGAATTGTTTTTGTTTTATAAATGATTAAATAAGTTACCACAAATTATAATTATTATTATGACACTTCACTTTAGGTTTATATACAGGGTGTCCCGAAATTAGACGGTCACAGCGTACTCTACATTCTAAAATAGAAGTAAAAGTTCATATAAACATAGGTCCGAAAACGTTTCGATTTCCAGATACAGGGTGTTACAAGTGAAGTCCTCATTTTTGTAAATATTTTCTAAAATTTCTTTAGTCACCGGTTGTCCAAAGTAGAAAGAAAAAATAAAATTTCTGATTCCACAGGCCTACTAATTATTGTTTACACTTTCGAATAAGATAACATCAACTTATCATGAAATTTTCAAATGCTTTTCTCTTGAAAATGGTGCGTTCTAGCCAGATACAACAAAAGTAGCCTTATTATAAAGAAAATATTGGCTTTCCAAATTTTGTAGCCAAAAATGTTAAAAAATGTCAACAAAAAAAATTAGGACAATTTAACCTTAAACCCCTCCACTAATTTACCCACCTACGAAAATAATCGAAAACTGACGTTTAGTCCATTAAATAGAGCATAAAAAAAAGTTTAGCATTTGTACCAAATTTCACTTAGTTATTAGTTCAGAAAATATTTACAAAAATTTGTCATCAGGACTTCACTTTTAACAGCCTGTATCTCGGAAACAAAACGTTTTCGGAATTATGTTTATATAAACTTTTACTCCTATTTTAGGATGTAGATTACGCTGTTAAAACATGACCGTCTAATTTTGAGACACCCTGTATATACACACCACACTTATATACATTTATACAGAACGTATAATGGCAAAGAAACTAGGACTATATCACTCAAAGTTGTCAGCGTTATAATTGACTAAATCCAGAAAAATCTCTCGGGATGGAAGATTTTACGCGGGTAATTGGTTTAATACAATTAGAAATTTATTTGATAATTGTGAACATCTACATAATATCCAGAAGTAGTTAAGTTATTCTTTAGACGTTAATTATTAAACAGATTATCACAATCACTAAAATTATCACACTAATTTTAAAAACATAATACTCATCATCTGCAAGAATAATAACTGTACGCTCATTTGATTGATATTAATCATCATAGTAATAATATAAATACCAGTAAAGTAATTCTAGTAATCCTTAGTTTGACTAAATAGATCGAATACCTAAAAATCGATCTCTGAGTGCCAATCACAACTAGTACCTTTATTATTTTTAGTGTATGGCCATTATATCTGCTTCATCCGCTAGTAGCCAAAGTAGTAGTTGTTTTCAAGAGGGAAATAGTCGCTTGACGTTTCTCTGATCCTGTCTTTGATTTTATCTTATTTTTCTTTTAGAATTGTTTACATTTATTTTTTTGTTTTTATTGTACTTTAAATCTCTTTATACCTCTAGTTTTTTGCTACAAAATTAATTTTAATTTGTTTTTAATTTTCTCAATAACTTTTTACTAGTTTAATGTAGTTATAAAAGTTACTGAATATATTTAAAAACTTTTTAAACAAGTATTTGGAAAGAATTTTTGAAAACAAATTATCAAATTTCCTTGTTTTTTTAAAAAATACTGGTGATTTCAAAATATTTCCGGTTTAAAACCAAAACCATGTCACACCACCCACCAATACTTGCCACCCTCAAAATTCCAACCAACCTCCCCACCCCGAACATATACCTATTCAAAACAATAGCAGTTCACATCACTCCTCACTTCTCACGTGAAGTAACCGCACATAACCTAATACGCGACGGCCACAATTCATATCGATTTGGAACGAGAGTCTTTTGTGTCGTTTCCGCGGAAATGCTTCCGGTAGGTCCGGAGGAAAGCTCACTGCTACCCGGACTTTGGAGTTCGTCTCTATCCCGGAGCTATCCGTTGAAATTGAGCGGGAGGCGGCGTTTCGAGCGCTTGCGCAATCGCGAACTGATTTCGGGTGAAGAGGACTTCTTTGAATAGGAGGAAGATATAGTGCAGGGATAATTTGGTTTATTGGTGGTTGACAGGTTTAGTATTCAAATTAATGCAAAGTATACATTAATAGACTAGAAAAGATTAAAAATTGCGACTTTAATAAATCGGAAGTATGTGTATCAATTCCACGGTTGTAACCGAAAAAGTTATCAGTAATGCATTTACTTTTATTTTAAACATAAAATTATTTTTGAGGTTATATTCTTTGTTTACTTGCAAATTTTAAACAATTATTGAGTTTAATGATTGTAATTTATATTTTGTTTTTTGTTGACTAGTGACTAATACTACTTCAGAATAGTCATGTTTTGTACCCAACTGTTATTACTATGCAGTGAGCAAAAAAGTTAATATTTTTGTTTCCTACAAATGGATTATTTTGATAACTACTTCGTTGCATGAGTAGGGAAACTTATCATTTACGAACTATGGTTATAGGAGAGAAGATAGAGAGAGATTGGTTTACAGTTGTCACCAGCAGCGGTTTCTCCATTGGTTCACTTGTGCAGTGAACACCCAGTTACATTTCATTAAAACACATCATTTTAAAATAAAAACCATAAAAATATAAATTCAAGTTTAATAATTTTATTGTTTTCGTAAGTTTTAATCTCTATATTTGGTACGCCACTGCGCTCTGTCTAATCGCGTCTTTTAATCTCACTTTTCTAAGTGAGTCCAAGGGAGTGAGATGTTTTCGCGCAAGCCTCTAGCTAAAAAGAGATGCCACTAGTTAACAGATTCGTGAAATGAACAATGGGCCTGTATAAAATCACTAAAATCCCCTTATTTTGAGCAACGCACTCAGTGACGTCACAAAGTAGGGTGGGGCATACGAATCTTTCAAATCATAGATACAGATGCAATGACGATACTAAAAATGTCTGCATTTTTGCATTACCCTTTTACGACATATGTTAAACTCGAACTAGTCAGTTGATGATAATAAATGATAATAAATAGCGAGATTTAAATGATATAAAACTATTTTCATTCCACGAATCTTCAAATATAAAATTATTAACTTAAAATTAATCGAAATATAACTCAAAGTTCCTCCACTTGTCATATCACAAAATGGTGTTTACGTCGTCTCTACCTACTTCATATTCTCAACGTTTTCAACTTTTTAATCAAGTTGTCAAATTCTAAAAAACAACATGGCAATTTTAATTGTGTATTGTATTTATGAAAAATTATGTTTAAATAATACTGCAACTTTAATAAATCAGAAGTATGTGGGTCAAATCACCGATTGTTACCGAAAAACGTCTCAAGGTAAAAAAATTATTTTTGAGGTTATATTAGTTTATTTCCAAATTACGGTTCTAATTATTTTTTTTTTCAGAGTCTACAGAATAGTCATGTGTTTTATACCCAACTAAGCATTGAGCAAATTTTTTTGTTTCTAACAAAAGACAAACGAAGTTTCAAAAAAGTATGACAATTTTATTAAGGGCTAGTTTTTACACCTCTGAGTAAAGCTGAAAGTAACTACTTGCTATTTAAACTATAGGGCTACTGTTTGTTAATCTGTCAAGTAAACTTAAAATGAAACTTTACTGAGAGGCGAAAAGATCGACCCTTAAACAAGGATAATTTATTTAGTACAATTTTAAGTGAATAATTGTTTATTTTGTAGGTTATCCCTAATGAATTTGAAGTTATAGATAAATGCGCTATCTATAAATGCTAAAAGTACTGATAAAAAGTGTCAGACTGATATAGCACTGAGGATTTTATAATCCTACATTACATTTATTTAAAGACAATCGAAAATATAAATATTGCACTGGCCTAAATTAATTTAAGAAACTTAAAAGTTGTGTCTATGTTAGGTATGTACCTATATCATGAAGACTAAATTATATAGTTACCGATATCTACCTAGGAGGTAAATTATGTCAACATAATGCAGTTTTATAAAGGTTATATTTTTAAAACCAGCTCATTGAGGACTTTGCAGGGGTATTCTATACCGTGTATAGTGATGTCACAATATAAAAAAAGATAACACTATGTTTAATGTTTAATAAACTTACAAGTTAAACCACACATTTCAACTATCACGTTAGTCGTACTATTTATGGAGGCATATTGGAGGTATATGCCACTTGTCATATAAAATGTGTTATCATAACATAGAAATATGTTCATGTATATTAATAATCTTCGATAGTAAACTCACTTTTAGGCGGAACATACAAGAATCCAAAGGTTTCTGTTTTAAACGCTTAAATATTTTAAAAACTTTATCTCACTATTATTGGGGGGCTGAGGAAGAATCACTAATAAGAATTTATAGAGCATTAATCCTAACCAAATTAGATTATGGTAGCCCTGTTTTTATATCTGCATCCAAAACTTATTTACGCACCTTAAACACTATTCATAACTCTGCCCTGTGACTGTGTCTTGAAGCTTTTAGATATAGTCCAGTGAACGTTATTGTGAATCCCACGAGCTTTCTTTACATTTCCGCCATCAACTTAATTTACTTTCATATTGTACCAGAGTATCTTTACATAAACTTTTTATTCATTCATTAAACTCTAATGCAAACCCTTCAAAAATTCCTCAACCTGTTCAACATATCTTAAAGCCTCTTTAAGATAATATCGACTTGTCTAACACCACTCCTATCTCTTTCTCTTGTTCCTCCTTGGACAATTATCTAATATAGACACTTCATTATCCAAATACAGTAAAGAAAATACTCCCAGTGTATTTTATAAACAATATTTTAGACAAATTATCGATACAAATGATTTCAATTCAATTTTATTTACAGATGCTTTCAAAAATGAAAATGGAGTAGGTGGCTCAGAAACAACCGCTGAAACATTACTGGCAAAATGTAGACTCTCAATCATTTGCAGCATTCACTCAGGCGAACTTTTTAGTATCTCAAAAGATCTGAAGTTACCAATTGGAGAACGTCAGAAGGTGGCCATCTGCACTGATTCCCTATCATCAATTCAATCTATCCAGAATTTTTTTTCTCAGCATCCACTAGTTCAAGATATTCATGAATCTTTCCAAACGTTATTTAAAAATGAAATTTGTGTTTCAATTATTTGGGTATTGAAGGAAAAAGGAAATGAGATAGCCAATCTTTATGCCAAAAAAGCTATTACAAGTGAAATACCTTTAGAAAAGATGTAATAGGCTCTTTTAAAAAATCAATTTGGAATAAGTGGTCAGAATACTGGACAGGATCCAGTTAAAAATTATATGTAATAAACCCGATGTCACCTCCTTTCCGGCTATTAATAGAAAAAATAAAATTATAATACGAAGATTACGGATAGGTCATACAAGACTCACCCATGGCTACTTAATGGCATCAGATAATCCACCGGTCTGCCAATATTGCGATAACACCAATCTTACTATAAGTCATATACTGGTAGACTGTCCACAATATCCGGATCCCGCAAAAGCCATAGATTGGGATACTCTTTGAAAGATATCCTTGGAGTCCCCAAACAGCACCTAAGACTGATAAACTTTCTGCAGCATGTATAATTTAATTTTTAGAAATTTAAAATTATGCATCTACTAAACTATAGTTTATTATTATATTTCATCGTATCGTGTCAATAACCATAGCTGTTGAGACACGTTAATTGCTAAATAAAAAAAAAATAAATATTTAGATTATTAGTAAACAATATTAGACCGTCAGATAGTGACCGATTTTGGTGCCCCATTTTCGCATACAAGTCTCGAAGAGGGTTGAAAAGTACATCGATGTTGAGTAGAATAAAAGAAAATTTACGAGTGGCTCTTGGGGATAACACATGGAAAATTCGATTTTCCTTAGGGGGCGTCCATTAATTACGTGAGGTATTTTTGAGGATTTTTTGACCCCCTCTCCCCCCCTGGTGAGATTTCGTAAGATTTTCCTCAACTCCCTCCCCCCTCTCCTAATCTCTCGTGAGATTTTTCAAAATTTGTGTTTTAGGTGTAAATGCGTTGGATTATTAAAAAAACAAACACAATATGTTTTATTACTTTTATTTAAGACTAAAAATTTCTAGAAACATTCTTTACTTTAATTTAATTTTCACGCAATTTTACACCGTTTTCTACTAGAAAAAAAAATACGTCAGATTTACAAAGACCCCCTCTCCCCCAAGTGAGATTTGGAAAGATTTAGCTTGATCCCCTCCCCCCCTTGAACACCTCACGTAATTAATGGACGCCCCCTTATCAGAAAAAATTTTCGACCTCAAAATGTAATTATACATTCGGGTCATTCAAGAAAATATGTTTTTCGGACTAGTGACGACGTTCGTTTTCATACATTCGATGGGCTTGTGTGGAAAAATCGGGCAAAATCTCGATTTTTCCTTGGAAAATTACTCCCTTATTTCAACCCTTTAGCCACTTGCAACATTAAAGCCATTGGTTTTCTGAAGCCTAGGTCTATTAATTAATCATGTAGTGAAAACGGCTTGAGTGGAAAAATGGGCAACAAATAACCTTTCATTTTTGTTAAGGAAAATCGAATTTTCCATGTGTTATCCCCAGCAGCCACTCGTAAATTTCCTTTTATTCTACTTAAAATCGAAGTACTTTCCAACCCTCTTCGATGCTTGTATGCGAAAATGGGGCACCTAAACCTGTCACTATCTGACGGACTATATATATTGTAACAATAATTAGAGCTAACTGCATTTCTTGTCGAAATATAATTATTATATGTAAATATGGAACATGAAAAGTGTCCAACCAACATTCAGTCTGCTCTACTAAAAAGCTGACTAGAATGACGCAGTTTATCCCCCAAGGTACTGATATACCTATTAAATAATTTTCAACTCTTTGACTTTATCATTATTTTAGTTTACATCATTTTTAGGCTAAATAAATTGGAGAATTAAGAAAGGTTAAAATATTAAAAAAATATCTTAACTCAAAAACGAAAAATGTTAATAACTTGAAATTTTTAGCAAACTCAAACTCTATAAGGAAAAGAATCCCTTTGATTTTGAAAAAAAAAATCTGATTAAAAAGTAGGGATTAAGAAGGGATGAAATTAAAAAAAAAATCATAAATCAAAAATGGAAAGCGATATCAACATAAAATTTTTAGTAGAAATCAAGCTCTATAAGGAGATGAGGCCTATTGATTGTGAAAAAAAAAATGAATAAAAGTAGGGGGGTTAAAATAAACTTAACTCAAAAAGAAGCAATAATATCAACCTGAAATTATTTGAAAAATAAAGCTCTATCAGGAGATAAAGCCTATTGATTCTGAAAAAAATATGATTGAAACTAGGGGATAAGGGGGTCTGTTAAACTGTGAAAATTATAATTTAGAATGCCACGCATTATATATCTTCAATCTAGTTTGTATCTGTATAATTATAAAATTCACATTTCAGTTGACTTGTTTTTTTGCAAACAAAAAGATATTTTAAAATATATTATTTTATTTAACATGTGTGACAAATTGTGAAAATGAGTAAATTTTCAATAAAAACTGAAAAATGGTAGGTAGAGTTTCATATAATATTTTTTACACAAAAATCAATGTCATGCTTTCTACATAACCTGACATATATTTAAAAATTATCTCAAAATATGAAAAAAAAGTCAGTTGACTAACTAATAACTTATTAAAAACAAAATAAATATTAAAATAACTCAAATATTCATTTATTAATTCACTAATAGTTGTAGTGCTTGAAAACAGTATATTATTGATATTAATAACTACACAAAATTTTGAACCGAACTTACAAATGCTAAAATTATTGGAAAAATTAAAAACCCATTTTAAATTACCACAAATTGCCACTGTTCAAAACTCGTATGAGCCTTCTTTTTGTAGCCAGAATTTTATTAAACAACAGCGCAAAATAGTTTTTTAATTTCCTGTTAAATTTGTTTTTTTTTTATACGATATTACCAATTTTTAGTTCATTAGCAATTTTTAATTATTATTATTATTATTCTTTACATTAAAATAAAACAAAAAGTCAAATAAGTATTAAATAAGCATGTACCAAATTTAGAGATCATCATATCTATTTTGCGTTGATGGAAGGTGGCATAACAAAGTGTGGTAGCGATTTCAAGTTAAGAAAGACTCTATTCAGTAGAAAGTTTAATATCTTCTCAATTTCCAAAGATGTCCTCTTATACGATCGTCAGGACTAAGGATAGATTAGTGATCTCCTCTTTTATGTCCTTAGGCTTGGGATGGAACACCATTCAATTCAATTCTTTCTTTGTATGAGAGCCACGCTCTACCGAAAGGAATTTGTGTAGCACGACGTATTAATACATCTCTGCAACGTTAGACACTAAACCTAATAAAAATTCTAATAAAGTTTGTTACCTTCTTTTTAATTTCTACAATGTCAATTGTACTTAAGAGGTGATTTAGCTCAAATTGCTGTGTTGATTCATAAATTGACCATGTCAAACGAAATCAGAGTAACTTGACCGGTTCGCGGGCCAAAGTCTACTTTACGATAAAATGAAAGATATTATAATACGATAACGACAAAAATGTTGAGCACCATCAAGTTTTTGAGTAACTTGGAAAACTTATCTGATTTGATATGTCCTGGTACTTAAAGTTATCTGTATGAGTTCTGGCAAATAAAAGAAATTGAGAAAATTTAATACATTTAATAAATTTAATAAAAAAAGTAATAAGAATGAAATTTTACATATAATAAATTAATGGTTAGTGATTAAATTTGAATAGAAAATGAATTAAAATTGACTGATAGATAAAAAGTTTATATGAATGAATAAAATGTACTCTTAGATAATTATTAATTGTCCCGACCATGTGGCATTCTAGTACCGTACTTCCATTTTATATGTCGTGTCGTGGACAATCCGCCTTTAGGTACTTAGATACTTGGGGCTTGGAGCTCGGAACTTGGAGAAACTACGTAACTCGTACCATCTCTTAACATCTAGGAGCAACTACGTAACTCGGACTTCTTGTTTCTTAGAGCTTTTAGGAGCAACTACGTAACTCAAGACTTCTTGAAGCTTAGATCTTAGAGCTTCCTGGAGCTACTTGGAGCTTATTGGAGCCACTACAGGTTTAGAAATAAAAAGCACCTCAGTAACAGTAAAAGTACATTTACATGCTAGTTTGTAAACCTAACGGACTTAACGGGATTAACGGGACAAATATTAACGTTACATCGTCTTAACAGAATATAAAATATCATGACAAATATTAAATTTACATCATCTGAACAGAATATAAAATATATATAAGGCCAAAATAAGTTATAACAATAAGTTTTACATTATCTGAACAAAATATAAGCTATTTATAAGGCCAAAATAAGTTATAACAATAAGTTTTACATCATCTGAACAAAATATAAGCTATTCCAAAATAAGTTAAGTGCTATAGATTTCCGTTTAAACTGTATTTCCAGATTGACTTGCAATTCAATTATTTAGTTGCCTCCCCGCGTATATATCAAAGCATCAAAGAAAGCTTAAAAATATTATTAGTTAGGGTAGCTATAATCTATATAAAATAAAATATTGATAATAACCTACATGATGTTAATAAAAAAAAAAAGCAAATGGTCGATCCTTTTGGCTTTCCAACGAAATCCAGCAAAATGTGAATAATATAAGGCGAAAGAAACATTACCTGACAATTATCCCAACGTTAACACACAATAAATACATAAAAGACAAGATAATTCTAGAAAACTAATCATAGTAGGCATATTTATCGGTACATACTACACATTGAACTCGATACACAAAAAAAAACCGGTTGAATACAAACGAATCGGTTTTATGACGACTGGTTGCCCAAATAAACTAGGTTCCGTGCGCAAACCATACTTTTCAAATTTCGAGGAAGCGAGCGGTGGTCGTTTAAGTTGTGTTACGAGGGGTTATGGAGAAAATTTGAAATTAATTTAAAAGTTTCACAATTGTTTTTATATTAAGCAACTAAAACGCCTTACAAACAGCCAGACGCGTATAAAGTATAAATCAGAGGAACAAGTATAATTCCCTGAGCAACTCTCCGATCAATATTGAACTTAAAATATCGTCTACTAATTCAACACAATGGCTTCGAATATATAAGTAAGAGGCCAAGAAAGAACAGGCAGAAATACTAAAACTAAGGTAGTAGAGTATGGACAACAGAAGTTATTGGTTTAACATATAAAATGCTCTGGAGTTGTCGACGATAATTAAAATACCTCATTTTAATCTAGAGTCATCAGTTCCTGTAGCCAGGGCTGTAGAGCCATTTAAATCCACGTTTGAAGTCAGACTGATAAATTTGGTAGTATAATTTATTGTTATCCATATATGCGTTCTTATATGCCATTTTATTATTTTCTAAAGTACTTTTGACAATAGAAGCAAAATTCTTATACCCCTTAATTAGCAAACTTAGATGGACGTAAAGTTTTAGGTATGAGCACTACAAAAGCTTTTTCTAGCCCACAGGAAACTATTTTTTTGAAATACATTTATTTATTAAATGTGTAATATAAGTTACTATGAATAGAAAACACAGAAAAATAAAAATTATAGATAGTATCTCCTTGTTGATGGACTTTCAGATAGTCTACAATCTTTTAAATGAACCGTTTGTTCAATACACATTTTTTATTTTCAAAAATCGTGATTGCTAACATTGACTGAACTATAAATTATTTATTTCCGTTAAACTTTTTTGATTCAAAGAAAATTCAACCGAGTTTCGTCCCACACAGTTAGCCAATCCATCCGGGATGGCAAAGATTTGATAAAGTATAAATTCAACACGCTAATTCTTCGCTGTTACTTCTACCTTTTTATTCTAATCATGCGCTATCGCATTTGGAATAAACTAGAGGAGAGAAACGATGAGAATGAGATGAAATAGATTGCGTAACGGCACTGATTTGGAAAGTTTCAATTTTTTAACTTCGTCCAAGGTTATATTTCCGTCTAGAGGTCTTTTATTTTCGGCTTTATCTGTAATGCCTTCATTTGTTGTTCGAACTTTAAGGGAAATAAATAAATGTCGAGAGTTGCTTTATCTTCTGTCATGTTTAGATTTTATACAGAGCGAACTGCTACACTGAATAGAATACTTTAGTTGTCGATGCAATTAAAACAATGTCAAGTAACTTCCTCTCTAGGTGGAGGAAATTTCTGGCCAACCTTAATTTTCCAATAACTACTAGAAGATAAAGATGCATTCTCAGGGAGAGGAAGAAATACAAACTTGTCTCAATTATACGTTATTTGGAATTTAACAGGCAAGCAAAAAAAGGAAAAAAACAGGCGAAATAAATTTAAAAAAAATTCAAGAAATAAATTTTATTAATTGTTACTATATTGAAATCTAAATTAAGAATGAACGAAGCTTGAATCACATTGCATTCTCGTGGCATTATATTTCGCTGCACTGTTATCATAACTCTTCCACTGTTAGAGGAAAATTTTAGAACCGGCAACACGATTTTGATGTTTCAAATTGCAAGTATTACGTAAATTAAAATCGTCCGATTACCAATTTGATTTGGCAGGATTATGTTCGAAATTTTACTTATTTTGTATTTTTGAACTTCTATCCACTAAATATAGAAACTTACAAACACTTGCTGCAATTTATTTTCTTTCGGCTTGCAACTAAAAAATTTATTATGAGTTCACAAATTTTAATTTACAATCGGAAATTTTTATGAGAAAATTTATATTTTCAAACTTGAGACAATCTTATTTTTTTATATTTGCAAAATTAAATTAGCAGAAATTGTTCTTTTAAAAATTAATTTTTGAAAACTTTATACAGGGTGAGTCATGAGGAACCTTATAGACTTGTACCATATGTAGAGTCCCTTAAGGGGTATATCATATGAGCATTAAAAAGTGGCAACTCCCCTTCGTTATTAATAGACGGGGTGTTTTGTGAATTTTGACAAAACTTTATATGGCCGTAAAATCTACAAGGATTACTAGATTTCTTTAATTTTTTGGTGAAGTACATAGATAGACAATCAAAACTGTGTATGTGACATTTTTGTCACCTTTTTTTTATTAAGGTTCGATTTTGGGTAAAACTGAAAAATCACCTTAAGGGGTCACATAAATTATGTTATAACATAAAGAAAACATTGTTAATTGTATGCATTTGAACTAAACGAGCCAAACATAAGCCTTTAGTGAGCTTACTAGATCGTTAATTTCATTTTCGACAATTTCCAGATCCGGATTAGTTCATTTTTAAATTTTAAATAGAAATCGGCCTATTTTTGTAGACTATAGAAATTACTCAACTAAATTAAACATGTCAATAATCAATAAATAAATTGTAGCGAATAACAATAACGAACAATAAATTCACACTTATTAATTAATAATTATAAATGCTATTTATTAACCTCTAATAAAAACTGCACATTTTATTCTTGCAACTAAGATATTGTGGTTTTATTTTTATTATAAATACATAGTAGGTACCTATGTATCAAGGTAGGTTGTGATAGTTTGACGTTTGTTTGTTCTTATTTATTTGTCATTTGCAACCATTATTTATACGTGTAAAATAATATTTCGCTTTGTTTTATCTATTTTACAATAGTGTTAGAATTTTTGTTGTTGGTGTTGTTATTCAAAATGCCCCATAAGTTTTCAAATGCAAAATATGCAGATATCATTTTTATGTACGGATTCTGTAATGGGAATGGCACAGCTGCAGCAAGAGAATATCATAGAAGATTTCCTGGTCGTCGAGTTCCCTGTCATTCAACATTTGCATCAGTTTTTAATTATTTGCGAGAACATGGCACATTCCCTAAAGCAAATACAGAACGAAATGTAGATCATGAGCAGGAAGATAATATTCTTGATGCTGTTATTTGCGAACCCCACAATAAGCACCAGGAAAGTAAGTCGACAACTTTATGTTACCCAATCAAAAGTGACTAGTCTTACGAAAAAATAATTTACACCCATGTCATATTCAATTAGTTCAGCGGCTACACCTTGGAGATGAAATCCATAGGTTGGAATTTTGTAGGTGGATTGCAAATCATAGACCAGTACTGCATAGAACATTGTTTACAGATGAAGCACCGTTTACAAGGGATGGGATAAATAATTCCCGTAATTTACATGTGTGGGCAGTAGGCAATCCTCATGCTGTTCGAGAGTTTCGGTCTCAGTTAAGGTTTTCCGTGAACGTGTGGATTGGTGTGATAAATAACCAATTTATAGGACCTCACTTTTTTGATGGTCCTTTAAGAGCACAAGTTTACTTAGACTTTTTGCAAAATACTTTGCCTAATTTACTTGCCAACGTAGGTATCCGAGGGATGTATTTCCAACATGATGGAGCATCGCCTCATTTTTTAGTTGCGGTAAGAAACCATCTAAATGTTTTTGGCAACAGATGGATAGGACGTGCAGGTCCTATTTCATGGCCTCCAAGATCCCCAGATTTTAACCCCGTAGATTACTATATTTGGGGACGATTGAAAGAATTAGTTTATTCACAAAATATTAATGACCGACAACAATTAATTGATAGAATTATCCTTTGCTCTAATGTTATTAGAAACGATCCCTTGACTATCCGTAAATCAATAAGGCACTTAACGATTCGGCAACAAAAATGCGTAGAAGCTGGAGGGTTTCATTTCGAACAACTACTGTAATTGTTAATTTATTACCATGATTTTATTTTCTAGTATACATGTTATCATTATTCTATGTATGTAGTATTAGTTTTTTTTTTTAAATTTCTTAGTTGTTCGTTATTCTAATTCGTTAAAATTTATTTATTGTTTGTTGATGAAATTTAAACGAAATAAAATATTTCTAATAAATACATATGAACTTATGTTTAATTTATTTGAGTCTCCAAAAATGTTTTTGTTTAAAAATTAATTAAAAATTTATAACTAGGCCTGGAAATTGAATAAAATGATATTAACGGTGTAGGCACTAAAAGCTTATGTTAGACTCGTTTTAGTTCAAATGTATACCATTAACAATTTTTTCTTTAAGTTATAACATTATAGTGTGACCCCTTAAGTTGATTTTTCAGTTTTGCTCAAAATCAAAACTTAATAAAAAAATTAAAGAAAATGTGACAATCATGTCACATACACAGTTTTGATTGTCTATCTATGTACTTTAAAAATATCTTAATATAATTTAAAAAAATCTTATACAGGGCGAACTTTTTGATATGAATCGTCGAGATTAATTTTTCCTAAGCCAATCCTGGAATTTTTAACTTTTGAGGATATGAATTAAAAGATAGACACCAGTGTAAAGCTCCACCAAAAAATTAAGGAAAATCTAGTAATCCTTGTAGATTTTACGGCCATATAAAGTTTGGTCAAAATTCACATTCAAATTATTAATAACGAAGGGAAGTTGCCACTTTTTAATGCTCATATGATATACCCCTTATGGGACTCTACATATGGTAGAAGTCTGTAAGGTTCCTCATGACTCACCCTGTATAATGTTTAATAAAACACATTTATATCTAATTTAACTTAAGTTTATTTTCGGCCTAGATTAAAGAGACCGAAGATGTAACATTGCACACTGCGTATGTTGTCTATTTTAACCCAAAGTAACCCACCAATTGAAAATCATTGTTTGCACGACGCCACCCGAATTGCTCCGATTTTTCCATTTAACGATCACCTCCGCCTGAGTTCAATCACCATTGACAGCTGTTTTTTGATTTATTTGTTTTATAAGAATGTTTTCTAAAGTTGGTTTTTAGCCCTTTTTGGTAGATAAATAAGAAGTAAAGAAGCATAGTTGCTAGCTAAATTTTATTTTTATAAGGTATTTTTATAAGGATATTAGATGAAATACAGGATGACCTACTTAAAATTTCAAAGTTCATCTTATTTGCGGTCAAATCGAAAGGGACCGTTGAATCTTCACTCTTAAAACAAAGTAAAACGCACCATATGATCTAGTATAAGCAAAAAATGCTAAATTTACGGGAGTTAGTCACATTGTTAATAAAATGTTACATTATAAACCCCTAAACAACTCGAACAGAATTTTCGTTTACTAAAAAAATCCAAATTTTAGCTATATTTATTATTTATTATACAATCGAATGAGCTTTCAAAGATAATAGGATCAAAACATCCGAATCTCTAAATGTTGAAGCTAAATGCTCGGATAAAAGCAAGCGACCGATAAGGGTTACAAAAATAATCGATTTATCGATTAGTCTGATATTTTTTATGAAAATCGATTTATCCGTTATTTTAAATAAATTATTTTTGTTTTTTTTTAAGATAATGTATTAATCGATTTTAAAGGAAATACAAAAAGAAAGTAGATTTATTCAAAATAATCGATTGATTAAAAAAATCGATTTTTTTGAAAAATCGATTTATCGTTTAGTAGGTTTTTTTATTGTTCGAATATTTTCGGTTTTTCAAAAATATTATATGAAAATAATTGATTGATTGAATATAATCGGTTATTTTATATAACCGATATTTTGGTTACTTTTTTAAAATTATCGATTTATTGGTTAATCAGCTTTTTAATAATCGATTATTTTCGATAATCGAATAATCAATTTTAAAGGAAATATGAAAAAAGGATTACTAGAAAATAATCGATAATTCGGATATTTTTTGGAAAATCGATATATCGTAGAATCGGCTTCTTAATTAATTGGTTATTTTCGATTTGGCGATTATTTTGGAATTATCGATTATTTTCTGTTTATTTAAAAACAATCTCTTATTTAACATAAACCATAATTATTTTATTATTTTTTGTAAACACTGATTTATCGGTTAATTGGCTTTTTAATTAATTGAATATTTTTGATTTTTCAAAGATAATCAAGTAGTCGATTTTAAAGGAAAAACGACAAAAAAATATATTGTTTGAAAATAATCGATTGATCGAAAATAATCGATAATTTATTTGGACAATCACTCACCCCTAGCGACCAAATGACCTAATAGATTTAAATTTTAAAATGTTACCTGGTTTTAGACATATGCATTTCTAGAGTTTTATGTGACTCATCCTCTATAATAATAAATATTCCTAAAGAAAGAAGCCTTAATATACCTTTTTCTGAGGTTACAATACAAAACAGCATTTTATCATTTTGAATAATTTTTAATATTATGTAATAGCCGTAGAAAAAATATAATATTCAATTCATAAGGTTAGATTTGCAGTATTCGCCTGCTCACATGCTTTTTTATAATATTCGTAGAGTACCATTTCTTGCTCTATTAACAATATTCTTTTTCAACATTTTACTGTAATCTCTTGCAGAACAGTCCGTAGTAAATAAACGCTAACGAAATATTCTATAAAAGGTCTTTTCTTTACATAAAATGTCGTGGCATCTGTTTGATTTTAAAAAATCACGTTAATTTTATTTCATAATACAAAATTCCATTAAACATCCCTGTCACAGAGTTCGGGTCGCCGCCCAGTTACCCACTCAGTTAACCTTTCTTTAGAAATTGGTAACATTTGCGCAGATTAAACACCGGTGTTTGTTATATGTCTGGTCTCTTTTATCTAAGATTTTCGGCTTACAAATTATATGTAAAATTCGCAAATTTTAGTTCATATTCGGTAGCTTTTAGTATGTCCTTGAACGAACATTTATATTTTTAAACTATGAATAAAGATAGATACTTACCTTTTTTTGAAAATTTTTAAAATAAATTATCCAAAAATATATTTCAAAACTTCATTCACAGGTCTAATAATATAAAGTTTAGACAAAATGTAAAACAATCAAAATATTTAAGAAAATTGTTCAAATAAAAGTTGTTTATGATGTCATTCTCTATAATTCTTGTCATATACATCATTTCTGTAAAATGGACCGTATTCGACATATTTGAGAAAACCTGTACATTTTGAATTTTGAAAAACTTAAGGAGGTCCTTTCGCCACCCTTTTCTCCATCAATGTTAAATAAAAAATATTAGATTATGACTAAACTTTATTTTTTTTCTAATAGTTGAAGTCCTTATTTATCTAATAGTGAACTTTTAACTATACCTTACCGTGCAAATTTTTGAGAATTTTTTTTTAAATGTGAGTATTTGTACAGTGTCTTATGAGAAAGTAAGACTTCAACAACAATTTTCGAATTATAATTAAGTATACTATTATTTATTGATTAGACGGAGTAGAAAGAAACTAAAAATAAGGTTTTTGAAATATTTAGGTTTTGTTTTTTACAATAAAATATATAGGTTACCGTGGAATTTATTGAGAAATTAATATTAAAAAAAATTTCAAGTAACCTAGTTGAAAAATTTTTGTGATTTTTTAATATTAATTTCTCAATAAATTCCACGGTAACCTATATATTTTATTGTAAAAAACAAAACCTAAATATTTCAAAAACCTTATTTTTAGTTTTTTTCTACTCCGTCTAATCAATAAATAATAGTATACTATACTTAATTATAATTCGAAAATTGTTGTTGAAGTCTTACTTTCTCGTAAGAAACTGTACAAATACTCACATTTTAAAAAAAAAAAATTCTCAAAAAATTGCACGGTAAGGTATAGTTAAAAGTTCACTATTAGATAAATAAGGACTTCAACTATTAGAAAAAAATTAATTTTAGTCATAATCTAATATTTTTTATTTAACATTGGTGGCAAAAGGACCTCCTTAAAAACGGATGAAGATAAAAATACCAAATTTTAAACTTGAGCTTTATTCCGAGCTGAGGTGAATAGATTGGATTTTGGACAGAGTCAGAACATCTGGGGGGTACTTTACTCTCTCTAAAACGTCTTTTTTGGAAAAACCACGAAAACAAACCGGTTAATTTGAGTGGTTTAGCCTGAAATAAAATCGTTTGAGCATGGAAACACAAAATTTAGTAGATCAAATTTGAAAGGACGAGCGGTATTTGAAAGGAAAATTTTTTAAATCATTTTGTAAAACATATTTCAAATAGGTAATAATCTAAAAATGTTTATTAAACATTCTATAAATTTGTTTATTTTAGAGTAATATAATTTCCTTTAATAGTCTAAAAAAGCACTCACAGATATTGGTAGTGATGCAATTTATACCTCATATTAAATATGTGGTCGTCATATTAAGGGTAACCAAAAAATTTAACAAAAATGCATCTTGCACTGTTACTTTTTTTGATTCAGTGTTAAAATAATGGGTTTATTTTTTTTTTTTTTCAGTTTTTAAATGATCATTATTATTGTGTAAAAACCGCTGGCCCTTCAAAATACCCTGTACATCGATAAAATCTGTGAATCTCAGTCATCAATATCAAAAATTGAATTAATTCCATCGACATCAATCAAGAAAAATTACCCCAAAATCTTCAAGGGTTTAAACGTATGTAAGTTTAATTTAAGCTCGAAAGCTAAATTCATTTATCACAGTGCCCAGAGGATAAATAAGAATTTCATAAGCTGTACAAATTAATCAATAAAAAAATTATCGGATAAAGAAATGACTAGTAGACTCAATAAGCATATGGCAAATATTATCCACACGCAAAATCGCCTTGTTAGTAAAACACCAAAAGGATAACGCTTCAACTTCAATTTTTTCAAACTTGTTTACCACTCCAAGTCGCAAAACTCTTATAAAAGTCTTGAGCACTATACATGCTAATTTTATTACGAAAAAAGTTTTTGATAGGTTTGTTTCAAAAATATTTAATTATTTAAATAGTGTAAATGTATATTTGTCTAAACATTTCCATGTTTAAATAGACAAATTATCGTTAATTTACTATGATTAAAAATTTAAGAAATTGCATTTTATTTTAAGTTTGAAATTAATGCAAAAAATAAAATGAAGTAAAATCAAATAAAAATATAAATTGGCAAAATATTTGACTAGTTTCAAATCATAAAACAGTCAATATGGTTGTTTTATGATTTGAAACTAGTAAAATTAAACCATTTATTTTTTATGTTTGGTTTTCTTCATTACAGTTTTGTTCAGCTCACAGAAAGTTAAATTTCAAAAAGCCCGCGCCCGGCGACCATACTGAATTTACTACTCCAATTTGATAGATGGCAGCACATCGCCTCAGAATTTTACCATTGAGTTTCCCATCTATTCACATTTCCCTAATCTATGAACGTAATCGTAAAAACTGTGTATCACATTTTTTTTTTCAATTTCCTGTATCTTGAAAAACGGATGCCGTTACGAAAATGTTTTACTTTGCAAATCCAACTTATTTTGCAGTGTTCTACCTAACATAGCCACGGGCCACCTTTTTTTAATACAGCCTTCATAGGTATAATAATGATTTTCTTTAATATATCATCTCTAGTCTTCATACTTTAATATATCTAGTTTTTAAGAATACCTGTGAGGTATAGGCAACACAAGTGCCTTCTGTGTACATTGGGTTGCCTATACCTGGCAAAGCGTGGACGACGAACGAGGACCGATGAATAAACAGTTCAAAACGAGATCTCGTTGTTATCATTTTGTACTTTACAATACCATAGTTGTTACGAATTATTATACAATGATAAAATATATTTTTTTATGAATCCGATCATTTACCCAGCCAATACACTATATCCCTTGCATTTCAAATAAAAGAGAAACATCTACAAATCTAAAGGTAGATAAAGTAAATTGGAGACCAAGCTAGTAGAGCAACCTGTATTTTTCATAAAACACTATCTTTTTCGAACATTTTTGTAATATTTCAAGAGTCAAAAATAGTTTAAAAATGTGGCATAAAGTAGTTGTTACAAAAAAAAAACAATTAATAAACCGATGCACTCTCCTGATTTTGTTCCAACAAAGCACCTGTATTACTTAAAAATAGCATTTTTTTAGTAAAGTGTTATAATATTTCAAGTGCCTAAAAGTGTGGTTGTTTTTAGAAAAAACCTTAAAACATTGATGTGCTCTGCTGACTTAGTTCAAAGCTAGCAGAGCACCTTGATTTTTGCCAAAAACGAGGAGCATAAAATTTTTGAGTAGAGTATAAAATTTTTCTTAAAATAGCCTATAAATATATACGTCAATAAAAAGGAACCATTTTCAGCTGCCCACATTTTAGGAGCTAACAGAAAAACTTGCGGGAGCTAAAATATTTAAAAGCCGATGGATATGTGATGGATGAACAGAGGGAATAGTTAATCAATTTGTTTGAACATGTGAACACGATTATTTAGATAAAAATTGACCTATAATATAATAGTTTAAACATAAAACGGATACAGAAGAGATAAATTGCTGTTAATTTAAATTAAAACGGGTTTGATTTTCAAAGTGATGTCAAAAGTCAAATTTTTCATTTGATAAATGCACATACTTTGATTACTATTCGCTCCGTGCGAAGTCATGGAAAGGGAAGCAAAAGCGATACTAGCGCTAGCTGCGGATAATTCGTGCATTTTAGGGGGATATTTTGTAATTTTGGCATATCAAATACACGTATACATTTTACTTTTTTTCAAAAAAAGTAGGTAAAAACAATACAATAAGCAACCGGAGTTACTGTGTTAAAAATTGTACAAATACTAGCAATAAAAACAGTGAAACTTATATAAAAAATTTCAGTAGCAAAGTGGAAATTAAATTAAAGAAATGAATGGATAGATATACAATAAGAAGGAAAATTACCTTTATTTTTGTAATAATAACCGTAATGCTGCAAATAGTAGACATGAGAAACTTGAAAGGTTTTAAATCAACAATAGATTATCATTTTACCATGTTCTTTAATATCCCTTATTCTTAAATGTTCATTCAGCAAGGACTAGATTTCAAGATTTCTGCCTTTGATTATTATATGTGGTTGGAACGCAATTTTGTAAATTACTGATAGGAAATCAGTTTTAATCATTCATTCTATGTTTTCTTTCGAACAAAAATGAATATATAAGTAATGATCCTTTTTTATACATTTTAACTTCACGCTATTATTAAATGGTATTTTTGTATTTTGACAGAATAGACTAATTCTTCAATGAAAACTTATTAGACTTAGGCAACTTCTCATACATTTTCCTTTAAATACTGTTGCCTGCCTATATTTTATTATGGATTTTTATCAATTATACATAATTTTCTTTAATTTAAGCGATAAAAATATATAATAATAATAAAAAATTAATGTTTTACTTGTTTTACAAATCCATATACTTTTATTAAAACTAACATGTATACTTTTTAATTACGAATTCTATTAAAAGTTGCATTTGTCAGTATACGCCGAAATCCTCCATTAGTATCAAAACGAATTGGCGCTGCTGTCGCGCACGGAGCGAATACGAGGCAAGAGAGAGGTCCGACACGCCCAACATATGGCGCGGCCATTTTGAACCCTGTGACACAGTTTACAGCTAAAGAATCAGATCGCTCACTCTGCGTCGGCACTTTGGATCTTAATGTTTCAGTTTATACACTGTGCAACTCGGATAATACAATATATGACAACCACCTATAATAAAACAGTAGTCTTCTGCGTATCCTGAATTTGTATGCCTGGAGTGGATGTTATTTTGGAACTTTCAACTGGTCCGAGTGAGCTAACTGATTCTTTAGCAATAAACTGTGACTTCAAAAATAATTATTCACTGACACTGACAGCAGCAACCAAAATATCAGGTGCGTTTTAATCATCCGATTCTGCTTTCGGAATTGTCGGTTTAGTCGTTTTAACCTGTCAGATTAAAACAAGAAAACTGACAATTCCGAAGCAGAAGCAGATGATTAAAACGCACCTATTAAAAATATTGCGCCAAAATGTAGGCAACACGTAATAAGGGTTCAAAATGGCGGAGTTTTCTATCTCCTTTTAAAAGGCACTCAGAAAGCTGCGCAGTGCGACCATTCTCCGTATAGTAAAAGAAAATCAAAGTACTTATGTGGATAAATGTCATTCGTTATTATTTTCAGCGCAAAAACCTTTCACCAGAAATTAATCAAGACATCAATCACTGATGAAACAATTATTGTTGGATAAAAGAACATACCTAATATTCTTAAAAGAATAGATGTGAGGTATAGGCAGCACAAGTGTTTTCTACGTACATTGGGTTGCATTTACCATGCAGGGTGTGAAAGGCGAATAAACAGTTCTAAACGAGATCTTGTTAAATATTTCGTACTGTACAATCTTTACTTGGCTTTAGAGCAGAGCAGAGTACTTTTAAATTTTATTTTTGAATTTTTCTAAAAGAAAAAATATGTACGTGTAGGTAATACTTAAATATGTGCTCCTCTTGAGACACTTTTTCAAAATTTGATTGTTTTTTCTTAAAAAAAAAATACAAAACAACTTTTGTTTACCCATTTTCTCATTTTTTTTTTTTTTTTCTAGAAAAAACTAAATTAAATTTTGTAAAAGTGATTCCAGAGGAGTATAGATTTAACCTTTAGGTGACGCCAGATTACTGTTCATAAAGCAGAAGGAGTAGAGTTTTTCAAAAAATTAACCGTGTATATAAATTCAACAATTTTTTTTGAGCCTGGAGCTGTTGTCCATATTTTTCTATCACATATGTAAATTTATATATTTCCTGTGGTGAATTTTGCCAACTATACGAAAAATCGTTCAATGTGGAAACAAATTGGCAACATGCAACGTTGCCGGTTTCCAAAAATTATAAAAACCATAATTTTGGCAACACTTCTTGCATATATACACATATGTTAGATGTACAAACAATTTGAACTCAAAAGGTATACATAATAATTTTAAGGAAGAAATTATTTAAACAATAACACAAATATATAAAATGATTTTTTAAGGATATTTACTATAATTTTGACGTCATTATTTATAAGTATATGTATATAATATACTACTGGAATTTACTAACATTTTGAAATCTAAAAAGCTTAAATAGACAATTTGGCATCTTTTTTATGTATATTTTTTCTTAAATAATGTGATGTTAAAATGTTATAATAGCTATTTATGAAACCATTTGCAAAATGCATTATTTTATGTAACGAGTGAATATTTGCGGGTCGAGCAGTGCGAGGAGCCGCAACATAAACGAGTTAAAGCAAAAAATATAAACGCGTAAATGGTCCAGTGGTCAAGGTTCTTGCCTTCCATACGGAAGACCAGAGTTCAAATCTCAGATGGAGAAAAATTAAATGAATTTTTTTCTTTTTTTCTTGTTTATTTTATTTTATAAATTAATAACAGTCATAAATTATTTTTAAATTAATTATTTTATCTTAACAACCAAAAATAATTTTCAATATTTGTAGATTTTCGTAAATGGGTCGTAGAAAAAATATACTGTACAACTCGAGTGGATTGTTGCACAAACTACTATTATATAATAGTTTTTGAACGTTTGCTAATTACCAAGATAATATATCTAGTTAGTACTTTTTTAAACGGTTTCACAAATTCTATAAAATCCCTCCAAATTAATCTTCGTCCGTTGTTTAAAATCGTAGAAACAATCCTATATAAATTTGTTTTTATGGAAATATCTTCAAAATATAAATCAAAAAGCGCCAGTTCCTAACTCGTATATTTTTATCTGTACTTGATTTTATTAAAGATCTGATAAATTGTGCGAGTCTGTTCCTAAATTTAATGCATATTATGATACCGAATTTACATTTAAAGTTCAACATAACAGCTACACTACTTTGGTCCACCAGGTATAAGTAATATCCGCACTATCCTGATCATACCCACATAAACACATCAATGTTGTCATTGTCTTCATCGACAATGGCAACCAGACCAAATCGCTGAAAGCGCATGACCACTATATTTCAGTTTGATCAATTTATGTGCTTTGTTTTGGTTCTGATCGAACTTGCGGTTGCTACTAGTTTCGAGTAGCGGACCAGCTCAATATTGAAAATAAATCTATATTTGAAGGAATTTCTATATTTAAAGAAAGAGTAAAAAACATTTCCTGATTACAAACAGTTGAATATTAGATTTATAGGGTCCGATTACAATTAGAAGAACACCGCTACGTCATAACCATATATAACTTCGAATTTCGAATACATATTATCTATAACTATCAATAAATAAAAAATAAGTTGTTAGGTATAAAACAATATTTCATATATTCCTATAATATTAACATTCCACTAAACCCTCAGTAGGCGGCGATAACCAATTAATTATTTTGTCAAATGATGACGTAGCTATGTTCTTCTAATTGTAATCGAACCCTACCCAATAATGACCGATATCTCATCTCAATTTTAACGTGCATATGTTTCTCTGCTTCTCTAAACCATTCTCCATTACCCAGTTGCTATCCTAACCAGCCCTAAGGAACCCTCAGTTCCTTAATTCAGTGTGTAATAAGTTCAGTCACATATAATTAAAATCAGTGTATCTGAAATTAGACTTTTGTGCAAAATAGGCTTTTAAGATCAAATCTGACAATTTAAGAAATTGCGCAATATGAGAGATAGATGAATAGACAAGAAATTATAAAAAAGCAAAAAAAAATAATTAAAAGAAAAACATGGATAAAAAAAATGTTCCTGTAATAAAATATATACAGTGTGTCGCATTTAAGATGAAGACACCCCTATATTTTGTCTATCTAAATAAATACAGATTTGAAGTTTTGCACAGTAATACAGGATGATGGTTCATATTTTTTAAGATACTCAACTGAAATTTAAATATTAAACGCGGCCTACTGCGAATCCACAAACATGGTCAATTTTCGATATTTTTCTTCGCGTTGGAGATATCAGAAAAAGTTATTTAAAAAAGTTGTTCAGAATATTATTCTTACCCCACTTACCAAATTTCATGACAAAATTCGCATTTTTAGTTTTTTCATTATTTTTGTCAATACACAAAATTATTAAATGTTGATTTTTTTTATTCGATAAACTAGTGTGCCATGGATAGGAATAATTTGATACATATGAAATCAATAATGTCAATCATGGCACACTAGATTATCGAATAAAAAAAAATCAACTTTTAATAATTTTTTGTGTATTGACCAAACTAATAAAAAAACTAAAAATGCGAATTTTGTCATGAAATTTGGTATTTAATATTCGGAACAACTTTTTCAAATAACTTTTTCTGATAACTCTAACGCGAAGAAAAATATCGAAAATTGACCCTGTTTGTGGATTCGCAGTAGGTCGCGTTTAAAATTTAAATTTCAGTTAAGTGTCTTTAAAAATGTGAACCCTCACCCTGTATGACTGTGCAAAATTTCAAATCTCTATTTATTTAGATAGCCAAAATATAGGGGTGTCTTCATATTAAATGCGACACACTGTAGAAATGTTAAAAGATAAGTGAGAAAGCACGATTAAGGAATTTAAGGAAAACTGTGAAGGATAGCATAAATTAAATGAAAGAAAAGAAAGAAACTAGAAAAAATCAAACGAAACTCTAAAATGTCTCAGATGGCAGGATGGATATATACCAATAAACAAATGATATATTTCCGCAGAACTTAAAATATATGGGGTGTGATGAATGGTAAACCAGTAAAAGGATAATCTATAAGAATGTGATCAAGTATCTTGTCAATATTTAGATAATTTTTTTTATAGATAGAGTAGAAAAATGTAACAAATTTATTGGCTTTTTTTTCTCCTGGGCTCGTCTATGTCTCCGAAGAACACTGAAGCCTATTGGCTTATGGTGTTTTACCCCATGTTAGTTCATAGCACCCACTCTGTCAGCAACCTGAGGTTGTCCAAAAAGTGCCTGTCTTTTACGATCTAGAGCTTCGCATTCGCACAGTATGTGTTTGGCCGTTTCTGGTATCTTGTGACATAGTCGGCACATGAGTTCCCCATTGTATATACCAATTTTGTTCAAGTGTCCCTTTACTGGGGCGTGCCCAGTCATGAACTTTCAACTAGTTCCTATTCATAAAGAGTAGTTCTCCAGTTATTTGAGACATAGTCTGCCTATGAAGGCTTTTCCATGTGCCTGTTTTGGGGTGTTTCCCCAATAGATGATATGTTATTCCCGAATCCAGTCGTTTATGAAACCCCGGACTGTACTTTTTGGTACTCCTGGGTTTGTGTCTGGTTCCGGTGTTTCTTCTGATCGTCGTTTTGCAAGTTCGTCAGCCTTTTCGTTGCCTTCGATCCCTTGGTGACCTAGTTTTACTCTATTTCGGTCTGCCAGTATTCTTAGTTCTTCGATGCATTACCATACCAGCCTCGACGTAACTTTCTGACTCGATATGGCCTTAAGTGCCGCTTGACTGTCTGACATTATTTGATTATGCTGATTTTCGACAGATTTCATTGTTCGTTATCGCACATTGCAAAATTTCGTATACCTCGGCCTGAAATACCGAGGAATGTATTCCTATAGCATAGCTATAGTTAGTATCAGAGTTTTTTGAGAATACTCCCGCCCCAGTGCCTTCCGCAGTCGTAGACCCATCTGTATACCAGGTTTGTTCCTGTCGTTGGGCATTGGGCTCCCGTATGGTGATCTTCGCTCTTGCCTGTATTAAAACCTCAAATGGAGTATTAAAAGAGTACCTCTTGGTTATGTGGTCTGATCTTATGTCTAGCACGTCTCCTGTCACTAACCTTGAGATACTCATGTTACCTGGCCTAAAGTCAAGATTTCCCAGTGTATTCCCTAATCTGTAAGCACCTATTGCCTCCCGTTGTATCACATAGTGAAAAGGTGGGAGTCCTACTAGTGCTTCCATTGCCGCTGTGGGGGTTGTTTTCATTGCCCCCGTTATTCTGAGGCAGGCAAGTCTTTGTACCTTGCTTCTCCTCCTTATTGCTTTCCTTTGCTGTGTCTTTGGCCACCACACCAAAGCTGCGTATTTTATTATCGGTCTCACCACCATGTTATAAAACCAATATACCATGTGTGGTTTTAACCCTCATTTTTTTCCAAATTATCGCCTTGTCATCATTAACGAGGTTTCCGCTCTTCTTGTGTTTTTTTCTAGATGCTGGTACCAGGTAAGTCTCGAGTCAATCATAACCCCGAGATATTTTACCTCCCCCCTAAGATGGATGCTTGCACCTCTTAGGTTTAGAGGCCCTAGTCCCTCCAATTTCGTCCTGCGGGTGAATGCAATTATGTCAGATTTGTTTGGGCTAATGTTTAGTCCTTCCGCCTCTGTCCATTTTGTTACTATATTTAGAGCCTCTTGTATTCGATATCTTACTATAGTGTTGTATTTTTTCTGTGCCATGATCACTAGATCATCGGTATATCCCAGGGTTCTATGTCCCTTATCTTTGAGAGCCTTAAGCAGCCCGTCCACTACAAGGTTCCACAGGAGTGGAGACAGCACTCCACCCTGCGGATATCCTCTCGCTATCCGTGCCGCTATTGTCTCTCTCATTTTGTGTTGTGTTTGTTGGTTGTGTGTATAGTTCTCTCCCTTAACATAGAGTCGATCCAGGACACGCACGTGTCCTCGATTCCTCTGTGTTTGAGTGATCTAATGATCGATTCAACGGAGGTATTGTCAAATACACCCTTACAAAATTTTCAGATCTTACTTCAATTTTTAGGGATGGTTTCCTTTTATCTTTATACGAAGTGAAATTATACAGAGAAGTACTCCAATGGATTAGGCCCTAGGAGATATCCCTTTGGGTGGAGGGGGTAAAAACTCTGCCAAAGTTGAAAATACAAAAAAAATCGATTTTACGTCTTGTCTTGTAGATTCTCTATAGATAAAGTGGTCAGGAGTGAATAATATATTGGGTCGTGGGTTCGAGTCACACTGCCTACTGCCTTACTATGAGTTTTTTCGGAGGTTTCCTTATAGCATGAGGCAACTGCTGGACTAGAAACATCTTCTCGAATACCTACCATTATTCCTTCAACCCCATACCCTCAGACCCGATCTCTGATCCCTCCACTAAGGCTGAAGAGGCTAGGAATGCCTATAGCGGCCCTTTTTCATGAATGAGAATGAAACGCACATCCTTTACCTCCTTTATCTTCCTTAACATAGGTCTGTCCCCACAACGATCAAAAACCAGTCACTGACACGTACTCTACGCAATAGATAATTTCGCGGTCCCAATAATCTACTGCGCAGAATTCTGGTGTCAGTGTCTGGTTCCTGATTGTTTTTAGAATATACTTTACAAAATTCCACAAAAACAAAATATGTCCAATTTCTATTAATACATAAAAAATATTTTTTTCTACGCCCACATGGATATTAGCTTAGCTACGCACAGATTATAAAACGAAAAAGTATGCTATTGCCTTCAACTGAACGAATATATTTCATATCCATTCTAGGTAGTAAGAAAACTGCAAAAAAATTAAATTGACCAATCACCGTTCATATTTTGATCAACCGACTGCTATTATTTTTAAAATTTTATATACTTAAGTGACAATTCTGTCAGTATATTTTTTAGTTATTGAGATTAAACGTACATTAAAATGGGTTACTTTATTTCGTTTATAATTATAAATAATTTGTTAATTTAAATAAAACTATATGAAGTCAATTTAATTACGAGTATTAAAGCAACAAAAATAAAAGACTAGGTGGTCCTGTGGTCAGCGTTCTGGCCTACCATGCGGATGAATGTAGTTCGATTCTCGGATGGAGAAAAATAAAATGAACTTTTTTTTTTCGTTTATTTTGTTTTAAAAATTATTACAAGTCATAAATTATTTTAAAATAAGTTATTTTGGACTAATAACCTATATTATTCTTTTTATTTGTAAATTTTCGTTAGTGGGTCGTAGAAAAATATACTGTACAACTCGAGTGGATCGTCCACATCGCACTCAGACGATTGAGCACTCTACCTACGGCGTCCTGCTCAAATTTCGTCTTCGTGCGGGGCCATCATATCCACTCTTGTTGCACAAACTACTATTTCTTCCACATTCAAAAGCATACTAACACTGTAATAACGTTTATTTACAACCATATATGCAATGTTGTCATTACTAACGTCATTGAAGGTTGGGAAGTGTCACATTACACACCTCTACTTCCCGCCCTCATTTCATCTATTCTAGATGAATATTTTTTGTATTTAAAAAAATAACACATTTTTTTGACAAATTTTATAATACCTATTTAATGGCAAACAATAAAAAACAACAATGAACTAAAATACAACAAACTACTTATTGATATTTATTATTCCCGAATTTAATATCCGGCTTTATGTAACATTTATTTATATTGGTGACAGTTGTTTACCCCGTAATCGCAATAACAATATATTTACTTGATTATTCTAAGAAAACCGAGCGCTTGGTAATTTGTCGTTAAATGTAATATTTTAGGTATATTCAGAACGAAACAGATTTATTAACTTTGATCGAAATATGATGGTTGTAAATAAAATAGTATACAAACCTCGGTAGGAAGTTTCATTCCTGTCTCGAGATCCTAGCTAACCTCGACGCTTCGCGTCTCGATGATATAACTAATCTCACGCCAGGAATGAAACTCTTCCCACCTCGGTGTGTAATATACTATTCCTGAACATTTTGATACGCGTCATTTTTTTAAAAAAAGTTTTCAATTAATATTAATATTGTAAGAACAATAAAAAAGTAGAGGCCCTAAAACAGAGCCTTGAAATACACCACTGTCAACGAGACGACACTTCCATGTATCATTATTAACAACTACACTTTGACATATAAGTAGAGAAAATCATTCATTTTCACTAATGTGTGGCAATTCTTTAGAAAGAAAAAAGTAATTTTTCACTGATTTTTATTGTTTTACAAACAGCGACTAGTTTCGGTCTCTATAGGTCATCATCAGACCTAAAAATGGGGGTTACAAAGTAAGGTTGCAAACAAGTTCTGTAAAAATTCTCAAAAAATTTTAAAACTTAATTGTGGGTCATAAATTCACTATCTCAAAAATAAATATTAATATTCCAGAAATTGTGTGATCTGATACCATGTGGTATTTATTTACTTTTTAAATTAAATTGAACCAAATGTAAGGAAATTACGATTAATGCAAAAATGTAAAAAATGAGTAGTTATATATACCTTTTACTACTGACATTCGGCATAATAAAATAAAACTGTTAACAGTAATACAATTTCTTTTCATTTTTCTCAGGAAACTTAATAGGAATAGGAATTCATGTTAACAAACCACAAACCAGAAACCAGGGTCAGAGATCCAGAATCAATTCGCAAAAGTAGATGTACAATTTTATTTAATTACAAATTTAATCTTCTCTATTTTAATTTATTCTGTCTTTCATATTTGTATATATCTATAGGTTTTCTCATTGTAGTTTATATTTCAAGTTATATTTTTAGTATATTTTTTACTCATAATAAATTAAGGATATGAAACGTAATATCAGATTTTCACACCTCAACGTAGGATCTATTTTCTCTGTATTTGATCAAGTTACTGACTACTTATTGAACAAAAACATAGACATATTTGGCGTTAGTGAGACTTGGTTAAACCCTCAAATTGATTCTACTATTATTTTTATTGATTCTTACCAAGTTGTTAGAGCTGATAGGGATGGGAGAGGCGGAGGTGTTGCTTTCTATATTAATTCAAGTATCAAATATAATTTAATTTTTTCGCGAATTACTCCTAACCTTGAGCAACTTTGGATTTCTACCAAGTTTCGCGGAAAAACATATATTTTTGGAGTTATATATCGCCCCCCTAATTCTTCTGTTATCAACTGCCTTGATGAATTGGAGGATAGCGTCGCCAACTTGTTACCATCTTGTGACTTTTTCATTGTCTCAGGAGATATTAATATAGATTTTATGACGCCTAGTAGAGGTTGTGATCTATGTATAAATTTTTTAAATTCCTATGGACTAACACAAATTGTTAATGAACCAACTCATATAACCCCGCACAGCAAAACTCTCATCGACATTATATTTGTGTCAGATGTCCATCAAACAACATGTGTTGAGGTATTAGATGTCAGAGGCCGTGGCTTGTCATATCATCAAGCTGTTCTTTGCAACATAGAGTCAATCACTTTAGAAAAGAAAGCTAAGTATATAACCTATCGTGACTTTTCACGATTTGATATTAATCTTTTTAATGCTGAATTAGGTTCCATAAATTGGGACATAATTTACGAATTAAATTACGTTGAACATATGATTTCCCATCTGAATAATTCCTTAATCCAGCTTTTCTCTGTACATGCTCCTTTAGTAAGAAAAAAAGTTACGAAACCGCATACCCCTTGGATTACTTATAATATAAAAGTAATGATTTCGTTAAGAGACAAAGCTTTAAAAAAATATAAAAAAAATAAGACTGCAGTAAATTGGACTAGCTATACCGACCTAAGGAATTTTACTACTGGAGCAATTCGACGAGAAAAAAAGGCTTATTTAAACTTTATTCTTAGAGAAAAGAATTCCAAGACCACCTGGAACACTCTTAGATCCTTAGAAATTCTTAGAAAAAAAGCCAGTCCTATTATACCACCTAACTTAAGTAATGTTACTGAAATTAACAAACATTTTAATTCATCTCCTACTACTCTGAAGTCACATGACCAATTAGCCTTACTTGATCGGTACTATGAAAATATATATGAAAATAAATTCGAATTTAAATCTGTCTCTTCTGATATAGTTCGAAAATCTCTAAATCGTATAAAAAGTCATGCCGTTGGTTTAGATAACATATCACTGCGCATGATACAGTTAGTAGAAAATTATTTAATCAATCATTTAACATTTATTTTTAATAAAATAATTTCTTCGTCTCATTATCCACTTTCGTGGAAACGGGCCTTTATTATTCCGCTTGCTAAATGTAATCAACCTACTAGCTTATCTGACTTGCGTCCTATTAGTATTCTACCAACCCTTTCTAAATCGTTTGAATTTATACTTAAAGATCAAATTAGCAAATATGTATATGACCAAAATATAATAACTCCAGCTCAATCTGGCTTTAGAATGCACCATAGTACGACCACTGCCCTCTTATCTATCACGGATGACCTTTTTAAAGCGACAGACCTGGGAAAAGTCACATGTTTGGTTCTTCTTGATTATAGCAAAGCATTTGATACTTTAGATCATCCAACACTTTGCAAAAAACTGAAATTTTTCGGTTTTTCTCATAAATCCGTTCGTCTAATATCAAATTTTCTTAGCAATCGTACTCATAAAGTTATTTTGGAAGCTGATGTATCCAGCAGTCTACCCGTTAGTCAAGGTGTTCCGCAGGGATCCATTCTGGGACCATTGCTGTTTTCACTATATATAGCAGATTTTCATAGTTTTGTTAAAAATTGTGTGATCCATCATTATGCAGATGATACCCAGTTATATCACTCGTTTAATAATAAGTGCTTACTTACTGCCCAAAATCTTATTAACGACGATTTAAATGCATTACTTGATATTTCTACAGCTCACAACCTCAAAATAAATTCTAAAAAATCATCCATCATGTTATTTGGCCCCAAAAAATTAAGACAATTAACAATAAACGCATTACAAATTAAATTAGGCGATGCTCTTCTTCAATTCACGAATGAAGGAAAAAACTTAGGTCTCTGGTTAGATTCTGATCTTCGTTTTAGTAAACATACCTCCACCATATCTCAAAGTTCGTTCAACGTCTTGAGACAGTTGTACCCTAACCGAGACCTGCTTTCCACACAACTCAAACTTAAACTTTGTGAATCTCTCATTTTTTCCAAACTCAGTTATTGTGATTCCATCTACGGTCCGGCCCTACTCCAATCCGATTCCGCTCGTTTACAAAAAATCCAGAATAGCTGTCTACGTTTCGCCTATGGAATTCGAAAATTTGATCATATCTCGAATAAAATGAAAGAATCAGGTTGGTTGACTTTCAATAACTATCGCCTTTTGCATTTATTAACTCAAGTTCACAAAGTTTTACTCATACAGAAACCTGATTATTTAGTTAACAAATTAAAGACATTTTCCAATATTAATGAATTTCCTACGCGGAATCGAATGACCTTGGTGGTACCGAATCATAACACGGCTCTATTTAAAAGATGTTTTTCGTATGTTGCATGTAAAGAGTACAATAAACTTACAAATGAATTTAAATCATATAACTTGCTTAATTTCAAGAAACGCCTAAAAAATTCTTTGTTCAATAAGCAATGGTCATAAAAAAATATATTATATAATGCAACGAATTTGGTTTTGAAAATCTGTTTATTTTTTATACTTTTTTTTTCTCTATTATATTATATTATTATATTTCAATGTTATTTACAGGTTAAGTTGTAAATCAGCACAAGCTGAACTTCACCTTTTCATCTACCTTATATATGTATATATTTACACTTATACTAAAACTTGATGAATAAAGACGCTTTATTATTATTATTATTATTATTATTATTATTATAAAAATATATTATACATAATTCATAAGATACTGCCATCTTTATATAAAAAACAACCCCGTTTTCTTTAAATTTCATTTTATAAAACACACATTTCATTTGCTTTGAGACAGATCGATTCCAAACAATCCACAAAACTCAACTGGTCGACTTCACCAAACCAGTTCTAAAACCCAAACCGCTATACTCGTATACAGATTTCGCTGAGCGCCAGCATGTATGAAAATGCAATAGATCCATCCGGACCATGAGGAAGCCCATCAGAATATGCGGAACCGTCGAACGACGAAGAGTCGACGTTAGAATTGGGGACCCTCTTCGAAGGGTCAACGAGTGCTCCAGGTCGGCATGTTGTGGAGATGGCGGACGATAGTGGTGGTGATAATGTTCGGGTGCGTAAGGGGTGCCGACGAAAATGAAGAAGTCGATTTTTCTACCGTGGACGTCAGGAAGTTGGCTTCGAAAGTTTACGGAACAGGTGGTTGTTTGTTGCACTAAACGCTTTTCTGCACTTATATTTAATGATATTAGTTGTATTATGACTTATTATTTTATTTCATAAATGTTAATGATACGTCATTATAAAGTAAAATATATTTGAGTTTATTTATATAATATCATCTTTAAAGGGAGCAGCTGAAAAGAAGTCTATCGAACAGCTGATTATAGTTTGAGTAAGATAAAAATATAGGACAGTCTTCTAAAGTCTCGTTGTCTATGTGTTTAAGATAAAAAATAAAATATTTGGGGTTAATGGTTAACCAACCTTTGAGATGAAACGAACATGTTACTTTTTTGAACGAGAGATTAGAGAAACTTGTATATTTATTTTATCCAATTCGAGATATTCTCAAAAACGATTTATTACCTACGGCTTGTTTATTATGCCTTGACTAAGTCGCTGATAAGATATGGCATTCTAATATATATTCAACACAGAATATTCTACAAATTTATTACATAAAGAATTAGAGATTTTCAATATCAAATAACTAAATACCCGTCAAAAGTACCAAAATGTTTTATGGGCAATTGCTGACTCTAAAAAAAAATCTTAAGCTTTCTCACACTGTTTTCACAGAGTTCTACTAAATAGGCATGTATGCCAGTTTCTCCTTTTAAAAAAATGTACACGAAAAACTTTATCTCATATATTTTTGGTTTCAAGGAACAAAAATAAAAAAACAATTCAAAATATTTGTACAGAAAAAGATTAAAACGAAATATTTAATATTTTATATTAATTTTATATTACATAATAATTTAATAAAAACCATGATTTGCCCTTCTTTAGGACCAAAAAGTGGCTTTTTTTTTTTCGTCAGTTACTTCTACGTTTACTACTTATTCTTGTTATATTAGTTTTATTTATTGGTCTTATTAAATTCCTATATTTTTATGGTAAGCTCTTAACATAGCTACTAGTCGTGTTCATAACATTCCATTCTTCTGGTTGTTTGCTAGAATCACCTTTAAGCTCGGATTGGGTCAACAAATAACACCTGATTGCGTCTTCATATAAGTTGGAATCCTGTGTTAAACCGAAAATTGGATGCTTTTCTTTGCATATGGATCTAATTAATTTATCTAGTTGATTGATTTTTTTAGCAGTAATAATCTTGTCCCTTTTACACTAAATAAAGTACTGCACTAAGAGCGTGTTCCAAATTAGACGCGTTCAAAACCTATCAAATCGTTGTTATTATCGGCCCTAGTCGGCGAACGGCCAATGAGGTGTTAAGAAACGAATAAATGTCATAAGAACCGATTTTTTATTGGTCCTAGATAACGGTAGTAAATTTCACATTATTGTGATTTGAAACATATGTCTAAAATGAACTGTCAAATGATTTATTGACGTTATAGATCATTAGAAATTTTTTTGCATTTGAAATGGACTTTTTGAAAATAACTGTTTTTAAAATGGAGATTCAATATTTAAGAAAATTGTTAATACAATATCCAAATGGGTGCTTGTAAACCTAATGGACATACGAATTTTAGAAGAAAAAAAATAAATTAGAAAATAGTACAAAACAAAAATTTGCGGGTTACTCATTAATAACAAAGAAATTTGAGTTTAAACTTGCAAATAAGGGTGATTCTAACATAAGATTTTTCGATTTTCGTGTAAGGCATGTGTATGGTTGCCAAGCCTTCCAATTTATAACAAAACCTAGATTAAATTGACAGTATCGATTAGGTACTTTTATGAATCAAATAGATATTGGAAAAATGCTTATATCACGCACGAAAAGGTACTTATTTATCGGGAAAATACCTGTTTCTTTAACACGGTGTCCGATTTCAATAATTATTTTTTTGTTCGAAAGGGGCTACTTCAGGGGTGGTCCCATATAAATTTGGTCAAAATCTAAAAATTGGGTCCATGAGAAAATCCTCAAACTCTTCATTTTTTATGTATGTTTAGCGATAATGCTTTACTATCTTGTCCGATTTATATCATTCTTTTTTTGTTAGAAAGGGGGGTACCTCAGGGGTGATCCCATATAAATTTGGTTAAGACGTTGTGATGGCATCTGCACGTTTTTGAAGTCGGTTTTTTTAAATTTTTAATTTACACTTGTTATACTTACATTTTAGGCATTAGAAAGGATACTAATTTTCAAATATACCGCCGGAAACCCCACAAAGTACCTTATTTTTGGGGGTAACATTTCCAAACACTTTAAAAAAGCACTATACTCTGTTTTTAAACTAAGAGGAGCGGTTTGAATTTAAGTTGGCAATTCTATAGCCTTCTGATTGGTCAGATTACAGTCAGTTTCACACATTACTTTTTAGCATGAACATCAGCTAATAATTGATATTGTTGACATTTCTGACATTTTATAATTTGATATCTCATCAATTACAGTTTTTTACTTTATTTCGTAAATAATAGTTCTTCAGTAAGCAATTGTATTGAAAATCTACAATTATGGATCCTTCTACACTGAGTACTATTAACGGTAGCAATTCCGGAAAAGCCTTACAAGAAAGGGAAGACACCTTATTATTTTACATGCTGATTCTGAAGGTTTTGTAGAAAATGCATTATTGGTTTTTGAACGTAAAAAGATGGGAGATTACCATTAAGAAATGAATTCGAAGTATTTTGGAAAAAAATAATTTTATTACTGATTTTTTAAAACTAAAAATTGATGAATTTCTAACCAAAATGATTAAAATGTAACTAATATTCAATTTTATCTATTAGAATAGAATAAAACTATTTACAAAATTGTTATAACATTTAAAACACCATCTACTACTTTAGGGATAATCTTAATTTGGCACAATGAGTTAACATTACTTTCACAAAAAATATTTTAAAAATACTTAAAATTAATACATAGGTATGTATGAATAGTTCACTTTAAAAAATATATGTTGACATGTAGTGTTATGAAAATGTTGGTTCCAGTTTTCAAAACAAATTCTGACTCATAGGCCTGTAAACTTTTGAATGCCATGGGTTAACATAACCATGGGTTAACACTAAATAGGCCATAATATCCACATTACTCATAGAAGAGATAGCAGTTACTGTGTGATCTACTTGTCATTCACTGATTAACTTTTACTTTTTATACCTATAACAAATATATCCTTTAAAATGTAAACAGATTTTTATATTTTATACTAACCTGGCTACATCTGGATATTCCATTAACAGTTTTCTTAAATATTTAATATCCATTTTAAAAAGATCATAGTTATTTTCAAAAAGTCGATTTCAAAAGCACGAAAAAAGTATTTCTGACATCAATCAACAACCATATTGACTTTAATTTGACAGTGATTTTCGTTTTAGACACACATTTCAGATCACAATAATGTGAAATTTGCGACCGTTGTCTGGGACCAATTAAAAAATTACCTCTGACATTTATTCGTTTCTTAATCGCTCATTGGCCGTTCACCGACTAAGCCCGATAAAGATAATTATTTCATAAATTTTGAACACGACTATATTTCGAAACTCGCTCTTAGTAACAAATCTAGTTACTTTTCCCTGTGTAAATGCGTCTTTTCAATTCGCTCCTCTTAGTTTAAAAACAGAGTATAGTTTTATTAATTTATTTCGTTGCTCTTCCTAAAAAAACATTTGAACTTTTAATTTCAAGTCACATTAGGCGACTTTGTTTAAATTGTTATAATAGACATTAACTAAATATTAATATTACATCATCTATAAAGTAATAAACAAATATTATTTTGTGTTATCCAAAAGATTTTAAACTTTCAAATAAGAGAATAAGTCTGACAAATGAATTGTCAACCAAATTCAATTACTACATCAACTAAAAAGGATAGCCGAATTCATGAAATTTTGCTGGGTCCGACATTACGTCACCACTGAAAAGTTTCAGCCATCCCATTTAAAACGTACAACCTATGTTTAAATTACGTTTTTTTATTTTTAAACTAAAAGATATTTTAGGCATTAGAAAGGATACTAATTTTCAAATATACCACCGGAAACCCCACAAAGTACCTTATTTTTGAGGTAACATTTCCAAACAATTTAAAAAAGCACTAGTTTTATTAATTTATTTTGTTGCTCTTCCTAAAAAAACATTTAAACTTTTAATTTCAAGTCACATTAGGCGACTTAACAATTTTGTAAATGATTTTATTATTTTCTAATAAATAAAATTTACTTGAATATTTTAATCATTTTGGTAAGAAATTCATCAATTTTTAGTTTTAAAAACTCAGTAATAAAATTGTTAGTTTTTCCAAAATTTCACATTTTAATTTGGCTCCTATTTTAATCCTTAAAAGGGTTAATATGGGCTTTAAAAATAAAGCAATTTTGACTTTGGCTGGTGTGTGATTTGCTTCATTTCCTTCTCTATAATTTCGTTATATTGTTTACTTCTCACAAACCCTGTATATATAGATTAATATTTCGACATTGCCCTAGTGAAAACTTGGCACCTGTACCTAAATATTGTGGGAATGAGCAGTGACCTATTTTCTTGGATCAGTACACACATCGTACATTCTTTTGTGTATTTAATGCATTAGTAATTTCGATTTCATGAAAAATTCAGGACCGAATCAGTAATAATCGCCCACCTGCAACGTCACAAATCAGATCGACTTTGCAGGTGTTGTTAGTAATAACAACAGCCTTGGCATAGAAGGATGGTTCAGTTTTGTGTTGTTTGGTCTAGTAAAAGGTCAGACAAAATTTGGCTCTTCCGGTTTAATAAAATTACTCATCAGATGGTAATTGGGCAGTTGGACCAGGAGATAACTTTGGACTGAAATTTTAATAATGTCATTTTATTGCTACATTTTTTTTCCAAAAATGATATCTGGACGTTCTTCAATTACTTGTATTACTACTTCAATAGTTATTTTATATTGATACTTGATGTACTCGTACGTTTGATATAGGTAATGAAATAATAATTAAAATCACAGATATTTGTCAATATGAAAAATTTTACAATTATGACAAACGACATTTCTTTTTTTTTTCTTTGAATATCAAATTTCCTGTAATTTAAGCATGTGTAGTTATCACCGACATGACCTGTATCTCTGTCCTTGTCGGTTATGGCCTACTTTAGAAATATTTTTTGTGGATCTTCCTTTATATCATACTTAAAGATCATCTATATAAAAAACTAATTGCAGAAATGATAGATATCAACAATAATATGTGGACCTCAGAACCAAACAGTATTAAGTCCAACTTTTTTTCATTTTCATGTTTTTGGTTACTACTACACAATTTTTCCTGCTCCTTCCATTGGTGATAAGTATAAAGTCCTATTATTTTTATTTATTCATATATATTTTTAAAACCAATATTAAGTCCAATTAAACATACAAGGCAGTCAAAAGTTTCAATAAGCTCTCCTGTAAAATTTTGTAAAATGAACTTAATACTCTTTGGCTCTAAGGTCCAGAATGGTAACTCTGTTACATATTTTAGTCCAGACGTTCGTCTACTGACTTTTTTGACGGATTTTACTACAATTACAATTAGAGACAACAAAGAAGGTGAAATTTTACACGTATGTCACCAAGCATGCGCAACTTAAAGAATAAAGTGTACGTAGGGCAAAGGGCTAACGTTAAAAAATAAGAAAGTAGTGCAATTGGTAGATATTGAGTTTCAGTGGCATAGCTACACCCTCACAAGCGTCTGCGACTCGGGGGGGGGAGGAGACCGCTCGTACTGGGGGCTTCCAGTCGACCGGTTGGACAGAGGAGAAAAGGACCCCCGGCGGCCTACCGCCAACGTTGGTTAGGGAGAAAATAAAAAACAATTATAAAACAGTATCTGTAACGTGTGGAGGGTGGGTTACCCCAAGGCACTTAGGCCTCATTAGGCCCATTGTGCATCCTGAGATGATAGGCACGTCCTAGCTCGTGAGCCAGCCTATAGATTTAATGTAGGTGACAACGTCGTCAAGAGGTGCTTTTCTTATTTCGGCCGGTGTTAGCCGATACTTGCCGAACACAAATCTTCTAATAAAAAAGAGCGTCGAGCAATCGTAACCTCTTTTATTGCTTCCCGGTCCTCTGTTGAAGATTGGGGAGCAAGATGGTTATTTATTCGACCATCCCTTCCTCCGAAAGTGGGGAGGAGGTGGTCTCTTTTGGCTTCTCGGAGTTTTCTTGCTGGAGGTCATCGAGTTCCATTTTTTCTGGCTCGACATCCTCCACTGTTGGCTTAAATTAGGGGAAAGAGGTCCTTTACCAAGGAGTCTTTACTGGGTCCCAGGGATCCCAGATCTCACGATTCAGTACTAAGTCTAACGATCTCACGATAATGCGCCTTTTTCTCACGATATTTTTAAACAAGCTGCTTGCTGTAACGAACCTTAAGTTTTTATATAAAAACAATTATTTTTAATTAATCATAGAATTGAATTATGTTGTCCGACTCTGGAAAGCTTTGGCCGCAACATGGCGGACGACTGATACTTGACAGTTTCAGCGGTGGTTCTCAATTCCCTAAGCACCTATTTCTAAGAATTTTTTTATTTTTTCTTTATTAGATAAGTTTATATAAAAATTCAAAATAAGTTTTTTGAGACATTTAGATGGTCCTGGAAAAACAAAAATCTTCTCTTTTACTCCCAAAAAATATGTTAGCGTTTTAGATTAGAACCTATCTGTCCGAAAGGAGAGCCAAAATGACAGAAAATTACTCTTTTTTTCTTTATCTATTATACGAGTTAGAACGGTGCTGAGAGTCAAAAGTGGCCATTTCTTTTTCTTCGCTCCGACAGAGTACATTTTTATAAAAAATGCTATATATTTTACTAAATTGCGCATGCGTTGTACAATCTCACGATTTCTCACGATTTTTTCGTGATCAAATTCACGATTTTAGACTCAGTACATCTGGGATCACTGTAGTGGGCCCCCCTTCAGCCTCTTTTTTGACCTTTGGCCTTATAATCAATGAGAAGAACGCATAGCTAATCCTCATTGATTTGGCCTTTAGGGTTCCCATGTCTTCGTCTCCGATGCCGAAGACGAAGAGATGGCCCTTAGGGTCTTTTTTGCTTTCATGGTAGAAGGTGCACGATTTCGCCACATGCAAGTTTGAGTTTTGCCCCTTAAGTCGCCTGAGCACAACCTCTTTCTCGTCAAGGTCAGCTTGCGCTTCTCCTGAGGCTTTGGCGAGCTTGGGGAGCTCGTCCATCCTTACAACTGCGAGTGTTGCTCCTTCCCATGTTGTTAAGGTTAGTACCTTGGTGTTTAGCCATTCCAACGTCAGGTCATCGTCGCAGGTTACTCTGACGATTTCACCAGAGTGCGACCAATACCTTAATGTGGGTGGCTTGGTTTTGCTGCAGGAGGCGGACAAGATTGTTTTGTCCAGCTCTCCCATCAGTATCTTCTTGACAAGAATCTCTTTCGGTAGTTATCTTACCGTAAGGGTTATCCTTGTCTATCGGCCTTTTCTTGACCCTAGTTGCGTCGTATTCCTGGCCTCTTGTGGAGGCAGAACTAGCGTCGCTGTCGAGGGACTTGATTAGTTTATACTTATCAGATTTTGGATCATTAGTGTAATAAACAAGGTTATAAATTTTATTGTTTAATTTTGCTAAAAAGCATCTAGTACAGACATGTACCTTAAACTAGGTAGGCATCAAAACCTAATCTTAGTTACGGGTCAAAAATTCTATCTAGAATAGTTTTAGCCAAAACAGCAAAGTGTGTAAACAATAAATAGTTTTTTATTTTTGTTATTGATTCTACTAAATTTATATCTAATTCTAGCCTAATATATACTATTTTATCCTAAACTAAACTATTCTATCCTAAACTATTCTATCTTAATATATCCTAAACTAAACTATCTTATCTTAATATATCCTAAACTAAACTATTCTATCTTAATCTATTCTATCACTATTTTACTCTTAACTATTTACACTACTCTACTTCTAACCTATTCTACGCTACCCTAAATTATTCTAAGCTTAACTATGTACACTATTCTATTTCTACTCTATTCTAACTTACCCTAAGCTACTCTAATTACTAATCTACCCTATTATATACCTAATCTATTCTACATTATTCTATTTTAGCTCTATTCTCTTTTTATATATATTGTGTCCTACATTTTCCCTATTTATTTACTCCTACTGGGGATATAATCGATCGATTTACTAAATTCTAAACTTGAATCGCAAGGATCCTAATTTAGTATTTTATTTTACATTAAAACCCATTCTAACCTTTTGTCTGATTACATCTAGTGAATACTTTAAAGTCCAAAGAACTGTATTTCACTACACAAAATAGTACACATAACTCTTTTAAATATCTGATATCTATAAGAACATGTTATTATTTGTTTACATTTATTTTATGACATCCACACATGCCAAATTCTTCTTTTAACAATAAGGGCCACACTCTTACCAGACTTTGTCCTGTTAACCTTGACTATTAAAGACCTTTTATCTTGGGAAACTTCCTTGAGTCAGTTTTTATAAGCTCAGCTTTGTGGTAACATGTGCCATATGTTCTAATGTTTGTAGGATCTGAACGTTGAGCTAAAAACGATTAAATCAGTTAGTAAAATATACCAAATAAATCGTTGTAGTTTGAATCACCTTTTTGGTGGATTTAAATATATTAACTGACAGAATTTACAACTAAAAAGGTCGCCGCCCAACAGCTCCAGGTGAGTCCTTAAAATTAAATAAGACAGCTTTCTTGGCTTACCTATAGTTTATAAGGCTATTTATATGTATGGCTTATGCAAATCCCTCTTTCAGACCTCCTTTTAATTATCTGGGAACTTTCCGAGTCACCTTCTACTACTTTACGGCTCTTCCTTCTCCTTCAAGCTATCTTCGCTATCGCTTATAGCTAACCTACCGCACCTCCTGCTTAACTTGCTAGTACCAGTTCGTATTCTACAGGCAAGACAAGGATTTTATCAAGACTGATTACCCCAGGATCAACCCCCTTACTAATTAAGGATTATTTGCCGCTTACCCTTGTGAAACCTTGCTTGGGACCGAAAGTATAGCAAGCTGCACCAGACGACTGACCATCGATATCACAAGTAAGATCATTCCTTTACATTAAAGGCCCCCATCTGCCACGAGGTTCCGACATAACCTCAAACCGGCCACATACCGTTTTAGGAACCACCTACAAATATTTTAATATTAATTCCGTAGGACAAGCTAATATTTACTGAATAAAATAGCTAATGAATAGACTTGAGATATTTCGGTAGATTTTTATAGTTACGAAAACATATTTTGTTATTAGAGTCAGATTAATACTTACGTGGTATAAGTACGGGTTTGTAACGGATAGTACTATTCGGGGACCTCTTTTTACATATACTCACTATTATAATATATATATATATATATATATATATATATATATATATATATATATATATATATATATATATATATATATATATATATATATATATATATATATATATATATTTACCGATATATCGGCGTGATAATTTCATATCTTTCCCCATATTTTTTTTTATTGACATATTTTTTTATTTCATCTAACCTCAAAAATTAAATAGCTGTCAGACAAGAATGCGTTTTATTAAGTTCTGACTAAGGACCCGACCCTACTCTCCGGAAATCAAAAAAATTAACGAGCTAGCTGAAATTACGCTTGGCCCCTTTAATAAGTAAGGGCAGAGCGTAACATCTTAAAGAAAACGGATCAAGTATATTTATTAAATTTTTAATCAATAGGTCATTACAAAAAAGTACAAACACGCCCGCGGGCCGCATTAACTGGCTTCTATTAAAAATTGATTCGGGCCGCAGGAAAATGCCTAGCGGGCCACATGTTTGACATGGCTGATCTAGTACGTTGGTATTTTAAAGGACAGTTTTTATCTAAAATTCTAAAAAAAAATACTTGAGCAAATCCCCAAAAAAAGTTTATATTTTAATTATTGCGCAAAATTTTTATCTATTTGGCCCTATGCATGGTGAAAGTTTCGGGGGGGAGGGGGGGTTAAATTTGTAGTTACGCCATTGTTGAATGTGTATTTTAAATAAAAAACTCAAACTAATCCATTGTGCATTTACAATCTACTCATAGAATATCAGAGTAATTTTTAAATTAGTTACAAGAGTCTACCTTAGTATAATAGTTCATTGACCATTCTCCACTAGGTTATGCTGAATTAAATTACGTTCATCGCTCGTTTTTGGATCGAGTACGGACCTGTTGCGAAAATATTCGTGTAGGTAAGAGCCTGATGATTTCGCATGCTGGCGAAATAACGCGTAATTAGTGTCAAAAACAGTATTTTCCCGAGGTTCAACATTTCCAATTCAAGGTCGAAAAGTACATAGAAAGAATAATTAATGTCTGCTTGCAACAATGTCACAATGTCAAGCAAATTGCATGTTCACTTACAGCAGATTCTTGTATAAAAATAAAATAAACTCCCCGATGTTCAATTCAACATGATTTAAAAGAGGGTGCGGGTTTAAACCAAAACGGAAATATACAGGGTATTCTTAAACGTCTGAGAAATACTTATAGGGTGTATAAATTATTTTGGGTGAAAGATGCGCCATGAAGATATAAATGTGTGGTTTAAAGTCTAAACAGTTTTCCGCAAACGGAGATTAAGAATAATATGTGATTGAGGTGTCTATTCTGTAACATTTTAGTTAATTTTAACCCCCAACGCAGTATTAAAAATAAGAGAAAGAATAAATTTGTTATGTAATCATTAATAAATTTATTAACTTACATAAGTTATAATTTTAACCAAACAGTACAGTATACAAAATTAAAAATGACATTTCGTTATTTTTATGACCCATAACCAAAATTTTACAGAATAGACCCCTGAATGATTTTATGTAATTAAATAATATTAAATCGATCCGTTTACTTTCATACAATGCATTGTGAATGGCATCAGTAAAATATGTTTAAAAACTTTGAAAGTGTCATTGCAAATCTTTTTTTGTTAATATTTTATATATTTTATTCATAATCTTTTTTGGTCTTTCTTCTCATCAACATTGATTTGTCATCAACAATTTTTTCGTCAATTTTTTTTATATTTTTTCGTTAACATTTTTTTCATTACCATTTGTTTCATATTTTTTCGTCAACCTTCTATTCTTCTACATTTTTTGTCAACATTTTTTTGACACATTTTTTTCGTCCATTTTTTGTCAATATTTTTTTCATGAATAATTTTTTTGTCGTTTTCCGTCAATATTATTTTGTCGTGTGACACCCTTTTCTTCGCCCCTAAAAATAAAGAAAAGGGGTTGGGGTGGCGCTAGGCTGTTCTTCGAACGAGGGTTGCTCAGGCGCCAGTTTTGGTAACGCAGTCTACTCTGCGGCCCTGGGGTGCACTTAGAGTACACCCTCAGCAGACTCAGTGGAGTCTAGGTACAAACCAAAAAAAAATAAATAAAACGACCAGACCTTCACTGTTTAGTTGACCTACACTGGGGTAATAAAGTTAAGATAAAAATAAAATTTTTCACTTCACTTTTACCTATTAGTAACTAAGCTCTGAAAACGGAAAAAGTAAAGGGATAATTCAAAATTAAACTCAGGAATTATAATCAAAAAATATATTTACCAATAAAATAAATAAGTAATAAATAAAAATAAAACAAATGGAACCTGGGTGAATCAGTATATACAACAATAAAATAAAATAAATGAACTAAGGTGAAATCAGTATATATATTTAACAACGGTAATAAAATAAAAGCGGAATAAATGGTCTCGGTATCAACAGAAAAGTGCTATAACGGTAAAATTAACTATGACTTATACTATACTCATGATAAAATAAAAATAATAATTTCTTAAAAAAAAAAAAAAAGAAATGAAACGGTGGGCACTAACACCTTTAGCACAAATTCTTTCCTACTAATGAAAACAACCGGTTTTAGTCACAAGACAACAAAAAAAAATCTACAATAGTAAAATTAAATGTGATTTGAACTATACGTTTTAGAAATTAAAAGTTAATAATTTACTCTCGATAATTAATTATGGAAAATTTATGAACGGCGATGAACTGTATCACTCTGCACTCACGAAAGAAAAAAAAATGACGGTTGCATTTGTAAAAATGACGGTTAATATCCTCCCCGCAATATTATTTTGCTAGGCACAATAGTCCAAATAGCAGATGACTTAAAACGGAATTTTTCGACCAACACTTTAGGGAATACTGACGATTTTATCTTTATTTGTTCGGTTTAAAGTTTCTCTTATGTAGACATCTGGTAGTCCATAGCTTCTACAAGAGAGAAACCCTTTCTCCGAGCTGTTAAAAGACTAGGGGGCTGAAACAGCTCCGATTCTCGACGGGGGGAAGCAAGCTAATACCACTATCACCCCCTGATTAACGCGAAAATGGTTGAAGGGTGCTAATGCCCCCGGATCTAAATCCAATTTGCTACCCTACAAAGTACTGGTCGAATTTCTTAGGTAAATAATAGAAACGGAAATGAATGTTGCAGGGAGAATTATTAGACGGAATTTTAAATAAAATGCCTACCTTGATTAACTTCTCACTGTCTCGAAAAAAAAAAAAGAAACAAATATCGGTTTTAACTAAAATCCGGCACACTACGTATACGGTTTAAAGAGCCACGACAGACGGCGTGGAAAAATGGCCCTCTCATCGAAGACATCTGCTTTTATCAAACGTCGGACTTTCTTGGAGTGGAGACGGTAGTTGCTATTAGTTGTTTTGCAAAAAAAAAAAAAACGTTGATTGATCGGCATACTGATAATACCTACTAGAATTGCGATTTTAAGACATGAATTAATTTATTCTGATAATGAAAAGTTTTAAACTAAGAGGGCTCTTGCAAAGGTTTAAAAACGGTAATTCTATGGAAATATTAGTTAGTTGCAAATGTGCATAGACGGAAATTAATTTATGGAATAAATTAATGGGAATTTTAGTGACTTCGTCACAGTCGTAAACATTTTTTTATAAATTTTTTTAATCCACATTTTTCGTCACCATATTCGTCACCATTTTTTTCGTCATTTTTCCGTTCCCATATTTTTCATTACCATTATTTATTTTAATATTTTTTTCGCATTCTTTTTTTTTCTTCTACATTTCTTTATCAACATTGTTATCTTTCACATTTTTTCATTATCATTTTTTACGTCACAATTTTTATCAATATTTGTTTTGTTGTCATTTTTATTGAGATTTTATGTTATCATCAATATTCTCTCTTCTACATTTTCCACCTTTTTTTCAGCATATTTTCGTGAATATTTTTTTTTTGTTGACATTTTTTTATTACCATTTTTTCTTCTACCTTCGTCTCTTCTTCATTTTTTTGTCAACATTGTTTTCACGCATTTTATCAACAAATTTTTTGTTAATATTTTTTAAAAACATTTTTTCATTTTTCCACTGTTCTGTCGTTATTTTATTAATAGATAATAACCACATTTCGTTGTTAGACATGCTGTAAAAAATAATAACTTATTAAATAAAAAATATAAAATGTAATACTGTTAAAATAGATTTATTGCAATTTACGACCGATGCCAAATTACAGACACGCAGCAGACCACTGCAATAATTTTCATTCACACTTTTAATTAACATTTTTTTCATTACATTTTTTACCATTTTTCACCATTTTTATCAATATTATTTGTTTTGTTACCATTTTCATTGACATTTTTCTCCTTAATTTTTTCGTCAACAATCTTTTACATTTTTTCATCTAGCATTTTACAGATTTTTTCGTAAATATTTTTTTTTAGTTCACATTTTTTAAAAACTATTTTATGCCTATCTTCTTCGTTTACTAAAATTGCAACATGTGTAGATTGTTCACTGTAATATGGAGAAATATTGTTTATAATTTTAGTTATTAAGTGCTTATTGTAGAAAATACATAATTCATTTGTTGGTTAAAAGGCGCATGACATTTATTCCTCGTTAACCTTGTTAAAAAGACACAAAATTTAAAAAAAAAACAAAGAAATACAAAAAAAAAACAAAGAAATACAAAAAAAACAAAAATAACAAAAACAAAAAAACAAAAAAAACAAAAACAAAAAAAAACAAAAAAACAAAAAAACAAAAACAAAAAAACAAAAAACAAAAAAACAAAAAAACAGAAAAACAAAAATACAAAAATACAAAAAAACAAAAAAACAAAAAAACAAAAAAACAAAAAAACAAAAAAAAAAAACAAAAAAACAAAAAACAAACAAAAAGAACAAAATAAAAAACAAAAAACATAAAAAACAAAAATGTACAAAACAATATTGAAACGTATGGGAAAACTGATAGTCATGTCTTATTACAATATAAACCGAAATCAAAAAATATATTTATAAGAGAGTTTGTTTTTTTATTATTCATTTTAAATGTTCCAAAGCTATAAAACACACTTTTCAATAAATAATTTATCAAAAAGATTTTCCTAAATCGAATCATTGACAAACACAAAGACAAAAACAAAAAAAAAACAAAAAAAAAACAAAAAAACAAAAAAAAAATAAAAAAACAAAAAAACACAAAAGAAAACAAAAAAAAACAAGAAAAAACAAAAAAAAAACAAGAAAAAAAAAAACAAAGAAAACAAAAAAAGCAAAAACAAAAATATACAAAAAAATTTACAAAACAAAATGGAAACATATGGGAAAACTGTTAGTCATGTCTTATTACAACATAAACCCAAATCAAAACATATATTTAAAAGAGAGTTTGTTTAAGTATTTGGGGCTGTCAGAATCCGCACTCTGCAGAGGGTGCGACCAAGAAGATGAGACCATCGAGCATATCCTTTACGATTGCTCGACGCTCTCATTTATTAGAAGATTTGTGTTCGGCGACTATCAACACAGCCCGATATAAGAAAAGCACCTCTTGGCGACGTTGTCAACTGCATTAAATCTGTAGGCTGGCTCACGAGCTAGGAGGTGCCTATCATCTTAGAAGGATGCACAATGGGCTTAATGAGGCCTAAGTGCCGTGGGGGTAACCCACCCTCCATACGTTACTAATACAGAAGAGAGTTTGTATTTTTATTATTTATTTTAAATGTTCAAAAGTTATAAACCAACACTGTTCAGTAAATAATAATTTATCAAAAGACTTTTCCTAAATCGAGTCATTGACATATTTTTAAATTGGTCTGGAAGTTGGTTATATTGCGTTACCAGGTGAATCTAAACAAAATAATTATATTAATGAATAAAAATAATGTTTTTCTGGACCCACATCGATATTAGCTTATCTACGCACAGATTACAAAACGAAAAAGTATGCTATTGCCTTCAACTGAACGAATATATTTTATATCCATTCTAGGTAGTGATAACACTGCAAAAAAATGAAATCCACCAATAACAGTCCACTGCTTATTTTTAAAATTTTAAATAAGTGGCAATTCTGTCAAACTAATTGTCAGTATTTTGTTTAGTTATTAAGATTAAACTAACATTAAAATGAGTTATTCTTGTGTAGAATCGATAAATAATAGAATTTATATTGCTATTTCGTCTATAATTATAAATAATTTGTTAATTTTAATAAAACTATATGAAGTAAATTTAATTACGAGTATTAAAGCAAAAAAAAACAAACGCGTAGATGGTCCTGTGGTCAGGGTTCTTGCTTTCCATACGGAAGACTTGAATTCAAATCTCAGATAAAGAAAAATGAAATGAAACATTTTCTTTTTTTTTCTTGTTTATTTTTTTTTAATAAATAAAAGTCATAAATTATTTTTAATTTATTTTAATATTTGTAGATTTTCGTTAGTGGGTCGTAGAAAAAATATACTGTACAACTCGAGTGGATTTTCCATATCGTACTCAGATGACTGAGCATTGCGCCTACGGCTGCGTGCTTAAATTTCGTCTTCGTGCGATATGGCCATCATATCCACTCTTGTTGCACAAATTACTATTTCCTACGACCACTTAGGAAAGTAACACATATCGCACTATTTAGTATTACGGAAAATGCCCTATAAAATCTATTTTTCACCCTTGTGTTAATATCTACTTTCCGCACGTTTGTCTATTCTGATCAACGCAATGTTGATATTAATAGTAAAATAGATTTGATAATTAAATCGTGAATATTAATTTTTATACCTAGATTCTAGATATTTATTTTTAACAAATTATTAAAATGGCTTCTAAAAAAAAAGGAACACTTTATAAGCCTTTCTTCCTCCTGACACCCATTGCGAATTTTAAGGATTTATTGTTGCTTTCATTAGATCCTACTTTCATCACTAGTTCAATCAGGATATTAAAATTAAACAAACAATGAACGCTCAATCAATTTAACGCTTATCAATATAAAAGATAGGGAAAACCTACACCGACGATGGCATGTTTTGAATAAATTTAGTCAACAAAGAAATGCGTGAATTTCCGCAATCCGATCATGCCGGTACAAGGCACTGAGGACTCCATTAAAAAAAGGGCAGATCGAGGTAAAGACCCCGGATTGATTTAACTTTATGCCCTAGCAACCTTTGATATTTACTCTCTCGAAACTTGAAACCTTTAATGTCTTGATAATTACTAGTGGTCGCTTAAAACGTTTGATGGAATTTAGAAAAGGAGTCAATATACTTTTTCAACTTTCCTTTCATTCTTCAGAAGGGCTTCGTCTGAAAATACCTATTGTGTCAATATCCATTTCCTTGTATCTATTTTTTCCCTTTCTTCCTATTGTTTGCTACATTTTTAGTTTTCTTTACAGAATTTTCTATTTTGTTTTTTGCAATGTTTAACATATGCTCATGAATAAACAAGTTTCGTCTGACGAGAATAGACAGATGTGTCATCGATTGCCTCTATATCTGGTAAAAAAGTTGTCCATTGATTTAACCTTCTGTCCCTGTAATTTTTTCTTGTTATAATTGTATACTAACGATTTGTGAAAAACCACACCACAAAGTATTTAGAAGAATGCACAATTGAATAAGTTTTATTTTTCGTTGTTCTTAACTTTTAACTATACAGTGAGACAAATAAATATTAATTTAAGAATTTAGAGTAAGAGTAGGGGAAGAAAATTTCTTTATTTCTCACAGTATAATGAAAGACTTTTCTTCCAATACCCTTCTCTATACCATTCCTATAACTCACATGTGGCTATTCTCACCTCTTATATAAGAATTATTTAATTTTACAAATTTATTTAAAGCGTGTAACTTATTTTTTTGTAGAACTCCTTCTTCTGGAAAACAATTACAGGGACCAAGGAGCATACAAATTCGAAGACTTTTTTTGGACAGGATCTGGTGAAGGGCCAGACGATGACCAAGGTTGGGGATCCGAAGAAAATCCGTCAACCATTTACAAGACCACAACCGTTGTTACTACTGTGTTCATCGATTCACCAAATTCTTTACTTAACGAGGCAAGTTTTATTAGAAAAAACAAAGTAAACATTTCTATCCGATTCTACAGGATGTTTGTAAAAGGTCTTTACAAAAACATACCACAATTCCTTACGAAAATAAGTCGATTTAAGTAAAATTACCTTAGTACAAAGTTGCTTCGTTTGAGCTCCAGAGGGCCTTGAAGTTACAATTTTTAAATCGTTTTTCCCATATAAATTTAAAACGGCATATGCGATTTTGCTGAAATTTGGTATATTGGTAGAGTTTTATGTGGCAAAAAAAATGGTGTTAAAATTTTGTCCGATAATAATACATAGGCGTAGAACTTGATTTTTTAAATAATTGCACCTTTAAAAATTCTACGCCAATGAAAGAAAAGGAGTTTGAGTATGAAATTTAGATTGCGCAACTCATTTACTTTAAAAAAGTTACTCCACATAAGACTCGATTACTCTCATGGTTTTTGCTAAATTTCTGTTTTAATAATTTAGAGTGTATAGGTTTCACAAAAATATTTATTTACAACATAATCAAAATAGAGATTTTACAAAAATTGTTCAAAATGTTCACCATTTTTACGCATACAAAGATTTATACGTCGAAGAAAATTAAAATGTATCCTTTCCATAACTTCTTCATCACCTCTAAGATTGTTTATTGCATCTTGAATACGTTGCCAGAGTTGTTCCTCATTTTCTACAGGTTCCCTGTAAACTGTAGATTTCAGATGTCCCCATAAAAATGAATCCATCGGTGTTAGGTCTGGGGAACGTGGTGGCAAGTTTACAGGTGCGTCATTACCTCTGCCTATCCATTTGTGTGGATATTGTTCAATCAAGTGGTTTCTAACGTTTAAAGAAAAATGTGGTGGAGCTCCATCTTGCATAAACCACATATCTCTCCGAAGTTGGAGAGGTAAATCTTCTAACAATTCTGGCAACGTATTTTGTAGAAAATCCAAATAATTTTCTCCAGTTAATCTTCGTGGAAGTATGACAGGACCAACAATGAAATTACCAATTATTCCAGCCCACACATTAATTTTGAATTCGTGCTGAAAATGGTTTACCTTTATTGCATGCGGATTTTCAACGGCATAAACATGTTCATTATGGGTATTAGTTATACCTCTTCTTGTAAAACTCCCTTCATCGGTAAAGAGAACCTTCTTGACAAAGTTTGGATCTCTTTCTCTTTGCATATTAACATATCGACAAAAACCCAAACAAATTTGAGGATCATGGACTAATAATTCTTGTACTGGCTTCTTATGGTATGGATATAGCAATTGTTCTCCAAGCACTTTATGAACGACATCTTTACTTACTCCTAGTTCCCTTCCGATTCGTCTGGTGCTTAATTCTGGATCTTCTTCAACACGTTCTAAAATGTCTTCTTCAACTTCAGGAATCCTTACAAAACGTTCTCTTCCATTATCAACAGTGTTGGGAGCAAAGGAACCGGTGTCCCGAAGACGTCTCTCAACAGCAGCAAAAGTTGGGTGGCTAGGTACACGACGATTTGGAAACCTTTCAGAGTACACCCTGACACTCTCTCGAGCATTTCCTTCACAAAATCCTAATGTCAGTAACATATCGGTATATTCTGCATTGGTATATTGTACAGCCATATTAATAAACCACGCATTTGTTTTTTTAATTATTGAGTCAGATAGAACACTTTCAATCGTTAACAAGAGATTAGGTGTTAAAACTTGACAATATTTTTATTTAGATGAAACTATGGAAACCAACAATAAATGTTTTTGTATACGTATTGCAGGCAAATAATTAATATTCCTCAAAAAATCGTACATGGCAAGAATCGAGTATTTTTGTGAAAAGTCTCGATTAGAGGTGTTGAAGAAGATATGAGAAAAGTACATTTTTATGTTTTTCATCGTATAAAATTTTGTCCGATAATAATACATAGGCGTAGAACTTGATTTTTTAAATAATTGCACTTTTAAAAATTCTACGCCAATGGCAAAAAAGGGGTTTGAGTATGAAATTTGTATTGGGTACTCGTTTACTACAAAAAAGTACCCTTGATAACACTCGATTTACTCTCATGGTTTTGACAAAGTTTGTATTTTAATAATTATTGTTTATGTTCTAAAATTACTAAAATGCAAATTTCGTCAAAAACATGAGAGTAATCAAGTCTCATCAAGAGTACCTTTTTTAAAGTAAATGAGTTGCGCAATCTAAATTTCATACTCAAACTCCTTTTCTTCCATTGGCGTAGAATTTTTAAAGGTGCAATTATTTAAAAAATCAAGTTCTACGCCTATGTATTATTATCGGACATAATTTTAATACCATTTTTTTGCCACATAAAACTCTACCAATATACCAAATTTCAGCAAAATCGCATATGCCGTTTTAAATTTATATGGGAAAAACAATTTAAAAATTGTAACTTCAAGGCCCCCTGGAGCCCAAACGAAGCAATTTTGTACTAAGGTAATTTTACTTAAATCGACTTATTTTGGTCTAAGGAATATGTGGTATGTTTTTGTAAAGACCTTTTACAGACATCAGTATATAAATACAGTATATCAAAAGCATCATTTTATTTTTTAGACTTTTTCTTACGATCTTTAACTATCTGTTTTGTAGACTTCAAAGAACACTTCCAAATGTTCAATAGACTGTATCACAACATCAAGTGTACCTGATGGTGAAATTAAACCTAGTCCCACCTACACCAATGATTCCATGGAAAATGAGGAAGATTTATTTGACGCAGATAGACAATTCTGGTTGTTGACAGTATTGAAAAGCGATGGCACAGATCCTGTGATTATTGATCTCAAAAATAGTTTAGCTAAGCTTTATAAAACCGCTTTTCAAAGGTAAGAAAATTACCATTTCAAGTCGACACAATCAGTAAAATTATTATTTTAGGCAACAAGAGAAGCATCTCTTCATCACAAACTCTAACAGAAATAAACGTGAAATTGAAGACAAACCTGTGAACGTATACATTCATAAAGTTAACAAAACGAAACTAAACGGCGATGAAAACATCGAAGTTATTTATCATGTTTCTGTCGCTGGTAAACCAGTATCGGCAGTTGTTGCAGCTAAAGATATGAATCTGGTTTCGGATGAGGAAGTAAGGAGGGAATTGGGGTATCCTTTTTCTGTCAAAGCAGAACGTAAGTTAACAGTTTATTATTTATTTTATGTTATTCTAAAGTAAATACTGTTGTCACCCTATATTAATAAAAATCTTTTAAACATACTATATAGTACAGTTGGCCTTTATTACTTGATCGTGTAAAAATCCAAATTCTTAAATTTCTCTTCCGCATCTTTAGGCACAATAATTTTGAATTAAAATGAATTGCTTTTAGCTTATCTAAAACCCAGCGAACCTCAAAGCCTAACCGGCGCAAAAAATACTTGGTTGTTCATCGGAGTCTTCATATTGGCCTTTTTGGTCTCGCTTTTGATTTTGGCCTTTATCTTGGGATGTAAAAAGAAAAAGAAGATTGGCACTCCTACGAACGTGGGAATAGAGAATCGCCAACACATTTTTGAAAGAGGAGCTGGACACGACAACAAGGGATATACTAAAGAAGGCGAAAGAAAAGATTCTCCTACTTATATTAAGTATGAAGCTGGATCAACATTGCCTAGAACTGTCACTACAGTTGGTAGGCCTGCGAGCTCTATAAGTTCGGTATCTACGAGGTGAGTACTCATGAGTTCTTATCTTAAAATTGGGAAAATGAATATGTGTGTTTGTATAAGATTATAAGTATGCATATAGGGTGTAATAAAAAGGTAAATCATAATTTATACCAGGTATTCTAAAGACTAAAATAGGTCAGATAGACTAAACTTACTGTTCTAATAACATTCGAATACTCAAGCAGAAATTGAAATAATAATTGATATATTAATTACCCAACAAAAATAGACAACAATTATTTAGATAAATTCTATTATACAAGTTTTGTCGTCATAAAATTATGTTACAACTATTTTACTAAACTCACGATTGCATGATGCATGATTCATTTATAAAAGTTTTTAAAATATGTCTTTTAGACCATCAGACCACGTCAGAGATAACAGAGATATAAGCAGTCATTCATAAAATATAATATTCATGGTGCCAACAATAGTTAGTACTGTATATATTCTATTTCTAGACGCGGGGCGAGGCGACGAAAGGTGAGAAGTAAGAGAAGGGATAGAGTGAAGGATTTTACGTAGTTTTATCAATGAATAACTGCCCGAGCTTATACTACATAACGTAAATTTCCATGCCGGTGTAAGCCCTGTTGCCACTTCCAATTTAACATCTCTAGGTTTTGGAATTTGTTGAAAATTAATACATCTAATTTAATGAAATTACATCTAATTTGGTTAAAAATGGCTATTTTTTGTTCTAATGCTCAATTAGGTCTTTGTAGAAAGTATTTTTTTTATAATTATTTAAAATCATTTACATTAGCCCTTATGGTCGAAAAAAAAATTTAAACGTCAATATCTCGGTTTTAACCGTCTACAAATTTGTATAAAAAATGTTCTTTTAGAAATATACTTCTCATTTGACGAAAAACGAAGGCATAAATGAAAAACAACTATTCTTTATAAAAGTTTCGCCTATATATTGACAAGGTAAAAGTACTTTCGTCATATTTTTTGCTTTTAAATTACCAAAAATATAGCAATAAACAATTAGTGATGTCATGGTTTTACTAGAAAGCAAACATTAAAGGCAGAGCCTCTCGACTCTTTATGCATCTATCTCAGTATTGAAATGTATGCAATCAGTTTGAATCTCTAACATTATTTTATACAGGGATTATTGATTTTTCCACTATGAATAATAGGGTGTATTAATTACTTCAAGATTTTTTTTTATTTTTGGTGGAAAATGAAAAATAAGAAAATATAAACTATTTATTAAAGGTATTTAATGAAGTATCAATTATAAACAGTAAGGCTATTGCTTTGCAAAATACAATAAATCCCCAATATAAATAAATTATAATAATAATAATAATAATAATTGGAAGGAAGTATATAAAGCATAAATTAATAATATTAAAATTTATAATTACACGACTTTCAAACTAATCAGAATCAGATTCACCACACGAATCAACATTTTCCAAAACATTAGCGGCTGTGCCATACAGGTGCAGGAACCGATACAGCAAATATTTTTTTTTGCATTTGCAAATTTTGCTTCCACAGTCTAAAACAGAATATTATTGTTAGAATATTGTATAGTATCTTTTTTGCATTTGCATGATGTAAGTTCTGTTATGTCTGGTGGCAGGTCGGACAGAGTCTTAAAAGTGGGTATCAGACTTCCATCTTGATCTACTTTCCATCCATACTCTTCAACATTAGGAAGCTGCATCTGGGTTTAAAGAGGTTAGCCAAATATTTAGCTGGTAAAAACATCTTAAACAATGTAGTCTTAGGGCGTCTTCAGTCGGTGGCAATTTAGCGATGGTTTTTGAAGAGGCCAATAATCCCCCCAAAATGTTAATGGAAGTAACATTGGCAGTTTTGAATAAATTTGTATGAAAATTCTTTCAAGATTAGAGAATATGTTTTCAGAGTACTGATCAATGCCAAATCCATCCAAAAAGTAATGGTGTTAAAGGTAAGTTTTCCAACAGGTTCTTTTCCCAATGCTGGACAATTAGCTGGTTGTATTACAACCGGTCAGAGAATGAAAAGCAGGCACATTTTTTAGAAGGTTTTCATCCAAATTTAAATAATGTACTGCTAGAAATCGTCTTGAGTCTCCTCGCCCTGTTCTGAACCATATATCTTTAGTCAAAAACTTCTTAAAATAAATTAATAAGACATCTGTATCGTTGCAATAAATAATGCAGCGTGAATGCCCCGAATTTTTGGCTGACAATATGTGCAATAAGATACGATTATTAGCGTCTTCGTGATTTGAATTTAAAAAATCGTCTTTTGATGGTTTAAAATCTTTCCATATTTATTGATTATTGCGAGTTTTGAAGAAGTTGCTCTGGCAGAAAATGCGTTAAACGTCTTTTGTTAAATATCGAATGAATAAACAAGTTCTATTGTTGCGGAAGTAGAATATTGGGTCGGTCAATTTCTATATCAATTGATTTCTGAAATCCTCTCTTTTGACGTGTTGTATTTTTGATAGAATGTCCTTTATAATGATCAAATACCACATCTATCATTTGAGCATTAAATTTATTTCTAAAAATAATGTTTACAAATATATGAGCATATTCTTTAAATGATATGCAACTTTTGAGCTTTCCTATTTTGATATAATTTTTGTCTTTGCTACTTGTAGCAACAAATCCGTAATTAAAATTTTAAACGAAAACTTATGACTTACCCAAATATATTCAGCTGCAACAGGATGAATGTAGATATAATAAAGATGCAAAAATGTCTATATTTTTTCCCAATTTATTAGGTAATTTAATATATAACACATACACTTATTAATTCTTTAGTAAAAACAGATAACAATATGACACATTGCTCAATGGAACATAACGAGAAGTTTTATAATAAAAAAAATGAAAAATCCTACCATATCAATAATGTGATACATCAGCCGGCACGTAGAGAGAAACAGAGCTATGCTACGTTTGAAGGTGAAGAGAAGGATACACTGAGAGTTAATAAATTTGGCGGTGAGAATTAATAACAGCATAAACCTATGACATCTCTCATCGTTTATTGTTATATCTTTGTTAATTCAAAAGCAAAAAATATGGTGTTTACTCTGTTACCTTGTCAACACATAACCAAAAATTTTATAAGGAATGTTTTTTTTTTCATTTAGGCCTTCGTTTTTTGTTAAATGAGTGGTATATTTAAAAAAGACGACTTTTTAACTAAATTTTTGAAGGGCTAAAACCAAGATATTTACGTTTATATTTTTTTTTTAGCCGTAAGTGCTAATGCAAATGATTTTTTTTAAATAAGTATGAACAATTACTCCCTACAAAGATTTTATTGTGCATTTGATCAAAAAAATGAGTATTTTTTTCTCTATTCGGTGGTATCAATATCTGAATTTTTGATGATAATGCCCTTCTGCACACTCTAATTTTGTATTAACTCCGGAATAAGGGTTACCTTATCATGACCTTTCATCTGTGAAAAATTCAGCCTTGTGACAAAAGAGTGGGAGGTGAATCGTTTTCTTGAGCGAATATTTTAATACATACACTTTACTAACAATGACAACAGCGGATATTATGTCCTACTGTGTCCCTTAGAATATGTCTTATTCACGGCCGCACGATATTTGTTAGTAGTTACATCTCCTGGTTATCTCTGGACCACGTGTTCAGACATAAAAATATTTGGGCCATCTACATTGGCCTAGTGCAACTTTTCGTTTTCCTGATGAAACTTTAATGAGTGGGTCAAGATCGAGCTTCTTGTTAAACCTTAGGGACATTTCTCTGACCTATTTAAAAATGTGTATAGGTATTTTGCGTTTTTGTTAATTGTTAGAAATCCTATTTTCAAGGTCATGCACGCAATCCTTATAATAATGATAAATATACTTTTATTCTCAGAAGTAATTTTGTATTTAGGCTCCACCTTCATTAATAACTTTTATATATGCGCACTTCTAATATCCAGCATGCATCTTTGTATTATACATATTTCTTTTAGTTTCAAGTATAAAGATTTAAAAAAAAAATTTAATTAAATATTTGTATTATAGATATAAGGTTGCAAATTCGATATTACTTGTCAGTGTATTTTTTTGTTGTTTCCTTAGATTTGCAAGACTTTTGTTTTAATTTTGCAATGCATCTACTATTTCACTTAAATTTAAAACAAATATAGAGAGCACAGAAACGAACGTATTGCTAGAACGACGACCAGTACAGTAATCATATCAATATAGTATGTATCTTATCCATTGAGTATTACAGATCTGTGCCTGGAATTAATTAAATATTATAAGAAATAGCACAAATATATCACTTATAAACTTACTTCTTAACTTTCAATAATTTTTTCTATAATTCCACTAGATCCAGTCATTGAAATTATTAATATTTTCATATAAAACTGGTTATATCATGTGAAATACCCTGTATATTGTCATACTGCTTGATATTGTTATAATAAGAAGAGCGGGGGCAAATCATATATAAAATAAAATATAGGATGACCCATTTAAAAAAACCTAACTTTGTAATGTAAAACTCTGTATAATTGAAATTATTTTTAAATTGGTACCTTTACTGATTTACATCTCGTTGTGAAAAACAGATTTAAAAAAAAATCAAATAGTTTTGAGTCTACAGATCGAGTCGTTACCGGTGGCCAACCCTGTATATTTCAACTTATTATTTGACCAAAGCAAAAATATATGCATAACATAATACAAATATCCAAAATTATTATAATTTTTATGATCTGCTGGAAAAACAGTTAAATGTGCTTATAATGACGACAATCAGTTCAACGTCCTACAGTCACTACATTATACAATAACAACAAGAACAGATAAAAGTGTGTCATAGGTGTTTTGGATAGTTTTGTATGTGTATCGATTTTACCATTAGGGCGTTAAAAAAATTGTGATTTTTGTTTTCGAATATGGTATTTAGGTCACGAATTTTTATATTGTCTGTTTCAATAGAATCACCAAATTATAGTTAGAATACGTACAATGACCTAATACACTGCGAAGTAGATTTTTATCACTTTTATCTTTATTTAAATCTAGAGTACAGGATATTTCACGTTACCTTAAATTTCGGAACAATTTTTTTTTAAACAGTATTAAAAGCAAACGTGTGTAATACATAATTAAAAATCGGCAATCAATCAATTTTAAAGGAAATATGAAAAGGATTATTAGAAAATAATCGATAATTCGGTTATTTTTTTGGAAAAAGATTTATCGTAGAATCGGCTTCTTAACTAATCGATTATTTTCGGTATTTCAATGATAAATGATAATCTAATCATCGATTTTAAATGAAATACAATAAAAATAAATTATTGATAATAATCGACTATTTTCGATTAATCGATTATTTTCGAATTTTTAAAGGTATATGAAAATAATCGATTGATCGAATATAATCGGTTATTTTATATTACCAATAATTTAGTTATTTTTTAGAAATATCGATTTATCGGTTAATCAGCTTTTTAATAATGAATAATTATTTTCGATTTACCAATTTTTATCGATTATTTTCGATTTTTCAAAGATAATAGAATAATCAATTTTAAAGGAAATATGAAAAGGATTATTAGAAAATAATTGATAATTCGGTTATTTTTTTGGAAAATAGATTTATCGTAGAATCGGCTTCTTAATTAATCGATTATTTTCGGTATTTCAATGATAATTGATTTATCGATTTTAAATAAAATACAATAAAAATAAATTACTGATAATCGATTATTTAAAATAATCGACAATTCGGTTTTTTTTTTTTGAAAATCGATTTATCAGTTAATCGACTTTTTAATTAATCGACTATTTTCGATTTTTCAAAGATTATCGAATAATCTGTTTCAATGGACGAAAAAAAATGGATTATTTGAAAATAATCGATTATTTAAAATAAACGATAATTTTTTGTAAACACTGATTTATCGGTTAATTGGCTTTTTAATTAATCGATTATTTTTGATTTTTCAAAGATAAGGAAGTAGTCTATTTTAAAGAAAATACGAAAAACAAATAGATTGAAAACAATGGATTTGATCAAAAATAATCGATTATTTTCAATGATCGATTATTATTTCGACAATTACTCATCCTCTATATTAATTAATATTCCTAAAGAAAGAAGCTGAGGTTACAATACAAAACAGCATTTTCTCATTTTGACTAATTTTTAATATTATTTAATAGCCGTAGAAAAAATATAATGTTTGACTCAAAAGGTTTGATTTGCAGTATTCGCCTGCGCACATGCTTTTTTATAATACTCGTAGATAATGAGTACCATTTCTTGCTCTATTAACAATATTCTATTTCTGAAAAGTCCGTAGTAAGTAAACGCTAACGAAATATTCTATAAAAGGTCTTTTTTACATAAAATGTCGTGCATCTGTTTGATATTAAAAAATCACGTTAATTTTATTTCATAATACAAAATTCCATTAAACATATATTTTAAATAAATCTAATAGTTCATTATGATGCTAATAAACAAAGTCCGGTCCTCGTCACAGAGTTCGGGTCTCTGCACAGTTCCCCACTCCGTTAACCTTTCTTTAGAAATTGGCAACATTTACGCAGGTTAAACATCGGTGTATGTTATATCTCTTGTCTCTTTTATCTAAGAAAAAGGTACAGTTGCTGTTGATCGCTTAGCCGCAATCTTGTCGCAGCCAGGTGTAAACAGGTATAACTTTGTCTAATTTTTTTGTTCATGACGTATATTCATTCCAATTGTGCCATATTATAGCTAATTTTTTTCTGTGCTTAATGTAATAAAGCTGCCTATAAAAAAAACTGCAAATAAAAGTTTCCTGCCGTTAAAGATGCTAGGCATTGTAAATAAAGTGACAGAGAGTGAGCGGGCAATGCTACTTGTCGGACAAAGATGTTAAATGCCGGCTGTACGCGCTTTTTAAGCTATTGCGCATGCTTCGATAGATAGGGTTCTCAACCAACGGTCTAAGTAGTAGTAAGAACGACTTTATTTAACTACTCCAAAAAATAAAAAACTGATAAAATTATAAAATCTAAAAAAAAATATTAAACTTAGGTGCATACTCTGAAAAAAATTTGGCTTCATTAATTTTCGTTGACTTGTATTTAAAATGATATAACATAACAAAACATTTATTTTAACGTAAAAAATCTCATTCATTTTCCAAATACAACTAAAAGAGCATATTTATAAAACCTTGGTTATTTAGGTCAAAAAAATTTTTATTATGTAGGCTGTGTTTGAGCTAATGTTTTTTTGATTCATTTTTTTAATACAGCCATGAGTTAGGAAATAATAACAGTTACAGAGTTTACATTACAATGAGTTATAAACTTTTCATACAGGAAAAAACTACCTCTTTTATTTATATTTTTGTATTCAAGAAGGATGAGGATATGTTGAATATTTACTAAATTAAATAGTTTATAGAATATGTATAATAATTATTACCAAATGTTTATTTTTAATTGTTAATTTTTTGTTAATTGTTTAATTAAAAAAATAGTTTTTTTATTTACTAATAAATTTAATAAATATATTTCCCAACTAACGTGAATTTTTATCAGTGGCATGGTGAACCCATGAACCACACCATTTTTATGGCGCCAATTCAATATTATAAATACCTTTTTTACTAAAATATAAATAAAAGAGGTAGTTTTTGCAGGGGCAGCTCAAGCACAGCCCTAGGCACACCACTGATTTTTATATGCGTTTTTTGTACAATTACTCCTGACCTACTCTTAGTTTTGTTGATATGTTAAGTCCAAAACGGACGAATTGCTCTACAAATTCAGTTAAAAAATTGTAAATAGCTCGTTAACTAAGAAAGATACAAAGTTCATTTCGCTATAAAAAAAAATTAAAAATTCATAGTTCTTTTTGATTTTAGGATCAATAAAGCAAGTTTCTTTATGTCAAAAAAAATACGGGGGGGTTAAAAGGTACCCAACCCCCCAACTTTTTTTTAAAGGGGTTGTTTTAAATTTTTTTCTCCTTAGAATATTGGGCCTTCAAATCTACAGCACTGGCAAAAATTTCGAAGAAAAAATCGAAACAGCAAACTTTTTATAAAAAAAAACGTTTTTCTAAATGTTAATTTAACACCCTGTAACTTTGTTGGGAGCCAGTTTTTGATATAGGTAAATATAGCCAAATCCACTTATTTTTTGGTAATCTATCTGAGGATGAATTTATGACATACCTTTTTGAAACACCCTGTATAATTCATAATATTAATGTAACAGACATAAATTAATTTTTTATAATTAAAAATTGATTAATATACAATTAAAAATTATTCATTAGAAAAAAGTATAGATTTTTTAATTGTCTGAGTGTACTGTATATTTATTTATTAATAAACTTTTTATTTCTAATTTCTTTAATATTCTAAATATTAATTAATGTCTGACAGAGTCACATGCATTAATACACTAAATAAAAAATTTTACTTACAGTTTGACTTTTGCAAAAACTTTCAAATTCTTCTTTATCTTTTTGCTTCAAAACAGTGATTTTCTTAAGACACTCAGTATGGTAACCAAAATAATTAGCAGATTCCACTGTTAATATAATATCGTGATATTTATATTTTTTTACGTCGGAATAATAACATTGAGAAACATTTTTTAAACGATGGATTACTAAATTGGAGCACGTTGTTCTTTTTACTACACAAAAAACACGTGGTCATTTTTTAAATTTTATCTTTACGTAAACAAAAGTAATATTATTTCAATATTAATAAAACAACAACTATAAAAATAATTATGTGTATTACGAGCTCCAAAACTGTGAGGTTAGGATAATAATAAACACCTCAGCTCAGCTGCTTAGTTGAGAACCCTATCTATCGAGACATGCGCAATAGCTTAAAAAGCGCGTACAGCCGGCATTTAATATCTTTGTCGGACAAGTAGCATTACCCGCTCACTCTCTGTCACTTTATTTACAATGCCTAGCATCTTTAACGGCAGGAAACTTTTATTTGCGGTTTTTTTTATAGGCAGCTTTATTACATTAAGCACAGAAAAAAATTAGCTATAATATGGCACAATTGGAATGAATATACGTCATGAACGAAAAAATTAGACAAAGTTATACCTGTTTACACCTGGCTGCGACGAGATTGCGGCTAAGCGATCAACAGCAACTGTACCTTTTTAAAGTTTTCAATTACATTGTTGTGAAGTGGAGTAGGATTTATTTCCGTAAGATGTAAACGAAATGTTTCCCGAAAACTCAATTAATATTATTTTAATTAAAAATACTAGCGGGCAATTTTTAATTGGCACCTACTGAAAAGTGGATTCTCCTTCTATAAAAGTACGTCGAAATTAGATTTCGATCAACTACATTATGGATGTACTAATTTCGCAGCCGGATCCCGTACAACACTCTTCTAGTAGAGAAGCCACCTTTAATTTTAAATTTCTTTTTATTATTTGTTGTGATAGCACATTCTGTAAAAATTTTAACTGTCTACCTATTACGGATCATGAGATACAGCCCGCTGACAGGTAGACGGACGGACAGCCGAAGCTTAGTAATATGGTCCCGTTGGTTACCCTTCGGGTACGGAACTATAAAAACGGTCCTTATGATGACAATTTTCATATTTATGTGTTACTATGGAGTTTGTTAACTGCATTATAAAGAATATCTACAAAAACATTGTTTAATAAGAATTATAAGTCAATAAAATTCGTCAAAAATAATAGCTTAATCAACAATGATGTACAGGACATTTTTGATTTGTTTTACTTAAAGTAGAGAATACGAACAAAATTTGGTCCGTTTAAAAATATTTTTGTAAGAATTGCTTAAACAATTGCGTTTTAAATAAAGTGGGACCTTAAATCTTCATGGCAAATTGCATTTATGTAATATTATGTAAAATGCCCATATGAAGACAATTTGTTTGATAGATCACTTGGAACACCAGCGCCCTTGCAATAAATTCTAAGAGCTCAATTAGGGTTCATTTTTTAAAACCACTTTGGGCGTATCATTATTTGCATCCTTTTTTCTTCATATTGGGGACGAAACACTTAAAATAATAGTTCCTGCTTTATTTAATGTTGCAAGTTCACATACACGCACTAAACAGTTAAAAATCTGATATTATGAGGGCATAAAGTATTTATGAAGAGAAAATGATACCAAAATAATCGTTTTTCTACATTGTATTTGTATTTTTAATAATTATTTTATAGTTCTGGTAGTCTGGACATTTCCCCTCTCATGGCTATCAAAAAACACCGTAGAACTCCTCCGAAGAAACCACCCAGGCCAAGAGCAGCCTTAAACAGAACAGTCCCCATGGAGGTTCAAAGATTTCCACCGGAGGTTTTCGATTCAGATAGTAGCAGAAAGGAATCACCTGATACCACGTACGGAGGAAATTTTGATCCAGGAGTTGTTAGTCCGAAATCCTATTTGTCGATGCCGTCGGTGAAATCATTTCCCAGGTGAATATTAAATGGAAACCAAACTTTTGGTTGTAATTAATATTTGTAATTAATATTTTTATTCTAAGAGGGAGTATGCCAGAACCTCTTAACAAGGTTTTGGAACCGGTTAGTGTTCACCATTTGGACATTCCTGATGATGAAGTGGGACACGAAGTTGACAGAAACGAGGTTTACAAAAGACTGGGTTTAGCCAGGCATGGCAGTTTGGGAGCAGGCGAAGATCCTGGAGTAATTGGGCCCATAGTCTGGAATATCCACAAGGATAGAATGCAACATGGTGAGTTTTTTTCTTCTATATAACTTTGGATATTATTTATATTAGTTGTTTCAAATGGTAGTACATTAAATATTACACCCTATTTTTAGGTGTTAGCGTTGATGAAGGTATTAACGATTTAAACGTATCAACAAACCTAACGAAGATGAGGAAAAGATTCCATGACCTTCTAGATGATACGTTCAGTCTCTTTGGGAGCAGAAGAACTAGTCCTGTAGATAAACAACAGCCTGAAATAAGAAATATGCCTACAGAAGTTAAAAGTCATTCTGCCATTAATAGGTATCCTGGTTTTAATTTTATAATAGTTCTCTGTTCGTAAATCATTTTAAATTGAACTCTCTTTTCCAAGGTCCGCAGATAACTTGAAAGCACCAACCCCTAAACCCCGTCCAAGAACAACAGACCTTCGAAAGGTCGATCAGCCTCCAGGCGGTGCTCGAAAGGGGGCTTGGTCTAGCGCAGCACCTTCACCTCTAGTTCGACCATTAAGTGCCGGCATTATCAACCCTTATCCCAGAGTGAACGTTGACCATGTGCTAGCTGAGGGTAGCTTCAGAGCAAATGATCCTGCTGTATCATTAATTGCCACTATTAAATCTGAGATAGAGAGGATTTCGCTTCCTGGTAGCACTACAGATTTGAACAATTAATTGCAAGGTGTAATTAGTGTTGGATAAACTTTGTTGAACAATGTTACATAAACACTTATGTTGTTAGTATTTTTGGTTTTTAAATTGTTAAAATCATTAAAATAGATAATTCGTTAGATCTGACGTACCTACAAAGTGTTATTATACAAGGTGTCCAGATAAAAATTTACTAGAGCTATTATCAGGAACTGCGTCTACATTTTAAACAAATCGGCCAATTTTTGAATAAAGGAGAACATTTTTCTATCCTATCCGCATCTATCATATGTCATTCCCTTCTAATCCGTCACTCTAACCAATACAATTTAAATAAGGAAAGTACCAAGTATGGCGCATTTTTGAAAAGGTAATGTTATGAAAAACTCATAAATATGACTATTCATTGTTTTACTTTTGAATTTAGCGCCCTCTAGCGGGATAAAAAAGGGTCACATTTAATTTGAAAGTTAACTTTATTCGAAATTGGAGTAGCCATGTATGAGTTGGTTAGATTAAAAGCTAGAAAAGAAAAATTAGTTTAATTTTATTAACAATTTAAAGCACAGAAGTCATAAAATTGTTATATTGCTTAATTGCGTTAAAGTTGGAGCTCTGCAAGACTTTTCAATTATTTAAGTTCATGTTCCATAAATTTATGTTATTTTATTGTGCAGAAAATTACCTTCATAATTCAGTGTCACACTTTACAATACGCAACAGTTTTTTATGCCGCTAGAGGGCGCTAAAATCATTGCCGAATTCTTCATAAAATTACTTTTTCAATGACGTGTCATACTTAGTCCTTTCCCAGTTTAAATTGAATTGGTTTGAGAGATGGAGGGTAGGGAAACGAAGTATGACAGATGATTAGAGAAAGATGTCCCTCTTTAACAAAACGTTGACGGTTTTATCTTAAATATTAAAGTTGTTTCTGATAATTGACCTGGTACGTCTTTGTCTGGTCATTCTGTATTTTAGAGTATAACAAAATAGGAATCTTAGTAGTAAATAATTTAAATATCGAGCATTCAAATATTAAGGATTTATATTAAAAAATATACTTAGTTATTTAATTATTTTTAATTAACAAATCTGATCAGAAAAAATTGTCAGTGACAAGAGATATAAAGTGATCTCAATGTGGAACTAGATTGACAGTTTAGGGTGAGTTACAAAAGCTTTAAAGTCTTCGATGATCTTTGTTGACGGAGGCCATAATTACGAAATATAAGGTGACAGATGACAGGTATTATTTCCTTCTACGACTTCAAAATATGTTTCAGTTAACATTTTAAAAAGTTATTGTTGTGAAGAAAAAAGTATTGTTTATAAATAATAATAAAATATGAAGTGATCCATAAAAAATGTTTAGAAAGTACTTAAGCCTTAAAAAAATTTACGTATATCGTATAATTTCTATTTTTTTAAGTGTCAGTTTGAATTTAATTCAGAGACGTACGTATTTATCCCTGACACGACTCGTATCTTTTCCTTTAAAAACATTAATTGTGAATCACTCATAAGCCAATGTTTAAATTTGGTATATATTTTGAAATAATAGTTAATTTGCTACAAGATTTCTATTCTAAGTTGCTCAAAAATAATTAAGTTTATTTTATTATTGATTTGTGTTTGTCAAGTTATAGATGTTAAAAAAGCTTGCCATTTTTATAAATTATGTACAGAATAATAAATTATTAACTTAGTGTAGTATTTGTATTGTTTGTTAATTCCATAGATATTGTTAATTATGTAGTTAAAATAAAACACATTTTTTACAATTAATATTAAATGTCTTTTAATTGCATAGAATAACACGATTGCATTTAGCTAATTCAATCGCAATTTTAAAATACTTAATAATTTCAAAGAAATTATATAGAAAATTGTTTAATTTAGTTTAAAAACAGGGTATAATAAAACAACCGTTATTTTATCAGCAATATACGTGGTTATAAACATGAGGAAGATGACGGAAGCGGTAATCAAGTAACCATATATTTTAAATTGTCATTGTCAAAACACAGAACAAAAAAATGAACATTGGGCGCGTTCCAAAATATAATCATGTTCAGTAATTACGTAGGTATATCTTTTGTTTATTTGGTAATATCAACACTCGCCTTTAATTTTACAAAAGTACCTTAAGGGTATTCACATAAACCAAAACATTTTCTAAATATCTCAAATATTACATATGATAATGACTTAGTCATTAGATTAGCATTATTATTGATGATCAGTGGGTACATATACAGTGCTTTTCAGATAAAAGTATCCACCTTAAGTAACTTTTGAAGGACTGATTATTACAAAAAACAAAAAAATACGTCAATTAATATTCGAAGGGGGAGATATCGTGCCATATTTAAGTTTGCTGAAAAAGTCACCCTTTCACCCCTACTATCATCCCTTCAATTTTTTTAAATGGCTTCCCCCATTTTTTTATCCATTTTTGGATTGTTCTCGTTTAACTGATTTCAAAAATGTATAAAACATGGGGTTTAAAATAATTAGTTTATGATCTACAGGGTTCCATTATTTGAGTGACAAATTTTTACATCTCACCTTACTGACTGCAGCAAAATTGGATTTAGAATACATTATACCTTAATCGTACCGCTAAAAACTTGTTGGGGATTTGAAAAATGAATTTAAATTACTTTTATAGTGTATTTTGATACATGTGCACATTGATTTGTTGAGGTTATTTATTTGATTTGAAAATGGTTTACAGTTTACAAGAAAGAATTGAACTTGTAGGTTTATACTACAAAAATAACAGTTCTGCACGAGCTGCTGCTAGAATTTTCAACGAAATACACCAAGGAGGTCATGCAACTCATAAGTATGTAATTGATCTTATGCATAAATTTACATCAACCGGGTCAGTTGGCAATAAAAAACATAACCGACTGGAACTCGTAAATAACGAAGCAATTGAAGTCGCAGTTTTAGGACAAGTAAGTCTTGAAAATCAACAAGCACAGTCACTGACAACAATAAGCAGAGAAGTAGGTGTTTCATCTTCCACAGTTTATCGAATATTACACAAGCATAAGTACCATCCATACAAAATTAAATTGGTTCAAGAGTTGTATGAAGATGATTTTGATCGTCGTCTTGAATTTTGTGAACTATTAAGTCAGCGCTTGACTGACAATCCACATTTGTTGCACAACCTTTGTTTTTCGGATGAATGCACATTTTCAGTTAATGGTTTAGTTAATAGACATAATTGCAGATATTGGGCTGAGAGTGATCCACATGTTGTGCGTGAATACCACACACAGAATCCTCAAAAGTTAAATGTATGGTGTGGTATCCTAGGTGACCACATAGTCGGACCTTTCTTTTTAGACGGAAACTTAAATGGAGAGTCATATCTTGAGTTATTGAGAGAAGTAATTGATCCACGTATTACAACAATAATAGAAAATGATCATAATCTTTCTGAAGATTTGCTTGTCTTTTAACAGGATGGAGCTCCTCCACATTTTGCTTTGCCAGTACGACAATTTTTAAATGAAACTTTACCCAATCGTTGGATAAGTAGAAGAGGCTCGATGATGGAGTGGCCACCTAGATCACCGGATTTATCACATCTAGACTTCTTTTTATGGGGTTATTTAAAAACAAAAATTTATGCTACCCAACCAGAATCTTTAGAAGATTTACGACAAAGAATAGAGTATGAATGCCTACATTTAAATGCACACGTGTTCGGTAATGTCAGGGAGGCTTTTCAATCTAGGTTATACCATTGTATGGAAGTAAATGGTGGACATTTTGAACAATTTTTATAATAAATTTTGAAAATGAAATATTCGTTTTGTCATTGGAAACGCTTGTGACAAAATCATTAAAATAAAAGTTTTGCACAATTCAATTTTATTTTAATTTAAAATTCTGTAGATCGTAAACTAATTACTTTAATCCCCATGTTTTATACATTTTTTAAATCAGTTAAACGAGAGCAATCCAAAAATCGATAAAAAAAATGGGGCAAGCCATTTAAAAAAATTGAAGGGATGATAGTAGGGGTGAAAGGGTGACTTTTTTAGCAAACTTAAATATGGCACGATATCTTCCCCTTCGAATATTAATTGACGTATTTTTTTGTTTTTGTAATAATCAGTCCTTCAAAAGTTACTTAAGGTGGATAATTTTATCTGAAAAGCACTGTATAAGTTTTATAATAATCATCTGAAAGTAATTATCTAATAAAATGATGTACATCGATATGCTTAGATCTTTTTGTTTTAAGAGTGTCTGCCATTTTGATGCATGACTGATTTGTCTTCACAAATCAATATTTAATTAGTAGGTTTACGAATTAAATCTTCTAGAGCTTGCTTGAGAAAGACACATTCAGTTATACAGTCGGCAGAGCATAAAGTTGATAGAGCAACAATAAGTTGTTTCTTTGATTTCCAAAAAATAACATTATTATTTAGCCTTAAAATAAATCCACTAATGCTTTTCTTATCATTAATATTATGAGCAAAATCATATTCAACAAAAGTATTAATATTTACATTTAAACTATCGGTTTTAGTATACTTTCGAACATAATTGTCAGTTTTTTTCAGATATCTTAGAACATTCTTTAAAAGTTTTCAATGATTTTCATAAAAACAATTTTGGAACTGGCTGAAATAAATAACTGCACAGCAAAGGTCAGACCTGGTACCCAAAATAACATACATAAGTGACCCTATAAGTTGTTTGTATGGTAGTGAAATTAGTTTTAACTTTGGCTGAATTGGTATATCTAAACCTTTACAATCCTTCAATTGAAATTTGTCTAATTAACGTTTGTTGTAAAAGTAACAATACATTATCTGTTCTTTGAATTTCAATACCTAGGAATACATTTTTATTTTGGTCTGAAAGATCTTTCATCTGAAATTCTAAATTTAACTATTTTTTAAGATAAGTTCAGTTACTTTATTTATTATTCGTAATTATTATCGACCAAGATTAACAAATAAGTATTACTTTTAACATATAAACAACGATCAGCTTGAACAACAAACAAACAAACAATAAAACAAATTCAAATGTTAATTTGAAAATAGAAAATTATCAAGTTCTTTCTTGATAACATTAACAGAAGGGGCATTTAAAACATTTTCCGGTAGAGAATTCTAACTGGAGAATATTTGAATAAATAAAAAATTTTGCTTCGTTTTTAGTGAAAAATTATTATTTTTTCAGCTTCCATTCATGACCACGTAGTCGACTTTCACTGTCCACGATAAACATACTTTTTAAGTTTCCAAAATTATATTTTAAAACACAAAAACAAATTTTCCTATGACCACTTAGGAAAAAAATGGTATTTGAAAAAAGTGTTTCTAGATCTTTTAATTTTTGAAATAAAAATGGTATGCTTCTGACAAAAAAAATATCACGCTATATAGTCCTATGGAAAATGCCCTATATCCCACGCGTATAAATAAGAATTTACTTTTCACCCGTGTGCGAATATGCTACTTTCCGCATCAGCTGTCACAAAATGTCAAACGCATCATTTCTATTTTGATCTATGTAATGTCCATATTAATACTAAAATCGATATGAATGTTAAATTATTGAAATTGTTGTAAATTAGATCCTAGATATTTATCTTTAACAATTATTATTAAAATAATTTTAAAAACACTAAGTTGTTTGCTTTTTATTCTGGTTAAACACATAACCGATTAGATCATTCAATTGACGAAAGGCCTATTAGCTCAGGTGGTAGAAGTATCAAACTTTATCAATCCTTGCGGGTGCAGAATTTTCTTTTTTATTTTTTTTTTGTTTTTTAGTATTTTTTTTGTTTAGAAAATATAAAAATTGAATAAATACGAATATTGTTGATTATTTTTTAAATACAATTTAATTATTATAATAATAACCTGGTTTTACATTTTTTGATAAAATTATTTTGTGGTCGTAGGAAAAATATTGTACATCACTTGTGTGAAAAGTAATTTTCCACGCTCTTGTGAAAAATGTAACTTTCCACACTCGTATTGTAATATACTATATCATATCACCTCGCAGATGGTGATTTTCAAACGTTTGTAGTTCAGCCATATGTACCTAGTCTAACTGTGTAATTAGATCTCGCACGCCCGAAAAATAGTCTGGTTTACCGAGGCTGCACATTTTCAATAGTATTTTTATCCCACACTAGACACATAGATTCGCAATTCTCCATAATCGGGCGAATGTATATTTTATATAATCGGATAAAATTTTGAAAAGACACTTTTTGAAATGTCTTCTTTAATAAGTACATTTTTGTGTTCGCTTTTTTTGATACTTGGAGAAAGTGTTCCTGAGATTTTCAGTAATTAGAATACCTAGATCATTATAAGATTTAACTTTATTTAACGTTTGACCGTTTATAAACTAACTATTGCCCGCGGCTTTGCTCGCGACTTTGCTCGAATATTGTCGTGTTATTAATATAAAAAAAATAAATGACTTCCTTTTTTATTAATTTTTATTAGTTTTATTGATTTTAATTTTTTTTATATTTATTCATATTTATTCATTTTTTTTTCATTTTTTTTATTTGTATTAATTTTTATTAATTTTTATTAATTTTTATTACTTTTTTATTACTTTTTTATTACTTTTTTATTACTTTTTTATTACTTTTTTATTACTTTTTTATTACTTTTTTATTACTTTTTTATTACTTTTTTATTACTTTTTTATTACTTTTTTATTACTTTTTTATTACTTTTTTATTACTTTTTTATTACTTTTTTATTACTTTTTTATTACTTTTTTATTACTTTTTTATTACTTTTTTATTACTTTTTTATTACTTTTTTATTACTTTTTTAATACTTTTTTATTACTTTTTTATTACTTTTTTATTACTTTTTTATTACTTTTTTATTACTTTTTTATTACTTTTTTATTACTTTTTTATTACTTTTTTATTAATTTTTATTAATTTTTATTAATTTTTATTAATTTTTATTAATTTTTATTAATTTTTATTAATTTTTATTAATTTTTATTAATTTTTATTAATTTTTATTAATTTTTATTAATTTTTATTAATTTTTATTAATTTTTATTAATTTTTATTAATTTTTATTAATTTTTATTAATTTTTATTAATTTTTATTAATTTTTATTAATTTTTATTAATTTTTATTAATTTTTATTAATTTTTATTAATTTTTATTAATTTTTATTAATTTTTATTAATTTTTATTAATTTTTATTAATTTTTATTAATTTTTATTAATTTTTATTAATTTTTATTAATTTTTATTAATTTTTATTAATTTTTATTAATTTTTATTAATTTTTATTAATTTTTATTAATTTTTATTAATTTTTATTAATTTTTATTAATTTTTATTAATTTTTATTAATTTTTATTAATTTTTATTAATTTTTATTAATTTTTATTAATTTTTATTAATTTTTATTAATTTTTATTAATTTTTATTAATTTTTATTAATTTTTATTAATTTTTATTAATTTTTATTAATTTTTATTAATTTTTATTAATTTTTATTAATTTTTATTAATTTTTATTAATTTTTATTAATTTTTATTATTTTTTATTAATTTTTATTAATTTTTATTAATTTTTATTAATTTTTATTAATTTTTATTAATTTTTATTAATTTTTATTAATTTTTATTAATTTTTATTAATTTTTATTAATTTTTATTAATTTTTATTAATTTTTATTAATTTTTATTAATTTTTATTAATTTTTATTAATTTTTATTAATTTTTATTAATTTTTATTAATTTTTATTAATTTTTATTAATTTTTATTAATTTTTATTAATTTTTATTAATTTTTATTAATTTTTATTAATTTTTATTAATTTTTATTAATTTTTATTAATTTTTATTAATTTTTATTAATTTTTATTAATTTTTATTAATTTTTATTAATTTTTATTAATTTTTATTAATTTTTATTAATTTTTATTAATTTTTATTAATTTTTATTAATTTTTATTAATTTTTATTAATTTTTATTAATTTTTATTAATTTTTATTAATTTTTATTAATTTTTATTAATTTTTATTTACTTTTATTTATTTTTAATAATTTTTATTAATTTTTACCCCCGTTTCCCCCCCTTAAAATGTGAAAATCCAAAAACCATGAAACACTTCATTATTTATTTATGATGAGATCCTACAATTCTAATTTTCAAGTTCCCACCTTCAAAAAATCGATATTTCCAAATAAACTTTCACCCCCCCCCCCCCCCCCCCCTTAAACCCTTATAATGTGAAAATCCAAAAACCATAAAACATGTCATTATTTATTTTTACTCATTAGCTGCAATTCCAATTTTCATGTTTTTAACTTCAAAAAGAACAAAAAAGTTACTCCCATACAAACTTTTGCCCCCGTTTGCCCCCCTCAAGATGTAAAAATATAAAAACCCTAAAACATATTATTATTAATTTGGACTCAGTAGCTGCAATTCCAATTTTCATGTTTCTAACTTAATAGATAACAAAAAAATCGATAGTCCACAAACTTTCACCCCCCGTTTTCCCCCATTAAAATGTAAAAAATCCAAAAACCCTGAAACACGTCATTATTTATTTATGCTCAGTAGCTTTAATTTAAATTCTCACGTTTCTAACTTTAAAGAACAAAGAGTTTCATTAAAAGCTCCCTCCTCCCATTTCCCCCCTTTAGAGTTAAAATTTTTAAAAATCCTTTCTTAGCGGATGCTTACGTTATAAAATAAACCTATGTTCCAAATTTCAGCTTTCTAGGCTCAGTAGTTTTGGCTGTACGCTGATAGGTGAGTCAGTCAGTCAGTCAGTCAGTCAGTCAGTCAGGACAAACAATTTTATATATATAGAAGATTATGACTAGGATTATTTTTACCAATATGGAGAACTACACTTTTATTTGTATTTCGAAGTAGCATCCAATCTGAGCACCAGTTAAAGATGGTCATTTTGAAGCTGCTGGAACATTGTTGCACTTGATATGGAATTGAAGATCACTAGCATATTATATAAATAAGAGTGGACCCCCACTCAAGACTCAAAGTTTCAAATGAATGCGAATTTCCAACTTTAACGCAGTACTCTGTGTCAGTTAAGAATGTTTTATTAAACTTATCTTGTTACGTATTTGTTGACATTAGAAGATAGAAATTTAAAGTAACGTCTTAGATTACTTCGAATGAAAAATCGTTTTCTAACGTAAGAAAAAGTTGAGTTGGGTCTTAAGTTAATTATCACATAGGTATACGAAAGTGTTCTAACTTATGTAGGTATGTATAACCCTATTCAGTAATTATTACGTATATCTTTTGTTTAATTGGTAATATCAACTAAAATAATTCTAAAATGGCAATTGAAAATTTATTCATAAGTGGAATGTATAATTATTTATCTTCGGCTGATGGGAAATTATTAAGAACGAATAATTTTCTATTTCCAAAACTTATGTGATCCATAAAGCAGTATTGTGTATAAAGAGTTGCCTGCATAGTAGGTTTGGATATTTTACAGCATTCTTTAAATTTACAATAGACTTGCAATTACTTGTGAATAGATGTCGCTACCAAAACCATTCATAAGGCTAACATTACTTATTTTGTTTCTATAAATAATAAAGAAACGTAAAAAAGTTTTTACGAAACTTATTAATAAGAAATGTAGAATTTTTTTTTGTATTTAAAAAATATTCCAATGAATTATTAGAACCGAATATAGGATTGCTTTAAAGTTTTACTTTTGATGTTATTTTTTTTTTCTTTATAGGATATGGATAGTGAGGTATTTGATAAAATTTAACCAGAAAATAGGTATGTACAGGACGAAGTTTCGTAGAGTAAAACGCTAGTCTGAAGTCTGACTCTTTGGTAATGTTGCCAGAATATATTTTTGTAATGTACCAGATTTGTATAAAAAATGTACTAGATTACATACAAATGTACTAGATTACATACAAATGTACTAGATTACATACAAATGTATTAGATTACATACAAATGTACTAGATTACATAAAAATGTACTAGATTACATAAAAATGTACTAGATTCTAAAAATGACCAGGATTTTTCTAATTGTGAAGTGTGGTCATTAAAGAGCAAAAAAAGGTTTATGGAGAACACGAACACAACAATTTTAAACAATTTTTTATCTCACGACAAATTTTTTAAATAGATTCGATACTATTTTATCTCTCGAACAGTTTTAAAATATTTTTTTTTATTTCTTGAGCTATTTTTAAACAATATTTTATCTTTCGATAAATTTCTAACATTATTCTATCTCTCGAGCAATTTTTAACAACTTTTTTATCTCTTTATCAAACTGCGCAATATTTTAACTCTCGATAAATTTTTAACAATGTTTTATGTCTCGAGCAATTTTTAACAATTTTTTTTATCTCTTAAGCAATGTTTGTACAATATTTTATCTTTTGAGCAATTCCTAATAGTATTTTATCGTTCGAGGAATTTTTAAACAATGTTTTATCTCTCGAGAAATTTCTAACAGTATTTCTCAATTTTGAACAATATTTTATTTCTCAACAACTTTTTCAATAGTATTTTATCCCTCAAGCAATTTTTGAATAAGGGTTTAACATTTTTTAATACCGTTTTACCTCGAGCAATTTTTAAACAGGATTTTAACAATTTATAATACTATTTTAATCTTTTGAATAATTTTTAAATATTTTTCATCTCTCATTAAATTTCTAACACTATTGTTATCCCTTGAGCAATTTTTGAATAATATTTTACCCCTCAAGCAATTTCTAATACTATTGCTATTTTTGAAAAATATTTGATCCCTCGTGCAATTTTTGAACAATGTTTCATCTCTCGAGAAATGTCTACTATTTTATCTCTGAAGCAATTTTTAACAACTATTTTAATTTCTCTGGCAATTTTTGAACAATATATTTTACACTTCAAATGGAAACATACGCTGAAAAAAGTACTAGATTTTGCTTCGAGTATACTAGAGTACCAGATTCCCAGAGAATGTACTAGATGTAGTACAATTGTACACTAGACTGGCAACACTTCCTACTGGGCATCTCGATAGAAGAATTAGATAGGTAGGTGAGTGGAGAAACCACATGGGGAGAGGACATTAAAATATCAGAACTATTGCTGCGTTTGAATATCCACATCAGATGCATCTGAGATGTTGTGAATCTTTGATCACGTGATTTAATATACGTAAATGTAGTAGGACAGATGTGTCCGATGTGACCGGTGTGAAGTTAGCAGTAACTTTTAGCAGTAAAAATAACCGAAAACACTCGACTGGGAAAACAATAGCGTCCGGCGTACAACTATTTTAATAATCTTATTAATATGTACAAATAATTATTATACGGTTGAAAATAACCCTAAATTAATAATAGTACATTATATACCTAGGGTGAGAAGTGAGCTATTATTTACCGAGCACTTTTATATCCTGAGGCGCGTAGCGCCGAGGGATATAATGTGCGAGGTAAATAATAGCTTTCTCAGCCGAGGTATATATAGAATTTTTTTTACTACTAACATTAATGTATTAGCAATTTTAATTTTGACATAAGTAATTTCCTAACAATTTGTTAAATATTTCGAAATATCAAGCAGACTGGAGCGTGTTTCTAATCAGACTGGCTTTATTTATGTAAAAATTTGGCATGTGTCAAATTTTGGTATGATTCTAGGAAATATCCCATTGCATTTTTGATATTTTAATGACATGGATTTATTGTTATTAATTAATAATTTTTAAAGCCGGTGTTGAATTTCCTAGTTAATATATATTTTTACTATTAACACTGATATATATTATCATATTTGATTTGATTAGATTTTAATAAACCCAGCTTTAGTTATTTCCTACTTATTTTTCAAATATTTCAAAATATCAAGTAGTCTGGGAGTTTAGTTGTCAAATTAACAAAATGAAACTAATGAAATTTAGTTTCATTATTTACCTAGGTTTTTTTTTATTATCATTATTTACCTAGGGAGAGAAATATTACTTCTCATTAGAGGAATGGAGTAAATAATGGTGATTTCTCATGTTAGTAGTAAAAAAAAATATTTATCCTATGATGGCGATCAGATCCCAACTTGCTTTTACACATAAAAATCATAAATACACTAACATAAGCTATAAACAAAAATTCCTTCAGGTCCGTCGAACGGATAAAATTAATCCTTAAAATTCAAAAAATAATTATCCCATGAAGGCGATTAGATTCCAACTTGCTTTAATATTTAAAAAATCAATAATATACTTACCCAATAAACAAGGTACCGTAACTGGGCCGAAGGAGGCTTACCAGATGCCGACTCGGCCCGATATATGAGTTCAGCTTCGGCATATAGGTAGGGCATGTCCGCCCTGCCAAATGTCGGCAGCCCACTACATTGTAGCTGCGTTCATATATCTATAGTTCGGCCCGTAAGGATGCCTCCCATGCCCAGCTAGCCAAATGTTTACCGCGTTCGGATCGTAAGGATGCCTCCCATGTCTGGAAAGCCAAATATGAACCATATGCGGTTACTATTTCTAAATTACTTCAAATGGTACGGTCCTCCCGGCTGAGAAGCAACCCCGACAACGACAATCCGAGTACTTGGCTTTCTGTATATGTCGGTGTCAGGCCGAGCGTATGCCTACTATTTGAGGTTTACTGGGTATTAACCTACAATTTGAACAAAAATCCCTTCGGACCTGTCAAATAGGGTAAAATTAACCATTCAACTTCAAAATAATTTATTGCCCAATGAAGACGATCAGATCCCAACTTTGTTTTACATTTTAAAAATCATAAATACACTCACCAAAGTACACTCTGTAATCGAAGATCCCTTCGAACCTGTCAAACAAGGTGAATTTAACCCTTAAACTTCAAAATGAATTATTGTCCAATGTAGAAGGTCAGTTCCCAACTTGGTTTTTCCTTTACTAAATCATAAATACACTTACCAAAGTACACTGTAATCAAAAATCCCTTCGAATCCGTCAAACAGGGTGAAATTAACCCTTAAACTTCAAAATAAATTATTGCCCAATGAAGACGATCAGATCCCAACTTGGTTTTACATTGAAAAAATCATAAATACGCTTACTAAAATACACTATAAGAGAAATTCCATTCGGAACCATCAAACAGGGTGAAATTAACCCTTAAACTTCAAAATAAATTATTTCACAATAAAGACGTATAGCTAGGGCCTTTTTCCAGTATAGTTACATAACAAATACTAAGTGCACCTCTTATAACATTTTCATACAAAAAAATGAAAAAAATCTTTGTAGATGTAAAGTTTATGTAAAATATCACTGTTATATTACACAAATAAACGCTACATCAATCAAAGCGAAATCGATTTTATGGCTTCCTTTTCATCTAGTAATTGTTATTATCATTCCACTATAAAAAAATATAATCACACAAATTAATTGAAGTGCCGCTCATTGACCACGTTAATCATATTCTCGATTAGCAACGGTTAATGGGTGCAATTGTTTTGTGTCACAATATATTTTAATTAAGCTTTCAAGAGGTAAAAAGGGCAGTAAGAAGACCGGAGGTACAGATGGTAAAAAAGCGTGCGAACCCGTGTTTGCTCCATAATGGTTCCATAATGTTAGATTAATAACGATGTTGCTATGTATATATAATACGCCTCGTCAGTAAGTTATTGCTAACTTCCGATCTCACGTCCTTCATCGTATGACCTTGGATCTCAAGTCATCATTAAAAAAAATATGTTTATTGTTCAACAGGAAAAATAACAATTAATTTAATAAAAGAAATTTATGAAAAAAATTAAAACACAACAAAATATAAAAATGCAATAAACATAAAAAAATAAGAATAATGAAGTAAAAGGAGTTTTAAGTTTGAGATTAGTAGAGTCTTGTTTTAACTTTATTTTTAAAACTAGTAAATTAAACAAAAAAATCAGAATTGTTGAAACAGTTATTGTCAACGCTATATAATAATCCAAAAGACTATTTTTCTCTTTTCAGTATTAGTTAACAGGATAAAACAAAAACCCCTAAAAAAAGGCATGTCGTTATTTAATAAAACGTTTTGATTTTCAAAATTATTGACATACAGCGATATTGAATTAAAATTATTTCAAAACGGTGAAAACATCAGTGATCATTCACGAAGGCTAATTGTAGTAGCTTGTTTGGAAGAAAACAAAATATGTTGTTCCTAAATTAAATCAAATTTATTTATTTGTACATTAAAATACGCGGTGGCGCATTAGAAATAGTCCACGTGAAATATTATTGACGGGGGAGGTTTTTGCAACAAACCCCGAGACACGTCGATTTTGTTATCGAGGGGACAACAATTCATGGCTGTAAGGTCATCCCCCTTCAAGAATCTTTAATGGCGTGGGGAGTCGAGTGGCTCATCATTTGAAAGGTATTTCGATTCTCTTTACAGATATGCTAACATTTTTTTGTTATTTGTTAAAGTAATGCCAAAAACCAGCTGGAATTGTGAATGAAAGAAAAAAAAAGTTGCCAGACAAGTTTTAATTAAAGTAAGTGTTCAAATTGCGATCCATTTACTTCTAAACAGTAATAAAATATTTGTTTAACACTGTTCCGAATATTTTGTATTATTGCAGGAGTTATTTCAAGACATGCCACAGTTATCCGGTGGCAAAGATCTTCTAGAGTTCGGTTACGTAAATAACACTTCTTAAATAACCCCATAAGAAGAAGTCCAAAGGTGTTAGATCTGGCGATCTTGGGTGCCATTCAATAGAACCTCTTCTACCAATCCAATGTGCGGGAAAATACTGATTCAAAAAATCACGCACAGGAGCTGCATAGTGTGGTGGAGCGCCATCCTGTTGAAAAACAAATCATTCTCTGAGATCTGCTCATCGTTTTCCATTATTTCCACAATGTGAGGATAGATGTTGTTTTCGAGCAAATGAAGATAAGATTCACCCATCAAGTTGAGGTAGGAAAAAGGGACTAACAATATTATTTCCAAAAATCCCAGCCCATACATTCCATTTTTGGGGATTATGTGTATGTTGTTCTCTCATAATTGCAGGATTTGTATCACTACAATATCTGCAATTATGTCTGTTTACGAGACCATCAAGAAAAAACGTGCATTTGTCAGAAAAGCATGTTGAATATAAAAAGTAAGGATTGTCCACAACTCTTCTAGTCAACTCCTCACAAAATTGGATACGGCGATCTGGATCGTCTTCGTTGAGCTCTTGCACGAGATGAATCTTATAGGGATGAATGTATGCTGTTTAAAGACCCTCTGAAGGCTTTTACGTGGAATTCCTGTAGTTGCTGCTATTTGTCTTGTACTTGAAGTGGGATCCAATGCAACATGTCCCAAAAGTGCAACATGTGTAGCCTCGTTAGTAACAAGATGTTGTCTATCATATTTTCTGTTAGAAACGTTTCCAGTCTCCATGAATTTAGACATTAAATTCATCACATAGGGGATTTCTTACATTCTTACTGGGATGCCGTTCATTAAAAATTCTTCCAGCTGTTCGAGCAGACTCGTTGTTTCTAAAATAGTGTGCGACAATTTCAATTCTCTCTGCAGTGGTAAAAACCATGATGATTAGGTTTATTTACCTTCAAATAGCCAATGAAGAAATTTCACCAAATTAAAACTAGGTACCCGTAAAATTATACTAAACACCATTATCTTATCTCATCAAATGCTGATAAATATCTTTTTTGCTATTTCAGTATCTAGTTATTAATTCCACCTTTTTATTCAGATTTCTTTAAAGACGGGGTCTCCCTATGTAGGTAGACCAGGGATTTCCGAAAATGTTAAATTTAAAAATATAATTTTCGGTCAAATTAAAGATAAAGGTCTTACTTAGGTACTCTTACTATTTTAAATTGATGAATAATTCATTCCTAATTAAAAGAATAATTTTAAAGTAGAAAAACTGTTAAATGTCTCCACGGAAATAAAAAAATGGTGTTATTTTAAAATTTAACAATTTAAAATTGTAAGACTACATAAGTTAGACCTTTATCTCTAGTTGGGATGAAAATTAAATTTTTAAATGCCCTACTTTCGGAAATCGGTCGGTTTAACTTTTGGTCTAAAGTAGGGAGTTAACGGACATTTTCAAATGGTGTTTAGCATTAATTTTAACACCTAACACAAAAATGTTAGCATGACTGTAAAGAATATCGAAATACCTTTCAAATAATGTGCCACTCAACCCCCATACTATTAAAGATTCTCTAAGGGAATGCCACCTCTTTTAGGGGGATGACCGTACAACCATGAGTTAACGATCAAAAATTGTCCCCCTCAATAACAAAATCGATGAGTCTCAAAATTTGTCGCAAAAATGTCACCCGCCAATAATATTTGAGGTGGCCTGATTCTAATGCACCACCCTGTACATTGTTTAATAATAAAAATAGAGTTATTTAAACACATCTGATTAAGCATCAAACCTAAACATTTCTGTCTGTTTTTCTCCTACAATGAGAAGAACTCTTTGTGTTCGTTTTTTGTTAGCGACATACATGAAATATAATTAATCGCTTAACTAAAAATACATTTTATAAATAAGAATAAGAGACGAAGAAAAAGCTGCTTATAATACTCCCAGAAGCACTTAATATTTCCAAATTGATATAAAATGAAAGTATCAGTAATATTGACCGATATTAACTTTAAGAATTTAATAATACTATGGTAGAAATAAGGTTGTACAACATCCTCTATACACCACCCTATGTATACTTACTTCTTACGTGTGAGAGTCAAGACATCTTTTCTGTTGAACGTTTGAAGCGGAGAATTTAGCGAAATATGTTGACTATTAAAGGTTCGAAAGCGGAGTTCAATGTGATACGCGAGAGCGATTTGCCGTTGTTAGTTCTTGTATGCGGAGGGGCGTCCAACTGGCGATCGTTACATTTACACGTGGACTTTTTCTAGAATTCTTTGTTATTTTTATTAAGTAGGAAAAAGAAAAATGCCACGATATGAGAGATAGAATATACATATAACGGAATGTGGTTTGTTGTTGTTCCTACTGCTGGCTGCGAGATATTTCACAAAATTTGAAAACAATATATTTAGCTTGTACTCTGAGGCTGGATGAGATTATTATTTATATGATAAATTATATGCATTTTTTGAATGAGTGGGTAGAGCGAGATGAGATTGTTATTTGTAGGATAGATAATATGAATTTCTTGAATGTGTGAGTTTAATACAAATGAGTTGAACAAGGGCGGCTTGCAAAATATTATGTATTAATTTAAGATTATTTTCTGAAATTTAAACAGATGGTACTATGCCCGATATACCCTGCATTAATGTGACGTCAGCCGTCCAAATAAGAACAAAAATGCTATCTTTGATTTTAATATAAAAGTTTTTAATGTTGGTTGAAGGTCGTAAAAAAGTAGTTTTAAGATATGTAACTATGGTACCTAAGTATAATGTTTAACGAGCAAGTCAATGGTACTCAGTTCTTGCGAGCGTTCCCTCCGAGTTAAATACTATTTTTTTTTGACTATAACATTTGAATTTTTTATATTAAAAAATTAAAATGGTACAGCTGTTTTCTAGATAATTATTTAATATTTACAATTTCAAGGCACAAATGCGTTTATTAAAATAATTAGGGAATATCTACTTTGTGTCATCAGATAACGATTTGATACGGACATGATTACTGTGTGTTATCAGAATGATCAATTTAGGAAATTTACCTCATTTCCCAATATTATAGTCAGAGAAAAAATTATTTTCATTGTAGTTATTGTAGTGGTAGAATCCGATTACAGTAAGAAGAACGCTACTATGTCTTAACCATTATTTTGAAATTCAAAGAAAAGAAGTTTGAGTATCAAATTTAGATTGCGCAACTCATTTACTTTAAAAAAGGTACTCTTGATAAGACTCGATTACTTTCATGGTTTTGATGAAATTTGCATTTTAGTAATTTTAGAACATAAACAATAACTATTAAAATACAAACTTTGTCAAAACCATGAGAGTAAATCAAGTGTTATAAAGGGTACTTTTTTGTAGTAAATGAGTACCCAATCCAAATTTCATACTCAAACAAACCCCTTTTTTGCCATTGGCGTAGAATTTTTAAAGGTGCAATTATTTAAAAAATCAAGTTCTACGCCTATGTATTATTATCGGACAAAATTTTAATACCATTTTTTTTGCCACATAAAACTCTACCAATATACCAAATTTCAGCAGAATCGCATATGCCGTTTTAAATTTAAATGGGAAAAACGATTTAAACATTGTAACTTCAAGGCCCTCTGGAGCTCAAACGAAGCAACTTTGTACTTGGGTAATTTTACTTAAATCGACTTATTTTGGTCTAAAGAATATGTGGTATGTTTTTGTAAAGACCTTTTACAGACACCCTGTATATCATCTATAGCTAGCAATGAATAGAGTGGTTTAAAAAAATAATTCCTATAACACTAATACGCCATTAAACCCCTAGTAGGCGACGATCGCTAACAAATTATTCCCCTAAGTGATGACATAGCTGTGTTCTTATTTTAATCGGACTCCATGCTTAATTAATACAATCTTGAAAATAATAGAAATAAAATTTAAATTAATACTTAATTGTTTTACAGAATTGATTAATAACCGACTACTATCTATGAAACATTAGACAAAAATAAACCATCAATTGGAGTATTTATTGATTTAGCAAAGGCTTTTGACACTGTAGACCATAGCCTGCTTCAATCATCTTTAGAAGACATAGGAGTGAGAGGTACTGCTAATGATTTGTTTGCAAGCTACTTAACAGGTAGAAAACAAAAAGTAAAAATCAAGCAGGATCTAAGTAGTGAACAAACTATCATGTGTGGTGTACCTCAGGGAACAGTGTTGGGTCCAGTGTTATTTATAATTTACCTAAACAATTTGTTTTTATTAGAAGAAGACAACAAAATAATTAGCTTTGCAGACGACACGGTAATATTTTATACAGCTGAAAATTGGTTTGAACTAAAACAAAAGGCTGAGGTCCATTTATCCGATTTTAAAAATGGTTCGATCACAGACTACTTTCAATGAATTTCAAAAAAACTTTGTATGTACCTTTTAGTTCTCTAGACTCATCTCTTCCAAATATTAAGTTAACAGTCCAAAACACAATTCAAATTCAACCTGCAAACCAAATAAAATATCTAGGTATTTTTTCATTGATAGTATATTGATTTTTTAGAAAAGAAACTTAGATCAATTCTATATAGGTACAAACAGATCTCAGAGATACTGGATATTAAACAAAAAATTATAGTATACCAAAGTATAGTTGAACCGCATATTAGATATGGTATTTTAGGATGGGGCGGTGTTACTAGAACTCACCTAAATTCTTTGGAAATTCTTCAAAGAAGATTTTTACGTATTATTTTAAATAGAGAGGCTTTGTGTGCAAGTGATCAACTATATAAAGATACAAATATATTAGACTGTCGTCAGCTATTCTTTCTTCAAGCATGCAATACTCAGTTTATGACGAAACATTCCCTCAAAACTGGAACACATAAGTACGGCACAAGACAAAGGGAGCAGGACATTATCTTGCCTTTTATGTTCAAGTCTATAGGACAAAGAAGTTTAAATTATCTGGGTCCTAAAGTTTTAAATTTGTTTCTAAAAAATACAGATAATGTAAATACAAAAAACTTGAAAAAAAAAATTCAACAAGTTCTGATGCAACTACCGCGACAAGAAATAAAAAAATTGTTAGATTAGGAATAAAATAGGAAAAAAACAAAAACACAAAAAATAAAAAACAACAACAATCTAAACGTATAAAAAAAAAACGCAAAAAAAATTAAAGAAATCATCCAACAAATAGTATATTTCTTACAATTGTTTTTGATTTGTTTTAATTAATTTTTAAATTGTTTTTAATTTGATTTTAATTTTAGTTTTTAGTTTTAGTTTTAATATGTTTTTAATCATTAATCTATATATGTCTGTTTATTTTATTATGCAAAAGCATGCTTACACACAGACATTTTATGTCTCGTAAGTTTTCTTTTATTTTCTTTTGTATCACAAGTTTTATAAGTATGTATTTATTGTTTTTATGTGAATAAATTATTATTATTATTATATATTATTATTATTACTAATTTAACTGAAATGTTATCTAGTTACTTTAGAAATGTACAAGGTTATCATCGTCTCGGTGGCATAGTGTGTTACGCGCTTGTATTGATGTACCAGCAATTTTGTGGTTGAAAGACACAGGGCTTCGATTCCTACATGTAAATTTTTAATTAATTTTCATGGTTTGTTATAGGATTTGAAGGATGCCGTATTAGCAGAAATTTTATATCTGTCGATTTGACATCTATATTATAAATCGACATGCGTTACCGTTTCGATGACGGTGAGTGGGGTTTTCCGGGTTTTCCTCACCTGTAAGTTAAGTAGCACCAAAATTATCTTTAAATCACCCCGGCGCGCCACGGACAAACTCTGCTTTTGAGGTTACAATTTTTAACAAATTAAGTTAAGAACAAGATGTGAAAGAAATTTGACAGCTTAAATACTAAAATATCATAATATCCTACAGTGGTATGTCGTCCATTTGCTGCTGTACAATCACTAACCGTTTCTCAGGCTTATGTTCAGGATCAATTGTCTAAATTGCGATAATTATGTTTGACAGTAGTTGACACAAGTCTTTTTTTCCATAGATACAGTTAAATAAAATTATTGAAGCACATATACATTCCATCTACTTTTTGCTATTAACTGGATCTCTTAAACTTATACGACTTTAAAGTAATTAGGTATACTTCTTAATTTATGATGTTCCATATATTAAGACCTCAATCAAGATTTTAAGTCAATAATTAACTGTGTTTGGATCATTTTGCACGTAATCAAAAGTGCACTGCATTGCTGGTAGTCCTATATGATTAGTTTGAATTGATTAAATTGATCACTGCACACCGGCTACATTATTTCGGCGGTTTCCGTGTGGATAAGTGACTGACTACCGAGGACTACTATGTAGTAGGTACTGCCACAGTATTGCTGGTAGTCCTGAACGATTAGATAAATTGTTTTATAGTGTAGTCACGGTGCGAACTTACGTGAGAAAATCAATGAATGCACCTTTTCGAATACGTAGAAGGTACCTACATTGTTTTGTGTAAAGATTTGCTGATTCTCGAATGTGTCTTGACTTACTAAAATATTGATTTAAACTGAATAAATAGGCAAATTCAACGTTTATTAAACAGCGGACGAAACAATCTACGTACTTTACATACTTAATCTTTTAAGTCTTTGTTGCTGTAGGTACGGTCATTTTGGACATTCAAAAGTACCTATTCTCGATTAGCTGGTTTATTTCATGAATATACAGTCATTTAGTATTGAAAATATCGTTTTTCGTGTCAGTAAATTAAAAATTAAAGGATATCTAACTGGAATTTTGTTATTAAAATATTATATAAATTAAAATATTAAATAAATATTAAGTAAATATAATATTTATATTTTTAGTAGTTATAGTTTAAGTTTTATTAAATTAAAGTCGGTATAAAAAAAAGTTTGCACCTCGTGTGCGAAATTCTTTGGTCATCTCGAACAATTTTTGTCTAGGCTGCACCTCGTCAAAAATCTTTTGTTCTCGTTCACCAAAGTAGTATTTTGCACCCTAGATACAAAACCAACTATTTTCAACATTTCGTACAAGGTCCTAACATTAAAGTTCTTAGGGTTCGTATATTAATACATAATTTACCCAGACTCAAAATGCACTTGCCTGTCTCTGATGTAGACCCGCTGGGTACCTGCCTCTCACAAAATATTCAGAAAATTATTATTCATACTTTTTATATGCCCAGGTCGGTCAAGGTAGATTTTAAAAAGTGACAGCTCTGACTAGGAAACAAACGTTGTCATTTGTTCGGGACCCTTGCGAGCGGACCGGAATCAACGCTCTGTACAACACCAGAGATAATTATCGTACAGAGTGGGACTCAGAATATTTGCATACTGGATCGCGGAGGGTCATTGTGCCTACAAAAATGTAGATAATAATACGTGTATGAATAAAAACATAAGTAGTTAATTCAAAATTATTGAAGCAAATTAAATAGGTCTCTATTTTTTTTTTTTATTTTAGAATACTTACACCAATTTATAGCAAGCCAATTATTGGGTGTGGATTAACGTATAATAACGTAGCACTATGAGATAAAGAATGCAAAAATAGCAACAAAAAAAGTTAAAGAAAATAAAACAAACAAAAAGAACAACATGAAAAGGTACCGTAATATTTTGCGTATTATTCGTGAAAGTACATTACAAAAAATAAACTGGTTAGACTATTAAAGAAAATATCCAATGACATCTGCATTTGAAAGTAATTTTCACATTTACATTGGTCTTGAGAGTTTAAATACATAGAATAGCGTTGAAAATAGGAATGTAAAAATATAGAAGATTTAGTAACTTCGAATAATCAATTTTGTTAGTTACGATTTTCTATGATGTAACCAAATAAGTATGTATACAATCGATGAGTAGCCAAATCATTAAGTTTAAATCGATAAAGTAGGATGTATTAGGAGATTTCACGAGTTGGATAAGCATTTACAATATCTTCTATGAATATTTTCGAATTTATCAATATGAACTTGATAATAAGGATACCATACCTGTGATGCAGATTCTAATTTAGTTAGGATAAAAGGGTAAAAAAGTAGAGATATCCTTCATATTTCTAAAAATTGTCGGGAATTTCTTAAAAATCCTAAATTTCTAAAAGCTTTCCTTTAGATAGTGTTAATTTGCAGTCATAAATTACTTCGAGATCTTTGAAAATTGCACATTTCTCCAATAAATTATTTTTATTATGGGAATATACATTACACTTAAAAAAGTTTTTAGCAGAAATCGAGGCAGAAGTGCTAAGCAATCCCCAGTACCGAGCACTTTACATCGTCTGCATCATAGAAAAACTAAAGGAGAAGGTTTGAAAAATAGGCAGGAATTGTTTCCCTATTTGTAATTTATCATATCGGGCTTCACGCGTTGCGATCACTAAATATAAAGCCGTTTTTACACCCATATAATAATTAAAAAATGAATAAATATTAATGAAATCAATAACTTTACTAATGCAATCTCTTCAATATCACGTTAATACAATTTATGATCAAATAAAGGGATAATCCGAGGGATAATCCTTATAAATATATAAAGTTAAAGCTAAATTTGAATATTAAGAGGTGATGTAAATCTGGCTTTGATAATAAATTAGGTTATGTTGCTGTTGCACTAAAACATGACAGATATTTTTCTGGAAAATGTAGGTGAGTAAAATTTAATTAATCATAATTATTTTAGATTTAAGTAATTTATAGCTTTAAAAATATACTGAGGTTCTAAGGATGGCATTAACTTATAATGCTTTCATTAAATTTACATGTAAAAATAAATGTAATTAGTTATGTTTTGATTAAACCATCCTTTTCAAATATTTCAGCTAAAAGAGAGCTAGAATTTTTATGCCAAACAAGGCAGCAAAGCACCTCGGAAATTTTGAGTTGAAACATATGCCACATTTTTAGGCTATTTTAAGGCTATTTTTATACCCTATTCAAAAATGTTATGCTCCTCGTTTTTGCAAAAATCAAGGTGCTTTGCTACCTTCGAACGAATCCAGCAGAGCACCTCAGTTTTTTAAAGCTTTTTTCTAAAAACAACTACACCACATTTTTAGGCTATTTTAAGGCTCTTGAAATATTATAAAACTTTACTAAAAAATTGCTATTTTTAAATAATAGAGGGTGCTTTGTTGGAGCAAAGTCAGCAGAGCACCTCGGTTTATTATTATTTTTTTCAGAAAACTAGTTAATGCTACGTTTTTAAGCTATTTTTAGGCTCCTAAAACTATATATAACTTTTCAAAAAAAAATGTATTTTTTTTTAAAAATACAGGGTACTTTGCTACCTTCGAACGAATCCAGCAGAGCACTTCGGTTTTTGAAAACTTTTTTCTAAAAACAACTACACCACATTTTTAGGCTATTTTAAGCTCTTGAAATATTATAAAACTTTACTAAAAAAATTGCTATTTTTAAATAATAGAGGGTGTTTTGTTGGAGCAAAGTCAGCAGAGCGCCTCGGTTTACTACATTTTGTAATTATTTATTTTAGGTGATGGTAATATCTGGCAAATATCAGACTCATCTAATCAACAAATTCAAACTCAACAAATCCTACAGGATTGCAATAACATAATGAATGGTGAAACATTGACGTGCCAAGAGTTACTAGCGATTGGAGCAATTAATGCAGCTTTATCCACAGGCCAAATTTTATTAGATACATTTCTGAATTCTCTTTCCAAAGGATCAGGAAAGATCCCGAAAATAATTATTTACAGCAGTTACCTGATGATGATTTTTCTTGCTGTCACGACTTGTGGCATTGCGAATCAGAATACAACAATGAGAAACGTTCCAAATTTTATATTTTTTGTTGTTTGATTGTGAAAGGATTTATAAATATGTTAAAAGTGTTGAGAAAGAAAATCAAAATTATAGCAGAACACAAACTTTTTCAGCATGGTATACTTTTAGCAATTCTAATAAATACTCTTTCCATGGGAATTGAACACCACAAGCAATCCGATATACTGACCCAAGGTGTGGAAGCTCGTGTGGAAGTTACTAATATTATATTTTCTGCTATATTTGCAGTTGAAATGGTACTGAAAGTTATAGCGGAAGGACCCTTTGGATATATTTCTAATGGTTTTAATGTTTTTGATGGAATTATTGTGGTGTTAAGGTAATTTAATATTAATTGATTCTATTTTATGTTTTTAAATAACTGACTTAATTATTTTAAATAAATTTTGACGTAAAGAACTAAACAGTACTAGGTAATATTCGTTTCAAGAAATTGGACATTGAGGCTTTAAATTAATACAAATAAATCATTTTTATTTTTTTAAGTTTTAAGGATGGATGCAAATTGAACTTTTCCCGTAAATTCGGAAACTTCACTATTTACTTTTTAGCAAAGCACTCTGTAATTTTTAAAAATAACAAAATTTTTCGAAAAGTTTTATAATATTTTAAGAGCCTAAAAATAGCCTAAAAATATGGTGTCGTTGGTTTTGGAAAAAAGCTTTAAAATACTGAGGTGCTCTGCTGACTTCGTTCGAAGCTAGCAGAGCACCTTGATTTTTGCAAAAAATGAGGAGTATAAAATTTTTGAATAGGGTATAAAAATAGCCTAAAAATGTGGCATATGTTTCAACTCAAAATTCCTGAAGTGCTTTGCTGCCTTCTTTGGCATATAATTTTTTAATGATAAAATTGAATGTATCAGAAACGGGTAAGAAATGGGAAGTGTGTACAGGCAGTTTACGAGCAGGTATTGTAGAACCTCATCACAGGTTTACACATTTAAAAGAATATGATAAAAAAGGTATTTGATTTATGCTCAATATAAAATTTTTCAATTTTTTGGGAACTTTTCATGAATATATTTATCAAATACTACCTAAATATAGACATATAGAATGCATTGTTAAAAAACAAATTTTATATTTTTACGAACATGTTAATTTTGCATGGTTCGCTTGCCAAGAGCATAAATCAGATGTTTTTTTTTTTAATTACTGAAAATTTGTGTAAATACCTTTTATTATAAGAAACTAAAGATATTTCTAAGCATTTAAAAATAATATAAACCTACGTTAATTTTTTATTTTAAGATAGACTGCGCCTTTATTATTTTGTTTTGTTATAGATATCCCTGGGTATGGAGAATTTTGAAATGGGCATTGTAACTAAGCTGGACTGAAATAGATGGATAGATGAGTAAAAGGATAAAAGAGTGGTTCAGAGTTGTCTAACCAATAAAATTTCAAAACAACTGGTCTTCGTATATGTTTAGGCAACTCAATAGAGCTTGAGAACATTAATGGATGAAGGAGTCAAAAAAATGCTTGACTAAGTGGGTTGCAAGAACATTCATTAAAATTTAGTTGCCTGATAAACTTTGATAGAGATTTAGAATAAATAATTTAAAGATTTGTAAATCAGACATAAAATAATCTTTCAATTTTACATATATAATACATATAAATGTAAAACAATATAACCTCGAATATAACAATTAAAATTAAATTGATCAGGAAAATTGATTGGCTTAGTAAGTAAAATTAAGATCAAAATGTAGGCATAACGTTTTTATATTAAATTAATTGTAAATATTAATTATTACTTTATGCTTTCTGTGAAAAATTAATTATATTTTGTGTAATAATAAGTCAATACTAGGGATTTTTAAAACAATAATTGTTGTATTTATAGATATGACTGTTTTGTGTTGTTTTTAATAATTGTTTTTTCAAATTTGTACCCAGTTTTTGTTAATAATAAAATATTTGTCACATCGTTATCTTACATGTTTATTCTTCAATAATTTAGTGTGTGATTATAGAGTTTATATTGTAAATATGCTGTTAAATATATAATGTAATGACATAATTAATTAGGTACCTATTCTATAAATAAAATAACTTATTACAAATGTTTTTTATTTTTCATTTAAAACAAGTGACATTTACCGTTTTCAGCATTTACTTACAATAAAAATTCATTCGTTTTAATTATTGTAAGTATAAGCTGTAAAATAGGAAAATGTTACTTGAAAATGCTTCAATCTTTATAAATTTTGAAGCCATCCATTTTTTAAATCACTTTAGTAGTGTTCTACTTTACCGACTGTACCGAATTATAGTTTATCATATCGCTCTTAGCGCGCTGCTGTCGAGCGAGGTCAAGCGAACTTGTAACCAACTATTTACAGGGAAAACGGTCACCCTGATTCTCAGTTTCAACAATAGTAGGATGTTCCTTCTTTGGCGCCATATTTATGAAATATTAACGATATGAACTTAAGAAAAAAAAATGTTAAAATGCAAGAACAATGTTCGAATTTCCAACAGTCTTTAAAAGTCCAAAGTTCGATAACTGGGGTTGCTAGATTTCCGAAAGTGAAAAGCGTGACAACCGTGATGACAGAGCAGTAGTACCAAGCATTTTTATATAATCAGGTCCATTTTTTGTGAACATGTCTAAAAAAAAACAAAGGTCCTCAGCTTATTTTTCGTAAACACGAGGGTCTTTTACCCGTACATTTATCGAGACATTTATCTATTTTTGTAAAAATCCGGTTCCTCTGCGGTTTTCATTAAAAAAACGTGGCATTTGCATAAGAAGAGAAGAAGAGTGGCATTTTTTTCAAATGCGTGGCATTTTCGTACTATGGCGTTGCGCGTACAAGCAAGTCAAAAAGCGTGGCAAATACGCCAAAAGCGTGACGTCTAGCAACCCTATCGATAAAACTATAATAATTATTGTCCACCTTGTAAAAGTTGAAAGTCATATAAAAATAAAAATGGAACTAACTTACATGGATTCAGCAGTTTTTTTTTATTATCTCAAAACATGAGACAAATCAGCTTTGCATAACAGAAATCCTTGGTTAGGATTTTAGATGTATTGGTTCTTCTTTTCACAAACAAGAACGTGAATGTGTCGACCGTTAAAAGTCCGAAACATGAAAAAAATACACTAAAAGTCCAAAAGTTTGTTACGAAACTTTTTAACTCTACGCGCTGTAAAAGTTTAAAAATTGACCGTTACGACGGTTAATCAGCAGAAATAAGCTTTGTCGAGACAACAAACTTCACCTTGTGCAAAAAATGCAGCGAACGAAGATATGTTTGTTTTTATAACGAACCGGCGAATCTAAATTTGTTTAATGGGATTTGTAATAAATACACCGTATTCCTAATAAGTTCTAATCGCTTCCGAACAAAAGTTTTAATGTTTTTAGCAAAAAATCACTAATGCTTTTAAAACACTTGTTTAGGACCTAGAGTTGGGACGCCAGTATGACACTTAATATCAAATACCTAAGTTGTGGATGCCGGTTTAAACAAAGTTCCTTTAACATTATTTTAATCAATTAACAAAACACAAAACAAACTATTAACAATGGTTACTACCGGGTACAAACAATTATAAAAACACAAGTCTCGACCTGAAGTTAACGAACTCTCAAAAGATTAAAACAATACTGTCTAAATATTATGCAACATGCAACGTCTTTTGGCAATACATGGATGGCGGCGTTGCCGGCTCTCGCTTATAGCTGATCATCTTGTTACAGTCATAAATTATTAAGAGATCTTTGAAAATTGCACAACTCCCCAATAAATTATTTTCATTAGGGGACTATACATTACACTTAAAAAATTTAAGCAGAAGTGCTAAGCAATATCCAATACCGAGCACTTCATACCGTCTACATACAGAAGAGCGAAGAAAATACCCAGACAGCATGCACACATAGTCCAATGGACGTCCACTTTAGATTCATTTGAGGGTCAGAATGTCCATATCCGTATTCGGATATCCAGTGTATGTTTGTTATACAGCTGAATATCCATACCCAGATGACGTCTGTTTTTGGACTTAATTTTAAGTCCTTAGATCATTATTTACTTAGCTTACCAGATAATACTAATCTATGTACACTTTTTTTCTTTAAATATAATTGGTTATTTCAAATTGACAAATTAAATCTATTGCATTTTATTCTATCAACGAAACTTTGAAATCTTATTCTATTATAACCACATTTAGTAAAAGGTTTTCAAGTGGCCCGTCGAGATCGTCTAGTGGTTGAAAGCGTAGAAAGTTAACAGAAGTATCATGAGTTCGATCCTCGCTCAGGTCAAGCGATTTTAAATAAACAAATTATGTATAACAAGTTACGAATACAATATATAAATTATTAATAATATAAAATAATGTAGCGAGTTGCAAAAAAGTGGGGATGTGATCTTAATAAAATAGTACATTATATACCTAGGGTGAGAAGTGCTACGCGCCTCAGGATATAAAAGTGCTCGGTAAATAATAGCTTTCTCAGCCGAGGTATATATAGAATTTTTTTTACTACTAACATTAATGTATTAGCAATTTTAATTTTGACATAAGTAATTTCCTAACAATTTGTTAAATATTTCGAAATATCAAGCAGACTGGAGCGTGTTTCTAATCAGACTGGCTTTATTTATGTAAAAATTTGGCATGTGTCAAATTTTGGTATGATTCTAGGAAATATCCCATTGCATTTTTGATATTTTAATGACATGGATTTATTGTTATTAATTAATAATTTTTAAAGCCGGTGTTGAATTTCCTAGTTAATATATATTTTTACTGTTTACACTGATATATATTATCATATTTGATTTGATTAGATTTGATAAACCCAGCTTTAGTTATTTCCTACTTATTTTTCAAATATTTCAAAATATCAAGTAGTCTGGGAGTTTAGTTTTCAAATTAACAAAATGAAACTAATGAAATTTAGTTTCATTATTTACCTAGGTTTTTTTTTATTATCATTATTTACCTAGGGAGAGAAATATTACTTCTCATTAGAGGAATGGAGTAAATAATGGTGATTTCTCATGTTAGTAGTAAAAAAAATATATTTTGTCAAATTTATTCTTACACCCCAGTTTGTATACATGTGAATTATATTGTAATTAAGATTAATTAAATTGATAAATAGCTTCATGGGAGAAGGCGTGACCTAGACGTAGTATATGTTTTGTCGTAGTCCTCTTCCATAGTGTGGCCATATAAAAAGAAAAAAGATACTACAATGTAAATGACACAAATAAAACATGAAGTATATTTTTTTTGGTTGGGAAGGTAGAAAGGAGCAAAGCTAGAAAACTCAGAGTATTAATTATGTTATAAATAAATTGAGGTATTTATTAAGGAGACATTAAGGAGATATATTACGTGTTTATTCTATCTGATATGCTGGTCAAACATGATTTCTAAGTATTTGATCACTGTGGTTTTTTTTAATAGAGGACATGAATATTTATATTCATCACACGTAGGTTTATGTAGTTTAAGATTTAATATGGGCTGATCCGTTACTGTAGGAGAAAAAGTTATATTTTTTTGTTTTTCTATAATTAAACTGAGTAAATTATGATTTGACCAAATTTTTATATTTTTTTAAACATGTTTCTGTAGTAGATTGGACTTCATTCCAAGTTTTCCCAGTAATAATAAGTGGTGTATCTTTAGCATAGCAAACTAATTTTCCTTTGAAAATATTATTTACATATGTTAGAAATAAAACCGGACCTAATACGGTCCCCTGGAGTACACCTGTCTTAACCACTAATTCGAAGCCATTGATAGATAATGTTTGAAGAAGTCTAGTACTATTCCTCGAAAACCGTAATTACTTATTTTATCTATAAGTTTACTATGTGAAACAGTATCGAAGGCCTTGTCTAAGTCCAAAAAAATTGCAAGACATATAATTCAGGAATGGACGTTTTTTGAATGTCCAGTGTACAACGTCCAAATATAATCCAGAAAGGGACGTCCTCCGAATGGTCAAAAGAGTGCCATTTGTATACTTCACTGTACGTCCATTGGATGTCGGCAGACCAGAAAAAACAAATTTTTGGACATCCAGACGTCCAAAATTGTATATCGAATGGACGTCTGATAGACCCATTTGTGCTGTCTGGGTAGTACTCAAGATATTAATACAGATTAGAAACATAAATTGACCTAATACTAAGGCTTGCGGGATCCCAGAAGAAAAGTCAGTTTCAAACGATCTTACAACACGGTATTTTACAATAATTTTTTTGAGTCAGGTATGTGATAAAGAAATTGGATTTTTTTTAAAGCAGAACACCATGGTCAAACCGGTCAAAAGTCTTAGAACAATCTGTATAAACGACATCAACCTGACCACTAGAAAAAACTATATATTACTTAATACCAACGACGACATAAAATAAAGACAAACATAAACCTAAAAAAAAATTTCAGTCAATAATTTTATATTTGAAGATTGACGAAAAGAAAATATTTTATCTAATTTTGACATATAAAGTGTATAATTTTGAAATATAAAGTGGCACTTTTTGTAATAGCAGCAAGTGTCAAATTGATCTACTTTACTAGACCAGTTGCATAATGTTGAACGTTATAAAATTGGTTTCGAAAAATTCAATATGTCACCATTAAAAATAAACCTTTTTTTTGGTTTTAAAATCAATAATATACAGCACAAAATTATTAAAACACAATACACGACAAAATAATCCAGTTTTTTAAAAACTAAATAACTTTATTCAGCCATATAAACACTACAAGTCGTTAGAAATAAATAATTAATATTATATTTTATATGTCAATAAAATGATGCATATGCAACTAACAATACAGAAAAATATTAATATTGGTTGTCTAGAGTCAATAATTTCTTACCAAAACACAATTTTATAAATAATCTAGTCAAAATTCGAAAAAATATTGCCGTTTAACTTAAGCTTTGTTTGAAGCGTACATCCGTGAACACACTAAATATCAGTGGGCTTTCAAACGATGTGTATTTTGACCCCTATTCAAATTTTAAGGGTTGTTCACCCCACAGCGCGAGGGTTAAAGTAATGGTACTGCAGGAAGGAGAAAATATTGTCCCCCTGCAATCTAAAATCGACGGGTTTTACTACAAAATTTTTAACACCTCAAAATATGAACCATGTGAGTAAAACAGTTTTGTATAGTAGACATCTATGTCCCAACATTTTTGAATAAAAGTTACATTTATTTCAGATCATATTAATCACGAGATTAATCAAGAAATTAAGTTTTTTTATAATAATTATTGTAGTTAAATCGGGTAAAAGGACAAATTAAATTTTATTAAGTAGATAGAAATAATTTGCCTAGCGCTTGTGATGTTAACTGGCAACAACGCATCTTCAGCGTAGGTACCCCTACCCCCACTGAATTAGGTATTGCAGTTTTTAATTTTCAGACGAGACGATAGATTTTGGGATTGGGATTTAGTATCAAATAGATAATTAGGTCGATTCGTAATTTTTCGTCAATTGTTTCATTGTTTACGTTTATGTGTTGTGGTCTGTTCGGAAAATGAATGTATGTTTATTTATGTTGAATATGCCGGTAAGATATTAATTTGTGGTGAAACGCGAAATAAGACTAATTGTCATCGAGAAAATTGGTCGCAACGTGCACATATATTAAAGTTGCTGGCAGAACTTTTGAACGTTTAATTAAAAAATAAAACCGGCTTTTGTACCTATGTGTTGCTAAATCTGTGATTAATACTCGGTGATTTAAGGTAAGCCATAAACTTTTTAAGTTTACAAGTACTGTGTTTGAATATCCACATCCGATAGGTACATTTTTTACATCTCGAGCGTTTGTTTGTCCACATCGGACACATTTACGAATATTGAATCACGTGATTAAAGATTTACAATATCTCAGATGCATAGGTATGTGGATATTCAAACGCAGCAAAGGAATGCGATAAAAAATGTTTACTCCTATTTCAGAGCGTTTACCATGTTTTAAAAACTGTATTATTTGATAGTATTTTTTGGAACTAATGATCAGTAAATTTGTTTTTTTTTTGCCAGAATTATTTTTTTATTTTTCATGTCTGCTATGGTAGAAAAGGAATCAAATAAATAAGTTGGGGTTACGTTCGACTTTAGGGACACACTGTTTGACCAGTTTTACTTAAATTTTTTGATTTAAATGATATTAAGTATGATTTTAACTCACCTTAGGTTTTGAAATAGAAAAAAAAAAAGTATAAATCAATTATATATTTTAATTAAATACTTTTTAAAAATAAGAAAACGAGTCTTTTATTAAATTTAACCTAAAACCTGAAAATTTTAATATTTGACATTTCTTTTCTGGATAATGAGCGGGGTTGCCAAGATTAATTTATTACTACTATTATTAAAACTAAGTAGTCTGGGTATTAACAGTATGACCAGGTAGCAGAGAATTTAGAGTGAAATTTTATGTTGAATGGGTCAAATAAAATGATTTTGTAACATTTGTATTTTTAGAAATTACTCAAAAATATCATGTGAAATGCCAGTAAGTTATAAAAACTAACAAAGGTTTCCTGTTATAAACAATTGTATGAGCTGATATGAACAGATATTATTCTTTGATCTGTGTTAGGGGTCGGGGAGCGATGTTTGATACAGATTCTGTTATTTTATCACAAAATTCTATTATTTTTGTTTAAATAAACAAATCATAAAAGTATAATAATTTACGAGTTTACAAATTAATTATATCTTTCTACATATTAAAATACTTGGCAACCCTGTACACATAAGTCAAAATATTTGATGAAAAATGTGCAATTTTTGAGATTTTAATATTAAATTTCTCGCTTAATCGTGGATAATCTCCAAAATTTTTTTAATTGTCATGATATATAACTTCTTTACTTTCTAATAGTACAAAATTTTTTTTGAAATTCGTGTGTCTTTTAAGTCGAATGTAACCTAAGTTGGGAGATAAGATATTATTTAAAAAGATAAAATAATATCTTTCACACGAGGGGCAAATCACTTCCGCAATACGTGTACAAAATGTCCGCAATCCCATTGAAAATCGCCGCAGTCTCATCAAAATCAGTGACAATCGCTAAGAAATCGCCGCAGTCATTCCGAATTCGCTCGCAGTCGTTCCGAATTCGCTCGCAGTCGTTCCGAATTCGCTCGCAGTCGTTCCGAATTCCCTTGCAGTCCCCCGAATTCTCTCGCAGTCACTGAGCAATCACTAGCAATCGTTAAAAACCGCGCACAGTAAGGTGACATTAACCTATTGCCATTGTTGGCTAGGGTGCTTTGATTAAGCCATCTAAACCATTTTGTGTAAAGAAATTGCAGTTTACATTTATCGAAAGGGTCCTTTCGTGCATTTTGAGGTAAGAACTATTAACCTAAATTTACATTTTGGAATTTGAAGGTCTTTTTAGGATATAAATTTAGACAATAAATCTACAAGATTTTACAAGGTGGTCGAAAATTGTCCTTTTTCATCTAATTTTTTTTTAATGTATAACAAAATTGTTGGTATTTTTTGGGGGGTTGGGGTGATACACGTTTTAATTAGGGTTTTAAATGTATTTTTACTTTCCTATCTGTGTACAGATAAGGAAAGTATAGGAATCATGATTTTTTTCGACCTCGAATTTTCGACGGTTTTGGGATCTCCTGAATCCATTTTGACTATTTTCGCGATGGTGTCCGTGTGTGTGTATGTCTCTGTGTGTGTGTGTGTGTGTGTGTGTGTGTGTGTGTGTGTGTGTGTGTGTGTGTCGTGTGTGTGTGTGTGTGTGTGTGTGTGTGTGTGTGCGTGTGTGGGTGCGTGTGTGGGTGTGTGCGTGTGTGTGCGTGCGTGTGCGTGGGTGTGTGTGTGTGTCTGTATCCTCGATAACTCATGAACGGATACAAAGAAAAACACCAAATTTTAAAGTTAAGCTTTATTCCGGCGTCCAATTAACTAATTAGACTTTGGGCAGAGTCGGAACATCTGGGGGTACTTTATAGGTCATCATTTTTATATTTTATGGAATATATCTGTTATTTACGTTTGGAGGAGAAAATTCTTGAAATAAAAGTTACTTACAATATTATTATATATAATTTATTTTATACCAAATTTTCCTAAAATGGTCCGTATTCGAGAAATTTCACAAAATGTAAAAAAAATATTTTTTTATAAAAATTGTTCAAATAAAAATTGTTTGTAATATAATTCTTTATAATTTTTGCCCTATACATAATTTCTCTAAAATGGACCGTATTCGAGATATTCAAGAAAATATGTAAATTTCGAATTTTGAAGAAAAATCAGAAACGGATAAAAGAAAAAACATTAAATTTTAAACTTAATTTTTATTTCGGCCTGAGGTGAAATGATTAGATTTTGGACACAGTCGGAACATCTGGGGGTACTTTATAGGTCATCATTTTTATATTTTATAGAATATATCTGTTATTTTCGTTTGGAAAAGAAAATTCTTCAAATAAAAGTTACTTATAATATTATTATCTATAATTTTTGTTCTATACAAAATTTTCCTAAAATGATCCGTATTCAAGAAATTTGACAAAATGTAAAAAAAATATTTTTTTTTATAAAAATTGTTCAAATAAAAGTTGTTTGTAATATAATTCTGTATAATTTTTGCTCTATACATAATTTCTCTAAAATGGATCGTATTCGAGATATTTAAGAAAATTTGTAAATTTCGAATTTTGAAGAAAAATCAAAAACGGATAAAGTAAAAAACATTAAATTTTAAACTTAAGTTTCCATATATGATATAGATAATGAAATGAGCATTTTTTTATGGATTGAAAGATCTTAATATAAAGGATATTCGAAATTACGACACAAAGTGATTCTGATACTTCATTTTTAAACATAATTGTGAACAATAAAAAAATGAAGTTAAAAAAAATAAGCTTTGTTGGTTATTTTCCACTAAAGACGGGCGCTTGTCAACTGACAGATTACTTCGTGTAAAAGCTACATCCTCAGCAGTACTAAATAACAAAAAAAATCCAGTCCAGAAAAAAACAGCTAAAATACCAAATAACTACAATGACAAAGATGTAACAGGAAGTGAAAAAACTACCGGTGAAAATATTTTGCTCCAGAAAAATATCAATGGCATTTTAATTAGGATCGAACAATATTACGCAGTTCTTTACGAGTCGTGGTACATAGGTCGGATTGTTCAAATAATTGATGAAACCACTAGTAAAATAAAATTTTTAAATTCTGAATTATAAAACTTTTCGAAAAAAATTGTTATTTTTAAAAAATACATGGTGCTTTGCTAGCTTCGAACGAAGCCATTTTTAAATAATACAGGGTGCTTTGTTGCAACAATAAGCACATCGTTTTATTATTTTTTTCTGAAAACAACTATTTATGCCACATTGTTAATTTATTTTTATAATAGTATATTTTAAAAAATACTGGGTGCTATGCTAGCATCGAACGAATACAGCAGATGACCTTGGTTTTTTGAAGCTTTTTCTTAAAATGAACCACACCACATTTTTAGGCTATATTAAGGCTTTTGAAATATTATAAAACGTTACTAAAAACTGTTATTTTTAACTAATACAGGGTGCATCGAATGAATTTAGGCCCAACGAGAAGGGGGCAAAATTCCTGGGGTCCGGGCACACGGGAGCTTGGCAGCTTTAGCAGCTGAGAACTTTTTTTGTTTTTTTTTTTTTAAAGTTCGTCACAAAAGGGAGGATCCGGTTTATGAAAAATATAAGCTAAGGACCTTTTTTTAGATTTCACCAAGAAAGTACCAGATTTTGCTAAAAACTTTTTTCTTTTAGAAATTTTACACAACAAGGACTAGATTTTTATAGAAAAGGCCTGGGTATTTTCCCCAAATTTGCCAACCCTAGTTATAAAAGGGACCCTTGCCAGTGTGTTTGCCTCGGAGCCCGCCAGCCTATTCGAAAACCGCCGACACGTTAGATACTCGGAAGAGTTCGATGCGGCGAATGACAAACTCGTAAAATACTAATACGTCGGCGATTTATGAAATAAGAAACAAGAAATGTTTGTTTACTGGACATCACTCATCACGAGACAATTTTAGTTTTCGTTTACTTTTCTGTTGCCTAGGTATATCCAAGTCTCTATTCAGATTATTTTTTAATGTATTGTTCGTGATATAATTGGTGATTTTAAATTAATAAAATTAGTAATAAATTACTGGGGCACTTCCTATGGGGCCTTAATATTGCATTCGTGCAGACGAAAAAATTTTCTGCCCCCCATTTTTAAAACTATGTTTCTGATCATTTTGAATCCGAAAATCCAAAAAAAAAATTTTTCGTCTGGTCGTCTGTATGTATGTATGCTGGCACGATAACTCTAGAACGAAAGTTCTAATTGACTTGCGGTTTTGATTTTCTTGAATAATTACTTCTAACTACCCTATTGATTTTTAGAAATTTCGGTTCATTCTAACTACTTTAATAACAATTTTCTTAAAATCCGCCTATGCATTCCTTATGTGAACAATTTTTGGAATTTCAATTATTTATGACGTCAAAATTCCTAACATTCTTCACATTCCATAAATTGCAAACATTCTCTAACGACCTGTCAAACAACAGATGTTGATAGTAAAGGTAAAATCTCTAAGGCGGGTTGCGACCTTCATGCCTGCAACCATATAGCCATTTTGGAGGCTATTTTCGTTCGAAATTAGTCGCCAAGCCTGCCAATTTATGAAAAATATATAAGCAGTTTCTTAAAAATGACTTTTTATGGTGGTGCTATTAAGCGTACTACTATTTTGCCCCTAGCCACAAAAACACCATCAAATTTTTCTGTCGCAACCCCATAGAATAATTAACCGGCCATTTTATTTGGCAAAAATCAAAATAATGCTTGGCTGTGCCTGTTAAGTATCAAGATGTCAACTGTGATATGTGAGAGGCTCTTAAATGTCAAATTATTTAAAAATGTACACTTTTGATATATATTGCTAATAATAGATATCTCAATTCAGGCGTTCCATGAATAAAAGTACAGCAAGACAGATAATATAATGTTCTTATATAAAGCACTTTTTTATTATATAAAAGAGAGGTAGGATATAATGCACATTTCAAATTTGGATCATTTATGATACCAAGGTATTTTGTTGTGTTTTTCATTTTAATTATAAAGTTGTCATTTATTTGTATGTTGATAGAAGGCCTTTGTAAATTACATTACTCTCTATGGATCTACTTTAACACAAAAATAGTTTTGTGGCTATGAGTTGATATAACCTATCTTCACAAAATTATTAATAATTTAAACATAGTAAGTGGTATTACTATAACATCAAGTAATTTTTTAAAATAAAGTGATCTCAAAACAAATAATCTTTAATAAATGCGGATAAAACGAGGGGCAAAATAACAATATATTAAGGGAAATACTTAAAAAAAGGGCAGGTTTAAAGAGTATTATCATAAGAAAGTATATTTGTTCTGTATATTTATCAAGTATTGTTTGAGGTTACTATTGAATACATTTTTTGTTTTTTTTTATTTCTGTGGGCAGTCTATTAAATTTTTTAAACCTTTAATAAAAATTGTATTTTGGGAACTTTTAGTGATGGATTGCCGTACATGAAAGTCAGATTGGTTTCTTGTATTATAGTTGTGACTTGCGAATTTTTTCTAATAGATCTAATGCGATGGTACTATGTCATTTTTATTTTATAAATAAATATCAGTCATGTACTGAAGATAATTCTGAACTGAAAGCCAATTTATTTCTTTTAACATAGTTGCAATACTCATCCTTCTGTCCTTTATTAATAGAATATAAATAGGCGAAGTAAGAAGCCCAAATATTTTATATGAGCAGGCTTAAGAGGTAAAGGGGCCAATTATTATTGGATAAATTGCTCAGACAAGTTTTTAAACCCTAATCAAAAGGCGATATAGAATGGTTTTAAAAATCAAGGCTTGTGAAAATCATCACATGGTTTAACCTAAGTAATGCCAATGCTTCACAAACCAAAAAATTCAACGTGCTAATACTACTATCGGCTTTCTATATTTCGTTCCAAGTTAAATCATTTCTCGTTTTTGTTACGTTACGAGTTTACCCTTGAGGGTGGGAACCACCATTTTAGCATCTCTCGAATTCAAAATTAATTTAGGGACGTTACCTAATAATACCCTATAATATAAAGGATTATTTGTAAAAGAAAAAGAACTCTATGTACACCATAGCAATAAAGGTACACCAAAAAGAGGAAATCATATATCAGTACAACCTAGGTACATTCATTGGTCGCAGAAAGACAACACTGGGAGGAAAGAAGACAATTTGCTATGAAAAAAAACTAAGTAAAATAGAGTTAAAAAAAGCACCTCATTCGTTGGAGACGAGTGTTAAAAATATTGTGGGATTAGAAAGTAATAAGTAAAACAAATTAAACTTAAAATAGTTTAAATCAGTATTTAGATAGAGGAAGTTAGCCAAATATTGAATACCGGTTTGCTTTTGTACATATTACATTCAGAATCTTTGAAAACCATAATTTATTATTCATAATATTAAATCTATTACACAGAAGTCACAGAAAAATATTCTATAGAAAATTGTATTTTTGTACCTAATATGGAATATATCCATAATATGGAACATATGTTTCAAGGAAAAATAAAACAGGACCTTTACACGAAACATTTTATTACTTTATGCTACATGAAAAACAAATCAGTTAACCTAAAGGAATTGCATCGGATATATTGGGAAAACGTATTTTAACCCCTTTACAAAAATTTTAAAAAATATTGTTTTTGCCCCTAAATAGTCGACATGGCATCAACCTAAACATTTCTTGTAGTGTATCCACTGTTTACACCTGACGTCTTTCCATTGCAATAGAAACAGGTGGCAATCATTTACTTATGAATTTAAAATTGCGTAAACCACAGTATTCCATATTAGGTACATCGTCATTTTAATTGTTGGGAACAGATTCAAAAATTAATCTCAATACTAGTTTAATTTGATAAATAAGAGAATATGTTATGTTCAAACACATGTTCTGTATAAAAAGTTGGTAGTTGTTACTCCCCTTGTACACTATACACCTGAAAAATATTCGATATTACGAAAAAATACTTATGTGATTCACCAAAGTTTATGTTTTTGGATTTACAGAGAAATTATGTGCATTTGGGTCTTACTTTTTACAGTTCCCGACCGTGTTTTTTTTTGTGTCATCGGCATCAACTGCTATGGTTATTAGCCTCGTGTTTTGTGTAGGCTTTGTTACTGTTTCCCAGCTCCACTTAGGAACAGCCCTGTTAATTAGTACCCAACAGTGAATGGTCGAGTGGGGAATCCTACCAAGGCATAAGAATTAATTTTAAATAATTAAATTAAATGAAAAAATCCCGGCCAACGGTGGGATTCGAACCTGGGACCCTTGGATCCGCAGGCAGAGACTCTACCACTGAGCCACCCACCCCTTAATTTCTATTCATTATTAAAACTTTTTCAAAAAGTGCTATATGCTAAAACTCTTCGGGTCTCAATACAGAGAGATTAAAGTTATCATTTAAAAGCAGTGTAATTAAGAAGTTGTCTTAATATGGCAGCATTTTACTATTAGTTCAGTAACTGAAGGGACCAACAGCTTTGCATATTTTCAGGTCTTCAGTTACTGGACTATATCGTCTAGAATTCATATGTATAATAATTATTGATATATATTTTAAGAGTGCCAGAGCTATACATAAAATAATTTAGCCATACAAATGAACAAGAACTCTAGAACTATTCGTAAACTATCGATTTACCGTCTGTTTTTTCTTATTTTATTTCATTTATTATATTGGGATGCTAACTTCCGGTCGTTAGCATCTCATTTTTTAATGCCAAAGAAGGCAGCAAAGCACCTCGGGAATTTTGAGTTAAAACATATGCCACATTTTTAGGCTATTTTAAGGCTATTTTTATACCCTATTCAAAAATTTTATGCGCCTCGTTTTTTGCAAAAATCAAGGTGCTCTGCTAGCTTCGAACGAAGTCAGCAGAGCACCTCAGATTTTTAAAGCTTTTTTCCAAAACCAACGACACCATATTTTTAGGCTATTTATAGGCTCTTAAAATATTATAAAACTTTTCGAATTATGTTTTTTTTTTTTAAATACAGGGTGCTTTGCTAGCTTCGAACGAATCCAGCAGCGCACCTCGGTTTTTTAAAGCTTTTTTTTCTAAAAACTGTTGAAGCTTATAATGTTACTAGCTTTTTCTTTTATATGTTTACTATGTACTACATTTGAGTTAAGTTTGTTAAGTCAGTTTTTTATAAAAATATAAAATAAATACTGTCAATCATTTTCAATCCATTTTTATTTATCAACTGCAAAACCTACGATAAGATTCAATACTTTAATAGGTTATGAGCCCAGGCACATAGCTTTTTTTTTTCCGTAGAAGACAAAGCAGTTAAAATAATATTAATAAAAAAAAAAAAAAACCTATTTATGTGATAGTACCTTTCCCAAGTGCTAAAATGGAACTGGTTCGTCATATTAAACATTTAAGCGGTGAAGAAGATTGGCCAATATGGAGTCATAAGATGCGTGATATTCTGGATTACCACGAAGGCGCCCTAGATGTTATAGACGGCAAGCTTACAAAACCAGATCCTCCTTCTAGTCCTACTTCGGAAGTTCAAATAAAACAGTATAAAGAAAAATCTGAACTATACCGAAAAGCTAACAGTTATGCTAAATCTATGATAACTAGTGCTGTAACTGATTCAGTATATCAGAAAATCATGGATAAGCAAACAGCATATGATGCATGGGAAGCTCTAAAACAGCAGTTTCAAGCTTCTTCAAAAGACCAGCTATTTAGCTTGTGTACAGAATTTTTTGCCTTCATATGGACACTTGGTGAAGATGTTTCTACGCATATTGCCAAATTGAAGCGTTTATTTAATGAATTGAATAATGGTTTAAAGACAAGAGGAGAAAATACTCTCTCAGATCTAATGTTAATTTGTAAAATATTGTATATACTTCCAACCAAGTTTGAGAACTTCCGTTCTAGTTGGATGCTGTTAACAAAAGACGGGGATAAAACGGTCGATGAACTTACAAATCAATTGTGCATGTATGAACGAAATTTCGTTAAAAATGAAAGTCGAGAAGAAATTGCACAAGAAGCTTTAGCTGTAAGAATAGACAGTAATAAGCAGGAGGAGAAACAAAAAGAGTTTAAAAAACGAAATATATTTTGCAATTATTGCAAGAAAAAAGGTCATTGGGTAAAAATTTGCAGAAAGTGGATTGCTGATGGAAGGCCGCCAAAAACTCAGCAAACTCTAAGAAATGTAGAAGTACCTGTAGTCAGTACAAGCTTAGCCCTTATGTCAGTTTCGCATGAAGCTTTTAGTGTTGAAGCAGATGAAAATATTTGGTACATAGATAACGGAGCAACAAGACATGTTGTAAACAAGTCAGACTATTTTGTAACTTATAGTGAATTTAAACCACCTTGTTCGATTAAAGCAGCAGGAAAAGAAGTTCTTAAAGCATTAGGACAAGGAACTATTAATATAAAGTCTAAAATTAAAAATTCTTTCCTTTATTTAACGCTAAATGACGTCTGGTATGTTCCTGAAATATCTAAAAATTTATTTTCTGTTTTGGCAGCACAAGATAAAAATGTACATAGTATTTTTAAATCAACAACAACACAATGTTCATTAGAAATAAATGGGCACACAGTAGTATGTGGAACAAGACAAACTGGAGGTACTTTATTTAGAAGCTCAATTGAATCTATTTTACCAGAGCCAAACCTGAAACCAAATATTAATGTAGTTGTTGCAGACAGTTCATTATTGCAGTTATACCATGAACGATGGGGACATCAGGATATTCGATTTGTTCAAGAAAAGTTACGAAAAGATTTAAACATGAATGTAAAATTTGAAAGACAAATTTGTGAACCCTGTGTATATGGTAAAGCTCATCGATTACCTTTTGGTACTCGACATAAAGCTGCAACTCCAGGAGAATTGATTTCAACTGATATTTGTGGGCCATTTGATCTGTCATTCCAGAAGAAAAGGTATCTACTGGTATTCAAAGATTTCTATACGAAGTTTCGTTATGGTTATCTACTTAGAGAAAAATCCGAAGTAAAAATCTTTTTAAAAGATATGTTGTCTCATGCAACAAATATAGGCCATACTATCAAAGAATTATTGAGTGATAATGGAGGAGAATTTGACAATGAAGAAATTAAATCTATTTTAAGAGAAAAGGGTATTATTCAAAGGTTTACTGCACCATACACACCTCAACAAAATGGAGCTAGTGAAAGAGAAAATCGTACCATTGTTGAAATGGCAAGAACATTCTCATATTCAAATCCAGAAGTTGAATTTCCAAAAGCTATGTGGGCAGAATTTGTAAGCACAGCAATTTACATTCTAAATAGAACCGGAAAATCGTCTGTGAATAGTGTAAGCCCATATGAATTATGGATGAGAAAGAAACCACGAATTAACCATTTTAGAATAATATCATCAACCTGTTTCGCTCATATTCCATATCCAAAAAGAAAAAAGATGGATAAAAAGGCTATAAAAGGTTATTTAGTTGGATATGACGGAGAAGAACGTTATAGAATTTGGATAAAAGAAGAAAGAAAAGTTATATATTCTAGAGACGTTAAATTTCAAGAAAAGTTAAGTGATTGTACTGAGACAATTCAGTTACCACTAATCGATGACAATGAAGATATAGAAAATAAATATCAAGTTATTCCAGATGCAAACAATCGTGAAAACTCATTAATAGACAAAACAGAAGAAAATGTTGAAATATATGAAGAAGAAAATACAAATTGCTCAAAATACAATTTAAGAGACCGAGGTACACTTAAAGTACCTTCACACTTTAATGATTATATTTTAATTGCTGAGGAAATCATTCAAAATTTTAAAACTCCAGAAACATATGAAGAAGCTATAAATAGTAAAGAAAAATCAAAATGGAGAGAAGCGATGGATAGTGAATTGATTTCTTTAAATGAAAATGATACGTGGGAACTTGTTGACTTGCCGGAAGGTGCAAGAGCATTACCATGTAAATGGGTGTATCGGATCAAAACTAATCCAGATGGTACTATTGACCGCTTCAAGGCAAGACTGGTAGTTAAAGGATTCAAACAACGTCAAGGTATTGATTACACTGATACTTTTAGCCCAGTCGCAAGACTCGCCACAGTACGTTCAATCTTAAGCATAGCTGCAAGTGAAAATATGAGTCTAATGCAGTTTGATGTTTCAACAGCATTTCTTTATGGAGACCTTGAGGAAAATATATATATGAAAATACCAGAAGGATGTGATGATACAACAGGAAAGGTTTGCAAATTAAAACGTAGCCTTTATGGGTTAAAACAAGCACCTCGTTGCTGGTATAAACGTTTAACTTTATTTTTAATAAAACTTGGATTTACACAAAATGAAGCCGACCCTTGCTTATATATAAGACAACGTAACAATAATAAAGTTTTTCTAGTATTGTATGTTGATGATGGCTTACTAGCAGGTACTAGACAAGAAGAATTGGAATATTTTATTGAGGAACTAAAGGAAGATTTTAAAATTACCTCAAAAACAGCTACATATTATTTAGGTTTAGAGATAGAGAGGCATACAGAAGGACAAATTAAAATCAGTCAAACATCATATGCAAGAAAAGTTTTGGATCGTTTCAATTTTTCTAATTGCAGGTAGCTACACCAATGGAAAAAGTTTCTACAACTTTAAAATCGGGAAAAGAAATAGAAAAATCAAATTCTCATTACCCATACCGACAAGCAGTAGGAGCACTAATGTATCTGATGGTTGGCACCCGACCAGATCTTGCATATAGTGTTGGTTTTTTGTCAAGAAGTCTTGAAAATTATTCTTCCATAGATGTTGTTAGATTAAAAAGAGTTTTTAGATACCTAGCTGGAACTACTCATTTAGGTATTACTTATCGTCCAGGATTGCCTAAAGAAATAGAATGTTATAGCGATGCCGACTTCGGAGGTTGTAATAAAACTGGACGCTCAACCTCGGGAATAGTTATAATTTACGCTGGTGGAATAATCTCATGGTTCAGTCAAAGACAAAGTATGGTTGCTACATCTACAACTGAAGCAGAAATAGTTGCAGCAAATGAAGCTACAAAAGAAATTATATGGTTAAGTAGACTTTTTAAATCTCAAACTCAACTTGCACATGTACCTGTCTTGCAAGTAGATAATTCAGCTGCAGTTAAGTTAGCACAGAATCCAGAATTTCATCGGAGGACCAAGCATATAGACACAAAGCATTTCTTTATAAGGGAGAAAATTATGGAAGGAAAATTAGCTATTCAGCAAATACCTACAGAACACCAAGTTGCGGATGTTATGACTAAAGCTTTACCAAAAATTAAATTGGTAAAATTTTGTGGTGAAATGGGACTTACTTAAAAAAAAAAAAAAAGCTTTTAACAGGGGAAAGTGTTGAAGCTTATAATGTTACTAGCTTTTTCTTTTATATGTTTACTATGTACTACATTTGAGTTAAGTTTGTTAAGTCAGTTTTTTATAAAAATATAAAATAAATACTGTCAATCATTTTCAATCCATTTTTATTTATCAACTGCAAAACCTACGATAAGATTCAATACTTTAATAAAAACAACTACACCACATTTTTAGACTATTTTAAGGCTCTTGAAATATTATTAAACTTTACTAAAAAATTGCTATTTTTAAATAATAGAGGGTGTTTTGTTGGAGCAAAGTAAGCAGAGCACCTCGGTTTATTATTATTTTTTTCAGAAAACTAGTTATGCTACGTTTTTAGACTATTTTTAGGCTCCTAAAACCATATATAATTAAAAAAAAAATGTATTTTTTAAAAATTACAGGGTGCTTTGCTACCTTCGAACGAATCCAGCAGAGCACATCGGTTTTTTAAAGCTTTTTTCTAAAAACAACTACACCACAGTTTTAGGCTATTTTTAGGCTCTTGAAATATTATAAAACATTACTAAAAAATTGCTATTTTTAAATAATAGAGGATGCTTTGTTGGAGCAAAGTCAGCAGAGCATCTCGGTTTATTACTTTTTTCAGAAAAAGTTATGCTACGTTTTTAAGCTATTTTTAGGGTCTTAAACCAATATATAACTTTTCAAAAAAAATGTATTTTTTAAAAAATACAGAGTGCTTTGCTAGTTTTGAACGAATCCAGCAGAGCACCTCGCTTTTTTAAAGCTTTATTCTAAAATCAACTACACCACATTTTTAGGCTATTTTTAAGCTCTTGAAATAATATAAATTATTCAAAAAAAGGTTTCTTTTATTTATTTTCTTTTCGCAATCATGAACATATTTATGACATAATGTTCAACTTTATGTATCTCAAATTAGATAGATCATTTGGACACTCGCTGGGATTACAAAAATGTCACTTTGTAAGTCAAATTAAAAGAAAATTGGTATTAAATACTTATTAAGATTAGGATAGGCTCATTGCAAAAAAACTCTTAATTAACAAACATTTTAATTTCTACGATTAATTATATCAATGCGGAAAAAATAATTAAAATCAATGATGAACAATATACAAATAGGTAAGTTGTTTTAGCTGGGATTGATTGATTCAAAATTGGTGTAAATACCAATTACAAGGTAGTGTCCGTGTTAAAAATTCCATACCTGTTGATTATATTAAAATTGCAAAGTAAATGTTCAAATCAAATCCAAATATCAGTCATATCATAATACTTACTCGTACGCAGAGTCTTCAATAATTTATATCTCACGTAACTAAATTGACTAAAAGTAACATTTCAGTAGTAACCCTAAAACAATGACCTATTTGACATAATTCTATTGTTAAATAAGTTATTATAAAAATCAGTAAGAACGGCCTTTTTTATTATTTTAAAATGGCAATTTTTTGGTAAATTTTATAATATTTTAGGAGCCTAAAAATAGCCTAAAAATATGGTGTAGTTGTTTTTAAAAAAGCTTTAAAAAACCGAGGTGCTCTGCTGGATTCGTTCGAAGCTAGCAAAGCATACATTTTTTTTGAAAAGTTATATTTTGTTTTAAGAGCCTAAAAATAGCTTACAACTGTAGTATAACTAGTTTTCTGAAAAATAAATATTAAACCCAGGTGCTCTGCTGACTTTGCTCCAACAAAGCACCCTGTATTATTTAAAAATAACTAAATTTTTCGAAAAATTTTATAATATTTTAAGAGCCTAAAAATAGCCTAAAAATATGGTGTCGTTGGTTTTGGAAAAAAGCTTTAAAAAACTGAGATGCTCTGCTGACTTCGTTCGAAGCTAGCAGAGCACCTTGATTTTTGCAAAAAACGAGGAGCATAAAATTTTTGAATAGGGTATAAAAATAGCCTTAAAATAGCCTAAAAATGTGGCATATGTTTCAACTCAAAATTCCCGAGGTGCTTTGCTACCTTTTTTGGCATATAGAACTATATCGGATGCCATAAGAACTCTGCTTAAAATATGAGATGCTGAGATTTGAGATGCTAACTTCACACACGTTATCATTAGATTGTATTTTTTTTATTTGTTATTAAATATTTTTTTATTTCAATTTTAAACTTTTTTGTTTTGATTATTTGCCCGAGGTGTATCGGAATTATGTTAGAAAATTTTGGGCCAAAGAATGGGTAATGACCTTTGACTAAGTGATTTTTTTAAAAATTGTACAGGAATCTCCGTATTAGCGACTGAGCATGTTAAGCGGGTAGTTGTTTGACTAACATTTTCAGCATTGGTATATATTCTCATTATACATTGATAAGCAAAAAGTAATTTGACGTATAGTATGTTCGATTCATCGTACAATTTATTTGTAGAAAATAGTCTCTTTTTTTAGGATAATTTTTAAAATAATATTTTGTGTTGTCTCTACAATTTTAATAGTGCTGTTAAATGCTCCACCCCATGCTACTATGCAATACCTTAATATAGATTCTACTAGGGAGTTATAAAGTATCATTATATTTTTCCTTGAAAGAATATCTCGGAGAACATAAAATTTGTGCATTTGGACTCTCAGTCTATTACTAACATGGACAATATGTTCAGACCAACGTATGTATTGATCAAGTATTACACCTAGATATTTAATTTGAGAAACTTTTTCTATCAATTAGTTACAATCGTTTTCTTGACAGTCGCAATTTTATACAAAAGCTGTTAGGTTGATTGAACTAAAAGTAATGCATTTTGTTTTCAAAACATTTAAAGTTAGTAGATTGTTATTTAACCATAAACAGGGCCGTTTCTCCAGTGAGTTTAACCTCTTCCCATTCTTTTCCAGCGCATATGATATTCCCAGATAAGTTAGTAATTTGTGTAATGTTGTTTATATAGACCAGAAACAGAATTGGGCCCAATACTGTTCCTTGCGGGACCCCCATCTTTACTACTGATTTAGAACTTCCGGCGTTGCCAATTTTTACGCTCTGGGTTCTATTAGATAAATAATCCCTCAGGAGCCTTAATGCAAAACCCCGTATGCCATAGTTATTTAGTTTGTGAAGTAAAATGTTATGGGAAACGGTATCAAATGCTTTGTCCAAATCAAGAAATACTGCAGCACATTTTAATGATTCATCTACCTAACCGTCTTTTCCAAAAAATTAACTACCGCATTTTCAGTGCTTGAGTTTTGTATAAAACCGTATTGACAATCTGTAATAACATCATGATTATAAAAAAAATTAATTAATCTACTTTTTACTGCATTTTTAAAAATTTTAGCGAAATTGGTAATAACAGAAATTGGCTTATAATTTGTAGGCTCACTGGGATCTCTGGATTTGTATACAGGTGTGAAAATTGATTCCATTAACTTGAAATTTTTTCTGATTGAAAGCAAATATTAAGGATATGCGTTATTGTTATAGTATGTTATTTCTAAATTAATTGTATTTATATATTCTTGTACTCTTACTCTGTAATTGGGTCTTGACCTGTTGAGTAATGTAATAAATAAATAAAATAACGTGATGATATCTTCATCCCCACTCACCTCCCTGAAGTATTCTATCACATTCTTCTGAAACGGCGGTCCATACAAGACGTTAATTTATACATCATAATTAAAAGCAACATTAAAATAAGACATTGTTAACGTAAGTACCCTATTCGCTTCAGTAAACTTTAGACTTTACTTATATAAAAAAATGCCTGCTTCCTAATAACGTATCATAAAAATTCTTCGGCGACTGGTCTATTTCTCCTCTTTCTGGAAATAACGTTGTGGTTAAATGCAAATTCGCAAACATCATTTTCGCATAAAAACTCATACTTTAAAAGTAACGCTTTCGCATCGATACACAAAGTTGAGTAAAAACTTGATACCATTAAAGAACGTGGAAACATTTTGAACGGCGATAACTTTTAAAGTAATGTCAAAGAACTTAGCATTGAGACTCACTCCATCGGTTGTAGGTACGAAATGGAATTGTTGAACTCATTTGAATTTAAATTTGAACTTATACCTAATCATATTGGTCGTTTTCCTCCAAATACGTCAGTTGGCGAGATTCGACATTAGAGAAGCAGCTATTTTAATGGTTTTTATTCTTCAAAATGCTTAAATAAACTGTTTATTTTTTAATTTTATTTATCTGTTTTGTATTTCTTGGTCTTCTGCTAACGCAGCTATCCCTACGCTAAATTAGAGATTATATGATTTCGATTCCACTGACAATTATTACAGTATCAGTAGATTTGTTTATCATTTTTAATTCGTTTTAATCTTCATGTTTACCTAAATTATAACTTCCATAAATATATTTCTAAAATAAGTAGATACGTAACATAATAGGTAACAGGATCTCTGCAAACGCGCTTGGAAAGAATTTGGTTCATTTACTCACTTTCGTAAAAATTGATATTTTGTTCCTGTTGTAAAATTACATTTCTAAAAAGGTTCAAATAAAAGAAATTTTCATTGCTTTCAATCTAATATTTAACACGACAGGGGAAAGGCTATTTGATTTTGTCGTGACCCTTTGGAAAAATTTGAGACATGAGAGGTTAGGGGTGTGATAATGGGGCGAACGTGTGTGAAAAATACTGCTTTACAAAAATGCATACTCCATGCTAATCCCAGGGCATCTTTTGTGCCGTGTTCTGCACACAGCTTAAATTTAGCAGTAAATGAAGCTGCTAAAGTTTCAATACTGGAAACAATCAAATTTTTTAATATTGTAGCATGTCCCTATGTTCAATCTAATACATTAGATGGTCAAGTAGCATTGATGCTAAAAGGCTCCAGGTAGACATACAACGTTCGTATGGGCCCACATAGTTAATTCAATGTGTAAGTGTGAGAGGTACATATTTAATGGGTAAGAGTGAGGGTGAGTGGGGAAGTTGAACAAAAAAATCATGCAGTTGCCAAAAGGACCTAAGCGTTTTTCTCGGTTATTACTGGTCCGATTCAAACGGGAAAAACGGCAATATGTAGAGAACTAGGTATATAGATAAACGTTTGACGTTTCGTTTGACGTTTCGTTTGACGTTTCGTTTGACGTTTCGTTTGACGTTTCGTTTTACGTTTCGTTTGACGTTTCGTTTGACGTTTAGTTTGACGTTTAGTTTGACGTTTAATTTGACGTTTAGTTTGACGTTTAGTTTGACGTTTAGTTTAACGTTTAGTTTAACGTTTAGTTTAACGTTTAGATTAACGTTTAGTTTAACGTTTAGTTTAACGTTTAGTTTGACGTTTAGTTTGACGTTTTGTTTGACGTTTCGTTTAACGTTTTGCATGACGTTTTCGTTTGACGTTTAACGTTTCGTTTGACGTTTAACGTTTCGTTTGACGTTTAACGTTTCGTTTGACGTTTAACGTTTCGTTTGACGTTTAACATTTCGTTTGACGTTTAACGTTTCGTTTGACGTTTAACGTTTCGTTTGACGTTTAACGTTTCGTTTGACGTTTAACGTTTCGGTTGACGTTTAACGTTTCGTTTGACGTTTTCGTTTGACGTTTCGCATGACGTTTTCATTTGACGTTTTCGTTTGACGTTTTCATTTGACGTTTTCGTTTGACATTTTCCTTTGACGTTTGATGTTTCGTTTGACGTTTCGTTTGTACTAAAGGGGTAGTATCGAAGGTATCGTTTCAAACGCAAAGTATTTCAACTAAAATAACTACTCAAATTGTAACAGCCGAGTTGGTCGAGCAGTCTAAGGCGTCTAACGTAAGTCCATCCTCGTAATAGTCAGTATTGAGATATCTAGCGAAGGTAATAGGCGTAGAATTAAAGAGTTTGTAGAAAAGTTAGGGAACTAAATAGAGACATAAAATTATATGAAGATAAAAAGCAAGTTTTAAGAGATTTAGCAAATTTAAGTCTTTGAGAGACATTATACCAATCAATATCCTCTTATAAGAGTTCAACCGACGCAAATATGGCCTTATTGAAAACAAATTTTATTATACTTACTGCCATATTAAACAATATACTGTATACCAATGTACCGAATGGCGTACAACAAATGGCGATACGTTTTGACAATCAAACAGAATGGCGAAAGATGAATTACTCCGTGGTAAATAATATGAAGCTAAATACGTTTTCCATAGCAATCTATGAAGCAGAGATACAACGTAAAATTGTTTTTTTATGATGACACTGAAGGAGAACTAAAAAATTGGCAAACTATAGCAACCCCGCCACCACCGATCGATTTGAGTGATATGTCAATGCCTGAATATTCTAAATTATATATAGTTAGTTGTATAACATTAACATCTACTTTGTTTATATTATTGAAAATTATTGTAAAACTTGTTAATAAAAATGTTTACTCTTCTTGTAAAATAAAAATAAATGTTTGAAATAAATAAGGTGTTTTAATTAAAAACAACATTGTCATTATTTTGTTATATTTCTTAATAACAAAAATTACAACGGTAATATAGCATTAAAAAACCAGTGACGTAGACATTCGATGTACTTATGGGTACATTTAAATGATCCATTGGCGTGGTACATGCAGGATGCAGGTTTTGGAGCCACTAATAAATTTTTCTGTTGCACACGGTGTTCCATCTTCTATTATAGGAAATATTGCACATGACATTTTGTTACTAAGAATGCTTCTATTCTCTTTGCTAAACATCTCAATACTGACTATTCGGAGGATAGGCTTACGTTAGACGCCTTAGACCGCTCGACAATGTAACTTGCAGCACAAAAGGGTGGCTACGGCAACATTATGCCGCCGCCTTGATGAGCTCCAAGATACAATAACACTCATTCAGGAACCCTGGATAATAAAAAACCAAAATTTTAGGTCTTAAAAATCTAAATGGTTCAATTTTTAGCTTTCTCAGCAACCAACAACCTAGGACAGCCATCTGCATTTACTATAAATATATTTTAAATACTGTTACTTCGCTTATTATAGAAAAGAAAAATCTGCGTATCTCGCTCACCATTTTAAATCCGGTAGCTCTAAACAATTTTGGAGAACAATAAATTCTTTAAATGTTAAAAATAAAGCTATAACTGAAATTTCTTTAAAAAATCCTACTGAGATAAACAAATATTTTTTATCAGTTTTTACCCCTAGAAATGCCTATCCATTAACCACTCATTATTAAAACTCATTTAAATTTAAACCTGATATACGTTTTTCTTTTCGTCTTGCTACTGTTGACGAAATAAGGCAAATTGTTATAAATCTCAAATCAAATGCAGTTGGTCGTGATGGTATATACACTAAAATACTACAACTTTGTCTAACTGTTATTACAGCCTTTGTGACACATATCGTAAATTGTTGTTTAGAACGTGGTTATTTCCCTGATATTTGAAAATTTGCTTTAGTGAAACTTTTACATAAAATTCGAAATCCTGAAAGTCTTAGGGACCTACGTCCTATAAGTATTCTTTCAAAATTCTTGAAAAAACTATTAGTAAGCAAGTGTACGAGTATATTTTTACAAATGGTATTATTGGTAATACTCAGTCTGGCTTCTGATAGGGATTCTCAAAAATTATTGAAAAAACTAATAATAAGCATGTGTACGAGTATATTTTTACAAATGGTATTATTGGTAATACTCAGTCTGGCTTCTGAAAAGGATTTAGTACAACTACCCTTTTATTAAATGTCAGTGACCACATAATAATATCCCTTGATGTAGGGCTGACTACAGCATTAACATTTTGATGATATTTCCTTGAGATTCTTTAAATTTTACTTAAGCAATCGACATCAAAAAGTAGTTCTAGATAAAAGTTCATGTGTAACCCCTGGAGTCACTCAAGGATCTGTACTGGGTTCCTTACTTTTTCTAATTTACACTGCCGACGTAAATTTAGTTGTAAATTACGTTAAAATTCAAACTTTTGCCGATGACACACAACTATACTGCCCATTTGATCTAAAAAGCTGCAATAGTGTTTCCGACTACATAAACAGAGACTTAAACGAAGTGGCCAAGTATTATAAAGCTCACAATCTAAAACTAAATGGTAATAAGTACTCTACAATGTTCTTCTATCCAAAAACTGCCAATGTAAGTTGCTTAAAAAATATCAAACTGGTCATTGAAAACCAACCTTTGAAAGTTGTTAGTAGCGCCAAAAGTCTTGGCGTTATCTTTGATTGCAAGTTACATTTTGAAAAGCATATTTGATTGTTGGTAAAGAAATGTTATGTAGTTCTTCGTCAATTATATAGGAACCGAGGAATTTTCAGTTTTTCCTTACGGAAACTTCTTTGTGAGAGTTTAGTTTTATCGATTTTTAAATATGGTTTGGTTTTATTTTATCCTTGTTTAGATCAATTTACGAAATATAGGTTACAAAAATCCAAAACTCATATTGCAGACTTATTTTTGGGTTAAAAATGTACGATGGAGTTTCGTCTAAAATAATACATTTAGAATGGCTCAAAATAGAAAATTTATTTAAATTACAAATGTCTGCTTTAATCTTTCGCATTTTGTCGACTTCTCAACCTACATATTACTATATATATAGGACAAATTACTATATCAAGATGTACATAATATAAAATTAAGATATCTAAACACTCTAACACTGCCCCGATTCAATCTTACCATCTTTCACGGTTGTTTTACTTACATTGCTGTAAACAGGACGCATTTTTTGAAACATCTTAAAAAACGCTTAAAATTTAGTTTATTTGCTAATCAATGATTGCATTGCATTATGATTACTACCTTATACTTTTATTTTTATTACCATTTCTTAAATTCATTTTTAATATATTTTTTTATTAAATTGCTATTGCTATTCATAAAATCAGTTCTGTAAATCAATTTTTAAGTTTTCTAAATATTATTTTGTTTATAAACAAATTACTTACTGTTAAGTGGAGTAGCTTAGCTAGACTTCGCCTCTATATATTTTCATGTATTGTATATTACAATGCAAAATAAAGGCACTTTATTATTATTATTAAAAGGATGTTTTTTCATAAATTAATGATTGACGTATACATATTGGCATCTTCAACTGTATTTGTTATTAAACTGTATTTGAGATCTAATATAACGCAATCTCTTTACTAAAACGATTTCAATCACCTTAAGTTTTTGGCAATTGCATATTTTAGTACCTGTAAGGACAAAAACCAGACCCAAAGAGCAAAAGAATTCATATAAAGCGCAGAAGCGCAATTCGAGTGCTATGAAGGACCACTCGGTGCGTGGGTTGAACCAAGTGAAGAATAAAAAGTTAAAGAACGTTGGGAAGCCGACAAGAGCACTTCCTCGCATGTCTGCATATATTAAAAATGAATATGCACCTTTTTTTAGCAGGCCTTTGTTGTATGTGTGCCTTTTTAAATAATATCTGGGAGGCGTTTGCTGCAGGACAGTATCCGCTGTTGATAAAAACGCTATTTACCGACTATAAAAACGCAAACGGTAGCCACAGTTTGGTTTAAAATCACGCCATATAGGATGTACTCAAATACTGTCAATAGTCATTACCGGCAGGAATTTTAATTAAGAACTCACGGTTTTGGAAGAATGCTCGTTAAAATTTTGAAATTCAGATTGTGTCCCTAATTCCTGACTATCAGTTTGGCTGCAGGGAAAACTAACCCTCCATTTTAGTTTATTAAAAATAATTTTCTGAGTATCTCTTGCATGCTGTTGAAATCCTTCTTTCAAACCTAATATAATTCTGCACTTTCAAGCCAAATAAAGTCTATAGTGCCACATGGGTCCTGAGGCCCCTAATTATTCTTATTATACACAATACCAGATACTTACAGAAATAATAGATAAATCTTATAAGTCAAAAATAACATGGATTACCCATAAGAGATTTACTCTAATAAAATTCTGGAAAAAGACAAACATAATGATTAAAATAGTACAAGAAATATTAAGTTATGAAGCCAGACACAAAACTGATATGATAAATAATAATACACCATTGTTACAATTAAATTAAATAAATGAGATTCCAAAACTAAATTAAGGGAAAATTATAAAAAAAATGCTTTTAGCTACTCCTAAGATTAATGAAAAACATAAAATGAACTAGAAACATAATTTGGCATAATAATTACATAATTTTAATTGATTTAAATCAAGTTAAAGGCATTTTACAGTAACGATGAATGTTAACTTTCATTTATATAATAATAACCTTAATAATAAACTTTGTGATGTAAGAAAAATACCAAAAGACTTTAAATATAATGCTCTTTTAGAGACATTCAATAAGAAAACAGTGAGTGAATAAAGAATTTTTTTAGAATATTTTGATTTAACCCGTATATTTCTAGAACAGTTTTCCAAAAATTGGGTCTAGTTGGCTGTGAAATGTAAGTTCTATAAAACAAATTTCGCCGGCAAGATGAGTTAGTTGGCCAAAAACACTTGCATCGGTAACTAGAGTTCAAAATATTCAAAAACAAATGCTATCGCCATAGTTACCTACCTTAGAGAAATGGAAAAATAACAAGAAGTTAAAAAAAAACCTAAAATAGATAATAAACACTGTATTAAGTGATGACACTATTTAATTAGTTGTCAGTAGATTTGTACATTTTTACTTTCCTATCTGTATACAGATATAAGGAAAGTATAGGATTCATGATTTTTTTCGACCTCGAGTTTTCGACGGATTTTTACGTTTCGAGGTCCCCTGAAATTATTTTCACTATTTTCGCGATGATGTCTGTGTGTGTGTGTGTCTGTGTGTGTATCTGTGTGTGTGTCTATGTGTCTGTATCCAGTATCCACCATAACTCTTGAACCAATACACATAAAAACACCAAATTTTAAACTTAAGCTTTATTCCATCGTCCAATGAACTGATTAGTTTTTGAGCAGAGTCGGAACATCTGGGGGGGTACTTTATAGGTGGTCATTTTTATATTTTATAGAATCTATCTGTTATTTACGTATGGAGAAGAAAATTCTTCAAATAAAAATTACTTCTAATATTATTATCTTTAATTTTTGTTCTATACAAAATTTTCCTAAAATAGTCCGTATTCGAGAAATTTGACAAAATAAAAAAAAAATATTTTTTTATAAAAATTGTTCAAATAAAAGTTGTTTGTAATATAATTCTCTATAATTTTTATTTTATACATAATTTCTCTAAAATGGACCGTATTCGAGATATTTGAGAAAATGTGTAAATTTCGGATTTTGAAGAAAACTCAAAAACGGATAAAGAAAAAAACATTAAATTTTAAACTTAAGATTTATTCCCTGCCTGACGTAAAATGATTAGATTTTGGACAAAGTCGGAACATCTGGGGGGTACTTTATGGGAGGGCGTTTTTATATTTTATGGAATATGTCTGTTATTTATGTTTGGAGAAGAAAATTGTTCAAATAAAAGTTATTTCTAATATTATTATCTATAATTTTTGCTTCATGTCAAAATGTCCTGAAATGGTCCGTATTCGAGAAATTTGACAAAATGGGTAAAATGCTGATTTTTATGAAAATTGTTGAACTAAAAGTTGTTTGCGATATCGATCTCTATAATTTTTGTTTATCTATGATTTTTCTAAAATGGACCGTAATGGAAAAATTGAAGGAATAGTGCTAAATTTAAATTTTTCAGTATTTTCGTTTTCAATGAGTATTTATAGAAAAATGTTTCGTGGTAGATGTATGTGGAAAATGTATATATTTAGTTTTTCCTCTAAATATTTATAGAGGTGCTGCAATAGGTTGTACAAAATAACCGGAAAAAGCCTATAATAACTAGATAGGAAAGTCATGTGTTGGACACATCAGATTTTTATTTAAATATAACCTTAATAAAGGTATAAGTTTCATTTAAATTTATTTAACTAAAACATATATATGAATAAGCTACTAAGGCCTGAAAGATTCAATGCTGATCCTAGTTCTTCTAAAGCTAGTCAAGAGTGGGACTATTGGTTAGCACATTTTGATAACTTTCAGAACTCTATTAAAGACACAAATGCAGAGGACAAACTAAATCTCCTCGTTAATTATATTAGCCACAGTATGTTTACATTTATTGAAGATAGCCCAACCTACGAAGATGCAAGAAGAGCATTACAAGCAGTATATACGAAACCAAAGAATGAGATCTTTGCAAGGCACCGACTAATAACTCGAAAACAACCATTAGGTGACAAATCTTATCAAAGATTCCAACTTTAAGTCCGTGAAAATTGAAGAGAACCGAAACGACTATATATGAGATGCATTTATAAGTGGATTAAATTCCCAACATATTCGCCAGCGTCTACTGGAAAATTCAACTCTGACCCTGGATATTGCAGTTTCTCAGGCATTGTCTTTGGAAACTGTTCAAAAACATGCAGAGGCATACAGATTCATCCATCATACTAGGAACATGGTAAACATGATGACCAATTGGCGCTTGTCCGCAACTGTCACATTCAAATTTTGTGCTTTTTCGCGGGCGAAAAGTATTTCTTTAGATTTAAAATGAATGTTTACGAAATGGCATTTTCAAGGCAACACAATTCGACAAATAAGCGGTTTGTTTGAGGCGACATCTCAAAATAGGCCCATACCATCACTCTCAACAGTACATCGTATTGTTCAAAACTTTGAAATTCATGGCTGCGTTTCTCCCAATGAACATAAAAAGGCTCGAGTCAATAATAATGAGAATGAACAAGAAGATAGGGATATTATGATTTGTGCAACTGAGGAAGAAAATCCGATGATATCTCAGAGAGAGGTTGCGGAAGTTGTAGGTTCCAGTGAAACCACAGTAAATAGAATTTTAAAAAAACATGGATATCGATCTTATAAAGTAAGAAACTGCCAAGAAATTTATGAAACTGACCATATTAGACGAATGGAATTTAGCAAGGCAGTAATGGATAAAGTTAACAATGACACCAATTTTGTTTACAATGTTGTGTTTACCGATAAGTCGACTTTTCCATTACTTGCCAGGCATAATCCATCCCAAGTCCGATATTGGTCTCGAGAAAATTTACATAAATTTGTAACAGTTCGCACGCAGTTCCCGCAAAAGTTGAATGTTTGGATGGGAATACTAGGTGAAAATGTAATCGGTCCTTTTTATATTGGGGGTAATTTAAATAGTGTTAAATATTTGGATTTACTCAGACACCATATTGTCCCTGAGATAGGGCGATTGGCAGGAGCTCGATTTAACAATATTTGGTTTCAACAAGACGGATGTTCTGTGCATAATCGTGTAACGATGCAGCACTTTTTAAATGAAACATTTCCCAACAGATTATTATTAGGGAAAGGTACAATTCTGTGGCCAGCTAGATCGCCGGATCTCGCACCTTGTGATTTTTTTTGTGGGGTTATTTAAAGTCTCAGATATACAAATTCAGGAAAGAAAGAGCTAACGACTTATATGAGCTGAAAGTGAAAATTTCAGAAGCCGTTCAACTTAGTCCCAATATGTTGGCTAAAGTAAGGCGATCATTTTACGATCGCTTGGGGTACTGTCTTGCCCAAGAAGGAGGTCTATTTGAGCACCGATTATTTTAAAAATAAATTCGTGTTCTTTTATTATTGATTGTAATTTATTATTGTCTATTGGATTCCATTTTATAATTTTTATTTTTTTGTAATTTTTTAATCTTAGTTTTGTATTTTTTTTTTTTAATCTTAGTTATGTAATTTTTTAAAGTTCGTTTTGTTTTTTTTTAATGTTCAATGTTTTGTTCTCTATTTTTTAATGTTTGTATTGAATTTTTTTCCATTTGAAAACAAAATCAAAGTTGTTTTTTATAAATTTTAAACTGTTCTTACTATTGTGGAGGGTCTCAAAAAAAGAGAAAAAAAAAAGAAATTAAAAAAGAAATTAAAAATAAAATGAAAATTAATAAAATAAAAAAGTCTGCGCCGAGATTCGATCCTACCTCTATCCGCGTAGGTAGACGTAAGTACAACACCTTACCCATTGCGCTACGTCAACAACTATTAAAGTTGTTCAAAATTTTGTCTATTATTACAAATTCTGGTTGATGGTTGCATTATTAAATTTCGCTATTTTCATATCTGAATATGTTATGTTTGTTCTTTATCTTCATTTATTTATAAAATATTAATTAATACTCAACTCTGTCGTGAAATGTATAAAGTTATTCCAAATATGTCACATGCGAAAGCTTTGGAATGACAGTAGCGGACAAGGGTAAATTGGTCATCAGTTTGACCGTGTTCGTAGTATCGTGAATGGATCTGTATATCGAACCTGACCACTTCCGAAATTCATTAATAGTAAACTATGATAAGCAAAATGAAGATCCTGATTCCTCACCATGTCAGACATGTAATGCTGCTTCAAAGTATTGGCCCAAAATGCTAAGTTTGTGGCAACAAAAGACATCCTCGTTCTAACTGCCCGGCTAAGAATATTATTTGTAAGGAACGTAATAAACCTGGACATTTTGCAAAAGTATCTCAAAGCAAGAAATTTGTATTCAGAATGAACCCAATCAATTATTAGCGGCAGCTCCGAGCTGCTTGTCCAAATCACTCATTAAAATTAAAGTCAATAATATCGATGCAGACGCCTTAATAGATACGGGAAGCTCAGAATCATACATTGACAAAAATTTTATGAAGACTTCATGTTACGGTGTACTCTAGTTTCAATCTTATATCCATGACTTCAACTACATTTTAATCCCAAATCAGAGGCTACTAAATTTAGAGATTGCAAAACGAAGATAACAATTCTTTCACAACTATGTGCAGATATTATTATTGGTCACGATATCTTTAAACAGCACTCTTCTGTAGAGCGATTTGACGAACCAAAATCTCCCCTGCATATATGTAGTCAACTTGTGCTAATATAGATCCTCAGAGTCTATTTTCAAACATATCGGTCGATTGTAAGCCTGTAACTTCTAAATCACGCAAATCAACCTTTAAAGATGCGCAGTTTATATCTCAGAAGATTAAGAAACTACTTCTTGAAGGAATAATTAAGAAGTGTCAATCACCTTAGCGAGCTCAAGTTTTGGTGACACAAACTGACCATGATAAAAAATAATGGTTATAGACTATTCTCAGACAATAAATCGGTTCACGTGTCTTGATGCATAGCCGTTACCAAATATCGAGAAAATTGTTTTGAAAGTATCTAAATTTATTGTATTTAGTACAATTGATTTACGTAGTGCATATCACCAAATTCCCATAAGAGACGATGAAGAAGAATATACTGTGTACGAAGCAGAAGGACAGCTGTATCATTTTTGCCGAATTCCTTTTGGAGTAACAAATGGAGTTGCTGTGTTTTAACAATTTCTGGATAATATAGCTGCAGAGAAACTAAAAGGAGTATTTGCCTATCTCGATGATATCACATTATGTGGTAATACTCGTGCTGAACATGATAGAAATCTTGAAAGTCTGTTAAATGCAATTTCAAAATATAATTTTGCCATTAACGAGGAAAAATGTACCTTCTCAAGAGAGTATATTAACTTACTTAGTTATCATATTGAAAACCACATACTTAGACCAGATCCTTCTAGGTTTGAATCAGTGATAAAATATTTATCTTCCTGACAATATTACTTCTTTAAGACGAAACTTAGGTATGTTTGTACATTATTCCAGAGGGGTACCAAACTTTTCAGAGAAAATTTATCGACTTAAGGCTCTTGATAATAAGATTGCTAAATCTGTAGTAACAACTATTCACAGCATTGTAGAAACAAATGCTTCGGAACACTCAGTAGCAGCTACTCTCAGTCAAGAAGGGAGACCTGTAGCATTCTTTTCGAGAACCTTGACCAAGAGTAACACCATTCATCCATAGAAAAGGAAGCTTACGCGATTGTTAAAGCGCTCAAAAAATGAGCGTCCTTTCCTAATTGGTACTCATTTTAAGCTATATACAGATCAGAAATCTGTTTCTTTCATGTTTAATCAAAGACATAAAAGTAAAGTTAAAAATGAAAAGATACTCAGGTGGAGACTAAAACTGGCTTGTTATAGTTTTGATAAAATATACTGAAGAGGAGTGGAGAATATCGTCTCTGACGCCTTGAGTAGAGTGACTAGTTCGACCAGTAATCAAACATCTCTGTTCCATTTGCATCAAGCACTTTGTCACCCATGAGTTACAAGAATGACCCACTGGGTACGTTCTCAGAATATTTCATATTCGATAGAGGAAATTCGAAAAGTAACATCATCTGGTCCAATATGCGCAGAACTAAAACCAAAATGTGTAAAGTATAATGAACTGATTCTAATTAAAGCGACTCAACCGTTTGGGAGGATCAATATTGATTTTAAGGGGCCCAATTCAACTACAGATTGTAATAAAGATATTTTGAGAATTGTTGATGAATTCTCGCGGTTCTCATTTGCGTATCCTTGTCCAGATACGTCATCCTCGTCAGTCATTAAATCGTTTACTAACTTATTCTGAGTTTTTGGTATGCCATCTTATATACAATCTGATCAAGGAGCTGCGTTTATGTCGCGAGAGTTGAAATCATACCTACATTCTAATGGAATCGCCACAAGTCGATCTTCGTCCTACAACCGTCAAGGAAATGGATTAGTTGAGAGGAGATGCATTACATTCTATAAGATCATTGCTGTGTACGGCGACGAATTGCACTCCGCATGAACGTATGTTTCGGCATTTAAGAAAATCGTCTAATGGAAATTCGCTGCCGACCTGGCTCATATCCTCCAAAGTACTGACCCTAAAGAAATTCACAGACAAAGTAAATATGAACCGCTGGTTGAAGAAGTACATTTGCTCGAAGCCAATCCCAAATATGCCACAATAAAACACTCTGATTGACGAGAATATTTAGTCATCCTAAGTCATTTAGCCCCAAGAGGCGATATGAATATTTTGGATGAATGTGACAATAATCGAATAATCCTGGTCGCACTGCGCAGCTTTCTGAGTGCCTTTTAAAAGGAGATAGAAAACTCCGCCATTTTGATCCCTTATTACGTGTTGCCTACATCTTGGCGCAATATTTTTAATAGGTGCATTTTAATTATTCGCTTCTGCTTCGGAATTGTCGGTTTTCTTGTTTTAATCTGACAGGTTAAAACGACTAAACCGACAATTCCGGAAGCAGAAGCGGATGATTAAAACGCACCTCATTTTGCTTGCTGCTGTCAGTGTCAGTGAATATTATTTTTGGAGTCACAGTTTATTGCTAAAGAATCAGTTAGGTCACTCGGACCAGTTGAAAGTTCCAAAATAACATCCACTCCAGGGATACAAATTCAGGATACGCAGAAGACTGCTGTTTTATTATAGGCGGTTGTCATATATTGTATTATCCGAGTTGCGCAGTGTATAAACTGGAACATTGAGATAAAAAGTGCCGACGCAGAGTGAGTGATCTGATTCTTTAGCTATAAACTGTGGCATAAGAATCAAAATGGCCGCGCCCTATGTTGGGCGTGTCGGACCTCTCTCTTGCACCGTATAGTAATCAAAGTATGTGTGTTATAATAAAGCTGAGCGATTACTATCTTAAAATCTAACACCATTTAGTTGTTGTTTATTTATTAAAAGTAGAATAAAAATATATGACTGTCAAGTCATTATTTCAAAAATCTTTGACTGTTTAATTGCAGCAAATTTTAAATACGATATTTATCTTTGATTTGTCTTGGTTTTAAAAAATAAGAGAAAGGAAAACATTTAATTAATGGTTAAATAAATACAATAATACAATGGTGTATTTTAATTATTATAATTATAAATTTTAATGACTTATTTTTTACTATTAAATTAACAAATAAAAAGCACACTACCCCATTTACAAGTCAACGTCTGAACCCTACCTGGCGCTCAGATTTTTAAATTATATTAAAGATATGGTTTTACACAATTAATATAAAATATAACCATATCAATATATTCTTAATGAGACTTACCATCTTTCTTTTTCGTAATATCTTGTTTACAGATGTATTTTTTTTTCTAATTTTGACATATAAAGTATCATTTTTTGTCAAATTGATCTTCTTTACGCAACCATCATTGTTAAACATTATGAAACTGGTTTAGAAAAATGTATTATGTTACCAAAAATATACATTTTTTGATTCTAAAATCAATAATATACATTATTATTGAAAGTTTATATCAAAGTAAAGCAGATTGACGTATAAAAAGTAGTAATAATGTTGTTTTGGTCCTTATTTTCCATTCTAAATCAGCACAAAATAATTAAAACACAGTACACGACAAAATATCCCACTTTCTTGAAATCTAAATAATTTTAACAAAAATATAAACACACTACAGAAAGTCGTGTAAAATAAATTAATATTATTTTCTATTTGTCAATAAAAGAATGAAGTTAACCATATGCAACTAACAATACAAGAAAGTAATATTGGTTGATATCTAGTCAGTAATTTTTTACCTAAACATAATTCTGTAAATAATAATAATAGAATTAGAAAAAATATTGTATGTAACACGTTACGAAATGCCGTTATAAGTAACTTGTTCATGTCATAAGGCATTTCGCAACTGGTTTTATAAATAACTATTATGAGACTAGACAAGAATACTCCTATCCTGTATTAAAAAAAGTTCACTTCAGTTTTTGACCATTTGCGAAAAAGAAGGTTTCAATCAAACAAGCAAAGTAATTCTTTAATAAAATATTACCATGGGATCCAGTATACTTTTCTTAAATTCCCACTACCACGAATAAAAACGTAAAAAAATAAATAAACCTGACTTTTGTCTTCAGATACCTTAACAACGAATTTCTTGTCGAATTTTTACATGAATTTGAAAACTATCAAAATTTTTATTACTTAAACAACTGGTTTTCTTATCTTATCAATCATACTTTTCTTGGATTAAGTACCTCTCTGTTACCTTCGCTGCCATCATAAAAATATGTAATACACAGAGTGCTATGTAGGTAGATGACGTCCAGCAGTTTCGTCTGTATGTCATTTCATCGAAATCCATTCATATAAAAAACGTGAAGTTGTTATCTTTCCCGTCCAGACAAACACAAATTTTTATTTCTTAATCCACCCGAAACTAGGGAATATTTTATGCAAGCATTAGTAGACGTGGTATAAGCTAAATAATACTAGACAGTAATGGTAAGTTTTAAATGCCATAATTTAATTCTATGAGAATTTTGTGCTGCTAACCAAGGCGTTCGACTCTGTTAATATAGTCTGATACATCCAAAGTGACAATTGCATAACAAAGGGAGCTTTCAACTAGCGATAAATACAGATTTGCGTTTCGTCTGACTATTGCATTACAAAATGAGGAGAAGCCATCTGCTAATCCAATTACAATATTTACTGGTCTCCGGTCTTAATGAGAATAGACTGTTAAAAAACCACTTGATAGTTTATGTTTAAGTATAGACAATTTGTGTTTCATTATTCAATAGCCTGCGTACAACTGTACAGTGTACACATATTTTTTAACATTACAATTTACATCTAAAACCACTCTCTTAACTTCCTAAGCCGAGAATTTTTTTTTTGGCACTGGTAACAAATATAAGGAGTGATCCACAAAAAATGTTTCTTTGAAACATTCACATATATTGAATCATTCAATTCTTCTTCTTTTAAGTTTATATTTAATTTAGAGCCGTGCGTCATATCTCTGTCTTTGTCGGTCATGAAGTTAAAACATTTTTTGTGGATCACTCTTTATATTTGTTTTCAATTTTAATTTATTTACGATTAAAAAATCTTTATTGGTATCGCTAGTATTTACATCTTCAACGGCACTTAGATCCATTTTACACTCTCACTGACAAGGTTGAAGACACGTGTCGTTTGGTTACAAGTGAAAGACATTGCAGTGGGTTCTTTATTTGTGAAATTAGTGGTGTGTGATGTTATCCTAAAACAATAGAAACAATTTTTTGGTAAATTTTGTAGTAAACACGTAAAAAAAAGTTTATTCAATTTTAATAATAATAAATTCATTCCAAAATAAAAAAATAAAAAACATTCTTATTTAATTTATGCAGAATAAAATCTACAACACCCATTTTCAGTTTCTGTACCTCCTGTTTCCACCAAATGTAAGAATAAGATCTTGACATGCTAAGAATTGTCATTTTGTAGTACTGTCATCATAAGGTCATCTAGGGTATTCAGGTTGTTTTGATGGGCTGAAATTATCCTGCCAATGTTACCTCATATTTTGTTTCTACAAAAGTTGAGATCAGAGCATATGCCTTGTTATCAATCCCTACCTCCTCAAAATATTCCTGCAGGGAAGGGCAGCGACCCTCTCATATATTTTCCATTATATATTCCTTGTTGAAGCCTTGAAAGTCATTATGCCTAGTGCCGGGTCTGGCTTATTCTCGGTTGTTCTGAAACCAACAATATTACGTCACCCTTACTAGTCAGTCATAGAGCTAACCTTAAAAAATCAATAGATAGTGAAATATTACAATTTAAACGGATTAGTTTTCTAAGAAATAATATTGAATGATGTTTTAATGAATCATATTTTGTAAACTTTTGCAAAAAAGTATTACCATACTCTCTAACAAACAATTTAAATCGAACGAATCAACTCCTATACAGCCCACCAATAAAATAGATCTAAATTATCAGTATGAAGTGTGGCATTCAAATTTAATATACCAAGCTCCTACAGTCCTAAAAATATCTTATTAGGAAAAATAAAAGATACTACGTAAGTATTTTTTCTACGCCCACATGGATATTACCTTATCTACGCACAGATTATTACTATTATTTTAAAATTAGTTGCACAAACTACTATTTTTTTAATACTAACAAGTTTTTCTCTCAGTGTGTTACTGATATTTGGTACCGACATAAGAGAAGTTACTAGTGAAATGTTCCAAAATACTGTAATTTTTTTTGGGTATCCGCTTGACTAAAAGTGCCAGTATGCAAGTATATGTCGACACACTGCGAGTTTTGTAGCACTTTAAGTGAGATAACGCGATTTTAGAAAAAGATAATAGGCGGAGGTACTATCGGTTGGCAATAAGACGAAGGAACATATTTTTTGGATTAAATCACTTAGATGCAAGATATTTTTGATCCCGTTAAAGAATACCAACTATATAGAGGTATTAGCCAGTTTGTATAATATCATTATTTCTACACCCAAAATGAAAATTTAGGCCATTTTAGTCTATTGAACAGGTATAATATCATATCCATTTTAAAGTTTTTTACCAATTTTTGACAGTTTTTATCTCAGCGTTTACAGTTAAAAAATTGTTAAATTTTATTGGACGTATCAAACATAAATATAGATAAATATCTATAAATAAATAGGCAGAGACAAAATGGTTCAGTACCATTTTTGCTTCTCTTAGTGAACCGATTTTCTTTTTTTAAATTTTGTAGCTATTGACGAGCTTTAGTATTATCAATAAAAAAAATTGGATTAAGTTAGTTTTAATTTTTCCTAACCTTTAATATATGAAATCCATTGATTCAAAATTATGAATTATGATTGGCTAATAAAATTAGTCTGTATAGCGAACATAAGCAACCTTTAATTTCGAACCAAAAAAATTACTTCTTCCCCCACTCTTTCCAACTTCCCCCCTCTTCCTTTTCCACGCTTAAATGGCAAGGGATAAAAAATAACTAATAGCGCTGACATAGGACCTCCCAGGGAGGTCGATTAAAAAAATCCTAGAGTCACCTAAATTTTGGATTGTCAGTTTGTGCACCCTTAGATAGTACAATGTGCAGTCCAGACAATAGGGGATCCTTGAAACGGTGATATCTGAGTAAATGTGTCTCAAACAATCAGCCTAACTATCCAGAAGAAGGTGGAAGCCTTGGTAAGATATAAGATGCCGTTTACAAAATGTATGTACTGGTATACACAGGGTAGAAACTAAATTTCCAAATTTTAACTTGAAAATCAAGATATTAGCAGGGATACAGCCTAGAAAGAAGTAAGTCTTTACGAATATTTATTTTTATCTTTAAAATATAAAAAGTGCTGTTAATTATAACCTATAATACTTGCCAGGTATGTAATGGGGCCCTTAGGTGAATGTGCCTGTTTCTAAACAGGGAATACTTAAGTAAGAATCGAAATATCTTAACCCTTTCAATACTGCGGGAATCTTTTGGCCCCGCAGAACAAACCTTGCTTACTGGTTGGTTTTAAAAACCCCGAAATAACATGTAAATGACTGTTATCAGTAGTTTATAGGTCAGATAGGTAGGCAACATTATTTGCACGTGAACAGGTGGTTTTAGATAACTTAAAAATACGGTATTTGTTGTGTTTACTAGTGATGCATACGCTTATCGCTTATTTTAGTGAAAAATAGTGAAATTTATTAGCCTGCACTGATCCAAAACTTACTAATAAGTGTACATAAAGTCAATTGTTGGAATTTTTACCGGTGTTGATAATTTTCAACAGGGTTACAAAAGGTACAAAAGATCCCATCAGTATTATAAGTCTTTTCTTATAGTCATGAGTCGCTGTTTTCTTTCCGATGCAGAACTTCAAAAAGAAGCATTTGGAAGTGATGAAGAAAGTGATCCGTTCCAGGAATCCGATGAATCTGATTATGAACCTTCAGGCAGCGGAGAAAGCAGTGATGAAGAACAAAACCGTTCATCTACTTCGAAAAAAAAAAGGATAGACTTCAAGATGCCCAATACTCGGAATTGCTGTCAGAATCTGAGGAAGAACCTGAGAAATCCGAGGAAGAACCTGAAGCTACCCAGCCAGATGATGAATATGTGCCTAGCATTTTCAACTGGCAGACAATCACCGATAATTTTCGTTCAAGATTAAAACCACCAGAAGAAGAAAATGGCATTGTTCTTTTGGATGTTGTGAGAGACTCTTCAGAGATTGATGTCTTTCTGAAGATATTTCCTAGAATAATGTTTATGAATATTGCTGATTGCAACAATAAAAGGATAGACCTATTGGAACAAGGCCAATATTCAAAAGAAAATACCCAGCACACTGATATGTATAAAATTATGATCGTCCTTGGCTGTTCATTAGTAATGTCTTATAATAGAGTACCATCTTTTGCACATTACTGGTCGAATAATGACTCCCTTGGCAACCGTGTTATAAGAGAGGCAATTGGATTTCTACTGTCAAAAATGTATTTTGCTTATCCTGAAAAACCTGCTGATTGTTCCAAAACATATTATATTGACGATGTAGAGTGTCTAAAAAAGACTTTCCTCAAAGCAAGAACTGAGAGTTCTCACCAATCAATAGACGAAACGATGGTCAAATTCAAAGGCCATTCATCTTTGAAACAATATATGCCGTTAAAACCTACGAAAAGAGGAATTAAAATATGGTAAAGATACGACTCTACGACGGGCTACATATATGACTTTAACATTTACTGCGGAAAAGAAGTCGTTGCAACAGAAGGTACTCTTGGAGAACATGTTGTCAGAAAGCTCTGCAGTACAATTCGGAAGCCTGGCATATGTTTGTGATTTGAACGTTTCTTCACAAGTCTCGAACTAATGAATACACTTGACTTTCCTTGCGTTGGAACTTTTATGTGTAATCGGGAAAATGTTGCAAAATTTGAAAAGAAACAGTTGATCAGAGGGAATGCTGACTTTCTTGTCCTAAATAATGAAGGTACAATGGCAGTGAAGTGGAAAGATACCAAAGATGTTTTGGTAATGTCAAATTGCCACTCGACCACCATGTGAGTAACTAGAAGGAGGCTAAAGAGTGGAGAAAAAGTTCATTGTCCCGATGCAATAATTTTTTACAATAAATATATGGGGGGTGTTGATCTAGCTGATCAAAAGATATCAACATACGATTTAGATAGAAAATCTGCAAAGTGGTGGAAGAAGGTATTCTTCAAATTACTCATGGCTGCAGTTATAAATTCATGGATAATTTTTTGTGAAGCTACGAATAAAAAGAATTCCTCTAGTACAATACCTTGTTCCTCTAGCTAACAATTAATTTCCTTGGGAAGGAGTAATGCGACATTCAAACGTCGTGCTGGTGGACGATCTGGCAGAGCCATAAACAGACGAAAGATAATGGTAAATGTTGGAGATCATCTTCTAACTCAGATGCCAAAAAGACGAAGATGTCGCAGTTGTTCGGCACAAAAGAAAGAAAGCCGTACGATGACCATATGCATTGGTTGTAATTGGCCTTTATGCAAAAAATGTTTTATACCGTTCCATTCATAATTTATTTGTTTTTATAAAGTTTCAATAAATGTTTTGATTTTTTGTGCCATTACTTTTAAGTACTGTTGGGGCTTTTTTCCCCAACGAAAAATACTGATGGGTCAAAAAGGCCCCATGTCCTTAAAAGCATAGGGCAATTTTTTGCTCAATTTCTTATGAAGTGACACTAAGTGAGCTACCCTTAACTTGTATATTTGATAAAATATTTTTATTCTTGAAAAAACATATTCCGTATTGAAAGGGTTAAGGTTTCAAATTTATACATTCAAATAGATCGTTCGAGACAGCTGAATAAATGTATTATGTTGTATTTTAAATAATGTTTCAAATACCTATTCACCAAAGATGTGGTTGGTTTGTCCAATTCCGTTGCATTTTGCGTTCCAACAAGTACAAGTCGCTGATAAAACAACGGACGAATAAGCGGACAGACATGCGCAGTGATTAGTTTACGAAAGCATCCATGCACGAGTCAGAGACTCATCAGAATGGAGCTGTTGGAACAAACCGTTTATCTCAAACACCTTTAAACGTCGATCGTTCAGGACCATATTCTAGACCATTTACTTCATATTTGCTTTACCAACATACAAACGCATTGATTCACCCTATACTGCAATACACATACATATAATAAAAGCTGTTATTCTTAATCTTGACCTTGATGTAATCAACCATACAGTTATTTTTTTGTTACATGGAGTATTTACATTGGAGCACAATAATTTTTTCAACAATGGACTGCCTCTCTTGAGTCCAAGCGCGAATAGAATTTAGACATACATATTTTTGTTTCGTTGAATAGCACCTCGTTTGGATGTGAATTTTAATTCGTTTCAATAGATACGTAATCATAGCATACTTGTTAATCGTAAAGCAGAATGAGTTGCCGTATCAGAGGCGTGCGCATTGAATTTTAATGGCCGAACTCAGCGAGCGTCCGAGATGGTAAATAAAGTCGCTTTGGGTAGATTTTTTGTTTAACGTTTGTTATGAATGGGGTATTTAAATTCCGTTCCGTTACGAGCGTAGTAATAGCTTCTGCTGAAACAGGAAGAGATACACGTAATAAAATAGTACTTAGTACTGAAAAAAAAAAGGGTATTCGATCGAGTGCTATTCCATCGTATATTAATTACTTTTGACGTAAATATGCAGTTTTTATATGCAGAACGGTTCTATAAAATGTATCATGTAAAAGAAGCATTGGGGGAAAAGGAGTCAAGCGATATAATGTGTATTCGTTTTAGCTGTCAAAATCAGAATCACTTGATTTCGATCTTAGATAAAAGATTTCGATTTAGATACTATTACGTCAATACTCGTAGTAACAACATTAAACGAAACTTGCCTTTGTAGGTGGTTGATAGATGTTCAGCTTTTATCACCCATTGCTATCCTTTATTTCAAATTTTAGGAGTAAAAATTATGAACGATTCGATAAGAGCTTAATAAATTAAAGGTGGGAAAAGAAAGGAAACACGTCATTTATATCTCAAGAAGACGTTTGTATTTGAACGGCGACCGGTTTCGAAGTTTGTTCACTTCATCATCAGGCACACCTACTACCTAGTGGGTAAGAGAAAAGGAGGAATTGATGAGTTTTAAGTTGTAAGCAAAAATTAAAAAATTTAAAGATGATGGAATATTGATTTAAGTGAAATTAACAAAACTAATTAACTAATTTTATAATACTACTAATATTTATTTATTCATACTAACAAAAAATTATTAATCAAATTAATGTACCAACTTAATGAAAAAGCCGAAAATCAGTAAAAGGCGAAAAAAAAAAAATTGAATTGAATATTGAAAAAATATGTTAGAACAAACCATCAACACCAAAATGGTAAAAGATAAAGAAATGACTATATTTATAATAAAAAACACAAAAACTCACCATAATCTCTTATCCACTAGGAATAAAACTACTGGATTACAATCTTGAAGGAATAGAGACGAACTGAACATTTATTATTTTTTTAAAAAAGCATTGGTATTTGTCAATTAAAACGTCACATGTTAAAATAAGTAAACAAAAATATTCTTCTTCTTTTCAATTTTTGTAGGCCTCAACTGCCAGGGCTATTCGGCCTATGGTTTTAGGTTGATTTGTGGTGGTCTCGAAGATTATTTGCAATCAGGTAGGATTGGAATGTTACTCTACTTTATGGTAGGACTCTTATGGCTTCACATTTGAATTACTCACTGTTTTTATTACCTCACAGTTGATAGTTGCACTACAGTTTGATATTGGATGCTGTTAGAAATCCCGAAATTATTAATGAGCCTACATTACAAAGTCCAAAAACTGCCAAAGTTTTTAATGTTTACAAAAACAAAATGGAGACTGGCAATAAACATTAAACCGGTTTGAAGGATTCAAATTTCACACATAATTTTTAATTTATAGCGGTGCTGTCCTCCAGTAGGGAGTAGTCGAAACTAGTAGTTATTGATTTCAAAAAATTATGTTTATTATAAGTAACAAAAACTCTTCACTAGGTAGAACTTCAAAAAGTTAAAAAAAAATGGAAATATGACTAACAAACGAAGAAATGAAAAATTGAAAAATGTGGGGGACCTAAGACGAAAAATTTGACAAAATTTCCAGGAAGTTCGAGAATAGTATAATCTATTACCAAAGTATTTTCTCAATAAAATTTTTTCTAGTATACGCGAGAATCGGACTTCAAGTACGTACTGCCATTTTACTATTATTACCTTGAATTTACCCTTTATGCCATATAAATAATATTATTTTTACCAGATATACAGGGGTCCCAAAATTAGACGGTCATATTTTGACAGTGTAATCTACAGCCTAAAATAGGAGTAAAAGTTCATATAACATAGGTCCGAAAACGTTTCGTTTTCGAGATATAGGGTGTTACAAGTGAAGTCCTGATGGCACATTTTTGTAAATATTTTCACTGGTTTTCCAAAATTAAAAAAAAATAAAATTTCTGATTTCACAGGCCTACTAATTATTGTTTACACTTTCGAATAAGATGAAATTTTCAAATGCTTTTCTCTTGAAAATAATGCGTCCTAGCGAGATGCAACAAAAGTAACTGTATTATAAAGAAAACATTGGTTTTCCAAATTTTATACCCTAAGCTCCCCTAATTTACCTATCTATGAATATGATCAAAAACTGAGGTTTAATCCAAATTTAACTTAGTTATCTTTAAATATTTAGAAAATATTTACGAAAGTGTGTCATCAGGACTTCACTTTTAACACCCTGTAACACCCAGACCTATGTTTATATGAACTTTTACTTGTATTTTAGGATGTAGATTACGCTGTTAAAATATGACCGTCTAATTTTGGGACACCCTGTATTTAAAAAAAAAAACTAAAACTTTACTCATTTTGATATGCAACATAATCTCAAAACTAAATATTTATAACTGAAGTCTTTGTTTAAGTAACTATATCCGGTAAATAAATTTATGAAACCTTATACAATTTACAAATAAACCACTGCGCCCATTTTGCATTTATTACTGTTGTCGAAAGAATGTTCCTGAAATGTTCTTAGCTAATATTTTGTTTCATATATTTTGTTTTGTAAACATTCTTTCAGCTTTTTACTCCAGCAGTGGCTTTTTACTTTCAAATTGACCAAATTTGTAGCTTTTTCTTGTCTTGCTTATTTTGGGATCTAATTTGTTTTAGGTGTACCTTTTGTTACCTCCTCCGCCTCCATTTTTGTTACCTAGACTCTTGTTTTCGATCCATACAATGTCATTGGTCTCTATTCAAATTTTAGTTATCGTTTTTGTGTAAATAATTTTAGTTCCCTTTTTTTAAACCTTTAATATATTAACTTTTTTGTTACTGCTATGTCATGTATTATTGGGTAGCTATTCTTGAATTCGAGTGAATAGAAAACCGGTTTTTCCTCTTTATCTACAACGTACAAAATTTGTATGTTTGTTTCATTCGTCCCTCAAAATTTCTGCTCCTGAGTTTCAAGAATAGATACCCTGGTGACTTGCTGGCTTAATGGGGTTTGTGGGACTTTATGATCATTTATTTAAGAAAAGGACTTTTTTAAAAACTTGCGTTATGAAGTTTTTACAAAATTTAGATCTAGAATTTTTTTTTTGAACTTGGCGTCCAAATTTGTAGGGGTGGTAGTTCGCATAATTTGAGACCGATTGGCAGATATCATTTTTCTAAAAAAAATTATAATAATCAAAATAGAGCCATTATAAAAAAATCAAAGAGCAGGTCCTACCCTGAGTGCGTAGCACAATAGTCCTCAAAAACAGATGCGATTTGCAATTTTGTCGATTCTAGTGTAGCGCGCGCGAGTCGAAGTGACCCCATCGCTGTGCAGGACCGTACCTGTTTATACTTTTTAATTATTGTTATTTTAAATATTTTGGAAAAATGAAATCTGCGAATCGGTCTCAAATTATGCGAACTACCACTCGTACAAATTTGGACGCCAAGTTCGGAAACACCCTGTATGTACACTTCTAGATTACAAAATTGGCTGTTTTGAGAGTATACCGACGATATTTTAATAGTGTTTTTTTAGGCTCTTGATATTTCTATATAACAAGCTTGTTAATTAAAACATAAGTGGTTTCATATTGCTAAAATTAATTCATTTTAAATTTGATAATTCCAAGGAAAATCGTACTCGAAGTATCACTAATAACAATTTTGTATTTTCTTTCTAATGAAATTTACGCCCTTGGTAGGAAACATACCTCCTCATTGATTATATATTATTTCGTATTGTCAGTTTGAGAAGTATTAAACTTCTTTAACAGTCTATTAATTTCATCGTTTAAATGAAGAACGTTGCCTTATGTGCCTTTTGTGCTTTGGTTTAGTGCGAGGATATGCAAATATGTTTACACAAGAGTAACAAATCGTTAAGTAGTAGTACTACTACTAGCCGTAAAATTTCTTTAGATAGTACACTGAGAAAATGGTCTCAGCTAAACTGTCAAAAATAGTTAAAAAGTTACCTATGATAGTACATTTTTACATTGTATTGAACGTTCTGGAAACTGTTGTACAAACTTGCGGTAAGAAATGTCTCGTGGTTATACAGTACGTTCATAAAGTGTAGAAACGCTCCATTATATTAAGTGGTAATTATTTAGGACAATTAATTCTTACTCTACACTACCTTACAAGATATGACGTCATAGATATTTTTTTAAATGAGAAAGGTATATTTTTATATTAAAAATTGTAAGCACATATTTTCAACCATACCTTATACGTCATATGTAACGCTTTAAGTTACAGTTGTGTAAGTGTAATTGACACCAGTGCTTATATTGCTTAACATTTATTAAAAGTAGTTACTACCTATAATTTATTTGAAAATGCATGATAGCCCAGTTTTTATAGCAAAGCTCTATATACAGGATTGTTTAAACCACAAAAAAAGTAAATACCTCCCTATACCTTCTTATCTGGATTTTCACTAGATTTTTAGTACCACCCTGAAAACTCTCGAATACAATAAATAATAAAATGTAAATGCACAAACAATAAGGGATTAACCAGTATACCTCAGTAACAGGGAACATGAAATTACTTTAATATAAAAAATAATAAAGTGTCAATATTAAGCACCCACATTCATTTTTATAAAAATAGTACCTATACTAGATATTAGATTAGGAGATTAGGACATTTCCTTAAAATTTAATAATAAATATACGCACAACCAAATTTATATGATATACTAAAAAAAAACATCTTTGCAAAAACATATTTTCCTATAAAACATTTATATTTCGTTTTTAGAAATACAGGGTGTTTCCATAAAAATTTGTTTATATTTCGGGTACTAGCGTCATATAAACTTATTATAATATAAATATAGAGTTACATACCTAAATAAATAAGTAGTTTTCTCCCGATAAGGAGTCAAACACTATAGCTTGTACTTTAGTGATATGTTATCGATTAATAATCGATTAATAAAAAATAATCGATTATACCAAAATCATCGGTTAATCGGAAAGAATAGATTTTAGCAATACAATTATTTTAATAGAAAGTTTTTTTGAGTAATTGGAACTTTGTTATTATTAATTTATAGAAATCTTTTAACATTTACAAAAAAAAAATTACTAAAACTAGCCAAATTAACAGAAATTTACTAAAAAAAGTAGAAATCTACTAAATCTGGCAACGTTGGGTCAAAGTAAGAGTGACCCGACCAATTGAAACAAAGTTGTTTTTCATTAAAATTGTACAAGATCTATTACATTTTGGTTTATGTGATTACCTCATTACTACAATTAGGCTGTCCAGAATACGTGACTCTGGCCCTTTAAAAATGTCGACATGTAGACAGACACATTGATTAGGGGAGTGTTAACACAAACACATGGTTTTCTTTGAATAAAATATTGTAATTTTATTGTAATATTTGTCTTGTTTCTAATACGTTGAAAACCATCTATAAACATTATTAGTTATAGTTAGCTGACTTGATAATAATTGATATTAAAATATTCTCGAGATTTAGATTCAACAAAAATAGAAAACTATTATCAGCGTTTTGGTATATTACCCTTTAATATTTATTAGGTCATGAATAAACCTTGAAACACACAATTTGTTACACATGTCAAATAAAATAATATATTTTATGCACGACCGGGCGATAAAGTCCAGATTATAAATACGTTTAGCGGGCATTTATCGCCCGCGGACTAGTTTACCGCCCGCGAACGACTTTACCGCCCGCGAACGACTTTACCGCCCGCGAACGACTTTACCGCCCGCGAACGACTTTACCGCCCAGTTTTTAAAATTAGTTACATCAGTACAGTACAGAGGTAAACTGACTATGTCATTCTAGTCAACTTTTCAGTAGAGCAGACTGAATGTTGTTTGGACACTTTTTGTGTTCCATATTTACATATGTTAACACGTTAAGCGCCATGAGGTATAATGCGCGTGTCACACTTTATTTCTCACTTTCAACGTATGCCTTGCCTATGTGATTTTCTAATGGGTGCCCGAGAGCCGTGAATTTTACCTTTTTTTTTTTGGCTATTTTTACGAAATACTAAGATAAAAATAAAACAGACCCGATCATTTTGTAAAAATGTACATTATTGGAAATAAAAATCCTACAAAACACGCTACATCACTAAATTTAATGTTCACTAGTTTACAAACAGTTATTTGGACAACCGTACAAATAATACAAACAACGATCTACTACTGAATTACACGTAACACGGTTCAAAGTGCAAAAATATGCAATTACAAGTGAGTCTTGACTTGCAAAAAACGTGAGGCCCAACTGGTCAGCTGGCCGCGCGACATATAACGAGTACCTCAAAAATAAAATCATAGGATTTGATGAAAAAGTCAACTGAATATGTTAAACTGATACTAATACTAAGCGAATTTGACAATAATACCAATTGGTTAATATTTCGCCTTGTTCTGTAAACTGGACAACACAACGCGCTTTAATTTTGCTTTCTAAGTATAGAATTGCATTACTTTATGGCTTCTTATGCTCACACAATTATTACTGACCATGAGTACGAGAAAATTTAACACATCTACAGATTCCATTAGAGATTGCAATCGAGAATGTATATTTCTTGCTGATGAGTCCAAATAGGGACGAAACCAGTTCAAGGATTACGTTTTATTTACTTAAGTGAAATAAAAATTGAAGCGTTAAAAATAATTTTCTATCTCTGCTCTACAGTGTTTGAGTTTCTCTCATTTTTCTTTATTTTTGGTCATATTTAAGCATTGAAATTAATTTTTTAATAAAAAAAAATTTACTTTCATTTAAACGAAGTTGGGGCACGATTGACCCACTTCGGGTGCTCAAAATTTTTAGTTTTGTTTTGCCAAGTTTCAATTTTATATTTAAAATGCAATACTATTTTTTTTTGCTATAATTTATAGCAAAAAACGAACCACAATAAGTTTTCTAAAGGGAAATTATTGAGTAATTCACAAAAATGTTTCCAAAGTAGGCCGCGACTGATAAAGAAAGAGATACAAGCTCTGACACTCATAAGTACGCACGCTTCTGAATTAAATCTAAACTGCTATTTAAAGAAGAAAAAGAATTGTACGCTCCGACATTCGTAATTTATTTCATGGCCTGCTTTGGAATAGTTTTTTTGTGGATTACTCCACATTTAATAAACATAATATTGGTCAATAAATTTTTGGAATGTAATGATAAATAGCAAAAAGTTCCTCGCGAAAATAGTTTAGTAATAAATATTAAATATTAATCCTAGATCCACTTCAGTTTAAGTGGGAAAAATTTACAGTAGTACACTCAACTAATGGGTTATTTATCGCATACATTTTTTAATGCTTAACTTGTCAACTGATGGATTTACATTGTAAAACGTACGATTCGAAATTTGTTTTCAGAATATGTTGTTTCTACTGTGTAAACGTTTTCTCTAAGTGAGTAGGTTGAAAATGCCTAAGATTATTTGCATTTGTGACCATGACATATGTTTTCTCGTAATCTGGCTCGTTCAAAAATATGTTAATGTCACTTTTTTATATAATAAAAAACATATCTCTTGTCTAAGATTCGCTGGAGTCAATTATTTAGAAGATTTGGAAACATATAAAACGTTTTTTAAGAACATAAACTTTATATTAAAAATTAATCTAATTATGTTAAAAAAAAATTAAAGTATAAATTAAAAAAATATCAGAGAGGCTGAAATAGGCTATCTAGTTGGCTATCTAGTTATACAGGGTGTAACAAAAATATGTACAGTAAAGTTAACTACAGTTTCTGGGGTCAAAAATAAGTCGATTCAAGCTAACTTGATTGTATAAAAAATGGATAGTAAAAAGTTACAGGGTGTTTAAAATTTTAAAAGTGATTTTTTGCTCTTACTCTAAAACGGCCTGACATATTTTTTATAAAAATGTACATGGGATATAAGTATACAATGACCAATAGAATGGGTGGCGTTTAAAATTGTTTTAATTCTATATATTTTTCGCACTCCTTTGATTCCCCTACTTCTTTAGACAATAAAATTTATATAAAAAGATGACGCCACTGAAATCCTGTATCCTGAAATCTGCTTTGAATTTTTTGCGAGGTAGTATTTATTTGTAAAAGCCTTAATTGCTGAATTATAGGCCTCTGAAGGAAGGTCATAGTAAAAAATATTTACAATGGATCTGGGGAAATTTGTAGATGTGGCATCATCGCATCATCGCAATACATGGAGTAGATGGTAGGTATTTTTACATTTCCCCAGACATTGAGCGATTTTGTAGCCAGAAAAGCCACATAAAAAGGCAACGTTGCATTGTGCACGACGATTGGATCGAGAGATCCCTTAGGCAGATGAAAGTAACAGCAACCTTCAGTGCTGATAATTTAAAGTGATTAATGATTTTGTGACGTCATCGTCTCTTGTCATGAGAGGTTTTGTTAAATTATTCTGTAAAGTTATTGATTTGTCCTTTTGACATACCGTTTATGTCTGTCTGTCTTAACCCCCCTTCGTATTATTTTGACAGTAAACAATTGACAACACTCCCTTAGGGACCTATGTCAACAGGCAAGGGGAGGAGGCGGAAGAGAGCATAAGGACCTAATCCGATTTGCACCATTTGTCACACCAAGGTACGCAAGTATTTAAGTAAAACGCTAAGGATAAGGTCATAGAAATTGACATCGAGGAAAGCGTTGTCAACAATGTAGAGCTTGTCATCGAGGGGAGTGTTGTCAACTGTCTACTGTCAAAATGATACGAAGGGGGGTTGAGACATACAGACATAAACGGTATGTCAAAAGGACAAAGTCATTAATAACTTTAAATTATCAGCATTGAAGGTTGCTGTTACTCTTATCTGCCTAAGGGATCTATCGACTTAATCTTCATTAAAAATCTTCATTGGTTTGACGTAAGTCTTCTACCGTATTGATTTGTGTCAGTATTCCTGCAACCCCATACGATTACAAGAAGTAACTTTTGAACAATGACTAGCTTTTCTATTGAGGCAGACTGAGTTTGAAGTCTAGGGAGTCCAATCTCTAATGGATTGGCACAATGCAACGTTGCCTTTTTCTGTGGCTTTTCTGGCTACAAAATCGCTCGACGTCTAAGAAAATGTAAAAATACCTAATATTTACTCCATGTATTGCAATGTTGCCAAATCTACAAATTTCCCCAGATCTAGGGAAATTTTGAACAATTCGGCATAAGTGGCTTGCTTACTACTACAATGAAATTGTTCTATTAATTTTAAGAGAAGCCTCTTTCTCGTCTCGTACGTAAAGCGAAAGAAAAATGTTCTCTCGTCTCGGCGAGAATGCCCTTCTCTCGCTCGTGAGAGCATTTCTCTCGTTTCGTTTCTCGTAATGAAAACATATATCAAATTTAAATTTGGAAAAAAAAACATGAAAAAACTGTAAATGTTTGCAGACAGAAACAAATAATATTTCAAGTAATTTGTCTTATTAGTACCCAAATTGGCAATAAGAAGCACTTATGGAATCCTCGGTGTTTCTCTGTCTTCTTTCTGTCACAGTCGTTTTACTCAGAGACTATTTGACAGACAAAATTGAAATTTGAAGTAGTTAGTTGCCCAAATTAGGTATTAACTAAAAACGTAAATACTTTTTCTTGGAAGTCTGCTGGTAGGAGGGGGGGGGAGGGAATAAAACTGAAAACTAGAATTTTTCTTTTAAAAAACGCTTAAAAATTGCTGTCTCTTCAACTTATCTCCAAAAGACCTTTCAGAAAAATCTGACTGAACGAAAATTATGACAATTATCCCTTGGATAGTTTTTTTTTATATAGAGAAAGAGCTTTGCTCTACTGATACCTTGTAATCAGCGTCTGCCAGCTAAATCTATTAACATATTCACTCTAATTAATTTAAAATATCTACGGTACGTAACATTATTGCTCTATTTCTTTCGGTTCAAACTTTCTTATTAAGTTTTAAAAATTTTTATAATAATAACTTTGTCTGATGTCTGGAATAATAGTCGATATAAAAAAATTGCTTTACGTTACCTAAAAGTTGTACCTTCAATATAAAGTTTTGACACAAAAAGTGTGTCCAAAAAGTTTTTTACAAATGGAAAAAGTGTTTCTTACATTTCACAAAACAAAAGTTGTTAAAAAGTTCTACATCTCCTCGAAATCCATAATCAAGCATCAAATTTGATAAAAATTAAAAAATTTCTATTGTTACAAATTCAAAGTAATCAACCTGTTTATAAAAGTTGCTTTGGTAACTGTCATAACGATATAGTATTTTTTTGTGACAATAGATAAAATATCTCATTCTCAAAAATTACATTCTGTATCATATTGTATTGTCCTTTTGCAAATAAAGTTGATACATCGAAACCCAAAAAAGTTTCACTAAAATTCAAGTTAGCACCCCAAATCACCATTGAAAAGAAACTTTAGAAATTTCCTTCCGTTGTGATTCACTTTATCATTGATTGGAATATTTACTAAATAGAGTAAATTAAAATCACTTAAAAATAGGTGCAATGATTTAACTTTTATCATATTCTTTAATTCTTTAATCAAATTTTAGATTACCTACTAATAATGTATCGCAGATATTTTAGGTTCACCTGTCTACCTGTAAATACAAACAGGGCGCAACTGCCACCAACTTGACCCTTTTTGAAAAGCATGTAACCTCGAAAAGTCCGAAAGGGCGCAAATACCACACTTTCAGATAGTGCCCGCAAGTACCAACAACTCTGCCTTTCCTGACATCACGAATACCTTCACTTTCACTTTCTCTTTCCTTTATTGGATCTGCCACCCCATCAACTTGGTGGTTTTTGCTTTTAATTGATTTTCGAACTTGTTCTTCTCGCACCTGAGATCCTTGCCAAGCCACTATTGGACTGTCTGCGACTAGAGATTATTGAACAACCTTTATTGTTTCAAGTTTAACAACTTACCTGCGCTTAAAGACATTATAGACATGAACATGCTTGACTTGATTCCACTTTCCCAGCAACAACCGATTTGTGTTTGGTTGTTATGTATTGTTAACTTAATATTTCTATTTCCATTTTACCATCCTGTTTACTTGCTAATTATCACAATATTTTCCCACCTTTGAATTTTTTCTATTATCCACATTAAATGTTGTACACTTTTGTGCCACACTTAAATTTTACTCAATAGTTCTGTATGGCATTTTTAAATATTCATGTTGGAAACGTCTCCTCACGCAGTATTGTTCGCCCTTATTAACCTTTTAGGTATGTACTTATCTTTTTAGTCTATAAGTTGAATTTTTGTAACATCATTATTATTTCATTTGTAGACCTGATGATGGCATAATACCGAAACCGGTTGTCTTCTAATCAATAAAATACATTAATTTTAGTAATATTTTACTTTTAGAATAAATGTTAGATTTTTAGATTTATATGTCTCTACTTACTGGTCTATCAGTATAAAATAAAGTTATCATAAAATACCTTAATAGTTTATCATTTATAAATTACTATAACATAATAATAATAATTAAGTAATAAATAAAAGTTATATATTATTACAATATTAAATAAAACAAAAATTGTTACCCTGTATTTATAGAAAGCTTCGACAAATAAATTTCTATTTAGGTAAAAGTATTTTTTTTGTATAAGATAAAATCTTAAAGCTTAAAGGGACTGTCCCCAATATGTACCTGTTTATTCAATTGACTACCTGTATTTTAATTTTAAAGATAACTTTAGGGCCAACTGTTGTTTGGGTGAAGGTAAACTTTACAAATGGAAAAGAATTAAAGTTATTTTAGTCTAGAACGTCACTGTCTCCTACTAGCCATTAGATCATGCAAATAAAGTTAAATACAGTATCTCTAAACAAAACTTGGCTTAGCATTGACCATTTTTAATAAGCTGAATACCGATATCCGCCATTTTTATCTAAATTTTGAAGCACCTCCCCCATAACAAACTTCCTATTTAAGCAATAGGAGCAAATTCAGATGAAACCTTTGAAAAGCTACAAAAAGCTACTAACAAATTCAGCAGGATCATCTTCAACAAAAAAAGACCATTCTTTATCTGTATCAAGATAAGGATTAACGACGTTAACAGTACAATAATATAAAATTTATTTTAATTATGACGCTAATCACAAACAACGAGCAATAAAAAAATATTACAAATTTACTTAACAAACACACAACAGAACTTAAGGAAGAAATTAAAGTATTTAGAAATATTTATACAAAACAAATAATTGATCTAAATAGTAAATATAAAAATTTAGAAAAAAAGTAGTACAATTAGAAGAGCCCATAAAAAAATAATATTACAATCTTTGGTTGCGAAACCGAGAAAGAAAATCTACTACCCAAGACTGTACAAACTATAAATGAAATATTTTCTACCAGTAATTCTGAAAAGGATATCAAAAACATTTGCAGTATTGGAAGCAAAAACACCATCATCTTAGAGTTCGTATCTTTTCTAACAATACAAAAAATACTCCAAAATCTGCGTAAATTAAAAGGAACTGGCATCTCGATCACAAACAACCTACATCCCGAAGACCAAAAACAGCAAAAAATACTTGTATGCCACCTTAAGAAGGCCAAATAAGAAAATTTAAAGGCATATATAAGAAATTACAAATTATATATCAACGGCGAAGGATATATAGCAGAAGACTTGGAGAAAGATAGTAAAATCAACATCTCACAAAATTAAGGAAATCAGTGCCCCACCAACTCCAAACACTAGGGAAGATTCAAACCCATTCTCAAAATTAAGCCCCGATCTTTCGGAAATTCAGAAAACTCAAATCAGCAGTAATCCTCCTAACATGCCAAAATCAGGAAGAAAACCAGTAGATGGAAATACAAAGAATTCCACGGAAAGATTGCTTGGGCACAGAATCAATAAAAAGTAGAGAATCGTGATTTTATTAATTACATGCTATCAGCTGTTTGTTTTTCATAATTAGGTAGGCGGATATAATTTTTTATACATAGTTTCCTGGACTATTATACACATTTTATTATCTTAATAAATTTTAAACTTTTATATATTATATTATATATTATTATAGTATTTACGAAGTTTTAAATTTTAATAGTATATTGTTTCACGAGTGACGAAAAATGATTTTCGACGAGTAAAACACTATACTTTTTCTACGAACTCTATTATGTCATGTAGGTACCTACTAAAATGAAAAAAAAAACAAACGTTAGCAAATGCTTTATTTTGTGTTAGGAATAACAAAAAATTAACCAACAATTAAATATTTCAGAAATATTATTTATTATTTAAATATTGATATTGTTCAAAATTATGGGGGTATCACACTCAAGCTTTTTATTTATTGAGGTAGATGCCGACATATTTGTTCTACTGTTAAATGTCATTTCAGATGATGATGCGCCATAATCGGATGAACTAGTAGTTTCCTTATTTTGTACAGATTGTAAAATTTTGGTTTGTATTTGGTTTTTACTGTTCGTGGATTCATCAACATATCCTTCCGCAACACTACTAGATTTCCAACCACCGTGCTTTTTTAACAGAAGCAAGTCACCTCCTGCATCCACTAATATCTTGAGGATTCGGAAGCGTTAAAAACTGAGCAATTTCGTTAGGAAATTTACTGATTTTATTAATTCCAACAACCTGTCTGCTGCTACACTTTCCATTCTGATAGTTAATAAAGAATCTTGAATTAATTTGATCCATGTTTGCGGGACGTAGGCTCATATATTTTTTAGAAATATCATAAAATAGTCCAGAAATATGAAAAGAACGCGGAACTTTTGTTTTTGTATTACGGATTTTAACTAACAGAATACTTCCAGTATCCTTTACATCGCTTATTGTTAAATCTTTTAGTTCGTGGCAACGACAAGCGCCAGATAATCCAAAAACTAATGCTACCTACAAATATTAGTAATTATATATTAAGTATTTGTTAAAATAAACATAATAATTCCGTTACCTTTGTTATTAAATATTTATAGTCAGATGCATTCTTTAGGAAAGTCTTTATGTCTTCAGGCGAAAAAATTTTGGATTTTTGGCTTTTAAAACCATCAGATTTTCTTTTCAAAAGCGAACGTAACTTTGGATATTTACTAATATCGACATCATTTTTAACAGAGAGTGTAGTTCTTTGCATCGAATAAATGGACCATAACGTCGACGGTTTAAAATTTGAACATATTTCTCCAAAGTATGCTAGTAGTACAGTTTCCGAAAATGTTTTCACTTTATTTTTTTCTCTCCAGTCCAAAAATTTGATATAAATTTCTTCATATCTCTTTTTTGATTTGGCCGGTAATAAATCTGAAGAGGTTTCTTCAGCTTTAAAAATAATTTCTGGGGGAGTACAATCGCTTTCTGACTCAGACATCATGAAAATGTGTTAAATTTAGGACGAACTGAAACTGACAGTTCTCAAAAGTGATAAAACTTCAAATAAACAAATGAAAACCAGGAAACTAGATGTAGATTGGTTTAATTTGCACTATTTTTATACATTTTTATTTTATCTTTAATTCATTAAAGTTTAGGTAAAAACGCATATAGAATTTAATGAGCATCTTTTTATTTCATTATTAATAATTATAAGCTGCCAAAATATTATACGAGGCGACTGATATATGAAAATATGTAACAACTTACTTTCGTCACTAGAGACGAAAGTAAACGTTATGGGATTTTTTCTCACTAGTGACGGAAATCAAGTTTTCGCTGAAAGTATCCTGTGGCGAAAGATGTCTTTTTGTAAGAGTTCGTAGAAAAAATAATTTTTCTAATTACTAGTATAATATTGTATTGTTAGAGTTTATATTTTTATAAACCAGGACCTCCTTTTTCTAACGAGCTCCTGGAAAAAAGGTCTTTAAAACATTCTTTATTTACAGCTTTCAATATTAAAATGCGTGGTATTTGCGTAAAAAGCGTGGCATTTGCGTAAAAAGTGTCGCATTTGCGTAAAAAAACGTGGCATTTGCATAAAAAGCGTCGCATTTCCGTAAAAAGCGTGGCATTTGCATAAAAAGCGTGGCACTTTACTAAAAAGCGTGGCATTTAGGTAACAAGCGGGACATTTTCGTACTTTGGCGTCACGCGTGCAAACAAGTGAAAAATCGTGTCATTTATGCCTAAAGCGGGACATCTGGCAACCCTACTTGTAAGCCAATAGAAAGAGTTACGTTTTAAAATTGTTTTGAAATATACATAATGCCCAAAAAAGTGTGGCATATCAATGTTATATTTTTTTATGGAAAGCTACATATTTTGTTGCATTTATGATCAAAAATGATTACTATCTATAGTGGTCATAGTAATAAATTTAGACCATAAGTGTTAAACATTAAGAATCTGTTTTAGAGTGCATAAATGCAAAAAATGTAGGGTTTTCATAAAAAAATCTTCATGTTGTTTTCTGAGATATTTTGTATATTTTAAAATAAATATTGGAACGTAATTCTTGTCTTACATGTATTTTTTTAAAAATTGTTAAGTTCCGTACCATATGTGGTGAATTACACTATATAATTACTTTGAATTACCTAGGTAACACGACAACTCCCGCCGCCTGGAAATAGTACAACTTACCTCCTCCTCTATACCCAACTACAAATAGCGGGCAAAAAATTGACGAGCCACTTTTCGCAATCATCAGAAGGACAACAATATTAAAGTATAATATGTTTTTAATATTTTTATATAGGTAATATGTTGTAGTCCTACAAAGTGTTGCTGAATTTAAACTAAATTTAATTAAGAGCTTATTTATGCCTTCACTACGAAAACAAAAATGCTTATTTTTTTCCTTCAAATAAGCATGAATTTCTCTCTGTGTTGATATTTAAAGCTTTTATCTTAATCGACCGAATATGGTTAGTTTTATGAAGACTTTACACGGAAAAAAATTGTAGAACAAATTTCTACAATTATAGATTTTTTCTCTACAATAAATAGTACATATAGGGACAGGGACAATTTGTAGTAAAAATTTCCAAATATTTGTGGAGAATGTATTGTAGAGTTATTATCTACAATATTTAGTAAAAATATCCAAATGCATCATAAGAATTGTTCTACAAATTGTTATAATTTTTGCTATTCATTGTATGAATTTATATTAAAAATGTATTGCTTTTTATGAAAATAAATACGAAAATTTTAGAAAATAAATAGTAAAAATTCATACAAATTGTAGTAATTTTTAATAAAACTTGTAGTAGTATTCCATAATTATTATAATTATAACCTAGAAAAAAATGTTCCTTAATAAAATATTCAATTTATTGTTTTAATATAAAAGATACAAAGTCTTAATTAAATTATGTAATAAATAACAGTAATAATAGCACCCTCAGTCTCAGTTGGCTTTTCTGCACCTGAAAAATATGAAATAAAAATTAATAACAATTGAACTGTTCATACCCTTAAAACGGGGATATTTATCACCTTTACACTGATTTGGATATTAAATGACTAAGTCAGATAACTAACAAAAATGAGAAAGTAGGTATGTCACAATTAAGACAAAAAACATCATTGAATTTGACACAAAATTCGATCGTTGGCCACAACATTCGATCGTTGGCCACAACTGTTTTTCTTAAAATAATCTACTAAGGTTATTTAAATTAGTTATCTAAAGGTAAATTATTCAGAAACAATAATAAATGTACTTACCACCAATAGAATTTATTATTAAAATTTTCTCAAACGCATCGGTGTTTATAATATAATAATGTGTTATAGGTACTCGTATATGTACCATGCTTTGTGAACATGGCGAACGGCTACTGCTGTCTGGCCATTTATGATCGACGTCAGAAAACGTTGGCCAATAGCAGAATTCTGTTTTGTTCACATGACTTAGAATTTCTACAATATTATAGAATATTTTTGAACAAAATTGAATATTTTTCATAAGAAGGGATGTAAATTATTACTATTTTTTTGTAGAAAAAATTACTATTTTTTGTAGAGATAATTATTAATTTTTGTACAAATTTTTTCAGAAGTTAGTAGTAGTAATTACGATAATTGTAATAAATTTCTACTTCTACAAACAATAGTAAAATATACTAAACATTGTGGAATTCTTTCCTATTGTTGTAGCATTTTATTCGACAATTCAGTTGCTACAATAATGAATAATTTTTAACTATAAATTGTAGTAAAATTTTCTACAAATTGTTAAGTATTTTTCTACAAGTCTACTACTACAACATTGTAGTAAAATTTTCTAGTCACATTTTTTTCCGTGTATGACCGCTTGAATGCCTTTAAACTTTGTTACCAAATCAGATTTACTTACATTTGTTATAGATTTTATAGCCAAATTACGCGTTCACTATATTTAAATTGACCAATTCCGAGAAGATTTTTCCATTTATACTCAGTCCAATTGGCCCGCGCCCAATAGAAATTCATCAGATGACTTTAACGATCGGTTAAGTCAGAAACCCACCTGTTCGTGAATTCGAGGATTCGGAAATTTTATTAGACCTTTTAAAAGGAACCCTAAAACTTGACCCGAGGTATAATTTGGAATTCGGTTGGGATTTATTTATGGAATACTGTTACATAATGTTTAGGAAATCAAAATTAATGGGGCAGCAAATTGACAAAGAAAGAAATATTTTGTATAATTATTTTTGACTAGTGATTAAAAAAAGGCATTTAAAGTTGTAACGTTTATTATTTTCTGTAAAAATATATAATTCTATAAAAATTTATAGAACTCTTATTTTGATTCAAATGAAATAGACCAAAAAAGTATTATTTTAAAACGTATATAATTTATCGGGTTTTCGTAAAATTCAGAGTCAAACAAATAATATTAACCACAGGGCAATAACACTTGCAGGATCGGTCATAAATAAAGCAATAAACAAAGTAATAAAAATGTTAAAGATAATGAAAGAACATTTAAATAAAAATTACTTTTTGTTAGTTATCTATTTATTTATGAATTTCATTTACACTTTTTGCCAGTAAAACATTTTTTTTATACTGTCCCAATGATGAAAAAAGCATTCATCAAAAAGCCATATTTTATGATAAAAATCAAGCAGGTTGTAATAAATATTTATTAAACATAATTCTATGATAAATTATTACGAAATAAAAATAAATGTATAGGTATCTAATATAACTCATAGCAACTATTTACAAGAAAACATAAACAGGAATCCAAAATAGACTTGTAATATGATACTGTATATTTTGGATGTATTACTGGCAAGTCTATATATCGACCTACACTGTGGTGCGGGAAGTGGTGAAGAGGGGGGAAGTTTGCCGGTTTGAAATAATTTCAAACAAGGACTATGGCACCGCTATTAGTTTATTAGTTTTTTCGATCCCTTACCATTTAGGTGTGGCAAAGAAAGAAGAGGGGGAAGTTGGAGGATAGGAAGTAATTTTTTTGTTGGTTCAAAATTAGAGGGTGTTTATGTTCGCTATAGGCTAATTTTATTATAGTCAATCATAATTCATAATTGTGGATCAATGAATTTCATATATTGAAGGTTGGGAAAAAAATAATATTTCGAAATTTTTTTTTAATCATAATACTAAAGCTCTTTAAGAGCCCCGCATACCACAAATATTTCGTTTTTTGACCGTAGGGACCGTAATTTTCAAAATATTTTTTTTTTGTTTTTACTGATCGATTGGTAATTTTTATACAATTGGAGGCTGTTTCTTACATTTTTGAAAAAAAATTTATGAATTTTTTATTTTCTAAACTACGATAAAAATTAAAATTCTAAAAAACAAGCTCCTCTACAAGTAAAATTTAAAACCGATTAAAAAAAACCGCAGAATTTTTTCTCACGAAATAAGGGATTTATGATCAAAATAAAATTTAAATAATTGCCACTGATTTTTGCTGCCATCGCAAAACCCGGCGGATCTCAATAGAACTAAGTAATACGTAGACTATCGGAGACGAGATTCCATATATACACTGGAAAACATAACACTGAAACACTTAAGTATAAGTATTTTATTGAAATACATACCATTAAGTATCTCGTAATTATCATTAATACATGTATTTTATTACAAATCTCTTTGTTTAAAATTAGAGTTCATGGCAAAATTATTTTTATTATACACTATTTGAGAAAATGAGAAATATATATACATTTGCTGTTATAAAAATTATTCATTGCACCGACCGGATACGATAGAACGAAGTAAAAGAAAGAAGAGAAAGAAAAGCTTGACGACCGAAGACAAGTCCATTGTTTTAAAAAATCCAAATATCTAAGAGTACCTATACAGGTTACGATAGGTTATACTAATTTGAGACTGTATAACGAGTGTATCTATTGTTATCTACGCTGTGCAGTGATATTATTCGTATACCGTGGTGATAGTGTTTGTTGTATGATTAGCTTTTCATAATGAATAATACAAAAACAAACTACAAAGAATCTAAAATACCTAATAAAAACTATTTATGTTATTCTTTAAAAATAAAAAACTAACCATATTGGAGTATATTGGACGACGTAAGTAAATATTAATTCAATTTTTTGTGGTTTACATTAGATACCTACTTAGGAATTGCTACCACACGTAGCTCGTGCGCAGAACGACAGATTGTGTCAACAGTACCGGTTAAAAAGTATATTGATTATGCCTAGTTAGTTTCTCACATAAAAATTATTATTTTTATTAATGTTTTGGGAGAAAATTGGGAGGGTTTTCTACGAGCGTAAGTAAAGTATTGGCTGTGATTTTTATCATTTGCAAGAATTGCTCCTTAATCTAAATATACCTTGTATGCACGAAAAAAACGTTAAGGAATAAACAGAAAAATGTGTTTGAAGATATAGAATCTTCTGCTTTTAAAGAAATGGTAAAAGCGGCAGAAGAAGAAATCATCTTAGCAAAGGAAAGCGGTACCGTTGGATCAGATGGTATTGCCGAAATCACTGTTATATGCGATGGAACATGGGGAAAACGTAATTATAGTTCATTATCTGGAGCTGCAGCAATAATCGGAAAACGTACCGGAAAAGTTTTATTTTTAGGTATAAGAAATAAATATTGCAGGGTATGTGCTAGATCCTCAGCATCCCAAAAATAATTACCTCCCCATATCTGTTTTAAAAACTGGAGTCAAGCTTCCACTGGCATGGAATCATCAATAACTGTAAAAGGTTTCAAAAATAGTGAAAAAATACTTGAACTAAGATTTACAAACTTTATAGGAGATGGTGACAGCAACTGCTATAAGCAAATTTTAGAGGCACGACCTTACCTAAAAATGGTTCAAAAAGTTGAATGCAGGAACCACCTTCTAAGAAATTTCTGCAATAAAATTGCAGATGTTTGTTCCAGAGCTGGATTTGGCACTAAAGATTTAAGAATGAAAGTCAAATCAAAAATTTTAAAACTGAGAACTGCTGTCACTGAAGCTATAAAATTCCGAAAAAATGAAGAAGGCTTCGATCACAGCCAGAAATCTGTTAATTTAAAAAATGATTTGTTAAATATTTTACAACATGAATTTGAGGAACATGAAAAATGTGTTTTAAAATATTTTTGCACCAAAACAACTCCGGACAGTGACAATTTAATACCAAATTTAAAAAAATGTGGGCGGTATCAAAAATTAATGGAATTTTGGTGAATAATAGCAGTAGTTTAATTGAAGACACAGATAGTAATTCAGTGGAACAATTTAACAATGTGATATGTAAGTTTATAGGGGAAAAACGTATTAATTATTCATTAAGAAGGCAATACCAAGGACGTTGTTACGCAGCTGCCCTTAGCTATAATAATAAAAGATCTGTCTATTATAGTGTACATAAATATCATACTGACCATAGTCCTACTGCAAGAAGGCAGCGCCAGTTTGAAGCAAGACGGCTACGTACAAGCAAAAAAAAATTGTACGGAAAAAACTATTTCCTGACTCTAATACCAAAAAGGATTATGGGCCAGAATGCGAAAAGCCAGATATGACTGATGAAAGTTAAGGATTATGGGCCAGAATGCGAAAAGCCAGATATGACTGATGAAAGTTTTGAAGAAGCTAAAAATATTTTTTTTGAGTCTTTAAAACGGACCGATGAATAAATGTCATCGCTTGAAATACGGACTAAAAACCATGCCAATAATTTTGAATGGATAGAGATCAGAAAACATTTATTAACAGCTTCGCGATTTAGGGATATTTGCAAAAGGCGCAAAAATACACCATGTGCTTCATTAGTAAAATTAATTTTAACCCAGCCATTTATTCAGAGCAGTTCAACCGATTGGGTGAAGCAAAATGAAGATTATGTTAGGCAAATACTTCAAGAAAGTCAATCACTATTATAGAATCCAGCAGAATCTTAATAAATAAAAAATATCACTGGTTAGCAGCTACCCCTGATGACCTCTGGGTGAAAAGGGACTTGTAGAAATAAAATGTCCATACTCAGCACGGAATAAGAGTATTGAGGAGGGTATCAAAAACAAAAAAATAACAATATGGACAGCTTCTAAAAATACATTTAAATTAAACAAAAGCCATAAATGGTTTTACTAGGTGCAGGATCAGCTACAAGTTACAAATAGACAATATTGTGTGCTTTGTGTTTGGACATTGACAAATATGAGACTAGAGACAATTTTGAAAGATAAAACATATTGGCAAGAACGCATGTATCCTTACCTGGAAAAGTTTTTTTTAATTGTCTCTTACCGGAAATTGTAGATTATCACTTAGCAAGAGTGATTACTATAAAAGAGCCAGATTATATATTAGTAGCTATTAAGCAACGTAATATAAAGAGAAAATAAGTTAGTGGATTTTTATTTCTATTTAATTTATAAAAACTAAATAAAGTCATCAAAACAAATAAGTAAGGAGTATAACGAATTTTGAGAGAAATAGTAATTAGTCAAAAAATATATCATATTTTCTTTTATCAAATATAATAATATAAGATTTGATCAATTAGAAAATATTTCAAAATAAAATTAAACTAATTTTTTAAACATTTAAATTAAAGTACCTATCCTTTTTTTGATCAGGTTATATATTATAGAAATATACTTAATTTTTACAAAAAACATTCCCTTTAATCTGGTGAAGAAGTGAGGATATATTAATAAAACTTTTATTTTTTTAAAACCTGAAAACTCTGACGAACATCAACGGCTTTTGTACTTTACCAATTAAACCAACAATTAAACAGGAAGTTTAAATAAATTTACATATGAAGTTCGAATTGTAAGTATTTATATTATAGTCCTCCTGTGATCCATTTTTTAATTTTTAATAATTTTGTATTATATTTGTAAATTTAATTATCTAATAATTAAATAATCATATTTATTATTCTCCTTAAAAAATGAGAAAACTAACTAAGTTGGTGTCTTTTATATTTTTTTTAAAAACAAATTGAAACAATACAAATTAGATCTTTCTGTTCTAATTAAAAAATTAAAGATTACAAATCGATATACTTTTATTTTGATATAACCTTATTAGTAATAGCCAATAAATAAATAAATAAATAATAAATATTCCCAAAGCGCAAAGATAAAATAATATTTGCAGTTGTTTCAGTGTATGACTTATCGAACTACATGAGCCCGTAAAACAAAGAAACGAACATTTTCTGTTTCAGCATAGAATCCCGTATAGCTCGACCTCGCGCGGTGTGTGTGGCTCTTAATAGCTACTAAACAAAAATTACAAAAAGAAAATCGGTTCACAAACAGAAGAGAAAATGGTAATGAAATATTTTGTGTTTGCCTATATATAGATACTAGGTGTTTTCCCACCTCGACCGTTACCACTTTGGCCGTTTTCACTTCCACTTCGGCCGTTTTGAAAAATCTATCTCTATATCTTTTTGTCCCGTTTCGGCCGCTTGTCCTTTTCATGCGTTTCGGGTAAAATGGATAAGCTGCATTTAGGCCGGTCAATGTACAGGGTCATTCACTATAAATTACTCACCATTTATTATCCTTATTATTGCATATACAAAAAAATGTTTTTAATATAAGTTGTGTGGTTATTATTGAGCTTTGTTAAAATGACGTGCAGACTTCACGGAATACAACAAAAAATAATATTTTTTTAAAAGGGATACCCTGTATATTAAGAAGGTAAAACAAGGTAGAATTTCTTTATTTGCACATTATAAGATTAGAAAATTCCCAAATAAACTATAAACAAATTGCCTAAGGGTGACAGCAAAGTGAAGTGTAATAAGGATTAATAAAGGATCATATTGTTTATGTAAATTAGTATCAAATTCGAAAGAAATTTTTCTTCTTGGTGTATAGTAGAAATGGATTTCGGTGAGATTCGGCTTTTTTTAGATCCTTTTTTCCCGAAAAACAAGCGAAATTCGAAAAAAAAAATAAGACCAAAAAGTTGTCCTTATATTTTCTTTTAAATTCTTGATTATTTTGGCTTTTACTTGATAAAAACCCAAACATGGTAGATTTTCACAAACACTTTAAAAAAAATATAAAAAAATAAAAAATTACAGACAATTAATTGTTTCGAAGTACAACTTCTTCTTCAAATGTGACTTATTTACATTTCGGTATCCAATATATATTTAAAACAAACTAATTAGTCAAGGTACATAGGAAAAATATATTAATAAAATTCCAATAAGTTAGGTACTATCATTACCGGGATTATCTCATAGAAAACATCAGGTAAAGAGATTTAATAAAGGTAGTTCTCGAAAATTGTATATTGGTCAAATAGGCCGTACTTTTAAAAAATGTTATTCATAACATTACCAAAGTTATTTATAGATAATTTTAAAATTTTACATATAGATAATAAAGGCATTAAATTAAACCATTTAGAAACACAAATAAATAGATTTAAAAATTCAGGTAACCTCTTAAATAATAAATTAGATAATTCTGGTAATGATAGTATCTTATTTAAATTTTATTGATATATTTTTTTTAAGTACCTTGACTAATTAGTTTGTTTTGAATATATATTGGACACCGAAATGTAAATAAGTCACATTTGAAGAAGTTGTACTACCAATTAATTATCTGTAATTTTTATTTTTATTTTTTTTAAGTGTTTGGTTTTTCTCATTTTAATATTATGGATTTTCATCTGAAACAATCAATTTAAAAGAAAATATAAGTACAACATTTTGTTCTTTTTTTTTTTCGAATTTTGCTTGTTTTCGAGAAAAAAAGCATCTAATAAACTCAAGATGATAACGAAATGAAATACGAAAAAAAATTAAGAAACGAAAAATTCTATTTTTAGTGGTTTGATTCAAAATAATTATGAAAATTGGAAAAATTTACTATTTTTGAGTAAAAAATTAAATTTCAAATTAATTTAGACATTTATTGTAAGACACTAACGACTTTAAAGATATTAACCCACATTTACGGCTTCTTTGTAAATATTAACGAATATATGAACAATTACCAATATTTATCGATTCTTTACAAGAATAACTGATTTTTATCTAATAACTTTTAACCTTAGTAACTAAATAGTAGTTTGTGCAACGTGGATATGATAGCCATATCGCACGAAGACGAAATTTGAGCACGACGCCGTAGGCGGAGTGCTCAATCATCTGAATGCGATGTGAATAATCCACTTGAGTTGTACAGTATATTTTTTCTACGACCCACTAACGAAAATTTACAAATAAAAAAATATTTTAGGTTATTAGGACAAAATAACTAATTTTAAAATAATTTATGACTTTTAATAATTTAAAAAATAAAATAAACGAAAAAAAAAGCAAAAAAGTTCAAACTCGAGTCTTCCGTGTGGAAGGCAGGAACGCTGACCACCTATTCTTTTATTTTTGTTGCTTTAATACTCGTAACTAAATTGACTTCATATAGTTTTATTTAAATTAACAAATTGTTTATACTTATAGACGAAATAAAAACAGAACTGCTATTATTTATGGATTCTACACAAGAATAACCCATTTTAGTGCATGTTTAATCTCAATAACTAAAAAATATACTGACAATTAGTTTGACAGAATTGTCACTAATTTAAAATTTTAAAAATAATAGCAGTCGGTTGATCAAAATATAAATGAACGGTGATTAGTGGATTTAATTTTTTTGCAGTGTTCTCACTACCTATAATGGATATGAAATATATTCGTTCAGTTGAAGGCAATAGCATACTTTTTCGTTTTGTCATCTGTGCGTAGATAAGCTAATATCCATGTGGGAGTAGAAAAAAATAATATGCGAACAATTATTGGTTCCACAGAATTGTCACTAATTTTTTAAACTAGAATGAAAATATATAATGCTTGGCATTCTATATTATACTCTTTACAGTTTAACAAGCCTTCTTAACTCCCATTTTAAATCAGATTTTTTTCAGGATCACTAGGCTTTATTCCTTTATAAAGCTTAATTTTTCCTGAATATGTCAATTTTATATCGTTTTTTTTTGTCTGAATTGGGATTTTTTTTCAATATTTTAACCCCCTTATCTCTTAATTTTTTTTTATTTATTTATTCATTCCCCTATAGAGCTTGAGTTTTTACTAAACATTTTGTATTGGTTCTGCTTTTGGTTTTTGATTTGTATTTTTTATTTTAACCCCTTTTGATCCCCATTTTATTCAGATTTTTTTAAATCAATAGGCTTAATCTCCGTATATAGCTTGATTTTTCCTGAAATTGATATTATTTTTATTTTATGATTTTTTTAACCCCCTTTAACCTCTCCATTTTTAATCAGATTTTTTTTCAAAATCAATAGGCTTCGCTTCTTTGTAAAGCTTGATTTTTTCTGAAAATTTTAAGATGATATTGTTTTTAATTTTTGTTTTATTATTTTTTTAAAGTTTTAACCCCCCTTATCCCCTCTATTTTTAATCAGATTTTTTTTAAATCAATAGATTTCGTCCTGTTGCAGAACTTGATTTTCCTGAATATGTCAAGTTTATGTTGTTTTTCATTTTTGATTTATGAATTTTTTTTAATTTGAACCTCCTTGACACCCCATTTTTATTCAGATTTTTTAAAAATTAATAGAATTCGTTGCGTTTTAAACCTAAATTTTTCCTGAAAATTTCAAGTTGATATTGTTTTTAATTTTTATTTTATGATTTTTTTTTAGTTTCAATCCTCCCTTGACCCCTCCATTTTTAATCAGATTTTTTCAAAATCAATAGACTTCGACCCCTTATAGAGATTGATATGTCCTAAAAATTTTAAATTTATTTTGTTTTTCGTTTTTAATTTATTTTTTTATTTTTAACTATCCTTAGCCCCCCATTTTTAAGCAAATTTTTTAAAAATGAATAGGCTTTGTACCCGTATAGAGATTGATTTTTCCTAAAAATTTTAAGTTCATATCAATTTTCGTTTTTAAGTTATCATGCGGACAAAAACGTGACATCGGACGGACAGACGAATGGACATTTTTAAAACTTGTTTAAAATTTGATGAGAAAGATTTTGTTACAAAAATTTTTAAATTTGAATGAATATTAAAAATTTTGGTTTCTTGAAAATAAACCTATAATACTCTTCGCAGACTATTGAGTGAAGATATAATATCAAAAACATTGTTAGAAAGGTGCTAAACATGAATTATGATTGGTGGATTTCATATACATTCTAAAATCGATATTTAGTATACCAGGGGTTGCAATGAGACCAGGGCCACATTAAATTTTTTTTTTATTTATAAAACGATTTGAGTCAAATTTTAGACAAACATACAAGGCATACTTTAGAATTGACGTTTATACATACTTACTTAAACATATTTGTCAACTTCCGGTTGTTTCAGAAAATTAATTAGGTTTTATTTTTTAAATGGATCACCCTGTATATTTTATGTTTTTGGGATCTACTGTTCAAATTACATATTGCAAAATTTCAGTTTTTCTGTTCAGAATTCTCAAATTAGGAAACAGTAGTTTTCTATTATAACCGTTAAAATAATAATTTAAAATTTAATTAAGAACACAATAATTAGTTTTTGTTTTTGTAGAATGAGAATACGGAAAAAACATAAAAATAATATTTATAGTAGGTTTTGTATTCCTTTTTTTTTTAATTGAATAATTCAATTTTTGTCACATCTTTTAACTTATATAAAGTATTTATTTTATTTCAAATCAATGACATACCTAAATAATTAAATATTTCAAATAGAACCAATTTAATATATGGAATGAATTAAAAAAAAATGCGATGCACTTTTTAATAATTAATACCTATATTAAGAAAACAAAGTTAGCAAACTTAGCACAGGCATCGTCAAAACTAAAAATATTCAAATAAAATTGTAAACTAATAACACCCTTTTCTTAAATTTAATTAACAAAAAATATTAATTGTATATAAACAATTATAATTATAATTTTTTAATAAAACAATAATTTAAACCAAAAGATAAAATAATGAACTAAATAAAAGTCACTGAAGAAGGCTATCCAATCAGGGGCCGAAAGCTGTTATATTAAAACAAAAACAATAATTTGAAATTTAATTACCAAGAAATCAACCATTGTTCAGATTTAAATATTTTTCTTTATATTCACCTATTAAAGTAACATCCTGTATATGAAATCCATTATTTAGAAAGAAAAAGTTTAAAAAAATAAATTTATTATTACAGTAAATTGTCATCAATTCATTTTTTATATAATTTATTATAAGAAACAATTAGAAAATAGTATATAATAAATTATTAAATATTTTTAATAGATTTGGACTGTAAAAATATTAATATTTAAAAAATTACATTTTAATCAGTTCATGTTTTTCCCTCTCTAGATTAATAAGACTGTCATACACCAATTTTGTTTTCTAACATCCTTTAAAATCCCGTGGCGAGCGAACATTAACCAAAAAACCAATAACTTATCTGAAAAATCAGTCCGAACATTAATTCAGTTTTCTACGCATATGCATTAGATACCTCCTGAGAACAAGAGAATAAAAAAGAATAGGCACCTACAATAGATTTACGACTAAAACCAGGCCCGACTGACACTCTCATAAATATTGTTTATGTTTAAGTTGAATGTCTGAGGTACAGGTGAGCTGGCAACGCCGACAGGTTACCATTGGGTCCCATTACTCCTCCCCAGGTAAGCCCGAGACCAAGAATCACTTCTCGAGTTCTTCAGTCGAGTCTGAGCGCGGACCGTGTGCACTGCCGTGACCGTTCACCTTGTATTCGTAACAAATGTGCACATGTGAAATCACAAACCGCGACGGTATTTACAATCAAAACATCTCTGCACCGGACCTTTCAGTGACCAAACAGTGCCTAATTCGAACCGCTAATCAGTGCCGATAATCCTTTTTTAACTATCAAAACGATAATTAACCTGTGCGAGAGTTTTATTGACCTGCAACAAGTGTTTAACCTCTTTTAAACCGCAGTATACCCGATTTGTGAATGAAAGTGAACCAACCACCCGAATTAACAGCCATAGTAAGTGCCAGTGGTTCAAATAGTGCTAAATTCTAGTTTGTTTTCATAGAAGTTTTAAAAAGATCCCGTCTGTAAACGGCCATATTGCATACCACACGGAGAGAGACACAGTGCGGTTGTTATGCGAGATAGAGTGAGCACCTCGCGCTCTCCAGAGGCTGAACGACTTGCTACGCGGGGAGTGGAACTGAGGAATGTTAGAGTTCTTCATCTAACACACGTGCATTGATATTAAAGAAATGTTATAAAAAAAACATCGTTACTATTAATTGATAAATAATGCGTCGGTAGTAAAACTATAAAAAAATGTGGCGAATCATAAATTCTTTTTTACTCTTTGGTGCCATACTTATCGTAGGGGGTCGCACGCCCGGTCCGGGACCGGGAAGAACTTCTTTTGCCGCGGAACCATTCTTCGGATACTCGACTCAAATGCAATCGCGCGCCGTCGATACTCGCGTTACTCTCGAAATTCTGGAAGAACAACAACGAGGAAAGGCTGTCGGGAAGATTCCAACGAAACCAGGATTTACCTACCGATTTAACGAACCACCGAAAGAGTTTACTCTGGATGCGAACACGGGCGAAATCAAAACAAACGTTATTCTTGACAGGGAGAGCATGAAAAATGACAGGATCGATTTGGTAATTTTATCTAGTCAACCTACTTACCCTATCGAAGTCAGAATCGTTGTAGTGGATATAAACGATAATTCTCCAGAGTTTCCTGAGCCTAGTATAGCAGTGTCGTTTTCTGAAAGCGCAGCTGCTGGGACTAGGTTGCTCCTAGATTCGGCTACGGATAGAGATATCGGAGTGAACAGTATCAGCGATAATTATACAATCACAGCAGGAAATAAGGACGAAAAATTTAGACTAGTAGTTACTCCTAATCCCACAGGAGAAACTTCCTATCTACACCTAGAAACTACGGGAAAATTGGACAGGGAAACTCAAGGTTATTACGTTTTGAATATATCAGCCAGGGACGGTGGTAAAATTCCAAAATACGGTTACCTACAAGTAAACGTAACCATTTTAGATGTAAATGATAATCCGCCCATATTTGATCACAGCGATTATATTGTTTCTTTGAATGAAAGCGTACCGCCTGGCACCCCAGTGTTACAAGTAATGGCGACTGACAATGACCTGGGGGATAACTCAAAAATAACTTATTACCTCGCCGATACCGAGCATCAATTCACCGTTGATCCCGAGACAGGCGTAATTTCAACAACGGAAATTTTAGAATGTCCACAGCAAAATTGTATTCATCCATCAAAACCCGGGGGTGCTTGTCCTAAAAGTTGCGTGTTTACGGTGTTCGCAAGGGATCACGGTACGCCACGACAAGACGGCCGGACTTATGTTACAGTGAATTTGGTCGACGCTAACGATCACGATCCGATTATTAAATTTAGATACTTTCCTAGCACAGCGGGATTTGCGACAGTGGATGAAAATGCGGGTAACGGTTCTGTGGTAGCTGCAGTGTCAGTCGTGGATCAAGACGAAGGCCTTAATGGAGAAACTACGGTAAGAATTGTTTCTGGAAATGAATTAAACCATTTTAGATTAGATTATACTCCTAGTTTTGATATTGTGAGGGTAAACGGCGTGCTTGACAGGGAGGAAATATCCAAGTACAATCTGACAGTCGTGGCAACTGATAAAGGTTCACCACCACGCACGGCAACAGCTTTTTTAATAATCCACGTAAACGACGTAAACGATCATGAACCTGTATTCGAGAAAAGTGAATATTCTGCCATTCTCAGCGAGTTGGCGCCCCCGGGCACTTACGTAGCTGGAATCACAGCCACGGACGAGGATACCGGAGTCAACGCTCAAATATATTACGCTTTTGTATCTGGTAATGAAAATCAGTGGTTTTCTATTAACGCTGACTCGGGGCTCATAACTACACGTGCACCGCTAGACAGGGAAGTTCAAGGTACCGTCGAGTTGAATATATCAGCGAGAGATGGAGGGCCGAATCCGAAATGGGCGCACACTCAATTAAAAGTCACAATTTTAGACGAAAACGATGAAGCCCCGGAATTCTCGCAGTCTCGTATTAACGTTAGTTTGTCTGAGAGCGCCCCACCTGGCACTCTAGTTGCAATGTTAACTGCTTCGGATCACGATCAAGGGACGAACGGCAGCGTTGCCTACACTTTACATCCAGCAGTCCGTCAAAGATACGAAGACACTTTTGCTCTTGATTCTCTCACCGGACAACTAATCACAAAAAAGAAACTCGATCGAGAAAAAATCTCTAATTACGAAATTAACGTCATCGCCAAAGATCAAGGTATACCCTCTCAATCGTCTACAGCTACCGTGTTTCTAACAATTTTAGATGTAAATGATAACAACCCGGAATTCTACCCACAAAAATATTTCTTATCAATATCCGAAGACACCAAATCCGGAATATCGCTGCTGAAAGTGACTGCCTCCGATAAAGATGACGGTGAAAATGCGATCATAACGTACAAATTAGAAAACGGCGGAGACGGTTTATTTTCCGTCGACGAATGGACCGGAATTGTTACCCTGCAAGGCAGCTTAAAAAATATCCCGAAACCTTTGCACCGTTTAAAAATTTCAGCGGTGGATCAAGGCGATAAAAAAGCAATCGACGATGCCACAGTCGAAATAATAAAAGAAGCCTACATAGAAGAACTGCATTTCGACAACTACGCCGGTTACGATTTCCAAATAGTCGAAGATCCGAACGATTTGCAATCATTCAAAAAACGGGACGTCGGCACCGTCCACGTACGAAACAACGAAGCGACTTACGCGATTTTTTACGGCGATCCCAATCATAATTTCGAAATCGATGAAAACACCGGTAAAATTGTGACGGCCAAGAAAATAGATCGAGAACAAACGATGAGCTATAGTTTATCGGTCGTGGCGCGAGTCGGATTGTCCTACGGTAAAACCACTGTAAATATTGTGGTACAAGATTTAAACGACAATAAACCGGTATTCCTGCGCGACAAAGAAGAAATTAAACTCCCCGAAAACGCCGCCGTGGGACAAGAAGTGTATTTGGCTCGTGCAAGAGATTTGGATTCAGGCATAAATAGCAGGGTTACGTACAGTTTGAGTTATAACCCTCACGATCAATTTAGGATATCCGAAGCCACCGGGGTCATCTATTTGAACAGGCCTGTACGTGCTGACCCGGGCGCTGTTTTGAACGTGGAAGTTACCGCTACGGATGGAGGCGAGCAGCCACTAGCCTCCAAACACTCCGTAATGATTATTATCGAAGATGTGAACGACCACACCCCCGTTTTTGATCATACGTCGTACGAGACTTCACTGTTAGAATCCACACCAGTCAACGAGAGATTCTTCGCATTGGCTGCCAGTGACGCAGATTTAGGGGCCAACGGTAGGATTTCCTATGCTATTTCTGAGGGAAATAACGAAAATAAATTCGGAGTTTTCCCAGATGGATATTTATATGTCAAAAAACCGTTAGATCGTGAAGATAAAGACTATTATTCATTGACTTTAACAGCAAGCGATGCGGGAAATCCATCGCGATCATCGATTGTGCCAGTAGTCATCCACGTTATCGATGAAAACGATAACAGTCCTGAATTCACTAACAATACCTTCATATTTAACATTAGAGAAAACGAACCGCCCGATTCATTTGTTGGAAAACTGGCGGCGACTGATAAGGACATCGGCAGAAATTCCGAGTTAATATTCTCCCTGTCAAATTCGCAAAACGATTTCGCGATAGATCCCAAAAACGGCTTCATAAGAACGTTGCATATCTTCGACAGGGAGGAGCTCGTGCTGAACACGGGTCAGAATGTCATTACATTAGAAGCGGCAGTGACAGATAACGGAGTGCCTCGCCTCAAAGATAAAGTTAAAGTTCACGTTAACGTGATAGACGTGAACGATAACCCGCCAAAATTTTTGAGAACTCCCTATAAGGTGCAAATATCCGAAGGCTCCTCTGTGGGAGCGCAAGTGCTTCGTCTGTATACAACCGATGCCGATGAAGGCTTAAACGGCGATGTATTTTACAAAATTGTCGGTGGCAACGATGATAGGCGTTTCGACATTGATGAAGCAACCGGGCAGATAACTTTATCGAAATCATTAGATAGAGAGACGAATTCGAAGTATAAATTAACGGTACTGGCGCACGATGCTGGATCGGGGAAGCGATTAAGTTCAACGACGATTGTTTCTGTTGATATTCTGGATGAAAATGATAATGCGCCGGAATTTACGCAAAGCGAATCGAGGATTTCGGTGAGCGAAATGACTCCTGTAAACACCGAGCTCATACAGTTTAAAGCGACAGACGCCGATCTTGGAGTGAACAGCGAAGTTGTTTATTCGATTACCGCTGGAAATAGAAAAGACACTTTTCACATCGACTCAATGACAGGAGTACTGCATTTGCATAAACCGTTAGATTTCGAGGATTTGGCTTCCTATCAGCTCAACATTACAGCATTCGATAACGGCAATCCGAGATTATCAACCACTATTTTATTCGCCATTGCCGTCGAAGATGCCAACGATAATCCTCCGTCGTTCCCCAGCACTGCTATAGTCAGACAGATTCGCGAAGGCATCCCGATTCACACCCCCATCGTTACAGTGACGGCCGATGACCCCGATTCGGGTCTCAATGGAAAAGTATCTTACGCAATATCTTATCAAGACCCAGAAGATTATAGAAGACATTTCGGAATAAATACAATTACAGGGGTTATACATACACTTCTACCGATAGACAGAGAAACTATTGATACTTTCAGACTTACTGTAGTCGCTACGGACCAAGCAGTGCCGATTCCATCTCGATTATCAGCTGATAAACTCGTTACTGTAATCGTCGAAGATGTTAACGATAATGCTCCGGTTTTCGTCTCGATGAACGCTGCTATTTTACCGAAAATCGATCACACTTTTAACCGGGAAGTGCCAATTATGAACGTATTTGCTCGCGACCTGGACTCCGCCACTAACGGTCTGGTAACGTACGAATTAGCCAGTGGTAACAGTGACTTATTCAAATTGGATCAAAGTACGGGGGCGTTGAGGCTCCGCAAAGCCGTCTACGATCCCGAACCGACTTATCGTCTGAGCGTTAAAGCTACTGACGAGGCGGTGCAGAGTGAACGTAAATCTACGGAAGCGTACTTGACTGTCATAGCTACGAATAACGCGAAAAACGGACCTGAATTCGAGAGTAATCTGTTTACCGGTAGTGTATACGAAAACGAACCGACGGGTACTAGTATCCTTATGGTTTCAGCGAAATCTAGTATCGGGGAAGTTGAATATTATGTGACGAATGTGACAGGTGGTGGTATACAAGTTGACAGGTTGTTCGACATTGATACCAAGTTGGGAGTTTTATCGACTGCGACGGAATTGGATCGTGAATTGGGAGTTGATACATACGATATAGAAGTGTATGCTATTGTCAATGGTGCCGATAGGATTCAAACATCAAAAACTAAGGTAAGTTTTTTTTTATTACAATTTTGCAATTTTTTTTTACAAAATATTTTATTTAAATTGATTGTTGCACAAATTGAAAAGAAATATTATTGTGAGTTGGCATACATATTTTCTAAACAACGTAAAAAAATTAAATGAAATAATTTCCTTTTTCTTATAAAGTAGTTAGAGCAATTAGTGAGGAAAGCGTCTTTTACACGTATTTCAGACTTTATTTTTTCTACGATTTCCTAATTGTTAAGCTAACACCAGCTGTTCGAAAATATGTGACTACATTTTTAATAAAACAAAGTTATTTATCAAAATACAGATCCTCATAACAATATTCCATTTATTTAAAATTGTTAAACTTTTGCAGATTATTATTTATGTGGAAATAGTTACTTCAGAAAGATTTTTGAAATAGAAGTTACCCTATTAATTAAATATTTCTCGTTTGGAGCATATTTTAAAGTTTTGCCTTTTTAGAGATGTAATTTTTGAATTTAACTTTCAAAAAACAAGTTTTGAATATAAAACATTTATAAGTTATAATTTAGATTATTGATACTTTAAATATTAATTCTTGAGTCCATAAGACTGAAGATTTATAATTTTTTAATAACTCTTTAAAATATGCCATATACTGTATTTTCAGAGAATAATTATTGTTTGTTGGATTTTCTACCATTCCAAAAATTTATTGAAGGCAGTTCAATATTTGTTTCTTAAGTTGGTGGTAACAATTCTTAATATACAGTATACATTTTTTCTGATATTTTTGGGTGTAATATTATTAATTTAACTAGCCATAATTTAAATATTTTAATTAAATTAAATGATACTGGTATGAAATTCCTAAAAGTGACAATTCATAATCTCATGAAAATCAGTGGTAACTATTTATTATTTGGGTAGAATTTTGAATTTTATGTAGGTATTTAGGAGGGGAGCCCTTAGAAATGTTATTTTATTATGTTTTATTTATATGAATGTCACCTACTTATTTTTGTCTCTAAAATTTAAGATAGAGTGTATGCAATTTTAATTTATTCACCATAATTCATATTTTTTCTTTATTCTTGCTCAAATTAATTATAAATAATATGTTAATAAAATTTATGCACAAGTAATAATAATAATATTAATGATAATATTAATACTAAAAAAAATTCGATGCCAGAAATCGAACCAGGGACCTTTAAATTTACCGTCTAACTGAGCTATATTGCTAGTTATTTTTTAATTATTCTTGTTCAAATTTATTATAAATAATGTGTAATAGATTTTGTGCACAAGTAGTAATAATAATATTAATAATAATAGTAATAATAAAAAAAAAAATGGCGAAGCCATAGATCGAACCAGGTACCTTTAGATTTACAGTCTAACGCGTTCCCAACTGAGCTATTTTGCTAGTTATTTAAATTTCACTAAATGAACAACATATATCGAACGTTATCAATAATTATAGTTCCAAAAAAATCATTATTACCCTTTTTTCTATACTATCTTAATTTGAAATACACAATTCTTGATTAAACTACATAAAAATGTTATTTTGTAATGTTGTATTTATATTATTGTCAGCTACTTATTTTTATATCTAAAATTAAAGATATGTTGTATGCATTTTTTATTTATTCGATAACATTTATATTTTCTTTATTTTTACTTAAATTTATTATATTGTTTTTAAGCCTTTAGAAATTATTTCACACATATTTATATAGTATGAGAAATTAATAACTGTTAACGCAAATAATCTGTGAGAAAAAATGCAAATTTGATTATCAATCGTAGAAAAAATACACTATAATACTCGTTTCCATTGTTATAAAAATATATACTTTTTTAATTTCAACAAAAAGAGACCTGACCTAATGCCGTAATATATATAGTATTGTTTTCTTTAATTGAATATCTTTTTAGTTTTGTTTCAAAATATTTTCTTACTTTTTTTAGTTTTTTAAATATTCCTTAATTTTATAATTGGGTACTACAAGCGAACTTTGATTTTGTTTACTAGGAAGAGATGGCGACACCATTTTTACTACTTGAATTCTTATTCTTTACGTAACTAATAGAATTGTATACTAGTGAATGTGTTGCCTTCATTAATTCCATTAGAGACTAGAATTAAGAACCATCTATTTATTTCTTGCTGAAGTGCCCTAATAAGGATGATATTGGTTCAAAAATGAACAAAATTAAAGATATAGTGTTGAAATTTAATTTCTATCTCTGCTACCTTTCCTTTGCATGTAATTCAATAGTATTAGCAAAGGAGTAGTTGTTTTCCGGTCACTCCTATTTTGAGTTGGAATTATTTTTTTTTACTTATACTGGTAAAAATCAAAAATTGAAAAACCCTTTAAAAAATGATAAAAAAGCGTTAAATAGACCAATAATATCACGTTAAACGCCATTACTCGGCATCACTAAGTGTAATAAACTATTTTACAAGCCTATTTATAATACCTGTTCTTGGGAAATAATCCCTTCATTAAAAAACACGATCGGTATCACAATCATAATGACATAATTGGAAATTATATATGAGCCTACACGTTATCCTTTGCGAGGATTTAAGTTCCGATTTTCTTCGCAATAATATTATCATTTATCCCTTGAATAGAATGGATATTATGGGAAATGCGCGTTGATGTCCGCATCTGGTTTACATAAGAGGATTATAAGGATTGTTTATTGAACATATTAAGAAGGCTAGAAGATGTCTGCGTTGTTCTTTCATATAAATTAACTGCTAAAATCGGCACCTGTGTGAGTCCGCGTGTAACAGTTATTGATTTTTTTATTTAATGAACAGATTCCGTAAGTTATATCCCGAGACTTACGGTTTTAACCGGGTAAAGTATGGGTAACTTGTTTTTGCAAATTTTTGCTTAGAAAATGGCTTAATATTCCATAAATAAATTCTTTTTTTTTAAGATGTTAGGTCAGTAAGTATATAAGAAGATTAATTCCAGATAAATATAAAACCAATATATTTTAAAATTAGATACTTTTTTTGTATTGTACTGGGTTATTTATTGTAAATTTTAGGTATGGTGTCAGATCAGTAAGACCGATTCTTCCACACCACCCTTCATTAAATTATTCTGAGCTTAATTAAAGAAAAATATGTCTACTTATATATGTATAAAACAAAGCTTAAGATTCTCACATATATAGTGCAGTAATAAAATGAAGAGAAAAAATATAAGAACATTAACATATAAATAAATACTCAGTGTAGAATAATAAAAGAAATACAGAAAAGCAGATCTGTGTAATAAATTAGTAATAATATCCCTATAAAAGAACTGTTTAATAGCAATCACAAAATAATAACATGTGTATTATTGATTATTAAAAAGCTGTTTCCTCTGTTTGTTTTTAAATGCTTTAAAGGATAAATTAAAGTTAGGTATATTGAGTAGATGGCTGACAGAAGCAACTTGGTAAGAGAATGGAACTTTTAAACAATTCCTTATTATGGGATGCTGTAGTAATATAATGGTGCCTTCTTAAATTCAAATTATGTACATCAGTTCTAAATTTAATTTTACACGGAAAAAAATGTGACTAGAAAATTTTACTACAATGTTGTAGTAGTAGACTTGTAGAAAAATACTTGTTATAATTTTTGCTATTCATTGTATGAATTTATATTATAAATGTATTGCGTTTCATGAAAATTAATATGAAAATTTTACACAATAAATAGTAAAAATTCAAACAAATTGTAGTCATGTTTAATAAAATTTGTAGTAGTATTCCACAATTATTATAATTATAACCTAGAAAAAATGTTGCTTAATAAAATAATGTATTGTTTTAATAAGAAAGATACGAAGTCTTAATTACATTATTTAATAAATAAATAACAGTAATAATAGCTCCCTCAGTCTCAGTTGGTATTACTGCACCTGAAAAACATGAAATAAAAATTAATACCTATTGAACTGCTCTTACTCATAAAACGGGAATATCTATAACCTTTACAATGATTGGCATATTAAATGATCACGTCGGAAAACTAAAAAAAAAATGAGAAAGTAGGTATGTCACAAATAAATCGAAAAAACATCATCGAACTTGGCACAGCATTCGATTGTTAGCCATAACCATTTTTATAAAAATAATCTACTAAGGTTATTTAAATTAGTTATCTAAAGGTAAATTATTTAGAAACAATGATAAATGTACTTACCACTTATAGAAGTTATTATTAAAATTTTCTCGAACCATCACTGCTTATAATATAATAATGTGTTATAGATGTACCATGCTTTGTTTTGTGAACATGGCGAACGACTACTGCTGTCTGACCATTTATGATCGACGTCAGAAAATGTTGGCCAATAGCAGAATTCTGTTTTATTCACATGACTTAGAATTTCTACAATATTATAGAATATTTTTCAACAAAATTGAATTTTTATTATTAGAAGGGATGTAAAGCATTACTATTTTTTGTAGAGAAAATTACTATTTTTTGTAAAGACAATTATTAATATTTGTACAAATTTTAACAGAAGTTAGTAGTAGTAATTACGATAGTTGTAATAAATTTCTATTTCTACAAACAATAGCAAAATATACTAAACATTGTGGTCTTTTTTTCTATTGTTGTAGCATTTTATTCGACAATTCAATTGCTACAATAATGAATAATTTTTAACTATAAATTATAGTAAAATTTTCTACAAAAAGTCAAGTATTTTTCTACAAGTCTACTACTACAATATTGTAGTAAACTTTTCTAGTCACATTTTTTTCCGTGAAGTAAAAAGAGCAGACCTAATATGCTTCTTTGGGGCACACCCTGCTGAATATCAATTTCATGAGATAATTTGTCCTCAACAGTTACTTTCTGCACTCTATTTGTAGGATAAGACTTTAAAAGAGAGCATGAGTTTTCATTCAAACCAATGTAGTGAAATATAAAGAACATTATCTTATGATTTAAGGTATATAAACAAAAAACTGAGTGGCTATGATTGAATTTTGTTAAAATGCCTTCCAAATTAAATAATACCCTGTATATTTTAAATAAAAATTTCTTAAAATAAAATAATCAAAATGGCTAAGAGCGAGGGGGAAAAAGTACAATTATTATGTGTTAAATTTTCACGTACTTTCCATCTCAAATATAATTTACATTTCCTTTTTAAATTATTTTCATTTAATACTTTATTAAACTATTTATAATAGAATTCAGAGCCCCTATGTTAATAAGTCATGACGTAAATAACAGGTGTGGAATCAGCACACCGCACGAATTTGCAAATATTAAAATATAAAGTAGGTACTCTTACCTTATACATTTGGCAGTTTATGTTTATAAATAATATAGAAAATACCGGGGATGTTCCAGATTTTATGAAAATATATTTATACCTTATCTATAGTAAAGTGTCACATAAATAAAACCGTAACGAAGTCTGTCTAAAAAAGTGATGCTATTTAATCATTCTTCTTACACAGAATATTTAAAAGTGATAAAAATAATAATTTTTATATTTAAATAAAAAAGACAGTATGAAATAAAATAACATGCAGAGTTGGGCAGTACTTGAGTAAATTGTACCAAAAATTGTACTCGAGTTCTCAAAGTACTCAGTAATTGGTACTCGTAAGTACTGTCATCCTGATGGGTATCATACTCAAAACATTTCGAGTACTTTATATTTAAGAGTACTCAGTACTTTTTTTACAGCTGGCGGGTAACAAGTACGAATACCGAAGCAAGCGTATATATTATAATGATTCCTTCTTGAAATGGTTAAACCATTTCAATATTCTAGAGCTCTTGGGGTTATGGCTCCTTTGGCGTCTGACAAAAATGTTAAAACAATAACTAAAAATCATACTAATCGATGATTATTGAACTGGAACAAATCTAAATCTTCCGCTTCCCTCCTTTTTTCTTGTTCCCACTTTTCTTCTGCTATCTGCTCTAACCTTGTTTCACTATACCTCCTATTCTACTGTCTGGTATCCTCTTGCTGTTTTTCTTTACTTTCTCCTATTACTCCTCCTTCTGACGTACTCTCATTCCTGCTAGATTCTTCCTATTCCATTTTTGCTTATCTTTAATTTAAATAAAACTTTCTTCATCTTTCTTTTTTATTCTTTTTCTTTATTTCATCTCTACAATATAAAATCTTCAACTTTAATATCTATCTATCTTAACTTCAATTTTCTCAAGTACCTCGTTTCAAAATAATTTCAACATCCAAATTTCCATATTCCATTTAACTTTTACAACTTTTCAATCTTTTTTGCCATCCCCGTTTTCTAATTATTTTTAAACATCCCTATCTAGGTATTCTATTTTTACTTTAATATTCCTTTTACGTCTGTTTTAATTTTAATATAATTTATGTTTATCTACTATTCTAATTTTTCTTCAACGTCCCGAATTTGTTTTCGTTCTTTTATTTTACTTTAATTTTCCATTGTACCTTCATATATATTCTTTCTATTTCTATAGGTTTTCTTTTTCTTCCTTACTTCTTACAGGTTTATTTTTTTACCTTTATATTTACTTTTTTCTGTTATTTCGACCTGTATTTTTTCATTCTTTTCTTTTTTCAACTTCTAGGTACATTATCTTCTACAATTAATTTTTGTCTTTATTTCAATGTCTTATTTTTCCTTTACTTTTATTTTAATGTCCTTCTATTATTTATTTTTATTTCTAAATTTTAATTTTATTTTTTTTATATTCTGCTATTATATTTATTTCTTCTTTCTTTTTATTGATTACTTCAAAAAATGTATTTTTTTTTATTTTCTTCATTACTTTCTGTTTATATCTTTTTAATTTTTGAACATCTTTCTTTATATCGCTCATCTTCTTGTCTATTCCATCCACTTACCTTATCAATTCATCCTGTGTCTTTTTATTTATTTCCATATTTTTTCTTTATTTCTTGCGTGTTATATTTTCTATTTTGATTCATCTTAATGAGCACTTACAATAAATCTTCCATCTCGTTTTCTTCTTGAGATTCAGCAATAACCTTTACTAACATCATTGTTTCTGTTTTATCCTATTTCTCCTTTTGTTTATGCTGGGCTTCATCATATTTTTCTTCAATAACTTTTAACATCTCCTTGTCCTACTTATTGTAAGCTTTCCTCGTGTTCTTTCTCTATTTATCTTTTTTCATCCTTGTAGATCTATCTTTTCTCACTATATCCCCAGTGTTACAATATCTCAAAAATACCATATTGTCACTGTCACTCTCACACACTATCACGTTATAACAGAGAAATATTTACTTTTATTATAATTAACTATTAATTTTCATTAATATTCCAAGCCCAATTACCATAAGATACAGATACAACGCACACAGCTACTTATGTATCACACAATTTAGCAAATTTAGACCTAAATCAACAGTTTAATAAACAATATAAAAAACGTGCTAATTTCAATTTCAAATTCTAAATATGTCTAAAGTTTTCAAGGCCTCATGTTGGGTGCCATTATATAATAAATCTCAATATAGGTTTGGTAGACTTCCTAACATATTTGGTATATTAATACTAATATCAAATACAGAACAGAAAAATCTAAATTTCTAAATTTACTTTTCTTCTGCTTGCTCTACTATGTCTCTATACTGCTTGACTATTGGTTTATCTTTTAGTCTGCATTCCTCCTACTTTCTGCTGCCTGTTCCTCTCAGCTCTGTTTTCGTGTTTCTGTCTACCTTCTATTATACTCGTATGCCTGATTGTGTCTGTTGCATTCAATGTCTACGTCTCTATATTTCATTTTGTAAATCCTATTCTGGCATTACTTTTGTTTAATATTTTCTTTATTTTGTTCTCTAAGAAATGCACTTTAATCAAATACAACCAACAAGTCAACCAAACCATCTACATAGCATTTTTAAAATTCTCTTACTTAATAATATTCAAATTATTCTCCACTCCAGTATTGCTCATGATAATAATTTTCATAAATAAACGTATAAATAATATTTCTGTCGTTATTAAAAATTTGCTACACAGAAATTACCATAGGTAATATCAGTATACCTATATATATTTCAATCTCTGCCCTAACTTATTATAGGTATAATAATCATAAAATATAATTAATAAATATGCCAGTTCTTTTTAACAAGGTAGAAGTATAATTTGAATAGAACATTCCGATAAATAGTTCCACATTTATGTTAGACATTAAATTTATTTATAGAATATCACACTAATATCAATTAAAATTTAAAGAGCTGGTTCGCTAAGAATCATCCTTTTCACTCTATTAATTTCAATATTTATTAAATGAAAAAGTAGATTCAATAAAGAACAATAAATTCACCCGTTAATTGAACAACTTGTTCCATATTATAAATAATGAAATTGTGAGTATATACAAGACACCGCTATGCAAACGCGCATAGCAAGATGATCGGCGGGGAAGGGGGACACGTAGTGACCATATTGACCCATGCTGCGGAGCCTTGGGTTAATTTAACCGCACCACATTTTTACAAATCGCCAAACACGAATATGGTATTTAACAACATATTTGCTTAAAGTTCAAAAATAAAAATTAATTCCTTAAGCGGTAATGTTAATTATTGCTTTATATACAGGATGGTTGTTTATTAATATAGACGTTACATTTTTATAAAAATTATTTTTTTAAAATGAAAAATTTAAATAATAGCTGGTAAATAATTTTAAATTCTGCGATTATTGATTCTCATGATCTGCCCCTGAAACATTTAACTAGTCTGTCAAATTGACAGTTTCCCAGATGTATTCGAGGATTCTTAGGTATGCTGAGGTATTATTAATTTTTTTTAGGTATTTTCAGAAATTTTGGATATTCATTGGCAACTCTCGGAATCTATTTTTTAGAGTGTTACTCATTGTAATTTTGTGTAAAAATAGCCTAATAGTGTATAATGATCGTTGGGACATCCAATACCAATCACATTTACTTTAACCTTTTATAATGAAAATCTTAATTCAAAACATTCAAAATACCCTGTATGTAGTATAATCTAAGATTTGTTGTAAAATCTTCATATATTTTTTATATTTTTACTATTGATTATACTAATTAGTAACAAAACTATAATCAAGAAAATACATATAATTCATTTGCCAACATAGAACAGAAAACGGCAGCTCAAACCACAAAAATCGCAATTTAATTGTGAAAGGCACTACTATTATTATTATATTGCATAAGACAAGTTTCGTACGAAACTGAAAGTGGATTTTAATGTAAGTATATTATCTCTAAGTTCGTATATATAGCGACACGCCCGTATTTTTTAACTTTTAACGATAATAAACTTGTTTTGCCAACCAATTCAATCCTGGAGAGGGTTCGACATGCATGCAGGATCAATGGAAGTTGATACAGGTAACCATTTTAACACGCGTTTGCTTACATTCCCACATCTTATTGAGTCATAAACATTTTGAGATAGTTAAAATGTGTAAATAAGAATACTAGAAAAAATCTGCCAGTTTCGTCTGACAGATACCTACATTAAAGATACTTATCAGCAAAAAATAACAAAAGTAACAGGTGAACTTGTATGTTAAAGCAGGTTGATGAGTTGGGTTTCATAGATGGTGAATTTCTTGATGAATTAAAATTATCAATTCTTGCATTCTTACTCAATAAATGGGTCTGGACATATTAATTAATGAAATAATTAAATAGATAATGTAAATTTCTGGAAAACATAACTTTTCTTAGATATAAATAATTTATTGTAATTTTTTTTTGCTGTTAACAGACTTGTTTCCTTTTTTAAGTACCTATTACGTTTATTGTGAAGTAAACAATTTCTTTATATCGGGCTGGTATGGTAGTTAATTTGAAACGGAAAAGCAAAACTAAGTCAATTCCCAGCCACCTGTTAGCATAAATACCGACATTTAGTGAGAAAAAGTAATTATCTACCAAGGTAAATATACAAATAATGCCATCGCAAGTAAGAAAAGTTCTTTCGAGATCGACCCCCTGCGCATTTGCCAAGACACTGACGTAAATTTATTGCTTAAGGTTTGAGGCCAGCCACGTCGAATTTGCATTTTATAAATTGGATGCCACCATTTTTATTTTTATTTAATTTTCTCCTTTGCCTCGACCGTGAAATCGTATCATAGAATGAATGTTACAGGGTGCCTTAATTACAAAAAAAAATTCTACGAGTATATATTACGCTTTTTTTCTTGTACGACAACTGTTGACAATCTATTATTTTAATAGTTTCCATATATAATTGTGCAAGATTTACATTGAACTCACATATTTTTATAGACATACCAAACAAGGTATTTTATGCATGTTTACAATTTTTATGAAAAATAACTGCCCTGGAAAGAATTTGAATTCTTCACATTCTTGTTCTACGCACGTTATTTTGCCAACTCGGCCATCAGAACATTAGATGCCCGGAGTGCGAGTTGTCAATTTTAAATATTAGATTTAAATCTCACTTGGTGCCAGAATAATCTGAATTTTTCAATAAATCACACATTTTAGTTACTCTATAATAAATAAATAAATAAATAAATAAATAAATAAATAAATAAATAAATAAATAAATAAATAAATAAATAAATAGGCTTTATTCAAACCATAGTGAACGTATACAAGAAAATCATAAATTGAATAAAGCTAAAAGCCGATAAGCATAAATATACTTGTTTCGGCAAAAAACAAAAATATATGTAATTTCACAGATTGCGGACAAACATAAATTAATGTAAAACTTATGTACTAACTAGATGAATGATTGTTTGATCGATTTTTAATACCTATCTAATAATAACAATATCATTCTAATAATAACAACAATAAGATCAATAAAAATAGATAATTTTAATTATAGTTACAGTAAAATATTATCTTAGTAATATAAACACTTTCAAAAAACATAAAACACAAATGGATCAAAATATGAAATTAGCACTGTGGAAGGATGTTAAATGTATTACTCAAAAAGACTTTGAAAAGTAATTCGCGGATTTTGAATAATAAAATTTTTTAGTTTTTTTTTTTGAAAAGAAATTTGCTTAAAATAGATTTAAATTCTGCAGGTATGGTGTTGTAGAGTTTCGGCGCTAGAAATGTAAACGTATGTTGCGTAGAAGTTTTTATCATACGAGAAACTATATCATTTGTTATCTGGCGAGTATTATAATTGTGCTCTGAAACAGTTGCTGAATTTTTACATTTTATATGGTAATAGGAGCAGGCGTGCATAAAATATAATTGTCTCAAGTAGAGTATGTTTGTTTCCAAGTAAAGAGAATCAGATGGATATTTAGAGGTTTTATCACACATTATTTTAATAAATTTTCTTTGAATTATTTCTAAGTATTTTATATGGGATTTAAAGGTAGCCCCCAGGCACACATTCCGTATCGAATATGCCTTTCTACAAGTGCATAATACAGTTTTCTTAAATGTTGTGGAGGTAAGACTTCTTTAATTTTTCTAAATTTATATAAAATAGTTCTCAATTTATTTAATGTGTAAAATATATGTAAGTCCCATTTTAGGTGAGGATCTATAATACCTAAATATTTTATTTGTTTAACAGGTAGAATCATCAATTCTCTGTTTCCACTAGCAATGCACAATTTCTTAAAATTGGAAGTCCTACTGAGTTACAACTAAAAGGTAAATAGTTTGTTTTTTCTATATTTAGTGAAAGTAATTTGTGCTGTAACCATTCTGAAATAAAAGTAAAAACAGACTCTGCTATTAATTTTAGACGTTGCCAATCATCTTCTCGAGGATGATAAGTTTCTCACTGAAATAATTTCTTGATTAAAGCACCAGATTTGAGACCAGATAATATATTATTACAAATTTCATTTTTTTCTCAATTGATGTCTCAATATATCCCGCCCAACCGTCGAAGACTGGCGAAATCAGCTCTAGAATCAACTAGCAGTGTAGTGGTTATCTCAGTGTATCTCTCTGCTTCCGGTAATTTTAAATTCTTAGTGTAGCTCTCTGCTTTCGGTAATTTTAAATATAATCTGCAATTTATTTTGGAGTATTTATAATTTCATTGGCGCCACACATTTTCCATTGACATAACTAACAAAAAAGCTACTGTTGGTAATCTACTCTGGACCCATAATTTTTTGTACAATTTCGTATGAGTCAAATTTTAAATAATAAGTGTTCTTTGAGTGTGAGTTTTTGTATCTTGAATATTTACTATAATAAATAAATCCTTATCTTTAATATCATATATTGTCACATTCAAAAGTTCGCTTCTTCTTCATTACCCCATATATGCCAAATATTAAAATACCCTGAAACAATATTAGTACTTTATCAGCAAATCTATAAAAAAAATGTACTAATGAATTATTAATATCCTTTTTTTGGACGATATTCTACATATTTAAAGAAGGAACGCATTAGGCAATCGCAGTTCCGTCGCATCGCAAACTGTGCTAGTCTCCAGCGCGCACAGAGAATTTCATCGCATATTTTATAACGTATACATTTCCATTTCTTGTTGCAATGCGTTCTCCTCCTATCTTTTCTAAAGAATCCCACGAAACCGCTATGCGATCGAGACTAGCACAGTCCGCGATGCGAGGAGACCGCGATTGCCTAATGTGTTCCCTTCTTTGGTGTGTAATGCATTATATCATCGGGACGGTGGTGTAGCGGTCTATCGCGCTTATATTCATTTATAGGCAAGTTTATGAGTCTGAGACTGCTGGGTTTCGAATCCCAGACCAGACCATGTGGATTTTTAATTAAATTGCATGGTTCGGTTTAGGATTTGATGTGTGGCGCAGTAATAGAAATTCAATTTCTGTTGATATGACATGCAGATTAAAAAAATTCGCCATACATTACCGTCTCGATGATGGTGGGTGAGGTTTTCCGGGTTTTCCTCACCTGTAAGTCAAATGGCACCATCAATCATCTTTAAGTCGCCCCGGAGCGCCACGGCAAATAATAATAATAGCCGTCCCTTCCCCTACACAAGTCGTTCAGTCGTCTTCAGGGGTTGAAATTCACTCGTAAGGGGGTGAATTAGGGAGAGTATTATTATTATTATTATTATTATTATTATTATTATTATTATTATTATTATTATTATTATTATTATTATTATTATTATTATTATTATTATTATTATTATTATTATTATTATTATTATTATTATTATTATTATTATTATTATTATTATATATACAATAACGTTTTGAACTGCACTTTCTAAATTTAATCTACTCACCTGTTATTATGAACCAACTTTTTTTTTCTGTTTTAACCGACTTTAAAAAAGCAGGAGGTTTTCAATTCGTCATAATATTTTTTTTATGTATGTTCAGCGATAATTCTTTAACACGGTGTCCGATTTCAATGATTCTTTATTTGTTAGAAAGGGGGTACTTCAGGGGTGGTCCCATAGTAATTTGGTCAAAATCTAATAATTGAGTTCATTAGAAAATCCTCAAACTCTTCATTTTTAATATATATTTAGCGGTAATTCTATACCACCTTGTACAATTTCTATGATTCTTTTTTTTTTGTTAGTAAGGTGGTTCCATATAAATTTGGTTAAGATGTGGCAACGGCATCTGCACGATTTTGAAGTCGGTTTTTTAAAATTACTTTTAATACTTGTTAAATTTAAAAAACAATTTGCAATATTTGTATGCCTTTAGATTGGCATGGCATTTGACAATCTCATTGTCAGTAATTTTTCTTCTCACTTGTCATTAAGTCGATGTTTTTTTGGGTATTCACCAAGTTGTCGAATACGATTCCAAAAGTCCTACTCATTTTCTCTAAAAAGCTAAAATACGTGCTCCTAACAACAATACATAGAATTATCCCCGATGATGTTTCTTGCTCTATTGCCTTCTGGCGCACTTGGTTTCTACTCTAGCAGACCTTGAAGTTGTTAATCAACATACTTGTTGATGAACCTGCATGATATTATAACTGTTAGATATATGATATTGCACATGTCAGACGCCATCTTTGCTTTATTTATACATCATGTGGTTAGTAAACAATAGTAAGTTGTGTATGTTTTGATCAATTTCCATTTTACTAAGAATGTGCTACGTATGATACGTTCATATAGGCACATCGATATTTTTGTTGCTAAAAAGCAATGTATCATATCTGCATCACTTAGAAATTATCAAGTAAAATCGGTTTATTTGTATTTAATACAATAATTAGTACAACAATACAAATAACTTAGCTTCTGAAATCCTCCAGAGTTATTTTTATTAGGTATTATCAATTATTTTTCTACAAAATATATGCTATATTTAACCTGTATTCACGATTTAAAAATGGCCTTGTTATTGTAGCGACATCTGTGTAACAAAAGTTTAAACAAGGTTATGAATTTGAATTATAGAAGGTAATGAAACAGCTTATAGCTAAAGAATCAGTTCGCTAACTCTGCCTCGGCACTTTTGATTTCAATATTCCAGATTATACATTGCGCAACTTGGATTTGTATGCCTGGCGCATATAGAATCAAATCATAATAGCCCAAGAGCCTACTGCAAATTTTTACCATCATCTGATAACGAAATGAAATATACCCCAAAAGCATGTAAAAATATTGTACTTTACTAAATCCCAATCCTGAGCAAAGTGGTTGAAAAAATTATTTTATATAAAAAAAAATCACATAAGACATGACAGCGGTAATTTTGTTTGCCCTTAAAGTTTTCCAGAAAATAATATATTCAAATCTATCTTGATGTCGTTAAAGGGAAACATTTTCTTCCTCTTAACATCGCACAAAAATATCTATCCACGATTAGTAGGTAAAAATCATTAAAAATATGAATCAATTTTTGCTCTGATTTAAAAATTTATTTGTATGCCTATTGTTGTGATTCATTTTTACAGGTTGCCATAGAAATGACAAAAAAATTACTATGATTATGGTTTAAAAGAATTTTCTAACAATAGTTTATAATTATTATTGACTATCTCTGCAAATGGTTTATACAATGCCATCCTTCTTCCTTTTAAATAATTCAGATTTAAAAGCTAGGTTCACAATGAATTAGGATTGACATTTTCGGAGAAAACACAATTGTTGTCATGTCATTTTTTGAATATAAAATAATTTTTTCAACCACTTTGCTCAGGATAGGGATTGGCACAGGTGCAATTTGATAAAGTACAATGTTACATGCCTTTGGAGTATATTTCATTTCGTTATCATATGGCGGTCGAAATTTGCAGTGGGCTATCTTACTATAACCAATTTAATATTATTGACAACCGTCTATATTCAAACAACAGTCTTCTGCGCATTCTGAATTTATATCCCTGGAGAAAATACAGAAAAAGTTTTCTCTAATTTTAATATCCATGAACTGAACATTCAAATAGGGTGATGCCTGCATCATTGTGGAGTTAAGGGTTAAGTTTTTACAGTACGTCATACAACATACGGTATTTGTATATGTCTTTATGATTTTAAGACAATTTTTTGCTAAAATGCCTTCTTCGCGGATGACTCAAACTCGTATCTTAATTTTGAACGTATTTTACTTTAAAAGAAAACAAAATAGGCTGGGTTATGTAAATAAACAATTAAGTAATATGTCTCTGAGCAAAAAAAAGAAAACTAAAATCAGTGGTAGAGTCTCTGCCTGCGGATCTTAGGGTCCCAGGTTCGAATCCCACCGTTGGCCGGGATTTTTTTATTTAATTTAATTATTTAAAATTAATTCTGATGTCTTGGTAGGATTCCCCACTCGACCATTCAACGTTGGGTTCTAATTAACAGTGCTGTTCCTAAAGTGGCACTTGGAAACAGTAACAAAGCCTACACAGAACACGAGGCAAGATAACATTAGCAGTTTAAGCCGATGACATACAAAAAAAACTACAATGTATTTTATCTTATTATTTATTGAAATATTGTAATAATTGTTAATAGCTATATTAAATATTAATCAATTATGACCTCTTAAATATATTTTATTCATACTTGTGTAGTTTAGCGGTGTTTATTTGACAAAAAAGGGGCGTTCACTAATCGCGTTACGTAATGCGCACAAGCTGTCCATAATGGAACCTTCTAATATCAGGAGCCCTGATTAACTGTTGGTTCCCGATGTTCTTAATTATGTTTTTTGACGAGTAACTCTTTATTAGTTTTTTTTTTTAATTTATTTGTACTTATACTAGCTAATTTTTTTTAATGCAATATCTTGATAATAGCTTAAATGTCGAAAGCGGTTGACTTAATTTTATTTATAGTAAAGAGAAATATTTTAATATTTATAAAGTTCCCTTCTTCACACTTAAATATAAAAATCTTTCATTTTCTCCTTTTAATTTTATATTTAACAACTTCAATTTCTTCAATTGCCTAGAATCTAAAATCACACCATTCCAGTATTTGTAAACATTTAAAGGAAATAAGTTTATTCCCTGCTTCAGACACCTCACATAGTAGATTTTTATTACTTTCTGATAATACGTTTCAAGGTTCTGTGCCTTGTCAAAAAAGTTTCGTTCCCGATCGCCAAAGTCGTATTTCGCATCCTAGATACAATAATAACTAAGTTGAAGCATCAGATTAGTTAAATTCGTTAATGCCAAACAAGCCCATTTCATCCCACATTTGATCCCGCAAATAAATCACCTAAGAGACTAATTATTCACACTACTTGGCAATTTTTTTTATTAATATAGTCACCAAAGGCACTCAGACATGCAATAAATATCTAGTGCCACTTTCAACACAATTCCATTCACGCAAACTCATTCTCATCTATCCGGCGTACAACAAAACGGGCAATCCATCAACAAACGAAATAAAAGATAATAGAGTAGACAAAATTGCAGGGGCGTACTTTTTAAAGAAACATCTTATTTTTCGAATGCCGAACCACTCCTAAGAGAGCAGAGCCCTACCTCTGTCTAAGGCAGCATGGCCGTATATCATATTACAAGCCTAACCCAGAATGACACTACATATGTAGACTACTTCAAGTGTAACGTCGTAAATAATAATCTTATGACCCCCAACTACAGTGGCGTCAGAACATACATTATTTATGCGTTCCAATTTCGATATCTCGAATCTATATCATCGCTTTTACGTAACAGCGTTCTGCTCTTTGGACTAAGGAAATCGAAGACATTATCTCACGTGGAAGAAACGCAATAAAAGGCAATTACTTTCGTTTTCTAGCTTTAGACTTTTCAAAGCCAACGCTCTATGGGTAATTTTTCCATTAGATAAATATCCTTCCATCAAGCACGATATTGAGATCAGTAAAAGTAAAGTATGTCAATAGTAATCCATTATATGGCAAGCTTCCTAGACTGAGAGAAGGGATAGGTCTAAGGAAGGATCAAAAAACGTGTGAGCTACAACATATTTTCCTACGACCACTTAGGAAAGTGACACATATCACACTATATAGTCCTATGGAAAGTGCCCTATATCACACGCGTATGAATAAGAATTTACTTTCCACCCGAGTGAGAATATGTTACTTTCCGCAGTAGTTGTCCCAAAATGTTAAACACCTAAATTCTATTTTGATCTATGTAATGTCCATATTAATACTAAAATCGATATGATTGTTAAATTATTGAAATTGTTGTAAATTAGATCCTAGATATTTATCTTTAACAATTATTATTAAAATAAATTTAAAATAATGTTTGCTCTTTATTCTGGTTAAATACATAACCGATTAGATCATTCAATTGACACAAGGGCTATTAGCTCAGGTGGTTAGGACGTCGAACTTATCAACTTTGCCATTTTTCGACCGCGTTCAAATCCTGGCGGGGCAGAATTTTTTTTTGTTTTTTTTTATTTTTTTTATTTTTTTTTTTTTGTTTAGTAAATATGAAAATTGAATAAATACGATTATTGTTGATTATATTTTTTAATTACTTTTTAATTATTATAGTAATAATAACCTTGGTTTTACATTGTTTTGATAACAACATTTTGTGGTCGTAGGAAAAATATTGTACATCACTTGTGTGAAAAGTGATTTTCCACACTCGTAATGTAATATACTATATCCTTAGGCCATGACCGACAAATATAGAGTCATATATCAAGTTTGAATAGTTTTCTATAGAGAACGCTATCTCTTGTAAACTAAAATATGACTGATTTATTTAATAGCCAACTTAGCAGAAACAATAATTTGTAACTTACACATTATAATTATTGAAGTAGAATCTAAATAATCTGTAGAAAAATACTGGTAATTAAAAAAGATCACACATAGAGAAATTTGTTTAAGTATGTAACCAAAAATGCGTATTTTAAATTCAGTATGTCTCTAATTATTAATTGAAAAATATTCTTCATTTGAATCCCGACATTCTTAAATTAACATTGTCGCGTTCAATTTTAAATCAAAAGCTATAAATAAGCACCAACGTTATTCATTTTAAAACAAAATTTGTGGTATGCTTGGCTCAAAAACAAGACCGAAAACGCTTGTTTTTTTTTTGCTTAAAATGAGCAGGATTGAAATAATTGATGGAGTGAGGCTCTATAAGTATACCAACTTTAAGGCAGTGTTTATGTTCTTTATTTTTTTATATAAACTGAATGTCCTATTTCAAGATATAGCTATTAATATTTGGAACTTATAGATTCAGTTCACTTGGAGAGTTAACCCATTTTTTTGGTCTGCCTCTTGATCACTTGTTGCTTGTCTTGGCCTCTTCACTTATCTTCTTTCATGTTTTCCTGTTCTGTATTTTCCCACCTTCCCTGTATTCCCAGCTTTTCCATATCCTTTGCTACTTGGTCTTCAAGTCATCTGTTCCAAAAGTTTTCAATTTCCGTTTCTGAGCTATGGTGTGGCAATGAGATTAGGGATCAGGATATCTTTTAATTTTATTTTAAATAAATAGTCGTCTTGCATTTAAATTTAATTTTTTAAGATATCACCTTGTATATTTTGTATTTTTTGGAATCTACGGTTAAAATTACATTTAAAAGTGTTGCCTAATTTTATTTGAATCTTTTTTTTTAATTTTTGACTCTTAACAAAAGGTATTTTGCCAATTGAGTTTAATATAAATTCTTCACATAAACGGGTTTTTTTACGAAAGTCTCATTTTTTTAATTTTTTTTTTAAATGTCACCCAGAGGGACATTTCACCTTTGTATTGCAAATTGTATTACCAATCTGACAATATGCACCACTTAAAACTATTATTTTCTAGTTCATGGCTTCCTACATAAATAAAAATAAAAAAAATAATAAAAAAAAATTAAAAAAAATTAAAAAAATCAAAAAAAATAAAAATAAAAAAAATAAAAAAAATAAAAAAAAATCAAAAAAAGTCAAAAAAAAAGTCAAAAAAAAAGTCAAAAAAAATCCAAAAAAAAATAAAAAAAATCAAAAAAATATAAAACGAATATAAAAATATAAAAAAAATAAAAATATAAATAAATAAAAATTAAAAGAAATAAATAAAAGAAAAATAAAAAAATAAAAAATGGGAAAACTGAAACTTTAACAACACATTTGTAATTTGACCCGTAAATTCCAAAAAGATTAAATATACAGGGTGATCCATTTAAAAAATCAAACTTTATCGCATTTCCGGTACAAAACGTATAGTATCAATTCTAAATTAAATCCAGTATGTATTCAAATTTGATCCAAATTGCTAGATAAATAATAGAAATTAACGTGGCCCTAATCTTATTGTCACCCGGTACGTCTACACTATCTTCTTCTACTTCTATCTATACAATTATTTTAAAGATTTTAAGTAGGGTTAAAATAATTACTTGTAGACTTGCTAATGCTAAACACCATTCATTTTACTATCTATTATTCAGTTTTTATTTAAATATTTCTTTCAGTGACGTCACAGATAATAGGTTATATATAATAGAGTGGGTATATTTTACAAAATTTTATTTTTGTCAAAATGTTAGTTTATCAAACAGCATCTTGTTTACCAAATTCCAACAAAAATTTTAAAACCGTTTTTGATTTACTGCAAAAAAAATTTAATTAAAATTTCGTCAATTTGTATCTTAGAAACGAAGCATTTAAAAGGAACCATATTCCTAAATCAAATTCATTTAATTAACGATAACATTCTACATACAGTATGTTGTTTCCTGCAATGACACCAAAAGAACGTTATAGAAAATGTGATGCTATTGATCAGAGAAAGGTAGAACAGGGTGCGCCAGCTCACTAGCGGTATAGGTGTATCCCTCTATACAGTCACGGCAGGCAGTCACTTGATTCGCAAGAGCCTCTCTTTATTTATTTCACGCGCAAATATTATTAAGCGTCTCATCCTTATTTCGAAGGATCTATGGGTTGGCATATTGTATAAAAATTTGGTCAAGTGCAAATTTTAAAAAATACATTTAACATTCAATAAATACTTAACCTACATATTATACATGTATTCAACTGATTTGTGATTTAGATTTATGTTTCAACTAAACGTACCAAAAATTACTCGAAAACTCAAAAACGATAACACACACGACTGACTAATAAAAATACTTCACTAAAATCGTTGTTTGTTCCAATCGTTCACTATTTAAAATCACGTGATTTGGATTGCTTACTAATTATTGAGATTATTTTCCTCACCTGTCAACTTTGACATTTACAATCACATCGTAATTTACGTTATATTTAGAACCAATCCGAACCAAATAAATCGACTATTTTTCACTAACTATCTCATATCGACTATCATGCATGGTAACCTATGTTGACAGCAACTCGCATACTTGATTGTGTGTAATATTTAATTCTGTCAAATATATTTATTGTCAGAGTACATGCCAATGTCTCCTGGAACGTTTTAAAATGAACCGAAATTAGAAGGTATTTTATTGTGTATTTATTAATTTAAGTTACATTTAGGGCTCTAGAAATTATCTCATTAAATATTACTCGACCTTAATAAATTAGCGCCTCTTTCTATTGTAACTAAATTTTTCAAAGAATAGAGCGCTCGAGCTAAAGCTCTCGAACTCCACTCAGATTATTAATGACAAAATTATGTCTCGACAAATTGATACCAAAAATACTTAAAATTTAGATACAATAAAAATAGTCGACTATTTATCAAGGTCTCTCTATAATTCCCTTGATTATAATTTTAGTTTTATGTTAGGTAGTTTCTGAAGTACAGATACGCCGCAAAGTTATGTAATTCGTTTGTAATATTTAATTTTCAAAATAAATATCAAGTAGCCTAGAAGTTCAGTTGTTATAGTGTAAATGTCAATTGGCATAAAACAGACGTTATCAAAAGTCTTTTGGTAAAAAGTGTAATAAAAGTGAAAATTGTGTGAAAACTTTTTCGAAGTGACATAAATTCTACTTAGGGAGGCGTTAAATAGTCTAAGTTGGGATTTAATGCTATAAAAATGAAAGAAACTGAACAGAAACAACTTAAAAATAAAGAAAATTGTTACGGTTTCAAAATTCCTACTAAATATTTAAAATTTATATAAAATATCCTGTAAAGAGAATAAATCTAAAGCCTGATGACATTTAATAGAGTAGTTTCTCTTGCCCAGCTGATTCTGGTTACCTGAAATTTAAAATAAAACATACCTTTACTATTCGGATAACCAAAATCTAAGTCTTGAAGTTACTGACCTTCTTTAATTAGATTTTCCATTTTAATATTCTGTTAATTATATTCTTCTCTTCATTTTTCCTCATGTCGTTGAGATTTATTATTGTGTCACTTGTCCTTGTGTCATTGTCATTCAATCCACCAGATTGACAAGATTTGGTTCTGGGTGAACTAAAGTACAGTTAGAACTTATTAGACAAAGCTAGACAATGGGCATATACTAGTTATTGTTTAGAAATAGAAAGAGACATATACTTTTGTTCAACATTTTTAAAGAGAACTTGGACTCTGACTTTCAACCTTTTTTTTTTGGGGTTGATTTGGTCACTCTCTAATACGACTTGCTAGGATGCAGAAGGTTCGGTATCTACTTTTTTTGAAAAGGATTCTGCAAGTCAATTTAGAACCCAAAAATATTATTTGGAGGTTATTTATTCTTGTCCAATTTGTTGGATAGGGGGTAAACCTAAAAATTAGGGATACTGATTACCCAAATGTTATTAGATATTACTATCTGGCCACCCACCATCTTAGGTAAGTCTCTTTGAAATTGTAAGATTAATATTAAAACCTTCGATCGCTTTTGTTATTCTATTTTCACATTAAATATTTAATTAATTTATCTACTTACATGAAATTGTTAGATATTTAGAAACTTAGATAGTTTTCACCCTTTTAGGCCTGCAAGTTTTACGTTAACTTTTCGTTAACTACAATTTCTACTCAACTGCACATCGACTCCTCGTTAACCGCTAGTTTTACTTTTAACTTATCGATAACTAGTTTTCTGGAACATATATATCAACCCTGTGATTTGGGATTAGCTAGATTCATATAAATCACTTGGTAACTTCACTATAGCGGCCAGTGCCAGATTCCAGTACACGTATTGTATACCTGGATGATTCTGGAAGAAAAACCATAGTTACCAGTTAGGTAATTAATCAAATAAGGAATACCAGACTTGCCGAATATCCTTTAGGAATATTAAGATAGGACCTTCCCATATTATTAGGCCCACAATACATCCAGGGTAATCTTCATTCGGACCATCCAGTTAATACACTGTCTGTCTACAAATTTAGATAGTGAATATCAGTTGTTTGTTTGAACCATTAGATAAATCATATATTAGTAGCCTACTAATTGTTTGTAAATATATATTATCGTTTTTAAAGCAGGGTTTGGCCCTCATCTCGGGTATCTTTCCTGTATATAAATTAGTTTTATGGGTTAATTTAATTAGTACTATATATTGCAAATCCTTACCTGTGAACCAAGAGTACGTACTTGAGGGACAACTACCCTAATCATAATTAGAATTGTCATGGTAAAAGTTACACGAAGATTTTATATTTTTTTTCTATATATGTGTCGTCATTCTAACCTCACAATACGCACGAGGACGATTTGAGATTTGACGTCTGGTCATAGAAATATAATAAAAGGAACGGAATACTCCATACAGCCTGGCCTTTTATTTGCATTATAACCCGACCCCTCCTGGCTGAGCTTAGTAAAGTTTCTTTCTTTTTTTTATTAGTTTTAATAAATTAAATTTTATAATAATTAAGTCGGAATTTAAAATCCAATAACAAATTCGTAAAAATACGAATAAGAAAGTTTTACATATTTACCTATGTTTACCAACGTTATTTTAGTAGAGAGAGAAATATTATTTCTTCATAAAGAAATATAGTAAATAATTACCATTTTTCTATGATCACTATCCAAAGTAGGTTTTTACACATTCAAATCTAACTAGAAAGTTGACGTTTTCCATGAATTGTCATAATTTGACATTATTGGCACCAAAGTAACTTTGGCACACCCTTGTCTATTTTCATTTGAATTAAATAATCGGTATTTTAAAACAAAATGTTAGCTAATCTTAGATATTTTAATTGACTTCCTAATATTTTAAATCATTTATCAATATTTTCCGTAAATAATTAAATCATAAATAATTACCGACGAATACGTACTAAGAAGAGTAGGCTTATGTCAAATAAAGTTACAATATTATAATAAAAAAAGTAACCCAATTCTAATAAAATTAAATGATTTTATTTTATTTTGGTGTGATCGTAGAAAAAATTTTGTGTGTTTCGACAGACTTTCTATCTCAACTGCCAAAGTGCTACTTTCTGCTATTGTCAGGTTAGTATTAAATGAAACAGCGAAATATCCAGAAATAGCTCTATTTCGATACCTATATAAGTATCACATGAATTTTATACGTATATAATCCTATTGATATTCTCCTTCAAACCAGATCTTCTACTTCTCCTCTAATTTCTTTACAGTTACGCCAATGCTTGCAGTATAAATTCCATAATAGTGGGTAGAACAATGTATTTACTAATAGTACGCAATATTTAGAATGATTAAATAAGTTAGACATATAAGTAAGACAACTTTGATGAAAACCATGATGAAAGTATTGTTCTGTGCGATATTACCAACAACTGTTAGACAATAACGTAAAATTTATTGATATATTTATTGTTCATATTCTATTGTTTGGAGCGCACAACAACATTAAAGGGTCATTATTATCAATTAAAGGATACGGATAAGTGCATGTGTATGTCGTGTTTAGCGAAATTATTGTGGTTGTAGACAAAACAGTTTGTTTTCCGCATTTTACTGTAATATTTTATTCTGAGAAATGTATTTATGTTTTTATTAAATACAATGGAGTACGTACTAATTGATTGAGTACTAATCATTGCAAAATTATAACATTTATTTAATTAGGTCCATATGGAAAATTACAAATTGATTTCTAAAGCAACTGGAGCGCTTTGAAGATGACGGTCTTTGATTACCCTTATTAACACGTTGTTCATTGAATATGCTCATATTCAGTAATAAAATACTAATTTTAAAATAGGGTATTTTTTATTTTTTCTAAAATGAATCGATTTGTAAGAGTTTTTCGATAAATAAAGTGTAAATTTTACAAAATGACCTTAGGTTAGTTCTGCATTCAATATACGAATCATCATGAGAGAAATAATCAACAATACAATAAAGTGATGCTTCTTTTAAGACCAGTGATAATTTTGGGACTCCCTTAAGCATTTTTTGAGTCGCAATAAAACACACTCATGAATTTTTCTCTTAAAAAACGTATTTTTTTATTAAGAAGAATAAAATGAGAAATTTTTATTCCCATAAGAGTTTTATTAAATTCAATAAATTTGTAAAAATAACAAAATACATTTAAAAATATACCTTATCCTATTTTATTTTAAACTATTTTAAACAAATTTTTGTTAAAAAAAAATATGAATCAGAGCAAAAATCGATAATAAAAAAAAACCTTTAAACTAATATCCACAAAGGACTCCGCACTTTTTATATTGATTTTGGGTACTGTCAGAATGTATTCAAATTTTAGTATATTACTTTTCAAGTCATTATGGGCAACTTTCTTATAAGCTCTACAGGGTGATCTCTTAGAAGGAGCCAAAAGTAAGAAGTGTAGAAAAATTATTGTCACCACGCTTAAGTAATTCATGTTTTTTCCATTAAACTTATGGCATGTATTACACTTGTATATAGTTTGTTAATACTTAATTCCACTATGTAAAATAAATAATACAGTGTTCAAAAAATAAGAATAAAAGTTACTGAAATAAGGTGCATTTTCATGTAAAACCATATTTAGAATACGATTTTTTTTTATTTAAAATTTATGGCCTTGGCCTTATAATATGATTTCTAATCACTTATTTGTTACAGTAAATACTATATAATATTTATTACTAAAACAGGGTGTGACAAAAAGACATAAATAATATTTAATACAAAATTATAACAGTTTCTTTACATAGATTTTCAGACTCAATAAATCATAAATCAATGTAAAAGAAACTGCATTTTTATTATTACATACATTAACTATTTACACACCATTAAAATCTGACTTATCTTTCAACAGCATTTGAAATAGTTCTTAATAAAACACTTGAAGAATACTTTGTAGAATACTCGAATCGTGCATACTTCAGGTACCACAAAACACTTGACATATTAGCACATGTGCCTATAGTTCTTGAACTAGTCTTACATCAGAGATAACAGGAGATGTAGTTACTTACAAATATCGTGCTGTCGTGAATGAGACATATTCTAAGGGACACACTAGGGTATAATATCCGCTGTTGTCATATGCCTATTTCATTATTCTCGTTTTGTTTACAAAATTATTTACATATATTAAAAAAGCTAAAATAATTTAACCTATTTTACTGCAACAGAACTAAAAAAATGTTGAATAATTTGTTATATCAAATTTAACTAAATTAGATATAATTTCACTAAATTAGATGTAATTATTTTCAATAAATTCTAAATCTTGTTAGTGGTATATTGGATATCAAGTATTTTTTACGAGATATGGCAACAGCTAGTATTTTGTAAGCGGGGCATATTACGTTGTTTATTGCGAGCTTAGACAAAGGAATATAAAATATTCATTCATAATTCCATCAACTTGTTTTGACAGTTGACGTTGTAGAGATTGTTTAGTGTTATTATTCATCGGATTTTCTGTTTTTTCTTGTGAAAGTGATTTTCTGTTATTTTGTTAACATACAAACTTTAAAAATGGTGAAACGGTGCAAAATTTGTAAAAAACAAGACAAATTGGACCCAAATTCTTCGTTTCATATGTGAGTATTTATAGGTTAGAATTTACTTATCATAGACGTACCAATTACGAAAAGTATCTTATATATTTTTAAATTATTAGTATTATTAATGTTTTGAATTAACCATGGTTGTCAATTAGCCTCAACAAAGCAGGAGAAGATGCGAAATTTTAAAACTGGTACTGGGAATATTCATAAAAATCTCAAAGTACCTAGTTAATCTTATGTAAAAATCGAATTTGTGTAAAAATTCTGCATTTTTTAATTAAATCTCTTTAAAGTGATTCAATTTAATTGAAAAAAATTTCGTAGGTAAGTAATGTTATTTGGCAAAACTTTTGTTTTTAGTACCTAGGCATGTCAAAAAATTATTGTTATTTCACAGTATAAAAAAATCTTGAGAAAACTACAGTTGACTTTGATTACCAAAAAATTTACCAAAACATCGGAAAGCATGCAATATTTTATCACAAAATTAAAAAAAAAATTTCGTACCTACTAATAATTCAGTACATTAGGGTCAATTAAATAAATAAATCACATTAAGAAGCAAAAACTCTAAATATATATTTTAGATCTTTGAAATCCCTTATTTTAGCGGATAAACATTATTCTATCAAAACAGCAAAAATAATATTTAGCACTTAATTTTAAATAGGTACATTTTTTTTACAAATAATTCAGAACATAACTATCAATTTCATAAATAAAAAAAAATTAGAAATAAATATTTTACTTGTAATTTTTAGCTATTGCATTCAGGTAAAGTTTTCATGAACTATTTTGATAAACACTTAAAACCTAATTTAAAAGAAATAGGGGCCTATTCTGTAAAAATTCCTTTATATTTAACGGCCTTTAAAAATATTGGCGGCCTTTAAAATATTTTCGTATTCGTTAATTTACTTCTGCCATTACTTAAACAGATTTCTTTAAGATAGTTCTTTAATTAATTTTAAAAATCCGTTTAAATAATGACAGAAGTAAAGAAGAAAATATTTTTAAAGGCCGTTAAATATAAAGGAATTGTTACAGAATAGACCCCATAACGTTCATTTTTTATAAAATAATTAGATAACCTGTGCAATTTGTTTGTTGAGTAAATAGTAGTTTGTACAACAAAAATGGATATAGGCAATCCACTCGAGTTTTACAGTATATTTTATTCTATGACCCACTAACGAAAATCTATAAACTTAAAAAAAAAATAGTCCCCAGCCGAGATTTGAACTCGGGTCTCTTGCGTGAAAGACAGACGCCATCTACTTCTTTACCGCCAGATTTGTGATTTTAGTTTTAATACTTGGAATTATATTAGTTTCATATAGTTTGATTAAATTTTAAATTTATTTTAAAATGTGGACGAAACAAAAATAGAAATGCTACTATTTATCTATTCGACACAAAAATAACTCATTTTAATGTATATTTAATCTCATTAACTGAATATACAGACGATTAGTTTGACACAATTGTCACTTATTTAACATTTTAAAAAGAATTGTATTGGGTGACCAAAATATGAATTACCTAGAATAGATATGAAATATATCCGTTTAAATGAATGCAGTAGCATACTTTTTCGTGACTTTTATAAATTAGCGACAGCAAATTTTATAGAAATAGTATTATTTAATTTATTTTCGTATATTTTTTAATTAGCTTCAATTTTTTTATTTAGATAACTTTTGTACGGCCCGATTAAACTCTGGTGCATATTAAAAATATATACAAATTCCTATCATCTGTGAAAAAAGATGCCTTTAAAAGTCTTCTAAATTTATATATCGTTGATGAATTAAAAACAACGAATTTTGCAGAAAACATATTTGTACTACTGCTCAATATATCTATATTAAAATACAAAAATTTTTACGGGGTAAAAAAAAATATTTTTAAATAATTTAATTTATCCCGTTTCTGGGGTACGCCAATGCAATTTATTTAAACTCACTAAACTGACTAATTTGATGTTGGCATCATAGATAATCTATTTTATGAATGAGTAGTTATATCTCTCTTGTTATCTCTGTCTTACATGTACGTACAGTAATATCTAGTAATGGGATTTTTTCGAATTTCATTGTACCTACTCTATAAATAATATGTCGCAAACCTCGAATATATTGCAAAAAAAAGTTTTCACGCCACATAGAAAGTTTCCTAATAAAAATAAGCTACCTGTTATGAAAAATTCTAATAATTAACTTTTAAAAAGAAGAAGAAAATATAAAATTTAAGGTAGAATATGTTCTGACCATACAAATATTACAACGCTGGCTGTAAATCTTATAAATATAATTTAGCTGTTAGTTAATCTGACACACGCCATCCTTTTAGATTATAGAATCCTTTTGTAATTTTCTGATTAATAAACAAAGAAATAAAAAAATAAATGAAAATAAATAATCTAAAGCAAGATAAAAGTATGTAGTGGTATGGAATATCTAAACAATAAGAATTGGCAAAGACTAAATATCATCAGTATTCATAATGAAGTAGGTAAATTGCAAAAACCGTATAAGGTTTTTTATGAGGTTTTAATTTAACTAAAATAAATCTATTAAATCTACAAAAATAGAATTATATTTAGAAGTAATAAGTTGACATAGGGGGGTGGGTTGGCTCAGTGGTTAGAGTCATGACTATGAGATCGGAAGGTCTCAGGATCGAATCCCACCGTTGCCCGGGATTTTTTCATTTAATTTAATTATTTAAAATTAATTCTGATGCCTTGGTAGGATTCCCCACTCGACCATTCACTGTTGGGTTCTAATTAACAGTGCTGTTCCTAAAGTGGCGCTGGGAAACAGTAACAAAGCCTACACAGAACACGAGGCACAAATTAAAAAAAAAAAAAATAAAAAAAAAATTAGCTGACATCTATACTGTATATAAAAATCTGAGAATGCTTTTTAATTAGAATATGTCTTCTCAGTCATTTATTCAAGTCAGAGTTAGTAGAATATTTTTACATTTAAGTAGGTGTAGAACGAAATTTGGTTAGTTAAAAAGAGCTATGTTTATAAAAGGAGCAAAACTGAATTTGTTTCAAGACTTTCTACAATATTTTAGGTATACCAAGTTTTTCGTTAAATGCGTTTCTGTAATTCTTAGTTGATTGTATAGCTTTGTCAAAGGTCAGAACTCATATTCTAACTATGGTAATACATGCAAAGTACACCATACTTCAGTAATTGATATTCCTAATTTTTTGAACACGCTGTATGATTTATTTTGCAAAGTGTAAGTAAGCATGAACAAACTATGTAGAAGGATAACAAATGACATACGTTTTATGAAAAAAAAAATATACATGTGGCACTCAGGGACTGCCGCGGTAAAAAAAACTATTGCATAGCATTTTTTATCAACTTATGCAATTATAATTATTTATTTATTTTATTTATGTAGTATTTTTTTTTTCTTTGATATTAATTCAAGTTACGCTTTTTGAGGGTGGTGACCGATAAGAAAACAGTTTTTTTCTTTTATCGAATAAATGAGAAGTTAATATTCTTTAACGCCACACCGCTGTGCCGGTCGGAGTGGGGGGGTGTTAGGTTTTTTTCGTTACAGACGTTACGGAATTTCTTTATTCGGTCGCCGCGCTCAAAGCTATGCAACAAGAATTATTTAAGAGTTGTGGAGATATCAATTCTGCACTCTTTGCTTTTGAATACTTCTAACAACTCACCTTATAGAGCAGCAAATTTGGGGTTCATAAGAAAATTTCCTTTAAAGACCTGAAAAATTACATACTAAAATTTGAAAAAATCTGACAGTACCCAAAATCAATGTAACAAGTGCGGGGTTCTTTATTTAAATTGTCTTTGGCTTGCCTTCTTCACATATCCTTTCGAGTATAAAGTACCTTAAAATTGATTCCAAAAAAGAATTAATATAAATCAAAAATAATTTTTTCTACGATCACTATCCAAAGTACGTTTTTGCGCAATGAAATCTAACTGCAAAGTTGACGTTTTCCGCGAACTGACATTAAGTGAAAGTTTTGTCGCTCGCCTCATTTCTCATGGTGAAAAGCATGTAAATTTAACATATGTTGCGGACAAATGAATAGGGTTGCCACATTTCTGGAAGTGAAAACCGTGGCAACCGTGACGATAGAGCATTTTTATATAACCAGGTCCAAATTTTGTGACCATTTCTAAAAAAAAAGGTCCTCAGCTTATTTTTCCTAAAACGAGTCGAACATCCTTTTTTCTGAAAATTTCTAAAAAAAAGTCTATTTATATAATCAGGTCCATTTTTGCTGACAATTTCTAAAAAAATAAGGACCTCAACTTAATATAATCGGGTCCATATTTTGTGACCATTTCTAAAAAAAAAGGTCCTCCACTTATTTTTCGTACAAACTTTTATCCGGTCTATTTTTGTATAAATCCGATTCCTCTGCGGCTTTTAATAAAGCGTGGTATTTGCATAAAAAGCGTGCGTTCAAAAATGAATATATTTAGTAGACGAACATTTTCACAATATAATTATTACGAGGATATATCAGTATATAACGAGACTGGCGCTATAACTTCTTTCAGAGGTAACATTTTATAACCCAAAAAATGAGACATGAAAGCCTTATATTTATTGTACTACCCCGCAGGTAGGCTTTGATTTAACTTTTGACATTTGTTACAAATTAATTATTGAATTGTCAGTGTTTTGCGTACCCATCGAAAAATGAAAGTGGAGCAAAGATACGCGATAAAATTTTATGTTCGATTGGGTAAAACACCAACTGAAACTTTTGAAATGATTAAAGGTGCATATCTAGATAATAGTTTATCACGATTTAGAGTGTTTGAGTGGCATAAAAAGTTTAAAGACGGTTGTGAATCAGTTGAAGATGAACCTCGTCCCGGTCGACCACAAACTGCGAGAAATGACACAAAAATTGCAGAAATTAACGACTTGATACAAAATGATCGCCGGATTGGCATAAAACGAATTTCTGTGAATGTTAATTTGTCTTACGGTACCACTCAAAAAATTATTCATAAAGATTTAGAGTACCGGAAGATCGCGGCAAGATGGATTCCAAAAGTGATGACCGATGAACAAAAAGCGAATCGAGTGACAATTTGTCAGCAGTGAACAAAGGCAATTGCAACGTAACCCACAGTTTTTAAATAATGTGGTTACATGTAACGAAAGTTGGTTTTATCATTACGATCCTGAATTGAAGTCTCAAAGTATGCAATGGAAGCATAAAGGCAGCCCAATACCGCAGAAGGCCAAAACTGCTAAAAGCGCTGGTAAAGTGATGCAGCTGATTTTTTTTGATAAATTTGGCGTTATTTACGATCATTGTAGGACATACAGTAACAGGGGAGTACTATTCTAATGTACTTCGAGGACCCTTAAAGGCAAAATTAAAGAAAAAAGGCCGCTTTATCAGGACTTTGGCTGGACGCTGCATCACGACAATGCTTTGGCTCATAGATCAATGATTTGTCGACGAACAATTGAAGAATTAGGGGTTGAAATTATGGTTCGTCCCCCCTACTCTCCTGACCTTGCTCCATGTGACTTCCATTTGTTTCCTGAAGTCAAAAAAGAATTGAGAGGTAGAAGATTTGAGTCGGATTTAGAGCTCAACAACGCTGTGATGGGTATACTAAACAGACTATCAAAAAATGGTTTCTCAGAGGTTTATGATAAGAGGATAAAGCGATGGAATAAGTGTATTCAACAGAATGGAGAGTACTTCGAAGGATAGTTGTTGAATTTTTTTAAATAAATGTTTCGTTGTTATACTATAGCACCAGTCTCGTTATTTTCTGATACATCCTCGTAGTTCTTTACGAAATATATTTCACAATATCCACTAAAAAGATTCAGGAGGTAGAAATTATATTATACACGATACACTATTTTTAGACATTTAAAGTATTTACAATTAAATTCATTTGATATTCTTAGTTTGTAGGTATATATCTATTTCTTAAAATAATGTGATCGTAGAAAAAATCTTGTGTGCATTTTGAGCGAAAAGTTTGTTGCCGTTTTCGACAGTTTGTCGCGCGTTCAACGTTTTGTCGCAAGCGAACAGTATTACGTTTCGCTCTTAATACACAAATAGCTATTTTGTTGAAAGGACATGTCTCATGTTGTAAAATTTGCTATAAATTTGTAACGTAATTATCATGTTCATTTCATTATAGGTATTTGCGTCACACATTATATGCAACTATTTTATTATTAGATAGATAGATAGATTTTTTTTTATGCAATGTCTTCTATTCTAAAAACACTTATTAATAGAGAATATTTTTATTGATTTTTTTTTTATTCAGAAATATTCTCCATTCAAAATTATTGCATTGAATATGTTAAATTAAGGGAGTTTTTTGGCGATTAAATTGAATAAATAGATAAATACTGAAATTATACATTTAAAATTAAATAGAAACAAGCTTACGAAGCACCTGACACCAACCTCACCCTCGCAACACCTTTCTCCTCCCAAAATGGACCTAATCCCCTTACATTCTTAATTCCTGGTCATACGTTAGATACTATTAACCGAACTGTACATACCTGGTGTAGCAAACACAATGGCCGCTCGTCTATAAGAGCCCTATTCTTATAAATTCTTGAAATGAAATCATTAATCTTGGCATCCCAGATTTGGGACGTCAATCTTACAATTGACAGAACTAAACGTTGTAAAAGGTATACGGATACGAGGGTTCGTGCAGGTAGGTAGTTTTATTATTTTTTTTTTTTAAGAAAAAGAAAGTTGCGAGGTGTGGTACCTACCTTGCGGTGACGATGTTATTATGGTTGCTTAAGTGACTCTCAAAAATTTCCGAGAAATGTAAATAGACTGAAAAATATTTGTGGGCAAAGAATTTCGGGGTTTAAAATTATTTTTTCTACGCCTTCAAGGATATTAGCTTATCTACAAAACGAAATAGTATGTCATTGCGTTCAACTGAACGAATATATTATTTCATATCCATTCTGCAAAAAAATAAAATCCACTAATCACTATTCATATTTTGAACACCCAACTACTATTATTTTTATAATTTTAAATAAATGACAATCCTGTCAAGCTAATTGTTAGTATATTTTTTTAATTATTGAGGTTAAATATACAATAAAATGAGTTATTTTTGTGTAGAATCGATAAATAATAGCATTTTTATTTTTGTTTGAACCAACCATATTAAAAAAAATAAATAAATTGTAATCAAACTATATGAAACTTTTTTAATTGCTTGCGTTCCAAGTGAAAAGCCGGGATCGATTCTCGGCTGCGACTATTTTTTTTTTCATATTTATTTTATTTTTAAAATCAGTAAAATTCATAAATTATTTTAAAATTAGTTATTTTGTCTTAATAATCTAAAATATTTTTTTAATTTGTAGATTTTCGTTAGTGGGTCGTAGAAAAAATATAATGTACAACTCGAGTGGATTGTCTATATTGCACTCAGACGATTAAGTCGTGCCCAAATTTCATCTTCGTTCGATATGGCCATCATATCCATTCTTGTTGCAAAAACTACTATTTTTTAATACCTTAAATATTTTTTCTACATCCACATGGATGGATATTTATTTTATGCATAGACTACAAATCCAAATAAACCATTGCGTTCTACTGAACGAATATATTTGTATATACATTCTAGTAAGGATACTGTACGCATATCAAATCAAACAATAATAGCATTTCACAAGATATTCGTCCATCTTTACAAATAAATCGAAAATTTTAATAAAACTATGTAAAACCAACTTAATCATAAATATTAAAAAAATTAGTTGTCTCATTAACGTTGAGGTAGAGTAATGAGTTGCCATGCGAAAAGACTGAACTTCAAATCCAGAAGTGAAGACTTTTTATAATATAAATTTGTAAAAGTCATAAATAATTTCTAAAATAGTTATTTTATCTTAATAACCTTTATTTTGCTAGGTGCATGGGTTAACGCACTGTATACTGTTTTATATTTTGTATTCTTCTGTTTTTTAATAATTTTTCGTTTTAAAATTTGGTATTGTTACTTTTAGTATTTCAAATCATTTCTGTCGTATAAATTATATGTGTAAAAAAATAGTAAATGAAATATATTTATCTATTTATCTTTTCACTAGAAAAACAAAATGAGTAAACAATGCTAACTCTTAAGCACTTATTTCCGAAAACGCCAACTGCAGCGCCACTTGATCTCTTGAACGGATGTGACGTACCAGTTATAGCGTTTTCGAAGAGCTGTATTCAAGAACTAAAATGTTTTGAATTTTCCTTAATCAGCCATTGCGTTCTGCTGAACGAATATATTTGTATATCCATTCAAGTAAGGATACTGTACGCATATCAAATCAACCAATCACAGTTCATATTTGATGATCAGGCTACTATTATTGTTTTAAATTTTAAATATGTCACAACTCTTTCAAAATAATCGTCTGTATATTTTTTAGTTATTGGGATTAAGGGCCAGTAAAGTTGAAAGTATTTACTTGTTGATTAAACTATAGGGCCATTGTTAATCTGGCAAGTAAACCTACATGTAACTTTACTCAGAAGTGAAAAGATTGACCCTTAATACATTCATCAAATGTAATTCTTCTGAAAAATCGTTAAATAATAGAATTTCATAAGATGTGCGTCCATCTTTTCAAATAAATCGAAAATTTTATTAAAACTATCTAAAACCAACTTGATTATACGTATTAAAAAAATTAGATGTCTCATTAACGCAGAGGTAGAGTACTTGGCTTTAAATCCAGAAGTGAAAACTTTATTATAATAAAAATTGTTAAAGTCATATATTATTTTTAAACCAGTTCTTTTTTATAAATTTGTAAAAGTCATAAACTATTTCTAAAATAGTAATTTTATCTTAATAACTTAATATAAATATTTTTTTTATTTATTAACTACATTTTTTATTTTTTAAATTTCTAAAATTCCGTGTTCGAACACGGAATTCCCGTGTTCAAACACGGAATTCCTTGTACGTACACGAAAATCTAAAATTCTGTGTTTAAACACGGAATTTTCGTGTTCAAACAAAGAATTCCGTGTACGAACAAGGAATTCCTTGATCAAACACGGAACTATAGACTTAAATGACGTATATCTCGGTTACTCTTGGGTGACTTGGGAATCTTGGGGAGGGATGGGTAAATATGGATTCATTGAATATCCTCAATTTTTACTTTTGCCGACTTTTGAAAAGAGAGATGGCGTAATTAGGGCCAAAAGTCTCACCGTCTTTGGTCCCTGCATAATATTTTTCCTTTAATTTCTTTTCCAAGTCAGTCTTATTTCTTAGGGTCTAATCCCTGATGCTCAAATTTCATTTGAATCGGATCAAAATAATGCCCTGTATAGCGTTTTAAGTTTACCCTCCTTGCCTCTCTAGCCCAGATAATAAGAAAGGGGTAAAGTTTTCTAAATAAAATTATTAGTTATCTCTAGAACAGGCCTGCACAACATACGGCCCGCGCGCTGTATGCGGCCCGCCATTGTCGTTTTCGTGGCCCTTTGTCCGTTGACCAATGTGGCCCGCCTACGTCAAACTAGACATTTTTCAGTAACAAAATTGCATTTAGGCATTAATTGCCTTTTTTAGGAGCTCGATAGAAGAACCTGGTTCATTATAAGCTGATGACCTTTTTTTAAAGAGTGTTTTTGCTTGTGTTTCTATTAAATGGTACATAAAAAATGATGGTGCTATCTAAAATAACTGGTGATGATGTCATATTTCGAAAAATGATGACAACAAAATCCACTTCTGAATGGAAATTGACAAATAATTACCGTCATGTATGGAAACCAAAGTTCGGACGTTTCGGTGTTAATCGTTTTTTACTCCCACTCCCCTTCAGACTCCAAGAGCACCTTTAAAGTTAATTTAAAATAAAAATATCCAAGTAGAGTATTTGGGACCAAATTAGGAGGATTTTGAGAGCATCCGCATTTCCTCCTTCCCCCACCCCGAATTTTCCGAGTCGTCCAAGAAATTTGCCAATAAAAAATATATAGCTCGAACATAGAATTTCGTGTTTGAACACGGAATTACTAATTTCCGTCTTTGAATGCGGAATTCCTTGTACGAAGAAGGAAATATGTAATTCCGTGTTCAAACATGATAATTCCTTGTTCAAATATGGAATTCCATATTCAAAAACGGAATTCCTTGTTCGTACATGGAATTATTTGTTTGAACACGGAAATTCCTTGTTCGTACACGAAATTCGCGTTTGAACAAGGAATTTCGTGATTTAATACGATATTCCGTGTTAGAATATGGAATTTCGTCTTTGAATACGGAATTCCGTGTAAGAACAAGGAATTCCGTGTTCGAACACGGAATTTTAAAAATTAACAAAATTAAAAAATTTGGCCCTTTTATGTTGCCGTAAATTTTTTTAAAACTATTATTTCAGTTTGTTAAAAAAAATTGAACAAATGCAAAAATCAAATCACTTTGTGTGCGCCTACCGGCACGCAGTGCGTTTACTAACCCACCGCATTCAAAATCGACATTCGTAAAGACGTAAAGAACGGTGAGATAATGGTACTGCTTCATAATTTTATTTATTAGATGTTAAATTTGTTGGTCGCATAGTACCTCGGTGATTATACAGTTAGAATGGTCGTAAATGAATTTAGTAACTGTGCTAATGATAGGTTACCATTGTCTGTAACACCTACGGATTTTTCTTATGGTAAATTATGTTGCTCTCCTCGAATTCTAATGGCAAAATCGAGAATATTACAATAAACAATAAATCAGTGTGTATAGGAAACAAATAATATAGTACTGATGGAATTTTATGTACTTTCTAAGTTGATTTTCGTTAGAAAAAAGCCGATAATTATAATAATGTGGTGTTAATTATAATTTTATGATGAATGTTGCTAGTTAGTACCTATGCTTTTCAACAAGGAATAGGTTTCTTAATAAATCCCACAAAATTATTACGGTAATAAGGTCGTTAAGTCCAATAATGCCTTGACGCAAAGCATTTTTATTAGTTTATATGCTTTTGTGAGGGTACTGAACACCAATCTAAACTATGTCACCTCTAATTTTTTCAGGTTATATATGAAAACAGTTACAAAAGGTGAAAAATGAGAAAAAAGAAAATGCAGATGAGAAAGACCCCAGAGTTTACCTCAAACAAAAGGAGTGATGTTGAATTGGTGCACTACCATTTTCGATGTTTCCCAGTATTGTAAGCGCTTTTCACTTGTCGCATAGACCTGATGATGACTTAACACCGAAACCGGTTGCCTTTTAACTTTTATAAAAAAAAATTATCTGTGGCTGATTTCGAGTTTTTTTTATAAAATTTATTGTTACCCAGGCACCACACTTTGGTATAAATTACGTATATTTAGGTATTACCATACGTATGAATACGGTTGATGTACTACCCAATATATTCGTGAAAATGTCCGCCCAATAAACGTATATTATTTGTCACATGTAAACTTCGATTACTACTAATTTATTCACCTATAATTAACCGTGTTTACTATACGTCTATATTAGATTTATAGTTGTAGTATATTATACGAATACACTTTGGTATAAAATACGTTTTTTATGTACTACGTTATACGGGTAGTACATAGTAGGGTAGGATTAGTCGATAGGTAGGTCAAGGGTCGAGGGCGACCCTTTTCCGGGGCGGAGGCACATGTTACGAATAAATAGAACACCCTGTGAATAGGTATGTTATGATTTGTAAATTTTGACCAAGGGCATGCACATTAAATACATTTGCAATAAAATAACAAAACGTGTAGTTGGACAAGGTTTTATTAAATCATAATATTAAAGTACAGGGTCAAGAAAGATCAACACGAGCATTCTTGGAAAATTACAAGTGAATTTTCTGGGAGTTCCTTTGGGTTTTTGTTGGCGATCGGTCGTGTCCAGTTTTTGGCACTAAGTAAATTTCGGGTCGGTCACGCGAAATCGCGGTTAGTTTTATTTTGTGTAAAACCACGTAGTGGAAAAAGTAACGTGTGCCTTTAGCCAGTCCTGCTGCCCAACGGATAACAATGTTAATGTAAGTAGATACTTTTAAGGAGTAATATTTAATTGTGTAGTTAGCAAAGATTGTTGAAGTGCTATATTTATATATTTGTTAAATAAACCATAGTTATTTGTTTTACGCTTGTTGTTTCAATCTTTCAAGTTAGGGTTCCTTAGGTCTTCCCGTCTGAACTTAACCCCCTAGCCGTGTGTTATCTAGAGGCCAATTTAAATACGAATTGGGCCCCTATATATAACCCGTGGTTACCGCTAAGAGTGGACTTTAGGGCCAGTCAAAAGGACCCATAATCTCACTCTTAACAGTATGAATACCGTTACCCAAGTAGCATCGAACGGTTTATTCAGTACTTTAAGGATGCTTTAAAACAGTAAAATAAAACTGCAATTAAAACCAAATAGTTTTAAAAGGAGGTTGTGATACGCCTTCAGCATAAAAGGGTCCACTCTGAAAGAGGTCAATAAAACCAAAAATAAAAACCACCATAAAACTATATTACCTTGAACAACTGATTTTAAAGCTGCTGTGAAGACCCCTTTTAAAACTATTTTAAATACAATGGCCGAAAATTAAATAAAGCCGTTTAATTAATGGACAAGGAAACGTTAAGATCAAAGGGTTTTATTTAATCGAGTTTTATACTGTTCCAAGATCACATACCCTAGACAAAAGAAAGGTTCGCTTGTGATTTAAACGGTTTAGTTTTAATGCGGCTGTGATAAATGCCGCCCGGTTTTAATGTAAACCTAACTTTAAAATCTCCGTGTCATATCAGTCATTTGTGTTTTGTGTATTTTTAGATTAATAATAATAATAGTTTTCAGTTTTTCTAATTATTGTAGGTACACCCCTATTTGACATGATACATAATGCGGAGTTCATTTGAGCCACGTAAAAATAGGGGATGAGTTTAATTTTATTGTTTCTAACAAGAAGTACAGTTAGTCTTAAGCCGTTATAAGGAAAAGTAATGAAATAGTTTTAAAACGCAATATTTACTGACCAAATTGTCCTAAGATCAAGCAGATTTAATAATAAGTTTTATTTGTTACATTAGGAATCTCTTTAAAACTATTTAAAAACTAAAACGTCACAATCTAGAACATAATAAAACCAAACAACGTGCAAGTCCTTCATAAAACTAGATAGTTTTAAAGTTAATTGAAACTAAACCATTTTATACATACAAATTTTTAAGATTAATTGCCCTTATTAGCGAATCTTATTAGATACTTTAAAACCAGTATTAAATGCTAAACGGCTTTTAAGTGCCCGCAGTATATCTATAAGGTAACTTTAAAATCAGTATCTTCTTATTTTCCACATTAAAAGCATTTTAAAACTGAAATAAACCCAAAATGTTTTTATGTTGCTACTTGGGTGATATGCTACCCAAAATATACGTGAAAATGTCCTCGCTAGAAACGTATATTCATTGTGTTTTTAGTTTGGCTGGAAATCACGTTATGTATAGAAAAATATTTTATTTCAAAAAATAAACAATAAAATTCTAAATAAGAAACTTAACAGGATCTTTCTTTAACAAACAAACAAACCAAACAAACAAACAATATATATCAATCAAGTTATTTGTACATAGTTTGATATTTTTTTTGTTTTATTATCCAAGTTAACATTGACTTTGAATATCAGCTCCGTTTTTCATGATTATCTTAAATATAGGCAACACATTATACACTATTTACTACAAATTTTCAATTTTTATATCTTTTGTTAAAATGTTGATACCCTTGTGTGCATTTTGAGCGAAAACTTCGTTGCCCCGCTTTCTGTCTCATGCGACAAAGTATCACTTTTTGCCCTCAATACACAACTAGCTGTTAAAATATCTCACTTTACTCAAGTCAACTAACAGGTGGCGCTATTTCTTTAAAATCGTTCTTCTCTTTAAACATATAAGCTTGCGAAGTCTCAAGTGCAATGTGGCAATAATAAGCAATAATTTAGGTAGATTTTTGTTGTATGTCGTGTTGTTTTGGCGGACGGTAAGTTATGAGACAGATTTATATGAGCGGTTTTCATTCGGCGATGACAAATGGCTCCGGTGTACACCGCGGACAGTCCAGCCGAGTTCCGAACCTTTTGTGCGAACCTACTGTGCGACATAGTTGCGGGGAAAGAGTTATTGAGGCCGAAATTCATATACAGGACGAACGATAAATATACTGGTACTCTTTGGCTATGGGTATCTTCGTAAACAATAAACATATTATGTTCCCGTATCTTCCCTCATTGGAAAGTTTCAGTTTAATGTTAGAACAATCCGTTGAATCCAAAAATTAGGCAGGAATTGATAAAATCTATTGTTTTTGAAAATCAGTAGAAGTTACTATTTGACTTGGAGAATACTTTAAAGTTTTTATTTTAAATTTTATTAACTGCAACATTGGGACATGCAACATGGATTTCAGTTCGATCAAAACAAAAAGTTGAAGATAGATAGGTAATATGTTTTAAACACTTGCATAATAATAAATACGCTTGCTTTCTTTCTGTCTCTCCTGTGCCCTTTTTAATTTTCCTACCAACAAGTAACAATAATTTTTAAAAGAGTACAAGCAAATATTGGATATTCCAATAGAAATGAAGAGAAATGGAGGGAATTTTTAGAATACTAAAGGAAAATAGGTTAATTGACAAGTCTAATTAAGCTTTAGAATTCACCGCAAGAACGCTGGTGTTCCAAGTGATCTACGAAATATACGAGTACATACAGGATTTTACATAGATTTACCGAGGAATTAAAAAAGTCTATATCACAATATTCCTCCAATATTGTGTTTATTGGCTAACAATCAAATGTATTGGTAAAACGGTGCAAAGTTATTGATTCCTACATTTGTTTTTTGAAACAAAAATGTTTATAATATTTATCAAAGCAGATCTTATACTTAATATGTTATTTATTGCTCAATCCATGAAGTTTAAAACATACTACTATTATAAGAAATTGCATATTGGTAAACATAAAAATTTTTTACTTAAAGAAACCTCTAGGTTGTTTTTAGGCAATTTTGAACCATATAAAAATATGTAATAAATTAAACTACATACCGTAAAATAAGGTTTGAAACTAGTTTTCAATAAATGTTACAATAATTGCAAATACAAATACATTACTTTACATATAGTCCTAGAGGAACGTGCAGATTTGTTAATGATTTTCTTATGGCTGAATTTATTAATAAATTGTACTAGGATACGTGTTCAACGAATTCACAAAAGTGCGACGTTCAGACTGAGGCGCTTAGGAATCTAAAGGCATTACAAATGGTACGTGCCTCTCAAAAGCTTGACTCTTTTCTTAACATTTTCGCTATGCAAATAGCTACCTCATCGCTCCAATATAAACCACGCGCTTTTGTGAATTCGTTGGATACGTATCATAGTACAATTTAAAATACGTCACAAATCTGCACGTTGGCTCAAGGACTAATACATTAGGGACTTTAAAACTTTACTTCACAAATTTGTAAATTTTCATAATTTTTTGTAGAAAAACACCATTTCAAATTAATTTTTTTTTATTACTTCTTGGCGTGCAGTATTCATTGATAATTCATAACGATTGTCAATTAAACCGCGATAAAATCGTTTTGTCTCGTATTGGCAAATCTATAAAATCCATTAATCATACGCCATTAAGGTCGCCAGTATTTTTACTGGTCAGTGCTGGTAATAATTATTTCTCTGGCGCTCGTAACGCCATGTTTTCACAATTACTCGTTAAGAAACAATTAGCAAACTAACAATTACTTAATGAATTACAAGCGCTTACACTTTTTAATGCGCGCTACCTAGTAAGTGTGTTATCGGCGTAGAGTTTTTGCTCCGCCAATTAAATAAGATTACGATTAAAATTATAGTTTGTTGCATCATATATTTAGTAATTGGTTGCTTTTTATTTACAAGATCATAATATATTTATAATAAATATATAATTTCAATAAGGTTTAAATATTTTTTTTGTCCTAGACTCGCTATATATTTGTTTATAGCAATTATCGCTAAGTATTATATTGATTATTACTATTACATTATTAGTATATAATTTCTCTTCTATTACTTTTACTTCCTGAATTATTTAACAAAAACATTAAAGGTATATTTTTATGTGTCAATATCGGCAGTTAACTAAGGGTGAGATTACAGAACGTCTGCAACTTTGCAGATCTGCAAATATGGCGGCAACTTTGCAAATCTGCAAATATGACTGACTTACACATGCAAGTATCAAGTTTTCATATTCCAAATTTGGGTTTAGTGTTGTTGGGGGTAATAAACCACAATAAATATTGCAAATTTGCAGATATTTTTTGGAATACTTGCATTTGTAAGTCCGCCATATTTGCAGATCTGCAAAGTTGCAGACGTTCTGTAATCTCACCCTAATACTACAGTTTAACTGTGCCAAGACCGACCGTGGTGGGTCATCTTTTTAAGGAAACGCTGCTTAAAACTTGGGCCTTGGGAATTTCCACTAGAATTTTTTTAAAATAATAAGGGCTTAGTGCGAGTTGTCATTCTATACGTACCTTAAATTTTTCGTTTGTATAATTTTTAAGTGTTGCGACATTCTCCTCAAAAGCGGACGTGGATTTCCAGCAGCTTATTTCATTAATCTGCAGGTGATAATGAGAAAAAGTTACTCCCTATATTATCAGGAGTCTAACTTCACTCAGGTTTCTTTCATTATTTACAGAAAAATAAATTATTCAATAGCAATAAGTATGGTCACAAATTATATTTAAACAATCTTCAGGCAACATAGGATTAAAATGTATATGGCTGTATAATTATAAAAACTTTTTTACCAAATTTGCTATTCATACCATTGTCAGCATTTGTTGCAAAAAAAAATACGCAAATTAGCTGTTACATATTTATTTTAAACTATTTGGTCATTTTTTTAGATCTTATTAATACTTTTGTATTTTTGTTAGCCTATTTTTTTGTTTTTGTCAAATGTATTTATATTTTTTTGTGTTTTTTCTTTATTTTGTTCAAACTCATTTTTGATATCATCGCCTTTCTGTACAAGACTGTCGTTAAACCAAGACTATTTGATTGCATTATGAAAAAGCAAAAGTTGTGCAGTAGACATCTCGAGAGCATAGTCTTTTGCATTTTTTTTAGTAGAATTTTGGCGACATCAACAAATGTCCAGCGACGTTCTGTCGACCACCACCGTTAAGATCGCGAGGCGCTGCTTCGCCGCAGTTTAACTTGTCCAAGAATGCGGGCTAATGCGCTTTTGCTGTCCCACTATCTACTGATAGAGATATCGGCATGCCATCTAGTTATGAAAAGCTAACCCGCCATCCGCCCGAGTAACAGGCCACTGGCTCTGTCCAGATTTGCTTGCCATTCTTTCAGCATTTACTCAAAACATAGATTTTTTTTATCGTTCAAATAAAATAAATCAGCAAAGACATAATCACAAAGTTTAGTTAGGTATCTAATCTTAATAGAATTATTTCAAAGTTTAGTTCTTCTAGTAGTGCTTTCGATCCTATAGTAGCATCATTAGATATAATGTAGAATGTAGGTTATTTAAAGACATTAACTACGTTATAAGTTATAGTTGTCGGGAAACCGATTACGATATTTCTTTCAGTGCTGTCTCCAATTATCTTAATTTGTTTTTTCTTGCGGTTATTGTAATTTTGGTAATAGTTGGTTTATAAAATTGTTTTAACCAGCTATGCATAGCTTAATGTTTAAGCTAATAAATTATGATAAAGTATCCAACGACTTATACCGCAACAGATGAATGTTAATACACTGTCTCAGGGTACGTGTGTATTTTCATGTTAGAGATGTAGATTCATAACTGCGCTTGCGTTTAGACTGATTTGACTACTATTGTCTGTTGTTAGTCTACTGATAATTAGTGTTGAGTAAACATGCAGTAATTGAAGAGTAGTCGGCCTAAGTGATCTAAGTGCCAACATTAATTTTCGTTTTTTTTATGCAATATGATCTATATGCCAGTGCCAATGTTCCACTAAAAGATCTAAGTGCCAATTTTATCTTAGTGGTTGAAACCGCTGGTCAAAGCGGAAGCTGCCTGTATGTTCCGCATGATGCTCTCTGGAGTTTTCTTTGATTCTGGAAATTTTTAATTTTGGCACTTAGATCACTTAGCTCGGCCACTCTTTAATTGTCTTCTGATTCAAAAACAAATTTGTAACTGGCACACACTATAAATAGTTTTCTGAATGTATTAACGTTTAACCCTGTGTGATCCTATAAATTTTTTATGTATGTTGTCAGTTTAGGTCTCATTTATTTTTTATTGATTTTTAGTGAAACATTATATAAGTCTTAGCAACAAATTATTTATTGGAAAAACAGTTATTGGAGTACAATGAATAAAATTATGACAAATTGAATAATTGTATAAATTATATCATTTTTAACTTTTAAAGTAACTGTCTACACAAATGCAAACTAACTCTAGATGTAAATTGAAGATCTGCACGATTTAGTCCTTACGTTGTACTGGCTCTATAATATGGTAACAAGACGCTTATGTAGCCTGCTTGGGAATCGTCTAACGCATATACTCTTAATTCCCACTTCGTTGGCTTTTGCGGATTGTAGATTTCTTGAAAACATTTCTTCTTTTGAGCTAACTGTAATTGATCCACTACAATTTTTGGACTAGGTATAAAATATTCTCTACATTTATAACCTGTGTACGTTATTTACCTTCATTCCTCTAGTGGAAATATTTGGTATATGATGAGCTGGATGAGGTTTCAAGTAAAAAGCTTAAAAGATTTGGAGAGCAGTATCGTAATAAAATCGTCTTTGACCAAAGATTGCTTATCGATACACTCATCACTAAAATATTCTTTTATAGATGATTTATTAGGCAGAGCCATGTTCACAAGAACATACCAAAATATTTTAATTTTTAAATTGTTAACAACTAGTTATTTTTGTAACGGCTTTATCAGATAATATGTAAAAAACAATTGAAACTTTAATTTTTGCTACTGGTCTATTTACTGGGACTTTATAACGACTGTCGACTATAAATGACAATCTAGGAAACTCTTCATCATTTGGTTCCCACATTCTCAAACCTTCTTCTTCAACTTCACATTTATTTTCCTCATTTTCATCCTCAGGATCATTTGTATGCCACATTGTGCATGATGCCTCTGCTATTTGGTAAAACGCAAAGTTGGCGTTAATATCGTGTATAGTCAATTTTACAACCTCGTCCAATTCCCTTATAGATGGACATCAATATCTATTTTGCATATTTCTTCACGTGAAACATATCTTTTGATCTGTGTTTCGGACTAGCTGCCCATTTGAAATCGAAGGCTGCCCTCATAAATGCCACTTTGTCTACGGTACATTGCTATACCATTTTAATTTGATCTCCCTCTAGTCAGACTGGAGTCGAGGGAGATTTCCTTTATTATTCATTATTTTTATTTTTCCGTGTTTGGTTAATTTCACCTTTAAACTTAACTTCTTTATAATAATTACTACTTACACATGAATTTGGATTCTAAGATTTACTATATTTTATATATTTATTTTAGTAACTGTTTGTATTACTACTTTCACCATTTTACCATCAATCTTGTTATTTGAACTGTTGGCATGAAGATGACCATGTAGGCCGAAACTTATTTATGCTGTGGTATTTATTTCCATTTATTGATTTATTTTGTCTGAACATTTATTGGACAATTTATCATTAACAGTTTTCAGTTTATCATTTCCTGTATCGAAAACATTATTTTCCACTACGGTATTTACGGCTTCATGACAAAACAGTGCAGGATAAAATAGCGCAAACAAAATAGCGCAAGGACAAAATAGCGCAGGACAAAATAGTTCAAGGACAAAATAGCGCAGCACAAAATAGCGCTAGAACAAAATAGCGCAGGACAAAATAGCGCAAGGACAATACAGCGTACGAAAAAAAGCGCAGGGCAAAATAGCGCAAGGACTAAATAGCGCAAAGACAAAATGGCGCAAGGACAAAATAAGGCAAGGAGAAAAATAGTGCACAACTATAATTGCTACCACTATTTTAATTTAAAATATTCACATACAATTCTAAAGTTTAAGTTAGCAATAAGTCAGATTTTTTAAAATTTTATTAACTTTTTTATATCAATTAAGTATAAGGGGTTAAAGAAAAGGTTCTTTATTTCTCACAAGTCAATTTTAATTGGCGACTGGTTTCGAAGCTATTACTTCATCATCAGGCACACCTAAATGGAATGTCAAGGAGTCAGTTGTAATAAAAACAATTATAAAAGTATGAACGGACATTAACATATATAAAATAACAGAAAAAACACAAAAGAAAATTAAACAATGACCTTGACTCACCTTGACTATTTCCATAAAGGAAGTGCTACATAAAGTTGAACAAACGAGTTAAAAAAGTCGTGTAATACCTACAATAGTATTTTTTTTAAAATATTTTTAGGTTAGGTTAAACCGCGAGATGTCTGATTGAATAAATTAATAATTAAAACACATGTAAGACAATTTTCAACTAAACAACACAAAATAGTTTTTACAAGCACAAACATTTAAAAAATGTTCAAAGAATATAACGTTAGTTACAAATGAAAAGTAAAAATGAGATTATCAGACTCCCATGACATCTATCTAGATTTTAACGAATTAGTGCAGTAAACTGTAAATTTTAAATTTAGCGGATAAATAGTGTACTAAAAAAAGTGTTATTTACTGAAAATGAGTATAGGTGGCGGTGGCACAATTTATTGATAGTAAAAATATTAAATTGGGAATGAGAAAGTAAAAAATACTAATAAGAAAAAAAGAAAAATAGAACACTAAACAAGAAAATATGAAAATTCATATGTAAAAGTGAAAATTGAAGCAGATAATGAAAAGAAAAATTACTGTTACAGGAAACGAAAACTAAGTTGACAAGTACGAATGTCAAAAAAGAAAAGTCAAATTTTGGCGTATGACAACCAAGTGGGAGAATTTGAATAAGCCAATTAAAGGAAACATTTAATATGAAAGATGCGAGTGGGCAAAAATTAATGGAAACAGAGAAGAAAATCTAAATTGGGAGAGAGTTCATTAATTTGTGGTAAAATGAAATAATATCAGTAGTAATATAAATGAAATTTTACAAGATGTCTAATAACAAATTATAACCGTACGCAAGCATACATTAGTCAAACAAACCACAAAAATTCAGACTAAATACTAAGTAAAGGAGCAATATTTCTTAGATAATCCAGCGATGATACAGTGCCCCAAGTCTTTAACAGTGCTTTTATTTTTCGGTTTAATGTAATATATTTCTTTTTAGAAGCTTCTGGTCTCCGCTCGCCGTTATTGAAACGTATGATAATTTCGTAATAATCAATTTTTCTTCTAATTTCACTAACTAATTCAAACATTGATGGACGACGACAGACTAAAGTTTTTTTAAATGCATTATGCTATGCTTTTACTGAATTATTCGTTCTCAGAAGATCCATTAAAGCTCGATCCCACATATTCCAGTGTAATTGAAAAAACATAACCAATTTACCTAATCTGAGGGGCCTGGCGTCATCGGATGTTGCACAGGCACAGATTAGTTAAATCAATTAAGTTTTTTGTTTTAAATAGAATACCAGAATATTTTGTCCTTGCGCTATTTTGTCCTGCGCTATTTTGTCCTTGCGCTATTTTGTCCTTGCGCTATTTTGTCATTGCGCTATTTTGTCTTTGCGCTATTTTGTCTTTGCGCTATTTTGTCTTTGCGCTATTTTGTCCTGCGCTATTTTGTTCTTGCACTAATTTGTCCTTGCGCTATTTTGTTCTTGCACTAATTTGTCCTTGCGCTATTTTGTCATGAAGCCGGTATTTACATATAGTCAAAATATCATCTGTTAAATCTAAGAAATTTTTAAAAAGAGCTTCATTTTTTTCGAACAGGAAGTTCCTAATAAATGTTGAAAATAAAATGATAATATTCTCTGGAATAGTACAAGCGTACCTATCTCCGCAACCTGAACAATTCGCCTCTTTTTTTTGTGATCGTTTTTAAATGGTTTATGAAGATATCGCAATTTTGTAGAACTAGTTTGCGAGAACGAGAATAATTTGCATATGAACTCGACACAACCGCGCTTAACAATCCATACGAACACGGGTGTGTGTGTGTGTTGTAGAAGAATTGACGTTTTAACATGTGAGGCGTAGGGTACGACCGACAAGAACCATTCTGAAATTTACGAACTTCGAGCCAAATGGGAATCTACATATAGCATCAAATAACGGTACTTAGACATACACATAAGTGATTTATTTCTACACACAGAAAAATTAAATTGCATAGGATGTGTAGGTTCGATAGAGGAAGATACCATTAAAGGCTTGTTTTCCTAGTTAATACCTAGGTAAGTGTTTCTTGCAGTAAATCAACGAATGGTGGAAATACACAATTTGTTTGTTTTGGAAAATCAATTGATGGATATGTTGGACTTACTTTTTTCTAGACGGCGCATTTCTAATTTTTATTTTCATTTGGTAACATGTAACGTAGTGAAACCTTCGTGAAGATATATTTTAGTTGAATAGCTCAAAAGTTGACAAATTCGTTATTTACATGAACGTCGTTTGCTGATGTGCTGCAATCAACTGGTCTATTCGAATATTGGTTGGGACCGATAACAGTTGACGAGCTGGTTACTCTCAAGAACGTCGCTTTGTCAAATGCTGTAATTAATTGGTCTATTAGGGCCGCCTATTGGAGGGTATTTCTCTGTTTTCAGTAGCCGACGTATTTGAAGATTCTTCAGCTAGGTATGCTGTTTTTTAAATTTTCTGTACGACTTAACCAATTTAGCATACCCAGAAAGACTAGGTTATTGGATTTAAAAGCAAGTTAAGTTCACGTTAAATTATTCTTATTTTTTAAATCTTCATATTTTGTTACGAACAATTTGATGGGTGGCACAAAATTGATCGAAAACATTTAATCGAATAGCAATTAATTGAAAAGAAAAATTATCGATTTTGCTAACTCTGTAACCTTAATTCGCTTAGGTTTCGTCCAAATAAAATATTTTTTTGTCCTCTACACGTATTTTAAAAATGGTTCTGAGGTATCTCCGTCTCCTATAAACAATTTCCTCAGAATCAGTAAGTGCTGTTTTTTTACATGAAATATGTCAAATTTTCACAAAAAGAAACTGATAAAATTAAATTCGAAATCGGAGATTTGTTGTTTTTTTAAAATAACAGTCAAAGAGTGTTAAATATGCATTTGGAGACCGATTTAAAGAGACATCTAATGTTTTTTACTTATGCAGTAAGGAATACTCATTTTTTTCCAAGTACGTCACTGCAGGACAAAAGAAATCGGTGTCAGGTATGTATGCATAAACCGACTTCTCTCCTTTTCATTTTCAACTGACCGGTGATCGTCTCAAAGGGACCGCCATTTTATGATTCATTCTTGCATATAATATGGAAGTGACAATCTCCTGTTTCGAAATAACAATATCACATTTTTTCGTTCTCTTATAGTAAAACGTCCTTCATGGCCGATTAGAAAAGTTACTTATTAAGGATCTCTCTTTTTTTCTTCATTTATTTATATGGAGATTTGATTCTTGTTTGAGATCGTCTCATTCTTAATTTATAATGATTAAACGTTGATCAAGAGATAAATTTTATTTAAAAATACATTTTACATTTAAATTAAATATAAATGTTAGAAATTTAAATGGTACACAGAATGGGCTAAACAAAGTTGAGTCCACGGCTAAATAGTTTTAATACTTTTATTAACTTATTTAAGTATTAAAATGTATTTTCTAAGTAAGTAGATAACATTAATTGTAATTATTTAGTTAATAAAAATTAAATTTGAGGTTAGGTTATTGTTATTTTCAAGATTGTGTACAGTGAATACTTTCTACGTACTTTCAAAAAGTCTGTTAATCTGAAATTAGTTTAATAGGATACTCATAGTGCAATATTTTCAGATAGTTCCATATAAAATGTTATTAAGGTTTTAAAACTGTAGATAAGGTTTTATTTTTTTATGGGAAAATAAATTCAACTTTTTCGAGTACCCTGTCCAAATCTTCATATGTATATTGAAAATAAAATTCCAATTTTTTAACACGTCAGATTATGTCAACTTTACAAAAAATGTTGTGAATAATAGTAAATTATTTAACAAGATAGTTTAAATGGGGTGAAGTTTATGACTCGAGTCGTAAACGAGTTATTACCTATATTTTCTTCATCTAAAATCTGGCCAAACATTTTTTTAATGTAAATAAGATTTTTTTAGGTAATTTTTCGTCAAGCAACTGATCACTTCTGATATTTTAAATTTAATATTACATTCTTACTGAATAATAATAATAAATACCCGAAAGATGCTAAAACTATTTTAGAATAATAATTATTAATTTTATGTTTTGCTTGAAGTTTATTACTTTTGGTGACCTTACCTTATAGCCCAAATAGGTACTCATCTGATTGGTTAAAATTTGAAATTTAAATGAGTCTAACCAATGAAAAGGTTTAAAATATCTAAAGAAAAATGGAAAGCAATGTGGATTTAAAAACAAAATAATTAGCTTATGGGTCTATATTGTCTATCATTTATATTTTGTGGATAATTCTGTAAAATACTTTAACATAGTCAATTGCAATCTTCTTTTCCTTTACTCAAATTTTCTTGATTTTCTAGCAATTAAACTTATTATGCAACTCTTTAGTTATTGGCGGTATTAAAAAAAATCATTTTCACTTCTAGATTCCATTTTATTTTGTTTTTGGCTAAATGTTTTATGAACTTTTCTGCAGTCAAAAGTTTGACTGTTCAATTTAAGTAATTAATTCGAATTTTAGATAAAAAGTAGTAAATTATTTTTATACAGGTTCATTATAAGTGAGAAACTCTTTAAACATTATAAAAAAACTCGTGACTCGTGCACAAAATGTATGCATTTTCTCTCAGAAGGTACCTATACTGACAAATTTATGTAATAAACAGTAAGTTTGGCCTTGATCGTCGAAGACGTATCCGATCTGTTGTGACGTCACAGCTGGAACATGGAAATCGTAAAAGTGTGGTTTACGGTTACAAAAAAAATATGGGGCCATATACATATTAATCACAATAAAAAGTCAACAACGGGCGTATTAAAGCTAACAAAGTATCACAAAGCTGCGTAGTGTATAAACAACTTGGAAATTTGATATTATACAAGTAAGGGGTACGACATAAAGGTTATATTACGGTTATTAAATTTCATAATAATTAATTCTATTATTAGATTAGGAGAGTGGTTATTTTTGAATGATTGTAATATAAGAATATAATTATTAAATAAACGTCAATTTAATTTGTTTATGACTGATTAAGTTTTACTGTTTCTTGCAACTCTTTGTTACAAAAATTATTAAAATTACCAATAAAAACATGAATACGTCAATGAATTACTAATATACCATCAGATACTGACAGGAAATTTACTAGTGGCTCCTGAGTATAACAGAAATTAAAGGTATTTGTAGCTCATGTTTTTCCTCAAGGCGTGTTCACTAATAGAACTGCGCTTCGGAAAACCAAAGGCTTTAATGTTACAAGTGGCTAAAGGGTTGAAATAAAGGCGTAATATTGTAAGGGTTTTTCCACACAAGATAAGTGCATTTTGGAGTCGGAAAATATTTATGTTAAGGAAAATCGAATTTTCCATGTGTTATCCCCAAGAGCCACTTGTAAATTGCCTTTCATTCTATTCAACATCGATGTACTTTTTAACCTTCTTCGAGACTTCTATGCGAAAATGGGGTAACTAAATCTGTCACTATCTGATGTTCTATAACACCATATTTTACAGCGAGAGACTCCAATAAGCGATTAGAAAAGTAACCCACCAAAATTACGAGGGGGCTAGAAACCTATCCAATCATTTTATAGATGATAATCAATTATGATGAAGGATATGAGTTCTGAAACATAGTTTAACAACAGTTTTATTATTAATTTAATACACAACATAATTAAATGAAACTTAACTTAAGTAAACATAAAAATGTTGCCAATAATGTTATACTTAGGATTAAATCAATTTAACTTTAATCACAATCAACAAAAATAATAAATTTAGGTTGTGCTTAATGTTTTAATGAAATCAGTTTTCAAATGAAGTGTCACACTTTACAATACGAGGGCGCTAAAATTAAATGTAATGCAATAAACAGTCATAATGCTGAATTCTCAAAATTACCCTCTTAACGATGTGTCATACTTTGTACTTTCCCTAGTTAAATTGTATTGGTCAGTTTGACGGAGAGGAGGGAAATGACGTATGATATCGTCAGGTTACTGCCAAAACAAGATAAGTACATTAAAACTGTCTAAACTATGTACTGGTAGAACCAGATAATTGTATTAAACGCGGTATAAGTTGATAGGCATGTGCACACAAAATACTAAGAATCATATTGGCAGCTAAAACAAGACAATTTTACTTTGTGTATAAGGAAATACATGTTTTTGGTAAAGGTCGTCCTCTAAATGCAAATGAAATTTAAATCACAAAAGCGTACAAAAGACGTAGGCCTATTTCTGTTAAGAAAAAGCAAGACCTACTGAAATTGTGTAAAAGTGATGTTATCTCTATAGAATACCATCAATACTACAAATCCTTGCCTACTTCTAAAGACGTAAAAGATTTAGTTCCAGAGCCAGCAGCAGATGGCTTTCTGATATAGAAGAACTCCTTTAGGAGAGCAGGATAAATGAAACAAAAACAGGTACTTATACATCCAAAAGAAGATAAGTGCACAAAAAAAGTGTTTTTCTGCTAAATACTTTGGTAGTTTTTAAGTTTTATGATAAATTTTTCTACTGTTTCATATTCAATTGTATTAAAATTCAGTTCCTAAGTAAAAACGAAGTTTTTCTTTTAAACCTTTTTCCTCAAATGTTAATAACTCAAATGTAACTTATCTTGTTATGGCAGTAACCCGACGATATTTGAGAATAAGAAAGGTATACCCTCGGTATAAAAATCTATCTACTTCAAGCAATTTTTGAAATTTTTTGTTATTAGGAGATATTACCAATAGGAAGTTTTTTATTTGACACCCTGTATATGTAGATCCTAAAACTAATTAGAATACTACCTTATTTGACCGATTTGATCTTATTTTTCTTTCCGGGCTCTTTTCTTTGTCACTTATTTGACCGTTTAAAACTGCTTTCTATTAATCAAATTTCGACATATAGTTTTTCTCAACCCTTTTTCTAACTACTACAATGACTCTAAAACTAATACATGCCACTATATATTTTGAATTTTAAACTTTTAAATTCAACTGATTGCGTTTTTTTTTAATAAACATATTTTTACAAATTAACATTTTTCATCTACCCCAAAATCTGGAGAAGTTTTGAGAGAAACTTTTGAGGAAAACGAAAAATATTGAGTTTTCTTTGAGTTTTAAAATTTTAAGTTCTTCTTAGTTTCCTACAACTTTCAGTTATTCAGATTCTTCCTGTTAATTAAATTAACTTTCTTTTAATTTTTTACTTTAACTTCCTTATTCAATATTTTTTCTTCACATTTTGACGATTCGGTCACGTCTGGTAGACATTTCAAATTTTTAAAATGTGTTTCTATTGCATGCTGAGATCAAATTCACAATACGAAGTTTTTTTTTTTTAATAGACCGTCATCAACTTTATAAATACGATCCACGTGTAAAAAATATCCATCCAGTACATCAAAATGTAGCTACGTTTCTAATCCCTACGTCCTTTCATTGATTAAATTACCATACTTGCAGCCATAACTTACAAATCCCGCAACAAAATACTTAATTAATCTCTTTGTTAACGAAGCACGTAACCTTACATAATCAAAATATGTAACACTGGTAGCCGGCGTATAACTAAAACCATAATACGAATTTATCTTGGCCGTAAATCTGGTGGGTCAATATAGACACACCCAATTATCCGAAATTAGCAAATAAACTACCAGTTATGCGAAAACGCATACGTGCAAAATAATTATTTTGGTTCGAAAACACAAAATAACAAAGCGTAAGTAATCGTCTGCTCATTTTCGCGTATCTTGTTAACACATGTACACTTTCACACTTGAACGCTTCACAAAACTTTCGGTGGGTTCGTTCGGTTCTTTTTTTTTCTTTCATCTCGTTCCGGGAAAACTAATAATGTTGAGTTCGTTGCTAAACGGATTTAATTTTTGGTGAAATAAATAGGTTATAAGGTAAATAGTGAATATATTTGTGTGTAAAAAATTAAAATTTTTTATTAAAAATTAAACTGAACACTGCACTTTGGGATTTACAAAGCCATCATCTGTCATCCTGAATTAACAATCAAGAATAAATTAAAAAAATATATCTTTTTTTTGGTGAAGGAAATTTTTTGTTGTAGGGAAATCCTCGCTGACCCCGGGGTATCTCTTGCAATCGCTCCGGGGAGTGTCGGATTCTGGCTGTGCTATTCAAGGCCGGTCTACTCACTAAAATCCCTACTTTTCCCCCAGCATCCTGGCATCGCTTTCTAAGACATTTTTCTGAATACTGGTTGGAGGTTTTGCATCTTTGAAAGTTCTGTTACTTCCCATATATGTTATAACTTCTTCCTCTTTAGCCAAGTGTCTTTGCGGTAACGGATCGGCTTCGTAAGTTTTCTAGAGGTTTTCTCATAGTAACAGGCAAATTCTGGGTCAGTAACATCCTCTCAGGTACCTATACCATCATTTTTTTAACACATCCCCTCAGAGAGGCTAGGAATGCCTATAGCAGCCCGCTACCAACTGGAAGAATGAAATATAACCCCTTTACTTATCTTAGCTTTTTATTTTTTAAGTCTTAACTTCTCCCAGCTTTCTAATCTCCTACCACGTATCGATGCTCTCTATCAATGCTTCCTTGATGGCGTTTGCTCTTAAGATTAATCCTATTATTCCCCATGTCCTATGTCTCGGTTCTTCCGTGTGGCAGTTGTTTTGGTCTATGGTCTATGGTCTCACAATACATGCAAGTATTAGTATTCGTCTTTCCTATTTTTTTTTAACCTGTATCCCGTTAAAAATTGGTTGGTAAATAATAGTCCAAATACAAAACTTAAGTCTTAAATAGAAGAAATGTTTGGACGTCAAGAAAACATTTAAAAAGAGTTAATTTTGGTTAAAAATAAAATATAAAAATCATTACTATTGTAGTAACTAAATTATCTTGATTATTGTTAATTTTATCGACGCAGCAATTGATGTTATCAATAAAATTAGTAGAAGTTTTAACAATTTAGTACCATGGAATTAAAATATTATTTATTTCAAGATATGCTTTACTTACTTATATACTTTATAAAACACCCTTAACTCTTATCCCCCTTTGCCGTATTGTAAGCATATCCTCTAAGAATGAAAGGTTTTCCCAATTTTTAAAAAGGGCTAATGTACATCATTTAGAGAATAATTGACCTATTGCCATGCCCTTAACACTTTTAAAAGTATTTGAACACAATATAATTTTAACCCCAAACCAACATAGTTTCCAAGGTAAGCGTTTCACAACTTGTGCAATTGTTTTATTTTATTTAATTCCTTTGGAATTTGTAGAATCGGGCAACAACATCACTGGGATGTTGTTTAGATCAAGAAATGTTAGTAAACAAATTATATAATATGAGTAGTTAGTATCATAGCTTTGTGGTACCTGAGCTGTTCTGCGGACAGTAACGCAATATTAGGAGAGTTTAAAAAAGAATTGGGCAGTAGAAGAACCCGTAATTGGTCCAACTCTTAGAGAAAAAACAAGAGAAGATACTTCTGGGTGAATATAACCAGAATAGATCAGAAGCCTGTTTAAGAATAGGCTAGCTTTTTAACATTCTCACTGAGCATTGCCGATTTAAAGGACACCTTAATAAACTGAGAGTAGTAGAAGATAATGAGTGCAGATTCTGTGAAAAGAAAAAGAAAACCTCCATTCATATTCTGACTGAATGTGTAGCACTCCAGAATCCAAGAAGAATCCTAGGAGGATATCAAATAGAAGAACGAGATTTACCTAGCTTGAAGCCACTCCAAATCCTACACTGCCTTGAGAAGATAGGATTGGAAGGGTCTTTGTAGACATTTCCTTGCTGTATTCACGACAGAAGAGGGCACAATGGATCGTTTAGGTTGCTATGTAATAACACCTTATTCCCAACATAACTTCATAGCTTTCTAATCGAACATAGTCAGTTAAAATAGAACATAAAGATCCCAATACCGACAAAACCTTTCTTTATCATAAATTAATTATTCAAATCGAAATTCCTCAAGGGTCTGTTTTGAGACCGACCTTTTTAATAATTCAATAAATTACAGTATATTTTGCATAGATCACATGCTTACATGTAGATGAATCTTTAATTTTATTTAGTTCGTAAGAATTAATCAAATTGCAACACAATATTGATTGGAATCTTATCAATTTACCAAACAATTGACCTCTTATTTGACACTTATTAGAATGTCATAGTGACGAATATTACTGCAGTGTTTTTGAATAGATTAAGGCACTCAATGCAGTAATAAAATAAAAAAAATAAATATTTATTGAATGAAGAAAAATTATATACAATAATTATTATACAAATTAATACTTGATCATAATGTCATGTCCAATGATTTATTTAAATAAATGGAAATATCGTTAGTTTTAAAATGTTTCTATGTCGAGGGATTATTTTTTTCTCTCATAAAATTTTTATTCATATGTTCTTCTTATTTTCTATAGATATACATTTAATTTTCAGCCTTCATAAATTCTTATTATTTATTTTCACTCCAGATCTAATAAAAATGGATTTGAAGTTCTAAAATAGAACACTGTCTAGTTTTCATTTAATTTTACCTTCAAGTTTATCGTAGCAATCAACCTAAATAGATGTTATATTAAATAATTTGGAGATTTTTGTTGAATCTGTTATTGTGGAGTAGTTAATTGTGGTACACTTTTTAAACTCACTGTAAGCTGATATACCATCTATACCTATCCCAAAACTTGATTGATTTACATGTAGATAAAGCATTCTTCAATTTCTTCAGAAATTAATTTATTGTCTTCTACAAAAGGAATAAATATATTAATGTAATTGAAATACTATGCTTCATGGGCGTTAAAATAGTCACCAATGACAAATCTTCGACATCAATCATCCAATGGGTGTGAGAGCATCTTTAAATTTTATGAAAATTAAATCATTCTATTATGTGTATGTGTAAGCATAGTCTTATTGCGTAGGGTGTACCGTAGAGGCGTTAAATTCATTATTACAGCCCTTTAATTCACATAGTCTTTGGTATTACTAGGTTGGGCTGTAACTTTGTAGGACGACAATGAAAAATAACCTTTAGAGGTTTGCAAGTCACTTTGCTACTTTAGCATATTTTAAACAACGATGATTCAATGCTGGCTTTTCAATCTGATCAAAAAATATAGAAAAAAGGAACTAGGAATGAAAATAGTGCCCAGGGATTAAAGAAAAAATAATAAAAGAGATTGATCTGTGCTGGCAGCAAAGAAAACAAATTTTCCTTTGATAAAAAAGAGTTTCTTAATATGAATAAGTGCATGATTGAAATTATAAACTATCATTTTAAATGATTACCCACGTTTTGTTGGCTCTATTGAAACATCAGTTTAGTTTACTTCAAACAAATTTTGTTTGATTTAAAAAAAAAACCTTTTTTGGAGTGTAGCTATTTGTTTTGAATGAATGAGTTATGCCAAATAAGAACTATAGAAATAGTAATATAGAGCCTTTAACAATAGCCGTATCCCATAATATATGTCCAAATTGAGGAAGTAAAAGTGATAACAAACGGTGCTACTTACACTGAGAAAAAACTTTGCTAGTGGATATTAAAAATTTAATACCAGTTATTAAATATTTTAATATTATATGAGACAGCTAAACTGATTAATAGTACATATTAATTTTTTGTTCTTGGATCAGTGTTGCTATCACAAGCAAACAAATAAAAAAACTCATCAAAAATCATTATTATACAGTTGATTAGGAGAAACTAAATACTTTAATAGTCATTATTAAACAGGGTAATGATAGATATTGAACAGCTTAATAGCATTTAATTCACAAATATTGATAATTTAATAACTGTTATTAATGGCTTTATTTTTAGTTCGAGAAAAAAATATTCATAGATAAAGGTTATATCTGGACGACTGTGGGTCAATTTTTACAAAACTTTATATAGTTTTTATAGAAGAAAATTACAAAATTTAATTTCCTTAATTTTTACTTTCCTATCTGTATACAGATATAAGGAAAGTATAGGAATCATGATTTTTTTCGACCTCGAGTTTTCGACGGATTTTTACGTTTTGAGGTCCCCTGAATCCGTTTTGACTATTTTCGCGATGATGTCTGTGTGTGTGTGTGTGTGTCTGTGTGTGTGTGTGTCTGTATAACGCATAACTCATGAACCGATACACGGAAAAACACCAAATTTCAAACTTAAGCTTTGTTCCAACGTCTAATGAGCTGATTAGATTTTGGGCAGAGTCGGAACATCTGGGGGGGTACTTTATGGGTGATCATTTTTATATTTTATGGAATATATCTGTTATTTACAATTGGGGAAGAAAATTCTTCAAATGAAAGTTACTTCTTATTTTATTATCTATAATTTTTGTTATATACAAAATTTTCCTAAAATGGTCCGTATTCGCGAAATTTGACAAAATGTAAAAAAATATTTTTTTTATAAAAATTGTTCAAACAAAAGTTGTTTGTAATATAATTCTCTATAATTTTTGTCCTATAGATAATTTCTCTAAAATGGACCGTATTCGAGATATTTGAGAAAATGTGTAAATTTCGAAATTTGAAGAAAACTCAAAAATGGATAAAGAAAAAAACATTAAATTTTAAACTTAAGTTTTATTTCGGCCTGACGTGAAATGATTAGATCTTGGACAAAGTCGGAACATCTGGGGGGGGGGTACTTTATGGGAGGCCGTTTTTATATTTTATGGAATATATCTGTTATTTATGTTTGAAGAAAAAAATTGTTTAAATAAAAGTTACTTCTAATACTATTATCTATAATTTTTGCTTTATATAAAAATTTCCTGAAATGGTCCGTATTCGAAAAATTTGACAAAATGTGCAAAATTCTGATTTTTATGAAAATTGTTGAAATAAAAGTTGTTTGCGATATCCATCTCTATAATATTTGTTTATACATGATTTTTTTAAAATGGACCGTAATGGAAAAATTGTAGGAAAAGTGCTAAATTTAAATTTTTCAGTATTTTCATTTTCAATGAATATCTATAGAAAAATGTTTCGCGGTAGATGTATGTGGACAATGTATATATTTAGTTTATCCTCTAAACATTTATAGAGATGCTGCAATAGGTTGTACAAAATAACCGGAAAAAGCCTGTAATACCTAGATAGGAAAGTCATGTGTTGGACACATCAGATTTTTTAAAATAAAAAACTAAATCAAATTTTGAAAATCTACTCATATCACACAAGTACACTGAATTCCGTAAGGTTAGAGTTGTTTCCTCATGACGCGAATGATTATTGAGCTTGTAAATCTACATCACGTAGTATGGAGGGGATAACAATCGTTAAAATTTACTTGTGGTTATTGAACATTTAATTATGGTTAGCAAACTTATATTAAAGAGTTTAATAGGCACCATTAAATCAGTTTAATAGTAATCAGAAAACTAGTGGGTATTAAAGTATTTACTAATATGTTATTGGTCATTAAACAATTGACTAATTACAGCAGTTTCAAGTTAATACATTTTTAGCAACATTCGTTTAATTACTGGTATTAACCGAAAATTAAGTAATTTGTTGGTAACAATTAAATTTTTTTCTATTAAAAATGTTTAATAGACCTGGTTTTCTCGGTGTATATATTTACCATAACTGACAGTTAAATTGTCATAAAAGTTACTAACCCAAACGGATATTATTGAAGACTCTAAATAAGACTCATTAATCATTTTTTAGTATTTGCTTTTAAATGCCAACTCTCATTAACCATAATATCCATTTAATAAAATTAATGGTTTACAAATTAATCCAATTTTCTAAATCTCACTATAACATCTATTAAAACAAGTTTCTTTCTTTTCAGGTAAGAATTACCATATTATTCATCCTCGACATCTATTAAGCTCCGATAGGTAAGTCCTACTGCGTAATAATAGTTTTCCGTTTATTATTCAGTACCTGGGATATCAATAAAACATTACTCTCCTAATAGCCGCAATATTAAATATTTATGAATTCAACCACTATTCAACGGGAAAAAAAGAAACGCGCACATTCCACTCGTTAAATTAAACAATATATTATCCTTCCTAGTAGTTCTGGTGTCCACTCTGTTATCCTGTTCCTGCAAAGTAGATCATTTGTCAGATACAGTTAATTAGAAGTATAAAGTCTGTATCGGATTATAGTCTTGGCGCACGAAAGTGTAAACAACTTTTTTCGCATTCATATTCGTACATATATTAGAAATAAATAATGTAGTTTATAAATATTGATACAGCCGCATTGAAAGTTTATTTGAATAATCATTTTGCTCAATGGGAAGGATTACACTGTTTTGACAGGTAGTGACAGCTTATCAGTGACATTTTACTTGTGACAACTTAAAAGTGACATTTGACAGTCTGTTATTAGGCAATGTTAAACAAAATGGCTAACAGTGTGTTTTGACAGGTTATGATATTTGGCAAAATTATGACAACCCTGTAGCCCTAGTGATTTGGCAACGTCAATGAAATAGTTACATAGATTGATCATCCATATTTTTCAAAATAAATGTAAAAAATTAGGTCATTATTTTTTTACTATACTCAAAGGCTAAATATTGGTTTGTAAACACATTTTTTAGAAATCGGTTCTGATTAATGAGCAGGGTTGCCATATCTAAAAGTCAGTTTCCACTTGTCAGTAGTTTGACAAGTCGATGTAACGCCTAATTGATAATCTATGATCAGGGTGGATGACAGATTTTGAATAGTTTTATTCTTATTGGTTACTATAGGTGCTTCAACTGTCTAAATATATGGCGTACCATATGGTGTGAAAATAAATTTGTATCCAACAATAATGGTAATTTATTAAAATCTATATACTTTATGTAATAAACGAAATAAAAAAAATAATGATAGAAACAATGCTTCCCCAAAAATGGAGGCAAAAAAATTGTTATACATTTCATATAAGAAAGTGTGTGTTTTTTTTAGTACATAAACAATAATTAAATAAGAAAAATAGTGTGTTCTTTCCTATAAAATTAAATTCATTTTGTAAATGGACAGGTAAAAATATAATATCTTTAATAACTGTCATCCACCGTGATCTATGATTTTGTTAATGAAATTAAGTTGAAAAAAAAAGGATAATAGACATATAAAAAGAGAGAAAAAAGCCAAAAGGCAAACCGTAGCCACGTGCTGGTCTTCATCAGTAAGATGCAGCCAAATTCAAAAGAACATGAAACTTGCGAAATTAAACAATAGTCTTAAAGGGTCAACCACACATTTTTGGCCTCGGCCAATATACCCAGAATATTGTGGGAAAATACCAGTCCTTGAAAAACTATGAACCTTTTTTTCTACACCCACATGGATATAAGCTTATCTATGCACAGATTACAAAACGAAAAAGTATGCTATTGCCTTCAACTGAACGAATATATTTCATATCCATTCTAGGTAGTGAGAACACTGCAAAAAATGAAATCCACCAATCACCGTTCATATTTTGATCAACCGACTGCTATTATTTTTAAAATTGTAAATAAGTGACAATTCTTTCAAACTAATTGTCAGTATATTTTTTAGTTATTGAGATTGAACATACATTAAAATGGGTTATTCTTGTGTAGAATCGATAAATAATAGCGTTATTTCGTCTATAATTTTAAATATTTTGTTAATTTAAATAAAACTATATGAAGTTAATTTAATTACGAGTATTAAAGCAACCAAAATAAAAAACAGGTGGTCCTACGGCGTCGTGCTCAAATTTCGTCTTCGTGCGATATGGCCATCATATCCACTCTTTCGCACAAGCTACATTTTGACCAGATTTTCAAATTTCTCTTTCTTCACGACCAAGTAATCAAATTGCCTCTTTTTAAGTTGAGATGAAAGCCTGAAAAGGTTCTTCTAATTTTTGTTCATATTTAATGCTGACGTCCTTTAAGAATAAGGACTTTAAAATACTTTCCTATGTATTACAAAGAAACTTAACCATTCACAGAATATTTTGATTTTAAATTTTTAGTTTTTGCGATATTTCTTGTGTTCTTTCTTGTTATCTTTATTAAACTTGTTATTAAGGTATTTTCCCCTCTGGTATTTTCTACCTTTTTGTCCATCCTTTGATTCTGTTGCAGGTCCTGAAGTTTTTCTGAGGTCTCTGTATTAGTCGCTATTTTAACGCATTATTGTTGAGATATATCGCTGGTTTATAATAAATTATAAGTAAAGAACCGGTCTCAGCACACTGCCTTGTAGGACACCTGCTTTAATTTCTTTCATTTCGAAGTATGCCTCGTTTTGCTTTACTCTAAACATTAGATATGATTGTAGAATGTCGACATATTGTCTATAGAGCATTTTCTCAAGTTTCTGTATCAGGCCAGCATGTCAAACCTTGTCAAATGCTTGGGATACGTCAAGAAATATAGCTGAGCATATATATTTTTCTTCGTAAGCTTTTTCGATGATATCGGCTATCCTATGTACTTGATCTATTGTCGAGTGTTTGTTACTGAAACCAAATTGGTGCAAAGAGATCAGATTTTCATTATAACCATATTTAATGAGTGGAATGATCTTATCGACTTCCACTACGACCGAAATAGATCTATTTTGGCTCATGTCTAAATTGTAGTTCTTTCAAAAGTGGAGCATAGAATGTGCTCTGCAAATTCGTCTTCCACGCTGTAAGATCGACAATCTGACATTTGTTGCAGACCTATTCTTTCATGTAGTTATCTTGACGATAATTTCCTATCTTCAGTACCGTGAGACTGCGTAGATCTTTACGAGTCCATTCTCAGGTCAGAGCAGAGGCGTTAGTGGAAGGGTTAGGTATAACAGACATTGCTCCCTCTCGCACCATCTGCTGATCATATTTGGGGCTTGTTAAGATCGTATTTGGGGCTTGTTAAAGGATGTTGGAGACCACCTCTTCGTACTTCATATCATTAGAAACCTACCCTTTTTCTCCCTACAGTAATTAAATTATGTTTCGATTTCTAAGCATGCTTTTTATCTAGTAACAGGTCAGTTTATAAATTCCTTTTCTCTCAATAGAAGCGAACAGAGACTGATAAATGGCATTATTAAACGCGAACTTGCCCTCTGGATTCGATCTCTAAATTGCCTCTCTAAAATTCTCTGTAAGAGAACTAATGATTAGCAGATAGAACGATAGAAGTTTTGTAAGAAGGTATTTACTTTTCCAGCCTTGTGTATGTACAAAGCTTTCGCCATCGCCACCTTAGCAGTCTCCAAAGGGTTTCTGTCCTTTTTGCAGGACAGGAAAAAATTTCTATTTTCTATCAAGTTTTAAAATCCAGCTTTAACGCTAGTACTATTACTATACAATTATTTTATGAATATTCATACATCTGTGCATTATTTGACCACTACGCTCTAGAATATGAATAATTATTGTCATATTTTACTGTTTATGCTGGAGATAAATGTAGTAGCGAAATCAAGAAATCAATTAGTGACAAGAAATGTGAAAATACGTGACTTAAAATCACGTTTTAATATTCATAATAAAAAACCATATCTATGTCGTAATTATTTAACTTCTTTTTACAACAGATATTATATAAAATTATTTATTATTGTGAATAAAGTGATTAATATAGATTAATTTCTAATATCAATTAATTTTTTATCGATTTTATGTTATGAATGTATACGACATTATTATAATTATTATAATAAAAATATTTTAGCATAATTAAAAATAGAAATTTAAAGGTAGTATTTAGTTTTTACATTTAATAACTTAGGAATCACAGTATAAAAGAAATTCCACGTCAAAATTTAAAAAGGAAGGTAAAAATAGGTTCTTTAACGGTTATACAGGGATCGAGTGCCGATATTTAAGGGGGTGAATCCTTGGGTGATTTTAAGAATGAAAGTTAATGCCAACATATGTCGTAAACCTCTTTAGTATTTTGATATTATTTCCATTTTTAATGGATGTCACCTTCATTATAGTTTATTTGAAAATGCATGATAACACAGTTTTTATGGTCTATATACAGGATTGTTCAAAGCAGAAAAAAGTAAATATTGATACCTTCTTATCTGAATTTTCACTAGATTTTAATATGACCACCCCGAAGAATCTCGAATACAATTTATCATAAAATGTAAATGAGCAAACCCTAAGGGATTAACAAATACCTCAGTGACGGGCAACACGAAATTACTTTAATATAAAAATAGTAAAATGTCAATATTAAGTACCCACATTTATTTTTATAAAAATACTGGGTGTCCCAGAAGTCACTAGGTGATTTAAAAATCTATTAACTTCTGACTTGTAAGGCTTTTTAAAATGTTTGTTTCAGATTTATAAACTAGAAGTTTGTGAGATTTGTTACGGAAACATTCACCGTTGCCCAAAGAGTCGCTATTGCGGAACTCAAACTCAAAGAGCGGTTTGCAGACCTTTCAATGCATGAAATTCCCCCTTGGGAAATAACATTACGCAATTGAAAATGTGTAATTAAATTGCGTATAGTCATTTTTGGGGAAGAATGTCTGCCAATGAAAAGCTTGCGAAACGTTCTTTGAGTTTTTGTAACGTTCTTTGAGTTTTTGTAACGCTCTTTGAGTTTCTGTAATTAATCGATGGTGTTCAAATTAGAGTTCCACAATAAAGACTCTTTGGACAACGGTGAAATTTCTTCATAACAAATCACCCAACTTTCTAGTTCAAAAACCTGAAACAGAAATTTAAAAAGTCATTAAAATTTTAAATCAATTAGTGACTTTTGGGACACCCTGTAGTATACTAGATATTTCTTAGGACACTTCCTTAAAATTTAATAATAATAATAAATTTTTGCAAAAAAATATTTTCTAAAAAAACATTCATATTTCGTTTTTCCATATAAATTTGTTTGTATTTCAGATACTAGCGTCATATAAAGTTATTATAATTTATATAATAACAGAGTTACATATCTAAATAAATAAAACGTTTTCTCCCGATAAGGAGTCATCATCATCATCAATTTCCTTACTTCCCACAGAAATAATAATTGGTTCTATTGTTTCTTCTATTAACATATCAAGTTTCCAGAATTCTCTTCCTCTGCTATGACATGTCTTATAGCGTTTTGCCAATTATACGGTGAAATTGTTGTTAATAGTTAACGAATATCTTGAAATTTAAATCTTGTATTGTTTCTCGTGATATATCCCTTCATTTGAGCCCCAATTAGTTCAATGGGGTTAAGTTTACAGTGATAAGGTGGTAACCGCAACACTTTAACTGCTAGACTATGCTAGAATATTTAAGACAAGAAATAAAATAAATTGGTATTTTTTAAAATTTTAGGAAGAAAAACAAAGATTTTGTCATTTTGTTTTGGAGCAAATAATGCTAAACATTTTATTTAAGGTCACGGATTTATGATGTTATATTGGGGTTTATCTCCTGGGTTATAAAAACTTTGCTATAACTAATTTTCAAATAAACTATAGATGGTAGTAGAATATTTAAATAGTTAACTTCTAAGTATTGATTTATCCTTAGTTTAATTTTATATAATATAGGTAATTTAATTTTTTTTTCTAATGAATTTATTAATAAATCTAATAAAAATTCTCTATGGTTGATAGACTTTGTGAATTTTTTTCTATTCTTCCTAATCTACATTTATAGATAATATTTGGAGTTTACATTTGTATATGTACACAATTTTGCAACTATAATATTAGTGACATTTTTTTTATATAAATTCAGGATATCTGAGAAATTCTTTTTATATTAATACCACAGTAAGAATCCCATTTTCATGATGAGAGTTATAATAATAAAACCTCAACAAACTATGTTAATAAAAAAGTTCTTAAATTGGGGAAAATTAGCCAACATTTTTTAAGTTAGGTCCTGTGCATTGTTATATTTACCTGTGAAAAGTTATTCCAGATGTTTTCTTTTTACCAACACTGGCTATGCTGAAACATAATAATATATACATAGTTCACATGATACTTTTTTTTTTTTCATTTAAATAATAAATACGTAAAGATAATCAGACAGCAAATTATAACACCATGCGACAAAATAAGCTGTATTTTATGACACAAACAACTGACAGAAGTCCAGTATAATAATATGGCGATAATGGTTCCCTTTTAATAATGTCATAGCATCTCCATTCCATATTACTGGAACTACTGGAACAGGCATATATTTATGTAAACAAAATTAATAGTTCTGTCCCACAAGACAGTTTGTATTATATTTAAATATATTTATACATAATGGGTTTTCAAATTTGACATTATGTTTTAAATTAATCGCCAGTTTTAATAATCATCATTGACAGTATTTCTATGGTGACATATGTCAAGTAAAAACTTTGCGGATACTTGTTTTTTGGTCAACATGGAACACCGTTTTTATTGTGAAAACTTATTACCAAAATGGGGAATATTTTGCTGAAACTCCAAAAAGATACCGTACGCATTTCGAAAGTTAATGAGAGTTTTATGAAGAGATTTTTCAACAGCAGAATTTGGGGTGAAGAAAATCCAAGAGAAATACTGGAAAAATGTCTGTATCCAGTAAATGTGACTGTGTGGTGTGGTTTTTGATGTGGTGGCGTTATTGGTCCTCATTTTTTCCAGAATGAAACTGGTGATGCGATAACTGTGAATGGAGCATGCTACAAGACAATGATTAGAGATTATTTTGGAACGAATTAGAAGGTATAGATGTCCAGAACATGCGGTTCCAGCAAGACGATGTTACTTGCCACACATCGGTTAAAACACTAAATCTTTTAAGTAAGAGATTTGGCAATCGAATAATTTCTCGAATAGCTGAGGTTAATTGTCCTCCTAGATCGTGCAACCTTACTCCATTGGATTATTTCTTGTGGGGTTTTTGAAGAGAAAAGTTTATGCTAATAACCCTTTCACACACACCTGCTTCGGGTTAGCATTATTAAAAAAATTTAAGAAATTAAACAGAATGCTAAAATGTTATTGAAAATTTTGGAAAAAGAATGTTAGCATGCTATAGAAGCAGAGGGGTCACATGCCGGATGCCATTTTTCATTATTTCAATTAAACTTTGAAATAATACAAAAACATAATATTTTAAGGAGTTTTTGTGTTTTATTATTAATTTAAATCCAAAGGTCAAATTTGGACACTCTTTATAAGTGACAACACCGCTTACTTTGGAAATATCATTATCGCCAAACTTCTCTTAATTGACTGCAAATACATTAGTGTATTACACTTTCTTAATAACCAGATGCTTCTATCGACATGAATTTGTATTTATTGTTATAATGTCCTTATAGTATATCGATAATGAATTCAATATTCCTAATAATCCTATCCATGACGCGCCTTCGTGTGAATAATCTATTAATGGGATATACTTAGAATATTCCTGTTCCATGTGGGTAATTTGTCAATTTACTCGCACTTACATTTTTTATTTCAAGCAAATATTTCCTTGGTGTTAATAAATGAGATAACAAAATGGCTTTTATATATAGTAGCGGATCCGTCCTACATTTTATCAAGATTCTTGTCTATTTTCTACTCTTGTTAGATAATATCTGAATCTCTTCTGAATCCGATAAGAGTAAGATACTGCCATTTCATTGACTTAGCGATCCGTAACCTCGTGGGGTAGGAGTTGTAAAAATTGATGTATAACTAGTTTTACCATTTTTTTTTCAAGATACATTTATAGCCATTAGCTAACGAAGGCCAAGTGCAGCGGATTGAGTTATATCTGGCCTTTAACTATGTAGGTTTTTCTGCTTCAACTTCAAACGGGTACCGGTGTCGATGAAATATTGAATTAGTTTGTTTTTCATTGTAGTTTCTTTGTATGAAAATGTTTTAATAGTATATTATAGATTAAAATAATCAAACAAGGTTGTGGCTGAAGGCATATAGCACACATTAGAAATAAAAAAGTTTTGTACAAATTTTATTAAAAATATATATATTTTGCAAAGCGTTCTCGGTATTAGGCCAATCATTAGTTTATAATTAAATCGTGAATATGTAAATAAATTTAATGAACTATTATCTAATTATTGTTATACACTAATACTTAGAGGGGAAGAATACCCAAAGCTAGGCTATTGTGGGAAAAAGGATTGGTAAATAGTCCCAGCATGAAAATCAATCAAAGGAAATATAGTACAAAATTGAATACAGAAGCTTGAAAAACATTAATAAAACTACTTTGTAAAAGTGTGCAGTGTGTTTCAAAGTGTTTGACAAGATTTCTATAAAATTTCAATAGTAATATCCGCCGTTTACATTTGATGGTACATTATCAAAAACTACTTCAGTCAAAGGAAAACATAAACACAAGCACTTATCGTGATGGGATGTACCTTCGACGATACCATATAGGTGACTATTGAATGGTTGAAGAATTGGAAAAGATTCTGATGAACTGAGTTGGGATCGAATCTAAATATTCAAATTTACACCTAGGACGCCCGATACAAGGGATATAGTAGTCTAGCAGTTAGGACGTTGGAATGGTAAACTAGAGGTCGCGGAATCGAGCCACGCTCTAGTAAAATTATTTCAATTTTTAATTTTTTGGTTTGTTATTTCCCGATCTCACTATTAATTTTACATTTTGCCAATCATCATCTTTGTATAAGATAGCCGTGTCGCCTGCAAACCTACATATTTTACCCTTATTTTTTAATACGAATTAATATAGAACCATTGCAACAGAACCTTGCGGTACTTCATACTTTATTTCATTCTAACTGTTGAATTCATTGCACGAATTTTTGGCGACTCTTTAGTAAGGTAACTAGAGAATAATGAGACAAAATCCCATATATTTCCCAAATATTTTGTTTTATTTGTGTCATTGAAGTTGACTACATTTGAGAGATTGAATTTCCTACTGAGTTTAACTAGGGGATAGTTGAAGACAAGTAGGTACGTCTTGATTTTGATACTATTGATTATGTATCGAACGAGCAACTTCACTTAGAAATAATTGATATATTTCCGATAGAAATGTATATTTTGCAGGATTGTCGTTTGAGTTATCAGCAACACCGTGCGATAGTTCTAATAAATCACTGCGGTTGAAACAGTTGACGTAACAAAACCGACTGCAGCATTACCTATAATAATTAAATAGATAAAATAATCAATTAAAAGTAATTTAAATTCAAGTTATCGCGTCTCTGTATGTGTTCTGCGAAACTAGATTTTCCACTATTTTATTCAAAGTTGCGCTCCGTTCCATCCTTTCCTCGTACCTTTCGTTGACTGTCTTCGAGAGCGGACTCTTTAAAATATTTCTTAGAATAATAGTTCAGGCAATAGCGAAGAGAATTAATCTGTAGAATATTAAAATTTTACGGGGGTTATTCAAAATTTGTTGGCTCTCATGGCGATTGCTAAGTATGGGGAGTCAATAAAATTATGATTCAATTTAAACAGGAAAGCCAGACCATTATTTATTCTTCTATGTTGTAAGAAGTCAAGGATAAAACAATTTACCAAGCAAAACCCGTGAAAAAAGTGGTGAAAATATTGAATTTGCCAAGTTCTTGCTCCACCAAAAAAAAAAAACAAAAAAATTGGCCTTAGCCAACCAAAAAAAATTATGTTTTTCAGAGGTGAGTGGCGAGGGGACTTACCTAAAACAAGCACCCCGGCGGTTAAATTACAATTATTTAAGTTTAAAATTATAACAAAAAAATAATAATATAAACAAGTACCCCCTAATTTACCCAACCGTGCGCTCATCAGAGTCTTAAAAAGGATTAAAATAATGGTAGCCCATTGTTACATTCCATCAAACCGGGCGGCATAAGTAAAATTCTTAAGTTCACCACACCTTTTACCTGATTAGCAGTTCCTGATTATAAATCCAAGGGATTTAATGGCTTGAGAACATATACTATTTAGTCGCGTGAAAATAGGACTAAAAACGCAGAAACTTCGAACTTTGGTCGGAAAGGTCCGATTGGGCTATTTTTTCTGCAAAATGTTCATTGAGGCATGAGATTCAAAGTTCACCAAAATCTAGATGCCGCTCGGCCTCCCTCCCGCCCCAAATTCACCCCAATTGGGGGGAATTCTCGGCTTTTTTCAACAAGCCACATACTTTCTAAAACTGCAGTCCCAAGCGGGGCAAATGTTCCACATTTTGATATCAAATAAAATCAAATCTCATATTTTGGGCCCAGCACCCTGTTCGGACACCCCTGGTTGGGTCACAGGATGACAGGCTGCCCAAATTTTGATTTGTTTGTTTTATAACACTAACGCGTACCAATTCTGTGTCCTGAAATTCAATCCCGCGTGATCATGATATTTGAGACCCCATGGGCCCCTTTTTATACGACCCTGAGGGCTTGAAAAGGCTTAATTCTCGATGACATTGAGATCTCCGCCCTTCTAAACTCCCCTAGCGCAATTTGGGAGCCCAAATACATTTCCACGAACATCTAGTATATTGGACCCCCAGTGGCCCTGTCACCCACCCCTTGGAAGGTGGCAAAGGCGGCCTGACCCAAATAATGGATTCAGGGTACTTTAAAACCCCCGAGTGGAACATTTACCCCGCTTAGGACTGCAGTTTTATAAAGTATGCGCCTTTTGTTGAAAAAAGCCGAGAACCCTCCAATTGGGGTGAATTTGGGGGGAGGGAGGCCGAGCGGCATCTAGATTTTAGTGAACTTTGAATCTCAGGTCTCAATGAACATTTTACAAAACAAAAATAGCCCGATTGGACCTTTCCGACCAAAGTTCGAAGTGAAAACCTACTTTGACGCGACTAATTTATATGTTTTATAAAATCCAATTTGTTATCAAAAGTTATTCCTAGATATCTAACCTCAGTACATCCACATTACCAATTGTGTATTTGTTTAAAACAAGATTAGATTTACGGAAAATTTCTTGTACACCATTTATTAACTTTATTTAATTCCAATTGGATCAAGGACAATCAAACTGGAACTGACTTCTAGAAATACTTTTAAATCGTCAGCAAATAATACATTTTAAGATTGTAGTACCAATAGGAACGGCATTTATAAATAATAAAAACAATAAAGAGCCCAGGTTGGACCCTTGTGAAACACCTGACGTTGGAGAATAGAGAATAGAGGAAACCCATTATAAAAAAACTAACTGGCCTTTATTAAAACTATAAGATTCTAGTAAATTTATAAGTGAATTACCAAAGCCAAAAAGTTGTAATTTATTTATAAGTAATGAGTCTTGTCAAAAGTTAGTGTATATGAGTAATTTTTAACCACTAATATATATACTTTTATTAGATTGAATGTTCTATCATTATTGCCTCTAGTGACAAAAAATGATAATGACCAGTTAAAGTGTGTAACCGAAACAAGGTTCAACAGCCGAAATGGAAACCGTATATTTTATTGACTGCAAAATTGTTTGCGGTTATCATAGAAACGACGGATATTTTTCGTGTAAAAAAGAGCCAGTTTTATCGATGTCAAAGTGACAAATTCTGTATCTATAATGTGTGGAAGGTGGGTTACCCCACGACACTTAGGCCTCACTAGGCCTATTGTCCATTGCGCTTCTTTGTATCTGTAACGTCTGCATTTTCCTAAGATGATAGGGCACCTCCTACCTCGTGAGCCAGCCTACAGATTTAATGTAGTTGACAACGTCGATAAGAGGTGCTTCTCTTATATCGGCCGGCATAGGGAAATCGTAGAGGATATGCTCGATGGTCTCATCTTCTTATTTGCACCCCTTGCAGCTCCATGATATGAAGATGCTTCCGTACCTATCAAAATGCCTGTAACCAGGCGAAGATTCTGTCTAGACTTAGTCAAGTATTTGTTTTTGCTGTAGTGTTGTCAGGATAACTTAAATGCTCCCTGGCAAATCTGCAGTTTCTTCTTTCATCCCATCTTTCCTTGAATGTCACAATGTTCTTTAATTAGGTCCATCACTGTGACAAATTAATTTTGATTTATGCCACTACCTCGATTTTGTTAGTCATGGTATTCCAACACGTCATATAAAATTTCATGAAAAAATGTCAAACGGTTCAAGAGCAACGTTAAAAAATTTATTAAATTTTTATCTTATACATATATATATATATATATATATATATATATATATATATATATATATATATATATCTTATACTATTTTTGGATGCACTTTTGTATATAGATAAGTACGGTTTAATCGACCTATTTTTGACCCAAGAATATGTGGTATAATTTATGACCAATCTTTTTGAAACACCCTGTATATCTAAACATTATAATAATCTATAGGTGTATGTTTTGTAATTAAAACGATCAATAGTAGCTTACTGATAACCGTGTAATCAAATCAACAAGTGGAACTTATCAACTTGCTTTATTGAATTAATTTTAATTTCTGAGTTGTTCTATTTCGATTTTATCAAGATGGAATGGCAAGAAAATGCTTAATGACCCGTTAGATGTCTTGTAATTGGGCCACGTTTATGGAAATGATAGAAAAAAAGATGTCATAAAAATTTATTGTTGGATTGGATAATATCTACGTTCGTGCAGGTAATACCTACTCGCTGTCGTAATATTTTCTTTTTGTTTATTTCAAAACCGGTCTCAAAAATAGAAGAAAATGAATTTTAATGATTTACAAGATATAGCAAAAAATTTTTACTAAAATTAAATAGTTGATGAAACCATTTAATAGCATTTTTATCGGTAATGGCCAAATTTTAAGATTTCCGATTCTGTTTTTATGGACTCTCTAGATAGCGATTCATTCATAAGTGACTCTAATTTTCGAGTGTTTTTCTATAAATATTGTTAAAAAAGTAGAAAAAAGTGTAAAAAAATTGTAAGAAAAAGTAAAAAAAATATATATGAGTGGTAAATAAAGAAAAGCAGGGTTTGCGATATTAATTGATAGTAAAGTTAGTTATATTAAAAGGGGAATGAGACTCAAGATGGAAGATGGACGATGTTAGTATAACTTTAAATAACAAATATTAGGTTATTGCAACACTCCGAGCCCAACTCTTTTAAATTGTCGTACTGATCATTATGTTATTATTTTGTATGTTAATGTAAATACTATGCTATTTTGTCAATAAGGAAGGTTACGGTTTAAAAGTAGCTGAAGCTCTAATAACCGCCATTTGTTGACTTATTATTGCTATTTTTAAAATAAAAACTAAAGAATGAGGCAATACCATGCATGTTCCCTAATCTTCCTTGAAATTTGTCCAGTACTAAAAAGAGACAAAATCACTGTCTGAACGAACTTACATAAAAAGTAAACACATACTGTTGATAATATTACTGAAGAAATTATTCCCCTGGAAGATAAACTTCGCAGAAGTGCAGTTATTGAGATCAAACTTTAGTGTATTTATGTATTAGTTTATTAAAAAAGATACTGCCGAATACTATGTAGTAAAAACGCAGGAACAGCAGGAGGAAGAATATGAGCAGGCAAATTTAATAAGTCAAGGACCTATGTAACAAAACCATACTTTATAGATATTTGAGTTTAAAGTTTATTGTTTGTATAGTTCAACATCTAGAAGATATGCCTCTTATACCGTGATAACATGTTTATCTAAAAGAATATAACAGAATTAATGTAGTTTTATGGTTAATCTCAGGGTTAGTACTAGAATGTCACGAAGCTTTGGCCGAAGTATCCATCAACAATGTGGTCACCTTAAGATGGATCAAAGGTCACTTCTTCTATTGGTCTGACAAAATCGATAGTGATATACCTAATTAAAATACATTCCCTTGTGAAATTTAAGGAAAGATGGGATGAAACAAGAAACTGCAGAGTTGCAAGAGAGCTTTTAAGTTATCCTGACAACACTGCAGCAAACAGATACTTGACTATGACTAGACAGACTCTGCGCCTGAGACCAATTCTTAAGAAAAATGGCAAATAACGAGTGTGGTTTAATGGTTTGCTCCCTAAGAATTTAGCTGTTTAAGTGATTAGATGTGCAACAAAAAATTTGAAATTTTGACTGATTGTAGTGTTAACGATTCTGCATCTAACGATGAATTCAAATTGTGAGTAACATATTTAATTTTGGAGAAATTCGCATAATAACCTAATTTGTAAATATAATTCTTATCGAAATCTCATTAGTAGAAGATAAAAACACAATTTATCTGTGTAGATATAAATTTACCTATTTATATGTATAAATGAGACCCAGTGGCGGAGGAAACTTTTAAATTTACTTATTTGGATTTGTTGAATTCATCTATAAGTATTCAATTACAAGCTATGGAAGGTAAATTTAAATGCTGCAAAAAAGATGCTCATTATTATTGGTGCCATTTTTCATCCTTGGACAATAAACATATATTCTCTCTCTCTCATTGAGCATATCCTCTACGATTGCTCGGCGCTCTCACTTATTAGAAGATTTGTGTTCGGCGAGTATCGGCTAACACCGGCCGATATAAGAGAAGCATCTCTTGGCGACGTTGTCAACTACATTAAATCTGTAGGCTGGCTCACGAGGTAGGAGATGCCTATCATCTTAGGAGAATGGGACTAGGGAGGCCTAAGTGCCGTGAGGGCAACCCACCCTCCACACGTTACAGAAACAAAGAAGCTCAAAGTTGTATTTTAACCTGTTCTCGGGCTAAAATTTACTATAAATTAATGTTCAAATAAAATAAATGTAATATACTGTTTATAAATATAAACGTTTCTGTTACTTCCAGTTTTCGCTGTTTTGACATTTATCATCGTTAAATTGCATTTTATTTAGATAATATTAAATAACAGAAAGTAAATAGAGTAGCAGAAATTAAAATAAGTATGACTTATTTCATATTATATACAGGTTCTTTATTTGCCAATAAACAATATTATTTTTATTCTTTTCACAAAAAATCTCCTTAATTCATGTATTTCATAGATATTTTGGAAAATTGCATTAACAGCGGTCAATTCTAAAACCTTGATTAACGTTTGTTTTTTGAAACCTCATCGAGATGTATGCCGCGATAATTGAGTTCTCCCATTTTAAAAACAATTTTTTATATAATTTTTATATTTATAATAATTATTAATTTCGCACAATTTTTTAATACCACACGTACCCCTATTAAACATGGATCCATATTGATATTTTCAATTTTATTAAAAAAAAAAATACTCTTTTGTCTAATTACTTTATAAAATTAAATGCACTTTGATCATCCAAATGGACTAAAAAAGCAAAACAATATTTCTTCATTTTAAACTACGAAAATTTTGTGCGGACGTTTAGCTAATATTTCCATAACTAGCAAGATGTATAAAACAAAACGGTACTCCTAGTTCATAATAGATTTCAATTATAAAGTTAAATGAACGACACGTTGACCGAAGACGAGTGAGTAAGTAAACAAAATGGCCGCCGCATAATGAGAAGCCAATTTAAAATTATGAACGATTTAAAAATGAGTATGATTCATGCTATTTTCAAAATGAATATATATTTATCTCGACGGGGTGCTCTCTTGCTACCAGTTGTTTAATTAACTTCTTGGTATATACCCGGTGCCTATTAATATGGCTTCCAATTAAATAACATTTGTATTAATTTTAAACTTATTTATGTTAGGTCGAATTTTAATTATTCGTTACCGGAAGGTGTCTTACATTCATCCTCATGTTGGGAAAGTAGAAATGTCTAAGTTACTAAGGAATATGCGAGAAAGCATATGTAGATAGAGTATTCAATTTGCAAGAGATTGAAAAACTATTTACGAAATGCTAAATTAAATAAAATGATAGTTCATTGGCATGAAATCGTAATATGCATCGTTCAAGGTAACAACACATAACACATGTCTTAAGTGAAAGAAGAGCAGCTTCAGTCATAGATTGAAACATGCGACTGAATAAACAAGTGCGCATAACTATGACGCAGCCATAAAAAAATCAGTTCCTTATGCTTTCTGTGAACTTAAGCTTAAAATTGTTCTACTGGAAGTATGTTGTTATTTTAGAAGGGTGTGTAAAACCAGATCGCCCCAAGGTCTGCTGTTTTACAATCATTTTTTGATTTTATACGGCTGGGTCTTGGATTAAGAGGACAAAATAAATAGAACAAGAAATAATAATAGACCAAAGAAGATCTAAAAACAGATCCACTACCAAATTCACTACAAGAAGGATAAATTGGATGATGAGAATGGATAAAACAGTAAGAATATGTAATGTATGATACGAAGACAATAAAAATAAGACCAAGACAAACTCGGATAAAGTAAATAAGAATAGCTATAGCAAAAATGAAATAAATAAGTAGCAGAGTAAAAAAGAAACGCAATCTACGCCCCCAAGGGTAGAGAGGCCGTGTAGTAAGTTAGTAGGGTAACACGACATTAGGTATTATAAAGAGACGCTGTACAGAAGTTGTTGGTCTGATGATGCTGAAATATAAAGAGTAAAAGCCATTTTTAATCAATATCTGGTTTGATACTAAGAGAAACTGACAACGTAGGTGTTACTGACTATGAAAGCGACGCAATAGTTAGAAATGGCATATTTCATTTTGCAAACTAAGTAGTTTGGAATTAAAAACTAGTGACTCGTATCGAAATTAAATGAAAACTAGTTTTTAACTCATCAAGTAGTTAAGAACATAAAGTACAATTTCTATCAAGCCGGGATTATTAAAACTGTCATTTCGAATAGGTTAGTTTTAGTCAGTTTTATTTTAAAATCGACCGAGACAGTCATACTAAGAAATTATTAAAACTATTAGTAATATCAGCAGCGTCAATGAATAGTGTTATCAATTAAAATTTAAATTAAAATCCTTTGAAACGTACCCGTAAATAAAGTAATAATTGTATTGAAATAAATCCACCTTAGATCGTACATAAAATACATTAAATTATTTTAACTTTTTTGACCAATCAAATTTCACTTTTAAAACGTCCATAAAGGGTCCATTTTAAATGTACACACTAAAGATCGCTTAACAGAAATTTTTAACTTTATATTTGCATTGTTATCAGAAAATGTTCTAAAATGATCCTATAAAATGGTCATAAAATGTATTTTATGGATTTTTAACGATCTCAAATTACTTTTTTTATGCACTCTACCTTGAGTATAATAATTTGCTGTCAATAAAAAAAACTTTCTACATATATGCTAATGGTATTAATGTTATGATTATTGGACAACATCTATTAAGAGAGGAAGTTCAATTAATCTTCTAATAAAAGCATAACATCCTGATCGAAATAAATGAAACTTAAAGAGAAGTTAAAAAAGATATGAGCTAATTTGACTAAGGAATTTTATTTTTCGTATTGCGGGGTAAGGTATTTAAGTACTATAAATTAAAGGTTATGTTTAGATTCTAGATATATAGAAAGAATAAAGATATAACTATGGTGTGGAAACCACTTGAGTTGTGTAACAGCAAATGGGTTTTAGTTGGTATTTTATATAGACGACCGAAGGGATCTGTGCCAAATTTGCTGGATGATATGTTGACATCAATTGTGCCGCAATTTGATAATTTTTTTGTAGTTAGTGATGTAAATATCGATTTAAGTAACAATAACAATAATGTTAATCGTTGCTTTGAAGCCTATGGACCAAAACAAGTCATTTCAGAGCCCACATGCATCACAAAAACCTCAGCTACGCTACTAGATCCTATCTATATTGAAAAATATAAAATTTGTTTAGTAAGTAGTACTCTAAACGCTGATCATTTTTCTGATCATAGGTTTGTTTATTGTGTTGTTTTAATATTTGAATGTGTAAATAATCGACAAAAGTTTATTACCTTTAGAGATATTAAAAACTTAGATATGAAATGCTTTTAATAATCAATTAAATAATATACATTGGCTTCATAAAGTTACTATAACAGTCAGATTTCTTACTGATAATATTACTAAATTATTTGATACTCACTGTCCGTATAAAACAATAAGGGCCAGTTGACCTCGATCTCCCTGACTAACCGAAAATCTCAAACTGATATATGTACGTATAATGAACGAAATAAAGCACTGTCCCGTTTTTAGTTTCTAAAAACCCAAGAAGCTTGTAACAACTGTAAACAGCTCAGAAAATTTGCTCTTTTTTCTACTAGAAATTAAAAGGCTGTCTACCTTCCCTTGTAGAATTAATAGGCTTTGTCTCTTTTTAATTTGAACCCTCTATTTTAATCAGAGTTTTGCTAAATATCGCTTTTAGTTTTTGATTTATGATTATGATTTTTTTTAATTTCAATTTAACCCCCCATTTTTAATCAGATTTTTTAAAATCAATTGGATTTGTCCCCTTACAGAGCTTGATTTTGCCTGAAATTTTCAAGTTCATATCATTTTTGACTTATCGTGAGGACAAAAAAACATGACGTCGAACTGACGGACAAAGTAAACCTATAATACTTTTCACAGACTATACCGTGCAAAGAGTATAATAAGAAATACTCATTAAATTATTATGGAAAAAAAATGTAAATTAAATTTACTTGGTTATTTTTATTTTGTTTTTTTGTTTTCACATTAATATCAAAACACTGGCGCCCCTAATCAATTGCCTGGTGTGCCTAGTGCTAAATCCGGCCCTGGACGCATTTTGGAATAAATTAAAGATTCCTATTTTTAAGATTTTTTTTAAAACTATTTTTAATACGCTTACTTAGATATTATAACTTATAGGTATTATAAAATTTATTCGAATAAAATCTTTTAACACTGTTTTAGGAATACACATAAATAAAATAAAGATAAGAATCCTATCAGACAACTGAACATTTTAAATTTCTTCAACGTGCGGAAATTAATAAGCATTTTTCACTGAGAATATAACAATAGAAATTCAATTAAAATTTAAATAGGTAAGTACCTTTCCAGTCTTCGAAAAAAAATTCACAAAGATATTAATCAAGATATTTCTGTATAGAGTTGAATTAATCAATAATATTAAACTCCTACTAATATTTTATTTGCAAATACGATAATGCAATACATCACCTATTACATTGTAAATATAAGACGTATGTTTTTGTAATACCGGGTGTGTCCGATTTTGAATGGGCAATAAAGATTTTTATTTCTACAATTCAATCATACCTAGGTAGTTTCAATTTACATAGTTTGTTTTGTGGATTATGTTAAGTAATGGGAGGGATCTATAAGCACTGAAGGAATTTTTTTAATATTAAATGCGGGATGGTTTAAAATTGTCGTTTTTTCTACTACAGGGTGTTTCATTTATACATATTTATATGATACAAAAAATATATCAATATAATATATTATCATGGGACAATGAATACAAGTGATAAATTGGGATATTATGTCATCTAGCATAGGTGAACAAAGCCAATAATAATTTTGATTCAAAATCAATTTTGTTGATAAAGTTAGGTTTATATTAAAAATTTCTATATTTTAACTCAAAATGATAAATACAAAATTTGGTATGAAAATTGTTTAATTATACATATAGAACCTTACCAATAATCTACATCAAATCGCTGTTCCAGAAGAACAATGACGTAACTGCCAAAATGGTAATTGTTCAGAAAACGCAAAAAACTGAAATTTATTTTTTAATATTTCCATAATTCAAACTTTAATTAACGTCTAGAGTTGGGACTCGGGCAAATGATTACAATATGGCCCATGATGAAGTTCAAAATATGTTTTTTTGTTAAAATTTACGCCGTACCCCCACATCACTTTCTTTTGCAAATGCTTCATTGTTCTGCTAAAATTATGAATCAAAGTAACAAATTCGGACAAAAAGGAAACAAAGAAAAATAATTCTAGACAATTGCCTTCTAAGGTAGGTATAATTTTATTAGATAGTTTCTAGGGACAGCTGCAAAGAAACAGTGTAAAAAACTAAGCTAAACTAGATTGTAGATTAATTTATACGAAACTAAACAAAGTACACTTACGTCGTTGTCGCACTGGAATTACAGTTAAAATGTTTTAAATTACGCCAAATTTCACAATTGCATCGTTGTTCCATCGCACACTAACACAGACTCGATAACATCAGACAGAACTAAATCATGCGGCGATGTTCTTCTGAAATGATGTCACAAACAGCTGATATTTCGACAACGACGCAACTTGCTCTAGCGGTCATTAAAGAAACTACAGTTGCGTCGTTGTTCTCCCATAAATGTTACGTATTTTTGAGAACAGTGAAGTAGTTAACTAAAATTACCCTAATTTTGTAGTTACGTCATTGTTCTTCTGGAACAGCGAAATGTAGTTAGAAGATGGCTTTATTTTAGATTTGGTTGTTACGTCCGTTGCTATGAAGAGGCTAAAATTTTAAATAAATCGTTATAATCGTAATAATTATAATATTTATAAACAAGTTTCTGAAAGGTCCATATAAATCCAAATTCAAAACTGGAAAATCAAGTCAAGTCTTAACGGGATCTCAATATGGCGTACCTTTTATCTGCCTGGTTGCAGACACTACCAATTCCTGCAGAATGTCGTTATAGAGACATTTGACAGTCTGTAAATCAGCTAAGTTAATTTACTAATTCTTATTATATAAATACAACAAATGATTATGTACATTTTAAAATTTTTTAATTAATAATCTAATATTATGCCCAGAAGTGTTTAGATTTATTATTTGGCATATTTTGTACAGTATAATCTAAATTTAGTTTAATTTTACACATCTCGAAATAAAAGTTAATTTTTAATTCAAAAAGCTGCCACCTTAAAATCATGAGATAACATTTTATGTATCCATTATTTTAGAAGTTACACATAAAAATACAATTCATTCAATTAGATAGCTATCGATATCCAAGTATTTAACAAGAGATCTGAAACCAAACTGGTTAATCTGATGTCATCATCACAAAGCCTTATTATCTTTCAATATATTATTATTAACTACCGAAACAAAACATCTTAATTAACACTAGGATCGTTACCTACATTTTGTTCTCAAAATTCGATCCACCACATCAACACAAAATCTTTTCTATACATTTAAAAAGATACATTTAAGCGTTTAATAAGAAGTCTGACAAAAAAGAAGGAAAGGAAACGCAGTAGAGAAAGGATACCAAAAATACAAGATGTCCGATTCCAAATCACAGGGTATACGTTCTATATATATTGTCCATTGGATATAATATGCCCCGTGACTCTACAGTTCTTGGCAACATTGGCGTAACGTTTTTACGCAAATATTCTGTAAGGATTCCTTTATATTTTAACATCCATTAAAATATTTTCTCCACAGTCACTACTGAATGTAGTTCTTCCAAAACCACTAAAAACAGGTAGAAAGCATTTTTTTCTTTTCCCTTATGTATTTTATACGTATTTCATTTTAAATCTTGAGACAAAATGTTTATTGTGTAATTACTACTGGTCAAAGGCTGTGAATACTACGCCCGCATCGTAGATAGCTATGAATTTAATGACTGACAGCAAATTGGATTCATTTTCCTGATTTGGAGAACAAAAAATGAAATTAAATGAATCTCAGGTAATAGTTTCTTATAAGTTAGTTTTAGATAACAATACATAACCGCCGAACCCTAAGCAAAAAATTAAACTAAATTAGTAAATTGTTTGGTTATGTTATCCGCTCCTTTTTTTCCTTTAATGGACTAATCACATGCGTGCCTTAGGTCAAAATTAGTCATTTTAAACATTTTTAAACAATGGAAAGATTCAAATTGGGACACAGTGTATAAATATCTGTATTTCTAAAATATTACTTTTACAATTTTGCTCGAAATTGCCAATTGTTTAATTAAATTAAAAATAAATTATTTCTAATAAAAAATATCTTTCTACGCCAATGCGTTCCTCGCATCCTTCGCATCTAAATAATACAAGGAAAGGTTGATACGGTAAGAGGAATTATGTCAAGTCATCTGAAGTATTTATTTGGACAAACACACAATTAGGACTGGTTCGGTATTACGAAGATGTACCATCGAATGTAGAAAATGAGGTTAGTGGATTTTTCTTCATCTTAATAACTGAAGGTGGTCGGAAGTTTTACCTGTGGAATTTTAATGAATTCGGTCTTTTCAAATCTACAGTATTTAAAAAAATCTGATGTGTCCAACACATGACTTTCCTATCTAGTTATTATAGGCTTTTTCCGGTTATTTTGTACAACCTATTGCAACATCTCTATAAATGTTTAGAGGATAAACTAAATATACGCATTGTCCACATACATCTACTTCGAAACATTTTTCTATAGATATTTATTGAAAACGAAAATACTGAAAAATTTAAATTTCCTACAATTTTTTCATTACGGTCCATTTTAGAAAAATCATGTATACACAAAAATTATAGAGGTCGATATCGCAAACAACTTTTAGTTGAACAATTTTCATAAAAATCAGAATTGTGCACATTTTGTCAAATTTCTCGAATACGGACCATTTCAGGAAATTTTGACATGAAGCAGACATTATATATAATAATATTAAAAGTAACTTTTATTTGAACAATTTTTTTCTCTAAACATAAATAACAGATATATTCCATAAAATATAAAAACGGCCTACCATAAAGTACCCCTCCAGATGTTCCGACTTTGTCCAAAATCTAATCATTTCACGTCAGGCCGAAATAAAACTTAAGTTTAAAATATTAATGTTTTTTTATCCGTTTTTGAGTTTTCTTCAAATTTCAAAATTTACAATTTTCTCAAATTTCTGGAATACGGTCCATTTTAGAGAAATTATGTATAGAATAAAAATTATAGAGAATTATATTACAAACAACTTTTATTTAAACAATTTTTATAAAAAAATTAATTTTTACATTTTGTCAAATTTCTCGAATACGGACCATTTTAGGAAAATTTTGTATAAAACAAAAATTTTAGATAATAATATAAGAAGTAACTTTTATTTGAAGAATTTTCTTCCTCAAACGTAAATAACAGATATATTCCATGAAATATAAAAATGACCACCTATAAAGTATCCCCCAGATGTTCCGACTCTGCTCAAAATCTAATCAGTTCATTGGACACTGGAACAAAGCTTAAGTTTAAAATTTGGTGTTTTTCTGTGTATCGGTTCATGAGTTATGCGACACACAGACACACAGACATCATCGCGAAAATAGTCAAAACGGATTCAGGGGACCTCAAAACGTAAAAATCCGTCGAAAACTCGAGGTAAAAAAAAATCATGATTCCTATACTTTCCTTATATCTGTATACAGATAAGAAAGTAAAAATTACAATTTATAAAAAAAATTCAGTTTATAAAGATGATAATAATAATAATAATAATAATAATAATAATAATAATAATAATAATAATTATTGAAAATAAAAGGGTAATAGTACGAGATTTTATCTTAAATCGGTTTGTTTGAGTGGTTTTGTCTAAAATAAAGACTTTAGAGTATGAAAACTCAAAATATAATAGGACGAGAGGTATTTGAAAAGATTATTGTTTGAGTCATTTTGATTGAAAAAGACGCAATAAACATATTTCGAAGTGTTTCTTAAATATTCATATAATTATTTTTTTATAGTAATATAATTTCCATTATAGCCTAAAAAAATAATAAATACGGCAACAGTGTATCAACAGACAAGAAAGAACGGCCGTATCACGCATGTGTTACTTGCCTTTTAGGAGTTTGACATTTGCCAAATTTTAAATGTTTTTATTATGATTTCAGGATCTTAAACCATAAAGTAAAATAATTTATTTAATTTAGTGTACTTAGAACTATTTAGATATTCAAAAATTATGTTTAATTTTCAAAAGTTAAGTGTGAGTGAATTAGATAGCTCCCTTAAAAATCGAGTTTGTGACATATCTAAAAAAAAAAAACGAAATACTTCAAAAATGAAAAATCTCAAAGGGTCTGGTTTCTCTATTAACGAAGATTTAACGGAGGAAGATATATAACCAACATATAACCAACTGAAATACTATTTAATACATTACAGAAAATCTGGAAAAAACAAAAAGTGTTATATTCGATGCAACTATCTTGCGATTGACAACAATAAATACTCTTTAGAAGAGTAAAAATCTTTTAAAGAGAAAGAAAAAGGATCTAGCAATGTACCAAATACTCCAAATCCCTCAATGCAGCTTGAAGAAGAAAGAGAAAAAAGCTTTCAGAATCCTACTTCAAAAAACTTGAAACCGAGAACAAGACTCAATTCAAACAAAAATAAACAAGTAGTTTAAATTTTAATCTGTCATAAATAGTCCAACGAGAATTCAGAGAGAACTTAAATCTTGTATTGACCATATTTTCATTAAAATAAAACAACAAACATTGTTACAAAATATATGACCTTTAATAATAAAAACTACAGTTACTGACCACTTTTCTGCAGCATTACAAATTGTTCACAATTTTGCTTCAAAAAATGAAGACAAATAGGCAACACTTCAAACAACAAATTCTCTATGAAAAATTAAAAACTCAAATACAACATACATCTTGGGATGACATCTTTGAAACTAATGACCCGGAATCTGTATCAAAAAAATTCATTGAAACTATAACTTCAAACTTAAATATAGAAGTATTATTAATATTAAAATATATAGAAAAAAAATATATACTGACACCTTGGATGACTAACGAGTTAGTTAAAATAATAAATACAAAAAATAATTTACACAAGCAAATTAAAAAATATCCTCACAACGAAAATTTAAAATATGAGTATAAATACTACAGAAACAAATTAACAAACTCAATTAAAAAATCTAAATTTAATTATTATCAAACTTTGATTAACAATAATAAAAATAATTCACAACAACTCTGGAAAATAATTAACAATCTTTCTAATAATGTTAATAAGACAAATAGCGAAATAAAATCCATATATAGCGACAATGACCAAGGACTCTTAGTATCGAATCCTAAACTTATTACTAATCAGTTTAACAAAATCTTTTCAGAAACTGGAGAAAAATTAGCTGATAAAATTACACAACCTCCCAATTACCTGCCCCCCAAGAATTTCTGTTCCAAATAGTTTTGTATTATATCCAACTAATAAAAATGAAATAAAAAATATAATTAATAATCTAAAAACTAAAAAATCACCGGGAATTGATCAAAATACATCTGAAATCCTACAAATTATTTCTCCTTTTATTGAAGAACCGTTTGCTTACGTACTTAATAAATCTATAGAATATGGAATATGACCAACATCCCTAAAATAAACCATTATTCCCGTTTTCAAAAAAGGTGATCAAAATATTTCTACAAACTATTGGCCCATTTCCCTTATTTCCAGTCTGAAAAAAGAAATCTATCCTTAGTTGTTTTATTGGCTCTGACAGAAAAAATTAGCAATGCTCTTGACAGAAGCAAACCTTGTCTTTGCGTGTTTCTGGATCTCTCAAAGGCCTTTGACACCGTCAGTAATCCTTTGCTTGTTGATGCTCTAGAGAACTATGGTATAAGAAATATTCCTCTAAACCTATTTAAAATCTACTTAAATGGAAGAACACAAATGGTTAGAGTGAGTAATACATATAGTAATTTCTTACCGGTAAGATATGGAGTCCCCAAGGTACTATTCTAGGCCCACTCCTTTTTAATTTATACATTAATGATCTATTTTCAATTAAATCTAAAGGTGAGATTTTGGGCTTTGCAGATGATATAGCTGTTTTCTATAGCAGTGATACATGGCAAAATATTAAAGACCTGGTGGAGAGTGATTTTCCTGAAATCCAAAATTGGCTTGACTCAAAATTACTGACCATCAATGTAGATAAAACGTTTTACTTACCATTCTTTTGTAATAAACCATCAGCACCCCTTTTTAATTGTTTAAATTTTATTAATAATAAGTATCACTTTAGAATTAATCAAGTGAGAAACATATAATATTTAGGAATCATTCTAAATTGCCATCTTAAATGGGATGAACATATTACGTTCATTTGTAAAAAACTAAGATTTATTTTTTACAAATTTAAATATTTAAAATCAATACTTAATATTAATCAACTTAAACTACTTAAAGGTACTATTTGAGAACGCGAGACCTGCGACAGGAGACCGAGACACCAGTGAAGCGGCAAATATTGGCATACTAATTCTATGTCGTCTGTCGCCTCTACCGAAATGTGTTTCTTATAATAACATGGGTTCAGACGTGAAGCGACCGTTTACTGTCGCGACGCGTTTTGAAGTCGGTCTCTGTCTCGGCTTGCGAAATGGTAGCTTTACTCTGCTTTAGTGGAGAGTCACTTGAGGTATGGCCTGGGGTAATGCTTTAAAAACTCATATGCATGCATTGGAAATCATCCAACAAAGGTTTTTAAAACTGATATTCAGTAAAGATTTCACATATCCTACAATTCTGCTGTATACCGAATCGAAAATTCTAGATATCCGACAACTTTTTTACTTAAAGATAAACATATATATTATCATTTTAACAAAAAATGTATGTAGCTGATCTACTCCTACAATACCCGAAGTAAATATTCCGAATTAATTCCCTATATGCATAAGTCAGTTGGACAACGAGCCTACTCATATATGGGACCAAAAATTTACAATTCACTACCACTCGATTTAAAATCAATTCTCTACCTAAATCAGTTCAAAAAAACTATTTATGTTCAACAACACCGTGAATTAATCCATCATGTTATCGAGATCCTGTAATTAGGCTGACATAAAAACATATTTTATTTACCTATTTTTAAATCATTTTTAAATTTGTGTGTTGCTAGTTATTGTGTATTGTTATTGTTATATTTAAAAAATAAACAAAAATTACATATATGAAAATGTTAATTGCAATGTATTTTAATTCATATCATGTGAAAAAAACTTATTAATAAATTTAATTTTAATTATTATATAGTGGGTATGTATTTGTTCATTTACATTTATTATATTTTTTCTAAATTATTCCCGAAACAAGTGTTAAATCACTTATCGACCATAATAATTTATTTTTTTTTATTATATTATTATTATTATTGACATTATATTATTATAAATGATATTTTTACTAATTTTAGGCTTTATATAATTTGTAGTGTCCTAATGACGACTAGACTAACTTAATGGAAAATATTCCTTTTATTTTAGTTGCAATTAATGTTTCATATGTTTCTGTACATTATTTTTCGAATTAACAAATATTACAGCTACAAAACCCGAACAGAAAAATAAAAGATTGCTTATACGTAACAAGACAATATCTAGGTCAAAGCATAAGGATCAGCTCGTCAAAACCAATTTTACTCCAATAACTGCCATCATAATTTCCACACGTCCTTTTCACTTTTCAAAAACAGTTGTGTGTGTTCTCTCAATTACGAATTCATCTTCCGAACTTTCGCGATATGAGTGCCACAAGAATGCCATCGTTGTTTCGTTTTAAACACAAATCATGTTGAAACAATGATCAATTCTTATACTCGAGATCCCTAATTAACTCTCCTAAAACGGCTGGATTTCTAAAAAATTGTGTCACTCGCCGTTCGCAGAGAAAGTCCGTTTCGAAAACGCTGCCCATTCAATTGTAATTTCGGCATTATTCCAACAGAGATAATTACTTAGAAAAATTTTACGAGCCACGGCAAAATTGGACTAGTTTTTGTTAATTGAAAAAGAAGAATTAGCGAGTCAAGCCGCTTTCAGAAGCACTTAAATAAAAGTTTAAAAGTAGGTAAGAAGTGTTAAATTAAAGCAAATAAAAATGTATTGATCTTGAAACGGGGGTTCATATTTTAATAATCACCAGACAACATTTTATCTGAATGTTTTACCACGTTTTTTACATTCAGTTTCTTTAAATATGGGGTCATGTAATAAATATTGGTTTCCTTCACAGTGAACAAGATGCTAAAACAATGTTAAAAAGCTTTTTGTAGAATAGAGAGTATAAAAGTATATTATGCTCTTCATAAAGGTAGCTTAAAAAGCTTACCACGTCTTTTACATTCAAAGATTCTTAAAGAATGGGGTTATATAATAAATATTGGTTTCCTTTACAGTGAACAACATGCTAAAACAATGTTAAAAAGCTTTTTGTAGAATAGAAAGTAAAAAAGTATATTATGCTCTTTATAAGGTTATAGACGATAGCAAATTTATCCCTGATTACCAATTCGCGTTTTGACAGAAACATTCTACTATTGCATAGAATTGGAATGGTATAGAACACGCCCATGAAGGAAAACAAGTCTGCTCTGCAGTAATTTTAGACGTTTAGACAAGGTGAGGCATGAAGGTTTGGTTCACAAACCAACTAAACTTTCTAATTTAATGTGTAGTACTCCAGAATCCAAGGGCACAATACTTAGGAGTATATCAAATAGAAGAGGGAGATGTACCTAACTTGAAGCCACTCCAAATCCTACACTTCCTTGAGAATATAGAATTGAAAGAGTTATTATAGGCATTGAGACATGTCCTTGCTGATTTAGCGACAGAAGGGGGCATACTAGATATTTTAGGTCGCAGTGTATTAACAGCCAATTCTGAACATAACATAACTAAACTGCTCTCGAAGCATTATATAGAGATTATAACAATTTGTCTTGCTTTTCAGAATCAAGCAGGAAGACGTATTTTCTAATTTAAAAGAAAATATGAGTTGAAGTTCCTCAAGAAAGTATTCTTGAACCTATTTTGTATTAACTCTATACTAGAGACTTTCAAACTCTGGAAGATATGACTGTAGCTACATTCGTTGACGATACTGTTCTCCTTGCAGTTATTCAGAACCCAGAAAGATCAGTAAGAAAACTTCAAACTGCTATCAATTTTATAGTTAGCTAGATCAATCAATGGAGAAATAAGTTCAATGAACTAAAAAATAGCATAACCTCTCCCTTTGTCTCAGTAACAACGGAAAGACCTCATGCGCTGACTGCAAATTATGTTGGAAAAGTACTTTGGCATCAACGGTGATGCCAAGAGTAGGTTTAAAGTATAAACATAACAACTCGCTTCTTGGCAGAAACTCAAAAATATCAGTTCATATTATAATAAAATATTAATCTACAACCAGCTCTTAATACGGCATTCAATTAAAGATAGTAACATAGAGTTTATTCAAACATTTCAAAACAAAGTATTGCACAACATAGTGAACTCTCATTGGTATGAGCGCAATGCGTATCTTTATTGAGACATTGGAATTCCAATAATAAAAGAAGGGATCAGAAGATTTGCTGTCAAGCATGAAATTACACTTCACCTACATAGCATCGCATAGTAACTTTTGCACCTTATCAATATAGCATCTTATTGAGATAATCTGATTCGTGCTAGTGTATGATCAAACGAACTTACTTGAAGTGAAGTTCGATCTTAATTATATGCTGCCTCGTCAAACTAAATGAGCTCTTGTCATACTCCTGCCTATGCTTAGATTCGACCACATAGTTAACAGCTGGAACTATTCGCGCTATATTCCCTTCCCCACTGATCCCCTTATCCCAATACTCTGCTTTAGTCATTTCATAGCATACTTGTTGCAATAAACAGGGGACTGTCAAATTATTGAGTGGATCTGAGACTTATTTACTTTGACGAGGCATCATGTAATAATAAGGATAGAACTTCACTTCAGATAAGTTCGTGACTCGTCTCGTAAATTGGAGCATATTAACAACAATTACGATAGAACATTTTATTTTAACCGATTACAAGTCAAAAAGTGTTATTAGTATTTTTTCTCAAATCTAATACTGAGAAAGCAATAGAAAGTATAAACTAAAATGTGCCTTGACAAATCTGTTATTTGGAGCTAAAGGTTGTACACAGTAGAAAATATATTTGACTTCTCTGTCCAATCTGCTGCTAATCGGATAGTATCAAACTACTTTTTTTCAAGCAGCTGCAGATGTAGAGGCATGTCTTGTGCTATCAGTTCTCCATATTAATGCCGCTCTTGCTCAAAAAGGACTCTGCGTTGAAGCAGCATAATTCAGATGTTTAATTGTAATGAATAGACTACCACAATTATCCCTTTTTAGACCTACATAATATTCTAACAAGGTTCTAGCTACTCAAATATCTGAGTCTGTATTAAACGGAAGGGTTAGCATGGGATGAACTCATTTGTGGCAACAAAAGAAATTAAACAGAAACGACCTGATGACTTAAAATGTCTATTACACTATAAATGAGTGGAAAAAGTACCTGCTAATAATTATATACAACATTCAGTCCTTCACTTTTGCACAATTTAAAATTTTAAACAACTGAAAAACCACTATTTAAAGTTAAGATTCAAAGAGTTCGGAAAACTACGTACCGATTGTAGCACTATTCCACTGATGTTTAGAAGAAGTAAGCGGAGAAATAGACAGGCAGACAACGACTTTGATTTGTACTACTTAGAAAAATAAAGCAATCAAAGGCACTATGGTTCACTGGCAACTACGTAAATTAAACTGCATCCCCAAAGCAACATTTAGCTGTTCGGGTAATGCATGGGAAGAAATGAAAACTGCACTCTCTATGAAAAACGGAAAAGTAATAAGTAGACACAATAAATCTGTATAAATTCAAATAGAACAATAATAACACTGTACAACTAGTATTAAGATTTGTAAAAATAATAATTACAAAAATAAAATGATAAAGTTTCCAAAGCCTAGACACATTTAACTGCTATTCCTAATTCAAACACAAGTCAACCTATTTATAACAAAAACAAAAATTATCAGAAATAAAATATCACTTCCTAATAAATATTCTCCCTCTCAAAATTTATCATAAACACTAAACTTTCTTACATATCTGCTAAAAAAACTCATCTTCTCTTAACAAAGAGTGACTTCCATAAGTTAGCTAATGTCTTTGACCTTTTCGTTATCTTTATCTGAATTAATTATTTTTTCTTACAATTGTCTTAGATTGGGGGCAAAAGTTTAAATACCCTGACCTTACTTAAGTAAGGTTTAGCAGATTTTTAAAAAATTTCGACACTCCAATTGGGTGCCACGTGTTTTCGTATTTAGGTAAATGTGGTCTTACACCAAAAATACCTTTAAAAAGTCTTTTAACCCGAAAAATAGACCAACTATTTGCGCTACAGCTGATCTGTAACAGTTTAGCAAATTATATGAATCCCCATTAAATTGTCTTGTTAAAAAATATTCCATGGACACAAGTGAAAAACAGTAAATGGGTCAAACTTTCCGACATTGGAGAAGTTCCAAAGCAGACTCTTGGGATAAGTGGATCACTGGAGAATGGAATATAGTGAATAGTTCCAGCTTTCGACTAATTGGTCGGATCCAAGAATAGGCAGGGGTACGACAAGATTTAATTTCGGGACGAGGCAGAAATATAACTTATAAATAACTTGATAACCATTTTTTTTCATATAGCTGATATGAGAATTATTTGATAGAGCGTCTACAATAGGTTCAGAACTCATTTCTTCAAAAAATTCTAATACATGATATTGGAATCCATAAAAATGGAAATATTGTTAGAAGGTAGCGATATATATTATACAATGAGTATTACAGATCAATGTCCAAAATTAATAAAATATTACAAAAATTATTAAATTTTGTTTATGCCTATCATTCAAAAGCCTACAGTTAACAGATGTTCATAATATAACTCATTATAAATTTAAAATTTACTTTAACAGCTATGAAATTGTACCTTGGTAATAGGATGAAGTAAAATATTTCATTTCTAAGTTTCATTAATATCATGTTAAATGTTGTAATACAGTTGGTTGGTGCACCCCTTTTTGCTAGGATACATATAAAAAAATATTTCAATAAGGTATATGTCAAAAGTCTTCATAGTCAAAAATAATATTCATTTTCTTTTATCACTTTAACAGCTGTATTTTTATATTAGAACATTAAAATTATGTAGGGATAAACTGTTAGTTTTTTTAGTACTTTATGGCTAGTTCTTAAACAGTGTTTTTTAGAATTTTACTTATACGTGAGACACCTTTCGTACCTGCTTAACCGTCTCATTTTTTCGGACTTTGCTCCATGCAATTTTTCGTTTTAAAATGCTAAATAAGTATTTTGGCGAAAAGTATCATTATAATTACTCATCTGGAAAACGTCAAATTGTTGAATATCTTTGAATTAAATATGGCCAGGTTCTATCAGCATTTTGAGGTCCACTTCAAAATGAACCATTAAATTTGTTCGAATGTAAACATGTTTATCTGAAATTCTATAGTCAATAAACTTTTACGGTCTATAAAGTAAATATATTTGCACTTACTAACAGAAAATACTAATAATAATAATTGCAATAATTTGGCAAAACCTCTAAAGAACGCTAGCGATATATTTGACAGAAATGACAAATCAGTTGTCTTACAAGTTACTAACCAGACTAGTTGGTTGCGTTTTCTCATGTTACCAGATCACGTGGGACGCAGGTATTGTTGAAGTTCTTGTACTTAAATACATTCTAAAACATATATGTTCGGATTTTTTTTGTCAAACTCTCTATACAAAGAGTTAGACAGAGAATCAGAGTCATGTGGTGAGGCATTTTTTTTTTCTAATATTTGTGTACATACCTACTGATCTAAGTATCATTTTCATGGCCATAAACCACCCATATCCATTCCAAAAAAAAACTTGCTACCTCCCAAGCGAACACAATATACCGCGACGAATTTAATCCAATAAGTTTTCTATTAAAATTATCACAACGACCGTTCCTTCCATCAATTTCCGTGATTTTTCTTATCGAGAACAACTTTTCCCATTACCCTGTATCGTTTTCGGTCGGTTCTCTATGAGTTCGCTCACGTTTTTTGACGTCGAAATTGAAAATTCATCTCCGACAAGTATCACGTATCTGGCAACATTCGTCTTCTGATTAGACGCCATTAAAAACATGTCGAATCAAAGAGACCTTATAATAAACCAGATAACGTTACCTTCATTTACTTTTTCAAATGGCCTACACAAAGTTTTCGACGAATTAAAATGCGCAGGGACGGGCTCGAAGCCGAAACTGGTTTTTCTTGATTCGATTCTCGATCAGCATGAAGCATGAACGTTTAGGAAACTGTAAATTTTTATTAATATTGGCAGTTTTAATTTCTTCTGTTGATTTGCTTATTTTCAAATATCAATTTAACTTTACTTAGATCTTTTTATCAATTTTTTAAAATATTTTTTTAATTAAAAATAATTTTAGATCCAGGTGTAGTTAATAAAAAAAATTGGTTATATTAAATTATCCATCTTGGAGTATACATTTTTTCAAGTTATTATCATTTCTAAAAAAAGTTTACTCTTTCAATTTAGAGTTTAAATCCAATAATCTAATCTGCTATATTTGAAATAATTTAGACAATCTAATTTCTTTTGTTAAAAATATCAAATTAATTTAGTTGCTGTGTTAATACTCGTATAAAGACTGATCAATAAAGTAGATCATGGCCAAATTAAATCCTAACTGGCAGTTAAAAAGAAGAAGAATTGCTCGCTCCGACATACTGGACTTTTTTTCTACATATTTTTTTCTATTGGCGGGATTGGCGATAAAAATAGCGTCCACAGTGGAAGGCTATGTCGCAACTCCCTAAGATACACGAACCCTTCTTACTGGTAACTTTTGTTTGACAGGTCGTTGGAATGCTTAAGTAAGTGTATAGGGACGCGCCAAATTTCTTTCGCGACGTCATGCGAAATACTGATGTGTACCTTTATGTAGGGTTGCCAACAGTTGACTGTTGGAAGTCCCAACTTAAAGATTTTAAAATCCCTAGAAGTCACTAGCAAGGATAAAACGCGAGGCGAGAAAATGGCCCGACGCATGCCAAATGTTTTGATAATTGTCAAAATCTAGTATGTTTTGTGCATAACTAAACACAAAACACTTTCAAAACAAAAAGCGAAGTGTCCAGAAATGAGACGGTCATATTTTAACAGCGTAATCAACATCCTAAAATAGGAGTAAAAGTTCTTATAAACATAGGTCCAAAAACGTTTCGTTTTCGAAATACAGGGTGTTACAAGTGAAGTCCTGATGGTACATTTTTATAAATATTTTCTAAAATTTCTTTAGTCACCGGTTTTCCAAAGTTAAAAAACATAAAATTTCTGATTCCACAGGCCTACTAATTATTGTTTACACTTTCGAATATTATAAAGAACATATTGGTTTTCCAAATTTTATAGTTAAAAATGTTAAAAACTGTCAACAAAAAAAACTTTTTACCCTAAGCCCCCCCTAATTTACCCACCTATGAAGATAATCAAAAACTTGAGCTTAGTCCATTAAATAAATTGTAAAAAGGAAAGCATTTGTACCAAATTTCACTTAGTTATCTTTAGACGTTTAGAAAATATTTACAAAAGTGTGTCGTCAGACTTCACTTTTAACACCCTGTATCTCAGAAAAGAATCGTTTTTTGACCTATGTTTATATGAACTTTTATTCCTATTTTAGGATGTAGATTACGCTGTTAAAATATGACTGTCTAATTTCGGGACACCCTGTATATTTGAAATTTTTTCGACCAAATAATATAAAGGTAGGCAGTACAGGCACATAAAATAAGAACGCAACTGCTGAAGAAATATACCATGTATACATAGTCATAGTACACATGGATATTTCCTAATAAACATAAGAAAAAACTCAAATTTTTAGAGTTTCAAGAAAATGCTCTTCAAAAGTTTAAAATGGAAACTTCAAACTGTTTAATAAACAACATCTCCAATGAAAAAAAAAAAGGAATTTAAAACATAATTAGTCTTTACAAAATATGAACTAAGAATATATCGATTGGTAACAAAACAAAAAGCTGTCTACATGCAGTATTGGGATTCTCATCTTTCAATACGGTTCTTATTGAGACGCCTATCTTCGTTCGACAGACTGCAATTCTTATGTAATGTCTCTCTCTATTCGATACGTATCGTGTTGAGTTTGCATACAAGAATCCATGTGCACTGTACAGGTCATAATATTCAATGTCTTGATCACTAGCTTCTGTGGAAGGTTCAGGGAGTGTCTTTATTGGATAAAGGTAGAATGTGATAATAATGGCGAAATTTATCAGATGTAGTAGCTGATTTGCAAAGTTTTAGTAAGTCTTTCTTCTTGACATTACTAATGAGCACTTTTTTGTTAGTATTTTCAGAGCTTCTTTTACTCTTTCAGGCATCCCTCTGCCGGCATAACTTGGGTTTTTTATGCAATGCGAAAAGCTGGTATTTTGGTGTTGTTTCGGTGATTTAAGAAGTGCTTCTGATTGTTTTAACGTGCAAACAATATGGAGATGAGCGTCAAGATACCATTTCGGTAGGCGCGACAGACGACCGCCGACGCGACATACGACCGCCGACGCGACCGAGAAGTGTCGCTTCACATCTAAAATACATACAATTATATGTAACACATTTCGCACGGCGCGACACGAGAAGTGTCGTCAGACGACGCTTCTGAATCTGACTCGGGGCAAAGGTTTGCTGCCTGTCGCACTCGAGGTCACTGTCCTCGAGCATCGCTTCATCGCTTGGAGGTGAATAGGTTGAAAATTTCTTTCGATCTAGGCAGTGTTGCCAGATTTTGGAACAGTATGGGTGAAAAAAAAAACCGTAGATTTGAACAGTAGATTTTAATACAGGGGGAAATAATTAAAATTTACAGTGTAGTAAATAAAAAAACAAGTATATAAGAAACGAAAAATAAACTTTTTTCGACCCAAATTAGAAGGTAAACAAAGAATAAACACAAATAATAACATTTTTAATATATACTTAACGTACGGAAACAAAAAAAAACAATGAAAAATACTAGGTACCTACTTCTTTTAGATCAGTCTGAATCAGATAATTCAAAATCGTAGTGTGCATGTTCTTTTTATGATGCCCTATTATTTCTTTGTTTCATTTTAAATAAAAACAATGATTAGCCAACCTAGAGTAGTGTATGTTTATTACGCTGCTTTTACTGCAGAAAATTTACTAGAGAAAATATTCTTTAACCATTTGCTGAAGAATGAGGCAAACTTAATAAATTAAGAACAAAATTTGCTAGAGACAAAAACAGTGGATCTACGTGAAAACAGTAGGTCTGGCAACGCTGATCGTTCCCTCGAATGGTTATCCTGTAAGTGTCGCGCGACACTTCTCAAGCTTGCGAAATGTATGAAGCGTAACATTTATGCATCTGTCGTCCTACTCGACCTAGGGGTCGTCTCAGTGGTCGCTTGTCTCCTGACGCGCCTACCCAAATGGTACCTTCAGCATGCCCGCTCGTTACGGCTTGACCAATCACTCGTTACAGCTTGATTAATCAAACATTCACCACGGCGATTAGGGCATCACGTGTTATCATCTATTTATTTTAGCTGTATCATGGGACGAAAGGGTGACGTAATCACCTTATCGATTTCAGGCCCATCGAGAAATGCCAGAGACGGTTCTAGGCAAAACAAATGTGTTAGGCAAAATGCTGAATTATTTAACAAATACATTCAACAAAAATAAGTGTTCTGGCTTTTATCTTATTTTGGCAAAAATACTATTAGGAATCGGACTAAATACATTTAGAAAAAATAAGTTACATGTCTTTTATCTGGTTTTGGTAGACACACTATAGCAATTGAATACACTGCTATGACTATATTTCGGTTTAAATGCCACTCATCTTGTTTGTGCATATGTATTAATGTATTAATATGGAGTTTTTATTGACCATCTGTTTATCATGACGAAGTCTATATCGTTTCACTCTTGCCTTGCTGTATTTTATTTGAACTATTTTGGAGACGAAAATATACTTACTCGAAAATACCGAAAGTGGAGCTATCTTTTTTTTGCAATAACCCCATGATCCAAACGTTTTGGCGCATTTCGCTCAAGATTTTAAAAACAAAAACCAATAGTTTTAAAAAAGGTACCTTCTTAATAATAGTGTTTCGGGCCGTAAAGAAAAGCTTGGAGGGCCGCAGGTTGAGTATCACTGAGGTAGAAGGTACGCCATTAACAAAAATGGTTAAACTGTACAATATACGAGTAAATAATAAATTACTATTAAATAAATAAAAAGCATATTTTGTAAAATAAAAGGTAACAAATATTTGGAACATCCTACTAACAAGAAAATGAATAATAATTATTACATAATATAATATTCTATATATCCGCTATGTTTTTTCAGCACTATATACTATCATTATGCCAATGTCTCAAAACTTAGTTCATGATATAAGTCGCCAGATAATAGCTAGATGGTTTGGGACGTCTCAAATTCAAAGTCGCAATAGACTTTCTAAAATCGTGAGATAGAGCTACAAAATCGCTAAGTTGACAACACAGTCTTTGATTGCATTGAGCTAAATGACTAGTTTTCACAATTTCAATTTATGACAGTCATAGAATTGTTCGTATTTGAAGCAATTTATACAAAACCATTTATTGAATGTTAATTTATTACACAGTGAAACAACAGTAAAAAGTTAAACAACAATGTTAAAATTATAAACATATTATGTTATTTTGATTATACATCTGTCAGTTGGGCCATAAATCTGTCATTTTACGATTACGTTTTATATGAAATTATTCGGCATGCCGAGAAGCTCTTTTTGAAAAGTAATTTTTAGTTACTTTTGCTAATATTCATCTTTCTTTGTACATCAATAACTAAAATGGTTGCAACTGATTTGATCGAATTTTTTTTAATTTTGTTGAATACATTTTTTGAACAGATTTGTTATATTTTGTAACAATATTTTGAATAAATTTGTTAAATGAAAGACCTCTTAAAAACAAGTTATATAATTTAACTGGTCCCATTGGCACTATTGCTCAAAAGGTCAAGAACTAAGGAGTCTTCAACAATATCCGTATCTCACGTGATCTGGTAAAACAATAAATTTAATGAAAATAGTCTTAATAGTTGTGTCAAATAGGTCAGTGACATCGTTTTAGAGTTACTACTGAAGTTAGTAATGTTACTTTAAGCCAATTGATAACATCTATTTAGTGGAATACAGGTATTGTTGAAAATTCTAAAACTTTAGGGTAAAAGATGTGAGATGTTTTTTATCGAATAAATTTGTCGGTTAAATTTGGTGAATCCTTTAAAAACTTAAAAATTAGTCCTTATTTTCTTATTTTTTACATTACTGTTCTTATTCCTCGTACTAAATGGGCAAATATGAAACAAAATAAGTAGGCTTCGGTCCTGTATATATTTATTTTCATTTCATCAGAATGGGATTCATTAATCATCACAACGAATTTTGGAGCCGAATTGTTGTTTGCTTGATGGTGATTTGAAAAGGCCGATAAAAGTTTCTTTTTCTTTTTTCGAATATTGTTGTTGCGTAAAAATTATTTGGTCATTATGTTCTAGAGTTCGAGTGTGCTTGTAAAATTAATGATTTTCCTTCGATCGAAAGACAAATGTATAATCAGGTAATGGTATTTTTATATTTAAAAGATGTGCCGAATTTACAGTGTTTTTAAAATAATTATAATTTTTTTTAATATACTTTGCTGTAGTGAAAGAAGCATTTTTTAATTTTTTAGCCTTTAGGCGAATAAAGATTAACAAAACTGGGTAAACTTTGGAATTATATAATTCTCTTAAATGATATTTAATAAAATTAAAACAATGAAGAATAGAGAGAAGTAGAATCGACAATGGTTAAATTTCAAATCGTCCTCGTTTTTGTGAGGTTTGCCAAATGTACTGTAGATGGCAGGTCGTTCGTAGGCGACTCTAATTTTCTTTATGTGTCAATATAAATAAAAGTGTTCAACAAAAATTGGTGAAAAAGTACATAAAAAAGAGTTTGATTATTTTCTGATGGACGTCATTAATAGATCTTGACTAAATTTATATGGGAGCACCCCTGAGGGACCCCATTTCTAACAAAAAAAGAATAATAAAAATCGAACAACGTGGTAACGAATTATCGCTGAACACAAAAAAATTGAAACCACCACAATTCACCTAATATGATTCAAAATTAAGCGAGGTACTTGGGTATGATTCTGTACAAAAAGCTAACGTGGAAATCCCATATTAATAGTAATCTGAATAAGTGCAATAAAGGAGTACATTTTTTAAAATCGGTTAGTAAGACTTGGTGGGGTGCTGATATTGAAATTGCTTAATTATTTTATAGAGCTTATATTCGCTCTATCTTGGATTGCGGATGTACATTATATGTTTCTGCTAGTAATAATCTATTAAAAAAAAAATCAATATTTCTCAATACTCTGCTCTAAGGACAGTCTTAGATTCCATGAAGTCTAACTCCTATTCAACCCTTACACGTGGAAGCTCTGGAATCTCCTTTAGAAACAAGAAATCTCAGTGAAAAAATGTTAATTAAAATCTATACCAATAATTCTAAATTATTTCATTAGCTTATTATATTAAATAAATATGATTTGACTAATAAATAATGAGTTAAAAATCCCCACCCCTTTGTCTCGCTTTACAAAATAATAGCAATATTGTAAGTGCTCTGTATAAAACAACCCACTACCCTTTATTAAACCAAACTATGAAGAAAATATATCTATAAGTAGCAATATATTACTCTCTATTTTAAGTAATTTTGAAGATGCCTTAATATTAAATACGGACGCGCCCAAATCAGCTAATGGCGTAGGTGCTGCTTTCTTTGAACCTAAAAAAATCTTTTAAAAGTATGCAAGAATATTCCATCTATACAGCAGAAGCTGCAGCTATTTATGAAGCACTTTTGTACACCTCTTCTTGCAACAGAGAAACGATAGTTATTGTATCATATTCCCTCTCTGTTTTAACAGCTATTAAAAAAAATGGGTTCCTAATACATCGACTTGTCCTTTTGTAATAAAAATTAAGAAACTTATCCAAACATTTTCAGAAAGAGGCCAGAACGTGCATTTTATTTGGATTAAGGCTCATATTGGGTTAAAGCATAACGAACATGTAGATTTGTTGGCCAAAAAAGACAGGTTCTAATACATCATACAATTTTTCTGTTTCTGATATTACTGCAATATAAAAAAAAACAGTTCAAAAAATGGCAACACTTGTGGCTGGAATATTGTTTTACAAATCCAACGAGGTATACGACTCTTCAGTTAAACATTCCTAAGATCCCTTGGTAAGCATTATAAAATACGCTGTAGCTAGGTACACGCTAACGTGTACACAAATCAAAAAATTATATACACGCGAAACGTCATCAAACGTTGAATTACGCGCCCAAGTTATCTACATTAGTTACGATCAAAAAGGCGATTCCTCAAGACGAGGCCCATAATAATATTCGCGTATCGGGGGCAACACTAATGATTTGTAATTGCTGTGGTGGGAGGTGTTTGTGTGAAGGCGTCTTGTTTGTTTTCATTTACGCCGTGACTAGCAGTAGTATTTTATAAACCTTAGAAGCAAACTTTACAAACATGAACAAATAAAAATAATGCCGTGACAACAAGAAGACGAAGCAACGACTTCTCGCAGGGTGGCGGCTTCGCCGCCACAACAGAAAATTTCAATCCATACCTGGCTACGCCGACCGGCATAAACACCAACGGCCTGGACACAGCTCACTTACTCTGTCAAAAGGAGACCGATGTACAAGTCAGATCTTGCACATGACGTTTCGCGTGTATATAACTTTTTGAATTGCGTACAAGTTAGCGTGTACCTAGACACTTTGTATAACATACCGCGAAAGCACATATCGACAATCATTAGAATGAGATTTGGTCATGCCTGTTATCCTAGCCATTTATACAAAATTAAAGTCTCTGAAAGTGACAAACATTTCTCTAATGACCTGCTTAAATCCAAAATATGCTCCCCTTAGAATATCCAAAGTTTATTGTCCTCAAATTCCATAAACATTTATGACTCTTTGATTGACTTTTTAATGGAATCAGGTATACGCTTGTGATTAGTACTTCTCTTAGACTCGTTACCTTTGTTTTTTTTTCCTATTATTTTATTTTACCCTCTTACCGTGACCTAGAGTATGTCTGTTTTTTTTAATACCTTGATGGGTCTCTGGGTGAAAAGCGAATGTCCTAGTTTAATCCTCTTGTTGTTATTTAAAATTAAATATTTAATGTTTTCTCTTTTTCATTCATTATTTGTTTGTTAATTTATGTATGACAAAGGGTCTATGCCAAAAAAAAATTATCACTGAACATACATTAAAATAATATTCTGATGAATTGAGAACCTTCTCTTTTTTTTTTAAATAGTGACAAATCAATGATGCATCTATAAACTTAAAAACGACAAAAAATTATTGTTAAGGCAACTAGTGAATATTTAGGCCAACGTTGCCAGATTGTTAATATTTTCCTGAAATATAGCAGAAAATAAAAATATACACACAGATATATTTGAAGAAATAAAAAAAATTATTCATCGAAGTTTCAAAAACAAGATTTCTGTTAAATATCGAAGAAATAAAAAGTGAAAACCAAAATTTGCTACAATAAAATCAATGACTACGTATAGAACTTAAAAAGTTATTAAAGAAGAAAATATGGAAGACTCTCTCATTATTATAGGGTCACAATTTTTAAAAAACAGAAAATATTTGTAACTCTGTAAATCTTAAGCACAAGTTGAAATGAACAATTTTTACACATTTGGGAAGCATTTCAAATAGACCTTTAAAAATAGATCTTGTAAAATACTGAAGGAAGATGTATTACAAAAAAAAATGATAACCTTTTTATAAAAATGACACATCCAAAATCAGTTTTTTTAGTCTGGTAAATGTTACTTTTGTAAAGAATCACCGTAAAATACAACAAATGGCCACTAATTGTCACATTTAACTCAGTTTGGGCATTTTTGGAAATATCAATAAAATTTCTATTTGTTGTCTTTTTTCTATGCTCCACGTTTGCTGCGTTTACTTTTGAGACTTTGATAGTTTGAACTTGAGTCAATCAATTAAATGGAATATCTGAGCTATGAAGATTAGAAAAGTGGCGAATCGGCAATGGTCCAATTTTAAATTTCCATCCTTATTTTTATAAAGTTCGCGAAATTGACTGTAGTTGGCATGCCGAACAGTGGTACGGTTAATTTTCTATGAAAGTCAATGTTAAATGCAGTGTTTTTTTTTTAAATTGGTGAAGAGAATCAAAATAATGTGAAAAACAGTAGCTGACTACATTAGTGACAAAAACCATCAAAGCAAGATTTACTTCGTTCCAGATTGTAAAACTGGATACAAATCAGATGTAAAACTAAAGAAAACACAATGAGAAATCAATTTTGTCTTTTTAAAGCTTCTAATGTAAGTAAAATAATTTATTTTTTGTTTTTTTTTTATAGAGTTTTAATGTTAGATAAAGAGTTGTTAAACCCCAATTTTGTAATTGTAAATGTTTTTAGAATCCTAAATGCTTAAAACAGTGAAGTGTATATATCGCTCCTAGGGCTAATAAAGCACTTTCTAGAGATGATGCTGTTCTACACTTTTTAGAAGATATTTTCAAATATTATGAGACTCTTTTTACTGATGGTACTGTTACCAAAATAAAAAGGGGTAAGCCGAAACTAAAGGACCAGGCATTATCGTGTACATTCCCAAATCTCCCTTTATGCTTGTATTATAACAATAAAAACATCTGTTAACTGTGTTTTATTTTGCTCTTAAAACTATATATAGGTATAATTAAAAAAAAAAATTAGACACAAAAGTGTACTTATTAAATATCACCATTTAACAAATCTTTTCAAATACCTACCTAGTTTGCGTTTTATATAGATAAAATTAAATAATTTATCAATTAAAATATGCGAGACTTATTTAGAAATACATACAACAGTATATTCTGTGTTTTATTTGGCAATAAACAAGTTTATTTTTATTATTTTGGCAAAATGATGTAATATTCCCATAAGAAACCATGTATTTTGAGCAACTCTACTAGCACCAGCGCCATTGCGGTGAATTAAAAAAGCTCAATTACCGTTCGGTTTTTGGGACCGTATTTTGAGTATGCCGATTGGCGTCTTTGTCTCTAGTCTTCATAATCGCAATAAACCTACAGCAAATGAAAACAAGTTAAATTTTGACATTTATTTATCAACATTAGTACTTATCAAGATTAGTAGTTAACATTTATATAAAATACAGTTTTTAGAAATGGAGCTTATCTGTCATAATGCTGACATTATGCGATACTCGTCTATTAAAAACTAGTTTAGTTAACTTGTTTAACAGTTCACAACTGTACTCTTCATTTTGCTGAAATACATCAGGATTTATATTACCCTTTTTTAATGTTATTTCATTTAAATTTTGGAGAAACCCAGATGAACTAGTTCTTCAACGTGAACTATTAAACACAGCTGTACTTTCACTGTTAACATTTTATGAGACGCGAATTATTCAAATTGTACATTATCATCGTATTCGGAACACGTTTATTCGGCATTATTGCCAAATATTTTTCCAAGAAATGCCCGAAATTTGAATATTTAAAAATATGGGGCAATATTTTTTTGTGAACCACCCGTAATCACCGGTCCGTGGCTGTGCAAAACCTCGTAAAAATGGAGCAGATTCGGCGACGGTAGCAATTATTTTTGAAAGCGTATGGTTTGGATATAGCGGGCCCCTGTCATTACTTGGGATCGCGTATCGATTCCAGATTATAATAGTTTATCTAACCGAGATTTTTGGGTAGAAAAAGATTTTATTAAACGAACGACTAGTCGGTTTCGAAAAAAAGTAGATATCGGTCACGAAACGGTTTGTCAAAAATGAAATGGTCAGACCAGACGCCAGACTATCCTAGAACAAAAAAAATTCACCATTCAAACATCATTTACGAAAGCAAAATATTGAATACATATAATAGATAATCAATATTTTCCAATTCAAAATGTTTACAACCATGTAAAGAAGATACTTAACGTACTCTTTGTAATACATTATGAGTAGGTATAAGGATAATTAAGGATGCTATATGCGCTGCCAATATTATTGAAAACTTCAATTACTACCACTAGCCATTTTTGTTTAAGTATAGTCTACCATCATTTCCTCGATCCATCCATCCCACGACTCTTTCCAACTCGATAAACAAATGAATAATGTTCGGTTAGATCAAGACGCCTATGACCATGAGTAGTTACTTTTTTCTTTCGTCTTCCACTCTTCTATCGACCGCTGAGCAGGTTTGAACTCAGCGGGATTCTTAATGTCTATGTCAGTTGGATTTCTAGCTCCGTATAGTGGAAGAAATGCTGGCCCAAAGTTTAATTTTCGGCAGTGGCTAACGTTACGTCAACATTCTACAAAATATTTCTAACAAAGCTCCAAGATTTTAAATACAATTCATATTCATAATATTTATATATTCAATAGTGTTAAGATCGATATGTCTAAGTGATAATCAACTTCCTGACATATGGTCACATTACGAATTGTTTTTTAAATAAAATGTGACACGTATAACGTGTTTTCGAATAGATTACAATTTCTGTTATCTATAATTCATCGAGGGTTCAAAAATAAAACTAGCTATATCCCAGGGCTATGTTTCAGAGTATTAAACAATAAATGAAAGAATATATAAATTCCGGTCACAATAATGTAAGCACTAGTGTCTTAAACTTGTCTTCGTAGCCCTTAACTGTATAGTTTTACTCTTAATATCAGAAATTAATGCATCTCTGTAAAAGATCTGAAGGAAACACAGTATATCTTTTATAATAAAACAACTTATACAGTAGGTCACAATTCGACATACGCAAATACAGGCTTAATACAATAAAAAATATAAAGCTTAAATACTAACTCCTACCTTTCACGATCGAGATCCAGAGCCTCCCTTCAGATTTTACGCGAATTGCAGTCGCTGCTGAGAAACCTAGCAGGAGAGTCTCCTACACAGAGAATACTGCCCGGTGGAAAAAACCCCGTGCATTAACTCGAGTTTGTAATGTTTCCATTGTTATTGTGTAAATAATCAACATGCTAAAAAAGGTTTTATGTACAAATTACAAATGAATGTAGATGTGTTATGATAAATTTAAAAAAATATGAATTAATATAATAATAAATAATAATAATAATTAAAAAGTCTCATTTCTGTGTTAAAGCCGAACCTGATGATCAGGAAATAGAAATTGGTAAATTCATTTTGTTTTAGGTTAAAATACACTGAAAAAAGGCAATTTTTTAGACTTTTTATGTTTCCTCAGAAAATATTCCTTTAAAAAAAAGCAATCAAACAAAAGTTTTTGGTCTTAGGATTTAGATCTTAGGACTACACTTAAAATTACCCGAAATGGATAATTTTTTATTAACAACTTTTAATTTTTTTTTGACAAAATGCATATTTCCTAAAAAAAAACAAAAAAAAAAAAACAAAAAAAAAAACAAAAAAATGAAGAATTGAGAATATATTTTGACATAAGTACTAAGAAACTGAAAAAAATTATACTCCACTCTGCTCGACTCTACTGTAAAAGTGAGGCCATTTTTTCAGTAGCTGATAGACAATCTTGGTGGATGGAAATGAATCCCTTCTCTGCTTCAATGTTGTCCAACTGTTCTGTATCTGTAACGTGTAGAGGGTGGGTTACATTCACGGCACGTATGCCGAAGACAAATTTTCTAATAAATAAGAGTGTCGAGCAATCGTAAAGGATATGCTCGATGGTCTCATCTTCTTGTTTGCACCCTCTACAGAGTGCTGATTCTGACAGCCTTATGATATGGAGATGCGTCCGTACTTGACAATGACCAGTCAGAATGCCTGTGACTAGGCATAGATTCTGTCTAGTCATAGTATTTGTTTGCTGCAGTGTTGTCAGGATAACTAAAGAGTTCCCTGACAACTCTGTAGTTTCTTGTTTCATCCCATCTTTCCTTGAATTTCACAAGGGAATATTCTTTAATTATGTCTGTCATTACTGATTTTATCAGGCCAATAGAAGGGCCAGGTCCAAAAAGTATTTGGTTGGCTACTTTCTTGGTTAATGAATCAGCAAGACGGTTACCTTTCGATGTGATGTGACCTTTGATCTATCTTAAGGTGACCACATTGTTGATAGATACTTCGGCCAAAGCTTCGTGACATTCTAGTACTAACCCTGATTAAATTCGTGGTCTCTTCAGGATGAGTAGTGCTTGTCTGCTATCTGTATAAATGAGCATGTTCCTTCCAGTGATATTGTTTCTGGTAATTTCGTTTTCTGTCATGAGAATCCTCGTTAGCTCTGTTTGAACTACAGTGGCACTATTGCTCATAGCCCATTTTATGTTTAGGTTTAAGAATCTGGAGTATATTCCACATCCTGAGCCTTGTTTTGTTTTAGAACCATCGGTGTAGATATAAATCGTACCTGTCACTTCCAGCTTTTTTATTTGCTTTGTTATAACTTTATATGGCTCATAGAAGATATATGTCGGTGAGATGGAGTCCAATGTTCGCTTGAAGCAGTGGGAGTGTATCTAGCGCCTCATGCCAAAAGCGACGTCTCTTCTCACCAGATCCTACATCAGGTTCTATCTCAACCGTGCGGAGGCGTGTCATTGTCGTCAGATGTAAATATCAAGGGGAGTGAGACTTCCATGACTCTATTCGGTGTTGTTGAGACATGCTGTTCTTGTAATTTGTTCTAGTTTACGGATAGCTGTTAATTTTTGGGTTTTTGGTACCAAAACAACACACCGTATGTTAGCTTAGGTCTTATGTCCATGCTACGACTCTGGGGGAGAAACCTCAGGTGCGCCGCACGGTTTGGCGGTATTGTTCATAAGCAATGTATGCTTTTTTGACTCTGTTTTCTAAATGTGAGTTTCATGTTAACTTGCTGTCAAAGGTGATACCTAGGTACTTCACCTCTGTTGCAAAGTTTACTTTTTTGTTTAGGAGTTCTGGACGTTTTAATTCTATTTTCTTTCTTTTCCTTGTGAAAATGACAATTTCTGTCGTTCGAAAACTTGCTACTGTTTTGTGTGAAAACATTACCTGTAATAGACTCTTTTTTAACTAAAGGTGGCGTGACAGTTGTTTCTATTCAGATCCACATTTTATAAAAAAAATACTTTACCGTAGACGTAACCGTAGACGCAACCTCAATTTTCGGATAACTTCATGATCCATGTAATCCGATAGACAACAGACTACACTAACATCGTTGCGTCACATTTATAAATCTCAGATCTTAAATCTACAGCTAACAGGTCGTCGTGCCGATTCGGTAATAAGTTATTTGAATATTTGATTATTCACTAGAAATAAAATCGAGCGGAAATTCAACCAGTTGATGTTAATCCGAAAAGAATGCATCTAACAAAGCATGAACCGTTTTTCAAGCAGGACTTTTTTTTAATTTCGAATCATTTAAAAAGAAACAAAGACATCTAAAGATATTACAGTATTCTTACATTATTTGTTGTATCTATTCCCAATTTATATCTTTATTGGTAATCAAATTTAGCTTAGGCGTTAAATAAAAAATGAATGGACTTTTAGGATTATTTAACCTTTCAAATAGTTTGTTTACTGGATGTTAAAATCTCGAAAATTTTATATTTACTTCTAAAAAAAATGAGCGAATTTGGGATAAACATCATTACAAAATTATCCTAAAAAATATAACAGATGCTTTTCGAAAAAGTGAAGTAGGATGTGTATGTGATTATTAGGTTACTATTTGGCAATTACTACGAAAAGTTATAGATTTTGATACAATGATAAATCTAGACGATCTGCGTATATTCTTCAAAATTTTCTTCCGACTAATAACATATATATTTGTGTTACTTATGACTTTATTACTTGTGTCTTAATTCCTGCTGCTTTTTCATGTTTTTTAATTTCTTCATGCCTCATCAACTTCTTGCGCTATTGGTTCTTCATAGTCACCTGCTATTTCTTAATTCTCACTGTCTTTTACAATATTTTACTATATTGTGTGTAGATCCGTGACTCATCATTACTATTCGAAAATAACTATTTGATCAGTATTGTTTTGATACAATTTCTAATTGTACTGTTGGTGAATCAAAATTGTGCCTCTTTTTGATCGATTATTATGAAAGCGCAGGTTTCAAAAATACCAACTGTCACAATGCGTGTTGAACTATCAACTATCTCTTACCGAAAGAAGGGGAGAACAAATTATACGTCTGGAGACTTGAAAGATGTCAAAGGAACTTTAAAATTTGAGCAGTACAATATAAAATTTAGATATCATAGTAGGTACTGCATTTTATTACCCATTATCATGAGGCTGTCAAAAAATTACTACTATTTGGATTGGAAGGCAAAAAAAATATTTTCTGTGGGAATAATAGTGTTTTTATTGCCCCAATGGACTACCTATAAATTGTTTTCTCCACGACTATGTAATAATAAGTTTATTCTTAATACATTTTTACTTTCCTATCTGTATACAGATATAAGGAAAGTATAGGAATCATGATTTTTTTCGACCTCGAGTTTTCGACGGATTTTTACGTTTTGAGGTCCCCTGAATCCGTTTTGACTATTTGTGTGTGTGTGTGTGTGTGTGTGTGTGTGTGTGTGTGTGTGTGTGTGTGTGTCTGTATAACGCATAACTCATGAACCGATACACAAAAAAACACCAAATTTTTTGGGCAGAGTCGGAACATCTGGGGGGTATTTTATAGGTGGTCATTTTTATATTTTATGGAATATATCTGTTATTTACGTTTGGAGAAGAAAATTCTTCAAATAAAAGTTACTTCTTATATAATTATCTATAATTTTTGTTTTATGCAAAATTTTCCTAAAATGGTCCGTATTCGAGAAATTTGACAAAATGTAAAAAAAATAATTTTTTATAAAAATTGTTCAAATAAAAGTTGTTTGTAATATAATTCTCTATAATTTTTATCCTATAAATAATTTCTCTAAAATGGACCGTATTCGAGATATTTGAGAAAATGTGTAAATTTAGAATTTTGAATAAAACTCAAAAACGGATAAAGGAAAAAACATTAAATTTTAAACTTAAGTTTTATTTCGACCTGAGGTGAACTGATTAAATTTTGGACAGAGTCGGAACATTTGGGGGGGTACTTTATTGGTGGTCATTTTTATATTTTATGGAATATATTCGTTATTTACGTTTGGGGAAGAAAATTCTTTAAATAAAAGTTACTTACAATATTATTATCTATAATTTTTGTTCTATGTCAAATTTTCCTGAAATGGTCCGTATTCGAGAAATTTGACAAAATGTGCAAAATTCTGATTTTTAAGAAAATTGTTAATCTAAAAGTTGTTTGCGATATCGATCTCTATAATTTTTGTTTTTAAATGACTTTTATAAAATGGACCGTAATGGAAAAATTGGAGGAAAAGTGCTAAATTAAAATTTTTCAGTATTTTCGTTTTCAATGAATATCTATAGAAAAATGTTTCGAGGTAGATGTATGTGGAAAATGTATATATTTAGTTTATCCTCTAAACATTTTTAGAGATGCTGCAATAGGTTAACTAGATAGGAAAGTCATGTGTTGGACACATCAGATTTTTAGTTTAAGCATGATAAACATTCTTCAACTAGTCCATAAGCACATTAAATATACAAATAGTTGGTAAAGGAATTATTCTTTGCTGAATAAAAAACGACTGATAATCTTTTATGTCTTTTTAATACCTTTTTTCGTAACTTCTGAACTGTTACTCCAATATGGCGGGGTAATTGATGTGGGAATGGAATATGTTACGATCTGTCATAATTTTAAGATGCTTTAACACAAATAAGGTACCTTATAATTTAGATTTTAAATTGGTTATATAGGTTTTTCAACTTAAATTACTACCGAATACAACTTCAAGTAACTATTTCAAGCTTGAACATCGGTAACAGAAAAAAACTGCAATTTCTGTAATGTAGTTTTATTTAACATGAGATTACTTGCAGAATATCCAAAAGTGGTGCGTCTGCAAATAGACTAGATTTAAATGAACTCATATAAGTATTAGGGATATACACTAATATCTATTTTTCAGGCTCCTTTCCTTCTTGAGAATCTTAAGTACCATCACTGGCATCAAATTGTTGAGGGTTTCGCCCTTTTACCCAGTTCTTCCACGTTTTCTGTCTGCCATTTCCTTCAATGTCTCTCCTCTTTATTGACCTATCTCTGCAATGACCTTTCTCCATGTATGCCTTAATATTGCTATTTTTCTTCTTTTCCTATCTGTTTGAACCACACCAACTGCTTTTTCTCGATTCGTTGAATTACTGATTCTTATTTTGGATTTTCTCTTATCTCATCGTTCCTGATATGCTCAAACTTGATATTTTCTGTTGTCTACCAAAAATATTTAATTTTCGATTAAAAATATATTGTGTTTTTGTTGGAGTATCTTCACTTCCATGACTATTGCATTGTATAAATTGATTTTTCATTATTTATCTCCTTTTTTTCCGAACATTGTCGTATTCAGTACAACAAGTTGAAAACTATAGACCAATTGCCTTAATTTCTACATTTTCAAAAATATTTAAAATTTTTCTCTCATATATAATATACAACCATGTAAGGCTTTCATTATCTGATTTTCAGCATGGCTTTATTAAAGCCAGGAATACAACGTCCAATCTTTACATATTTAACAGTTTGTGTCCGATTCTTTAGATTCCCAAAAACAGGTAGATGTATATACTGACTTTAGCAAGAACTTTGATAGAGTTTTCTATTGTCAGCTGTTGAAAAAGCTTAATAGTTTTGGTATTTCCACCAGTATACAATGCCTAATTGTGCACTTTGTACTTCGTAGCTACTTCGGGGGTTACACAAGGATCCAATCTTGGACCTTTGTTATTTTTACTTTTTGTAAATAATATTTAAAAACTGACATTGAATAAAATTAACAAAAAGAATTTGTTCAGTAACAAAACATAACAAAAATTTAATATAGATTACAAAACAATTATTAATAATGAAGGATGTAAAAGATACAACAAATGCTGTATGTGCCTATGTATACCCTCCTCTTCAATACACATGCGTAATTGAAATTTAACACACACAAAATTAACCGAACATTAACATTTGGTCTATCTCTTTTAAATTCATTAAAAGTACATACATCTGTCTATTTCACAGTAGAGTAAAACACTCGTAGGCAGATTTATTTGAACATAATTTGATACATAGTAAAATAAATCAACTCTTGCTATGACAAGTTGACAACAAAATCAACAAATTTGACAATTCATAAAAACAGAAGTAATTTAATTTACTGTCACTTACAAAATGATTTATTCAGTAACTGAAAAAGCTCAAACTGTGTTAATTTATGCAGAAACTAAATCTATCTCTCGAACAAGGAGAATATTCAGAAGAAAATTTGGTAAAAAGTCCCCTTTTGTGAATATTATTAAAAAGTGGCATGTAAAATTTAGCGAAACTGGTTGCATTGCGCACCTAAAAAAACCAAGAAATGCTGGTGCTCTTTTTGAAAAGTTGTTGTCTATTAATGAATGTGCATTGAATAAGAGAGTAGACACATACAGCATTTATTGTTACTTTTACATCCTCATTATAAATGTTTGTTTTCTAATTTTTAATAAATTTTTGTTATGTTTTGTTACTGAATAAATTATTTTTGTTAATTTTATTTAATGTCAGTTTTTAAATAAAGAAAACAGCAGTGTACCTATACTTTACTTTTTTAAAAAGTAGATGAATTTCTCTATTGAATGCCATCAAAATATATAGGGTATTCCACTTAAAATAATACATATTTTTTTCCATTCAAGTTGACCAACCCTGTATTGATGTGATAAAATGTGAACAAACTTGAAAAAAAAACTTTTGGATAAACGAAATCAATTAGTGAAAACCCCATCTCTTTAGAGCAATTAATAAGCTGTGCATTTACATTTAAAATCGATCACTCTTATTTGGGACACCCTCTATTGTAAAGCTAAAATTTTAGGTAGATATTTGTATTTAGTAATAACATTTTTAGCATTTATTTTTACTGGAATAATGTCTACTTATTTATATTTTATACACCTTTAAATGGGCTATAAGCCTGTTGGATGTATTATTATTAAATAAATAAATAAATAAATAGTGAATATTGTTTGCTTCCTTAAATTTGTTATGCTTTCTTGATATTCCATTGTGGTCACTTCTTGAAATGTTTGCTGTTCATACGTGTTTCTTACTCCTTAAAAACATAAATATCGAGCAGTAGGATGTATGCAATCTGCAAAAATAAAACAATGAGTAAGATGCAGCAGACGGTTGTAGTCTATCGTAGATTTTTTTTAAACTTGCAGAATAGATGTTTATCGCGTTAAATATAGGGAGCGGCCGACCTAAATGTTAATGCATTCTAAAAAACCAATAATTAAGATAATCACGACAATAAAACATTTAAAACTCCACAACGGAGTTATTTATAGTTTTGATATTGTCAAAATGGGGCCGCGGGTGCAGTTCGGTGGCTCCGCATCAGAAAGACGCTCGTCCATTGTTTTTTTCTTTAATTCGGACTCTGGGAGTTATTTGTTACATAATTATATGGCACTTAAAACGGTATTTTTTATTTTATTAGTACCTCCGCTGCTATAATTGCCCACCATGTGACGTAAAAAACGAAACAAGAATGATCTATAAATCAGCGACAGACCCCGTACACATTGAGAGAAAATTACAATGTTAGGCGATCAAATTAGTGAGGTGGTAAAATTAATTTCTACTTTGGCTCGAATCAAATCCTCTGATTTAGATGATATCTTTTGAAGGTTCTGATTTATTCCTAAACGGTCAATTACTTACTTAGTCTCTACGTTTAACCCGCATTACGAAAGTTTTATATTTTTTTAACAACGCCATCAGTGATTTCATTTTAAACCGACATTCAAATGAAATATCCTCCGCCTGTCATTGTTTACACTTTGTTAGCTATATGTATTTTTAGATAAATGTTAACGTAAAACAGTATTTTTATATTTCCTTTTGTGATTTACAATATACAAGGTATTCCGAAATGATGTTCCAATATTTTAACAGGGTATTCTACATTCTACCAACCGTTTGAGAGGGAGTTTTCTTATAAAAAGTTGTAACTTGGATCCTCTATTTTCAACGGGTTCTCTTACAAGATAAATTATTTTAATATATACGAAAAAAAATCTTAAATTGCGTTTTCGCCATTTTTAGGTTAGTATTTCAAACTGTTCCTATAAAAATTCAAATAAAATAAGTAGATATTTATGATGGTGGGTGAGGTTTTCCGGGTTTTCCTCACCTGTAAGTCAAATGGCACCATCAGTCATCTTTACGTCGCCCCGGAGCGCCACGGCAAATAATAATAATAATAGCCGTCTCTTTCCCCGTACAAGCTCAGCTTTTGGGGTTAAAATTCACTCGTAAGGGGGTGAATTAGGGAGAGTATTATTATTATTATATTATGCATCATCCATAAACAGAATACTACGAGAATGGTCTGAAAAATTTCCGACCTATCAAAGATACAAGACATTTTTTCTTGAAACTTATTTTTATTTATCTACATAGTCTCCTTGTAAATCTTCTACACACTTCTCCCAGCGTTGTCCCCATCTCTTTAACCTGTCCAAAATAAATATGGAGCAATATCATATAAAAAAAGATCTTTTCACCACTTTTCCGCCACAAGGGCATATCACTTAGCTTGAATCTCCAATAACTGCTTTTTTGTTTGTTGTTCTACTTAATGTAGATAAAGATAATGTTGGGTGAGCGTTTCCAGGTTTTTCTTACCTGCAAATCATCTGTAAGTCGTTCCGGAACAATATTTTATACAAATCATGAAAAAAATATACCTATAATGTAAAATTATCACTAAACAACGTTATTATGGTAGACGCTTCAATTTTTACCCAATGTTGAGATATAACAAACCAAGTAAATTTTGATAGATAATTATTAAAAATTTCTTACTTTAAATAGTAAATATAATTGTAAAAACATAGATTTTCATATTTCCAAAACAAAATAAGATAAATTAGGATGTTTTTTTCTAGAGAAAGTTTTAGTACCTATAAATAACTGTAAAATTAATTAAAGTAGACATCTTGTTAACTGTTATTTACAGAGCATGGCTGCTTTGATAAAAAAAAAATACGTGTGACACTCGGGGACTGCCGCGGTAAAGCTATTGCATAGCATTTTTTATCAACTTATTATGCAATTATAATTATTTATTTATTTTATTTATGCAGTATTTTTTTTTCTTTGATATTAATTCAAGTTTTTTTTTGATATTAATTCAAGTTACATTTTTTGAGTGTGGTGACCGATAAGAAAACATTTTTTTTTCTTTTATTGAATAAATGAGAAGTTAATATTGTTTAAAATATTTTTATTATCTTACAATACATGTAGGTTATTCAGGAATTTTTATCATTGAAACTATAGGTTTATGGTAACTGAAATAAGAAACATAAGTTTGAGACTTGATATCCTCTAAATATCTGGAAAATACCGCGTCAATGGTGGTCCCATATTTTGTTGTGGATTCTTGTGGATCATTAGTTTTCGAAATTGTGTCTAAAAGAGATAGAATCAGTTATGAGCAGTTAGCACCTAGTCTACATGCATACGTCTAGTCGCACGCACACAAACACCGTGCCGAAGTCTGCCTAACTGAAATAACGTTAGACGATGCACGGCTTTCAACGCCGCACCGCTGTGCCGGTTGGAGTGGGAGGTGTTAGCTTTATTTTCGTTACGGAATTTCTTGATTCGGTCGCCGCGCTCAAAGCCCGCGATAAAATCTATGCAATAGCTTAATAATGAAATAGTTAACACTGATAAAATAAAAATTAATATTTTATAAATCTTGCAAAAAAATTATTATCTAATATTTACGCCAGCTGGGAACATTTGTGATACCAATTTATTAGAAGCCAGAGAAAGCTCTTCTAGTTCTTGTATTGCATAAACGTTCCAGTCCGCAGACGTATATTTAACTCCGCTTCATACTAATACGAATAGGGTCGGATAAAACCTTCCACGGCTTTCAACGCCGCACCGCTGTGCCAGTCGGAGTGGGGGGTGTTAGGTTTATTTTTGTTACGGAATTTCTTGATTCGGTCGCCGCGCTCAAAGCCCGCGATAAAAGCTATGCAATAGCTTAAAAAGGACAATATTCATGACCTACTATCTTTTAATAATAATATGGTAGCTTGAAACACCTCTACTATGGCTCTCTAGTTCCATATTTTGCGTGGATCAAAGGCAGTCTCTCCCAATTATTCACTGCTGTTCTGCCAAGATCTTCTTTCACTTCCTTCAGCGAACCTGATCTGGATTTTCCAAATTTCCTTCTCCCTCCTGAATCCCATTGTAACATTAAATGAACCTTTCTTCCTTTATTTTTATTATCTTCTTTAAGCTCACGTTTAATTTCCTCATTTGCTCTATTTCTGTATTCTTCTACTTAACTGCTCGAAAAAATTTTATTTCCATAGTTATTCGTCTTTTTAAATCATAATCATTGTTTCTGGTGCGTAATGTTTGTTTGTTTGTTTATTGTGATGTAAATCTTCATTTTGGTTTTCTTTGTAAGTAATTTGGTTTTTAATAATTGTTTGCGTGGAAGAATTTATTTGTAGTTAATATTTTTTAAGCTATTTCAAATTTCCGGTCTCCAGTTCTGTGATTCCAAAATATTTAAACTTTTTTACTTTTTCGAATGCATGTATGTAACTATTTTAATACTTTTTAATTCGTAACTGTAAGGTGGAGTAGGTGTGTTACTCCACAACACTTATGCCTTATAGACCCATTATGAGTCCTCCAGGGGCATATCGAATTTGCCTCTCAACTTGTCAAAAACCTGCTGGTTGTCGCTGAGAGGTATCTAAGGACAGCCATCTTCCCAGATTATCAAAGTCCTGCAGGTTATCAACTCGTCAAAAAAACAGCCTCTTAGGCCAAAGTCCAGCAATATCGTCGAGAAATGTCTCTAGATGCCCCATTTTTGGGAAGTGGACATTTGGTAGGTTTCTACCACCACCGTGGTGATAAATGCCCTGGTAAAGCCATTCTATCCGCCCACTTCACAGGACATAATACTTTTTAATGTTGCTTTATTATTATCTATCTTATATTTCTTGAGTTATCTCTAGTCCCATAATTTTTCCTCTAAAGTTTCGTTCAAGATATTTTCCATGATTTTTCTTTTTTTTGTAATTATCACTATATCATCTGCGTATGCAATGACTTGTCTTGTTTTCTTTTACTTATTTTCCTCTTCACTCTAATGAATAATTAAACACAGTGGTTTATAGTGAATCTCCCTGCTTTACTTCTTTATTAATTGTGAATTCTTCCGATCTACCTTTTGTGTTTTAATGTTGATTTTTGTTTCTTGCATCGTCATTGTTATTAACCGCCTCAACTTTTTGGTATTCCAAATTTTTTAAGGGCTATCCGACGTTTTCTTCTTTCTATTGAGTGAATAGACTTGTTTAAAGTTAATAAAAATCATTATATATTACATTTTATGTTCGTACGCCTTCATTATTTGTTACGTTGTATGGATTGCATCTGCAGTTGAATTATCCTATGCTCAATCCACATTGTAACTGTCCTATTAGCTATTTGCTGTTTGCGCTAGCCACCGTGGTATTATTTCTGTTTTGTAAGCGGTATTAAGAAGTGTTATGCCTCTATAATTTTGACATATTTGTTGGTCACCTTTTTTATGAATCGTTATAATCCCTCCTATCTCTCACTCTTTTCAAATTTTCTTTATTTGACAAGTAAAGCGAATTATGTTACATCAATGTTTCAACTTCTGGCAACTTCTAATTTTTTTGAAATTGCATATTAGATAAAACGCAGAAGAGAGTAGGTAGCTGATACTGTAATTAATTCTGATTTTATGAGATTAAACTTCTTTTAATACAAAAAAAGCAAATGCACATACCGTTTATAAATAGACGAAAAAGACATAAGGAACTAATTTCATGTTCCAGGAACTTTTGAAATTATTAAACTTAACATATTCTTCACGGATAAATGTGTCCTTGGGCAACGCTGAATTTCAAAGAAGGCATAAATTTTATGCTGTCATACCGAATGGAAAATGATCGTGTATGCCAAAAAATTACCCATTCTTTAGTTCGTTTCTGATAAGGATCTTCTTCACACCTTACATTTAATGATAGTCTTCTAAATTCCATTGTAGATCTCACCCATAAAATTAACTGTACGTACATACATAATTCAAGTAATAAGGTACTCGTACAAAAAATTGAGAGAAAATAGGAACCCAAAGCCAGAGGAAAGAAACAAACGGATGGTCCTAAAATATATTCCAACTTTATTGTAACAAAGTATGGAAGCATTTTACGATTTTTTTGTCATTTATAATGAATCTATTTTCCTTAAAACCTCGTTGCTACTCTCCAAGCTTTCTTTTTCAATTTTAAATAATACAGTTGAGAACATATTAAAATCTGAGGATAAAACAAGTGTCTAACATCGAATTTAAACTTTTAAACGAATTTTGTTTAAATCCATCGAAAATACCTTCAAAATCATAAATAACATTCCTAACAACGAAAATATTCAGTTCCTAGTTATATAAGAATGCCACTCCTCTAGTATCACACGAAGATTTCTACCACTGATCCATTTGTCTTCTAATCTGACATCTAAAACCGAAGTAAGGTATTTTAGCCTTTATTTTATGCCCTTCTTCGAAACAGTCGGTGTCTAGGGTTTTCGAGCTTGCATTATATTATACCTGTTTCTTCTACTCCTTTTCTTCGGGTAAGTAACTGACTGAACTACCGCCCTCGTGGAGAAACTAGATACAGATACATGGGTTTTCGACTAGTTTTATAGTTGAATTCCTATTTTATTTATTAGTTATACGAGGAATAGATAAAAAGTTATTAAAATAATGTCAAGGTATCTATGGATTTCTATCATTACTAAAATATGCAGGATGAGCCAGTGTTCTTTTTTTGACGAATTCCAGTAAAAAATAATTGTAGCCCGGTGACCAAATATGAACCCTGATTGGTAGATTTCATTTTCCATAATGTTCTTAATATAAATTATATTTCTTCAATGGAACGAAATGTTCTACTTATCCATTCTGTATTCTGTGCATAAAAAAAAATGTCGGACATAGGGGTTTATTTTTTATTTTATCTATTGTATAGTATGATTTTGAAAAATAACATATGAATATTAGAAAACATATAGAGAAATTTCATACATTACAATATATTTAGACATAAATTGAATTCACATTTAAAAAAAACTCAAGACAAGAGAAAAAAAGTATGCACAGTGCACACATTTGAGTCTATTACATTAAAAATTAAATACCTGAATAAGTGAAAAACAGGATACAATTTTTCAAATAAATATAATCCAAAAAACAAGAAAAATCAAAAATTTACAGTATCGTATTAAGGAAATAAGTTCTTATGACGATTATACTACAATTAAAAATGTCAATCTGATATTTAACCTCAGAATAGTTTTGAATCATTAAGTAAAGAGGAGAGGCTTTACATATATTCGTCCTAGTAGTATTTTGACAGATTACTTGATTTAGGCGCAAATTACTTCTTGGAATGCGAAAGTTTAATAGATTAATAATGAAAATGCAGTCTATTTTATTATTGATAAGTTTGTGTAAAAACAGATTGCATTATTCGTCTTCTCAGTAAGCTACGAGTATTGAAGCGATTATAAAAATACTCTTGAGGAATGCCTCTCGGTGGATACTTACCATCAATAGATTGACATACAGCTTTGTAAAAACGTCTTTGTATGCATTCAATTGAAGATATCTGAATATTATAAATGCGATTCCAGATAATATTACCATGTTCCAGCTTAGACCGTACAAATGCAGAATAAAATAGATTCATTGAAGAAAAATCTTTATACATTCTCATGTTTCTGATTAAAAAACCTAATAAGCACTAGCAGTGATTTTGGCAATGTGAGCAATAAAAGTAAGCTTAGGGTCAAAGTAAACACCAAGATCTCGTATAAGTTCTGGACGTAATTTGTAATTATATGTTATTACCTGATCTTTTCTACAAAATGACAACATTACACTTACTGGCATTGAGTGGTAATTCATTCATCTAATAAATCGATGTCATTCTAAAGTTTAGCACAATCATCAGTAATTTTAATCTCATAAATCAATTTTAGATCATCAGCATACAAAATGCTTGTAACTTTGATGTATTTAACTATATTATTAATAAATAGGACGAAAAGAAGTGGTCCTAAAACAGATCTTTGCGGTATCCCAGAAGTTTGGTAAAAATTATGTGATCTGTGTCCCAGGCACTAAACACATTGAAGTCGTTTCGATAAATGCTTTCTAATTTAATAAGCAGTAGTTTATGATCAATTCTGTCGATAGCTTTGTAGAAATCAGTGTAGATTATATCTATTTGAAGAGGTTCTTCTAGAAATACCTTCTCGTTTCATTTCATATGTCTATTTGACTTCCCCTATCAAGTGTCTCAGATATTAGTTGTGTCTTGCAGAATAAATTGGTTATAGTGGACCTTCCTTACATAAAACCAGGCTGATTTGAAACAATTATTTGCCTGAGTTTAAAAGAGAGGTGATTATGGATAACTATTTCAAATACCTTTGAGAAATTATTTAAGATTGTTATTGGCCAATAGTTGGAAATGTTGTTCTTGTCATTTTTTTTTAAATTGGACAAATAAAAGAGGTCTTCCAATAATTTGTAAAATAACTATTTTTTAAAATTGATTGAAAATCACAGTTAAAGCTTTGTTAAAATTTGTGCACAATCCCTAATTAGATACGCAGGTATGTTATCGATTCCAACCGTCATTTTAGGTTTTAACTTTTTTATTACATTCAATACCTCTTTCATTATTATTGTTCGACTCTACTTCAATATTTATAGGATTAGGAATGGTGTAATTGGTGTAATTCGCTGAGAAAAAGTCCGCGAAACTATTTACTACATCCTGAGGGGTGCTAAGCTGTGTGTCATTATAAGTCATATTATTGGGTATTGAAGATGAACTTCCACGTTTTGTATTCACTAATGACCAAAATGATTTAAGATCATGTCTTGCGTTTTCCTCTGATGATCTTAAAAGTGTCATATGTCGTTTTGATCTTTTCTTTAATATCAGATCTGCAAATACTTTTTTGGCTTTATATTGTTTCCATAGCTTATGTTTAATTTTAATTGTTTTAATAATAAATGCGTTATACCACTGTGGGTAGTGAACTTTGGTTGATCTTTTCTTTCAAATATGTAACTCAAAAATGTTATTTAATTTTTCATATAACAACTTTACACTGTCATCCACATTGTTACAATTACTCAGAGAGGACCAATCAGTTTCCTTAGACATAGCTTTCATGCCTGGAATATGTTGTAACTCAATGATTTCGCTTAACACCTATGGTTTTTAATTAGTTAATAAATTATTTATATGCAGTATAATAATGTAATTCTAATGTATTTTTTAACTAGAATGAAAAGTTGTTGTATGGTGTTTGATTGAATACAGAAGTAACGTGTCTAGAATAAATAGTTCTTCATTTCTATTAATTTTTTTATTGCTAAAATTCTGATTCAGAATAATAAGAATAAACTTTTTAACTTTGCTAGTGGTGTTCTTGGTTTGTAAATGATGGACTTAAAGTAACAACGTGGTTCCTTCTTGTCTTGTTTCACCCTAATAGTATGAATGTCAATGATGAGTTTATTTTTCTTCGTTTTTTTTTGTAATTGTTTTGTTCTTTCCTGGAAAGTTTAGCATTTAGTTATATGTATATTTTTCTTTTGTAACTTATCCTGTAAATGTTATATGTATACTGTTTTGCAATAAACCTTTATTTATATTGCTTATTATCTATATTTATTGATATCCTTAAATATTATTATTGAAACTTCTATTTAGATCCATATTTTTACTTTTATATATAAATAAAAACTTCGTTGGTTGTATTTCGAATACACCCACACACGCTGTAAAACAAAAAGCTGGAATTTCAACTGTTTTAAAAATTTTAATTTGTTTGTTTTCGTCTTTGAAGTTTTTTTAACACTATTGTTACTGCACCAGAAGATGGAAACGATTGTTTCCCTAAACATATGTTGTGCGTTGTAAAATAAAAACTCATGACCGATACAATCAAGGAACTTTTAATTTATATAAAATTCTTCTACGGTCAGTAAATTATTCTTGTTCATATTTTTACTCTTATTTGGGTTTAAAAATTGTCTTCCTTTATTCTATTGCCCTTTAGACTTGTTGAGTATCGGTAATTGAGAAGCAGATTGACATTGGTTATAGAGGTATTATTTTTAAGTACGTCATTTAATTTATTTTTAGATGAAATGCATCTTTTAAATTGTTTCGCGAAGTGACATATTAGTTTATCAGAAGTTGGATATAAGCCAGAGCTGACCGGGATTGTAGCCAAAATTTGGTTTATTTATTGTTGTCGTTCATACCAAACTGGGTATTTTTTGAGGATCCTTATCTCATTTAAATCAAATGCAAATTAAAAATGAAATTGAAATATTTATCATGCAATTTATATTTAAATTATATCGAAATAGCGTCTTTTTATTTTTTAATTTGAATTGACATTTGTCGTGTCATTGGCAATATAACATTTCATCATTTTGTTTTAAGGTTATTTGGTATATTGTTATTAACTTTGTAGTGACTTATAAATTGATAAGATTTTTACACAGTTACACGGAAAAAAATTCACTAACCGTTAGCGAACGTTTACTTACCGCAAATAAAATGTTGTATACTGTATGGGACAGGTAAAATGTTTACCTACATATCGTAAGTAAAATAAGATTTCTGGAATTAGTCACCTGTGGTAAGTGAACAGTTTCAATACTTTTTAGACGACCTACAGTTATTGAACTGTTTACTTGTGGTTAGTGTACATTAGTTTCTTTCTATTTTATGCCACTATTGGGATTTTTATAATATGTAGATACTTACTAATTCTAAAAATTATTTTATAGTGTCTAAAATGTTTATATGTTCATAATCATATTCCTATTTTGTATTTGCCAAGTGCAGTTTTAGTATATTTTTAAGGATGCGTATTCTTATTTTGATTGTCTAATGTATATTTTATTACAATTTTCATTTTTCCATCTTTTTCACTTCCTTCTCAACCATCCATCATATATCGGATGCAGCGTCTCTTCATCGAAAACATATTCGATGCGAATCATGTTTGCTTTCATAAAACAATAAAAAAAAACTTTCTTCGCAACGCAGAATAACAAATTGAATCATTTATAACAGAGTTATCGGCGTGTATCGAAAAAGCATCACATTACAATTACACTCTCACACACCGACTCAGTGAATTTATCTCAATTAATTTCCCCGTGATCATTATATACAGGATGTCCCACACACAATTACATAACTGAACGCCAGTCAGAAGAAACGAGTTACTGGCATTTTAACAAAGAAGTCATTAGAGTGTTATAACAAGGAAAGTCCTTGGTAAATGTTTGCAAATGGCCTAGGTCAGCTCTTTTGAGATTAGTTCTTCTCCTAGGAGCTAAATTTCTTTGAAGTCTTTTTCATACATTTATTTATTTTGTTTTAAAGGATTCTCATCGTCAAATTTGTATTTGATTACTGACAGTCTGAGAAATGCGAAAAAAAGCCGAAAACGCAACAAAAAATATAACAGGGATATAAAACACAGTAGTAGTGATGACTGGACAGTTAAACATTCTTTGATAGAATTTTTAATAGAAAAATCCCGAGCAGTATACCAAACATCTTTCAAACATCTTCTTTTTTTTTGAAAGTATGGAGAATAGAGTATAGAGAAGAGTTAAGAGCTTTTATTTTAGATTTTCATTGTCATTTTATAGATAAAATTGTTTTGAGTAGGGGGAATTGTAGTTTTCTATTTCTAGTTTTAAATATTTAACAATAATATTTGACTTCTCTTATCAAAAGATAGCAGCACATAATTAAAAATTTACAGAAATCTGTGAACTATAACAGTGAGATACACATTGTAAAATATTATTCAGAGTATTCTTGCTCTGGCTATTGGCCTACCCTCATTGCTGACTTTTGCACAATTGAGTTCATGTTTACTAAAAAATATTGTGTTTTAATAAATAATAGAATGAAAAAACAAAATTTTATAATTTTGTCTAAATAGGTAACTCTGCTTCAGCTGTATTTTCAAATTATTGTTTAATTGTAGATAGAATATTAATGTTTTGATATGTACTTATAGGATTGATTACCCAGAGCATGTAGATATGTAGGATGTGACTTTTTAAGTGTCCGTCATAATCACAATGACTGATACTTATTTCTCTTTTCGAAACATACTTTATTACCAACTGTAAACTAATTTACCAACAGTCTTATTTTTATTTAATACCTGCAGGTATCCAAATTACCAATACACCTAAAACTTTTGAAAATACTAAATTATACAAAAAAAGGCAATAAGAAAATGTCATTATAATAAAAGGTTTCAGGTTTGTAAGTGACACACAATCTACGCCAGTGGGTAAAATGATTGATAATTACAGGCAGAAATAACTTTATATAAACTATTTAAATTATTTTAGATAATGCAATGCAATGTTTCTCATTATGAGTATATTAAATTCAATTGGTTGATTCATTTTTCCGATTCACACTTGTAAAGTGAAAAACCATTTGTCTCTTTATCTTTATCCAACGTTTAGTGTACATTTCCATTTCCATAATGATGTCAAGTAGTTACCTTATCAGAATAATCCAATTTTTCTTTTCAGCGGGTTTTGTAGGAAACACAAAAAATTAACAAATTATTGCTTACTTCTTTCTTCATAGTATTTATAGTTAGGTACAAAATACACGACCATTTTGAAGTAGTCTTAGACACTGAAACAAAATATAAAACAAATTAGATTCATAAAACTTTATTATAGTTAAATAAAACAACAATAAAGAAGTTTTTCTGGAATAATCGTTGAATTGACTCACATATTTTCAATTTATTAAAGTCGCAGTTCTTAATTAAACACATTTACTAAATGAGCACAATTAAAATAGTCTTATCAGGTTTTATTTAGATTGTTTCATAGAGGAATGATAGTTTTACATATACAAAGTGACATAGAAATCAGAACACCCAGTATTAACATATTTAATACAACAATTTTTTGTATATATGTGTCTTAGGGTTAGGTAAATAATCGATTAAAATTTGAGAAAAATACAAACGTTGGAAAAAAATTAAAAATTAATAATGTGTTGGACCTCCACGATGTTTTGTGTTCTCAGAAACACGTCGGGGTATACTTCTAATAAAAAGGTCGAATTCCTATTGAGGCATCTCATCCCAGGCAACTTGTATCTCATGCTGAAGTACCGCTAGAGTGTGTGGAAAATGGGGTAAACGGAGTAATCATCTTCCCATAATGTCCCAGACGTGTTCTATGGTTGAAAAATCGGGAGATCTAGGGGACCAATGCAACAAATCGACTTGATTGTCAAAACGGGCCAACGCAATTCTGGCTACATGTGGTCGTGCATTATCTTGTTGTCAAAGTGGGTATGAAGTAAGTCCGAAACTTTTGATCCGGCGATAAACAGTTTGCATTGTAATTGGCCTACCATGATCTGCAAACCATTGGTCCGCAATTGACCTACTAGATTGGCAACACTGGTTTGGCAAGATTCGCATGTCCTGTCCTATTTTGTGACGTCACACCTCGTTTTTGAGCAGAGCACAAATTAATGTGTTTTTATGCAGTTTCTCGGATTTTTTGGCACGTCGACTTCTCTTTTTAGCTACATGCATTCGCAAAATCCTCCCGCTCATCTGAGCTCACTCATCATAGTGCGCCACAAATGCAGTATACTTAGGTATACTGTGCCATATGCCATATAGATGCAATCAGCCAGAAATATAGATTAACACGTATGAAAATAAAAATATTAAAATTAAATTTATATTTTTAAGTTATTTATGTAATTTTAAAATAATGTTTTTTTATGAAATTTAATTGGGTGTTCACTGCACAAAAGAACCAATGGAAAAATCATCCCTGGTTGTAAACATACATCAGGTAAAACAGAAGACTATTTAAATGTATATTGTTAACACAAATTCTGTATGCATACCAGGTTGAACAAAATATTCGTATTTAGAAATTGAATATAAATATTTTTATATTACGGATATAAATATTTAAATAAATATGGTACTATAGGTATGTGTACTAAGTAAACAATGTGAACAAAAAGAGATAAGGGCGCACATTTATTTTATTTAACAGACGGAAAAATGGTGAAACTTAAATTAATGCTCTAACCCTCGACTTTGTTAAATAAGTAACAGAGTAAAAATACTATTTATAATTTGAATTTCCGCACATCAGACTTCTTCTTTTCTCTTTTACACCTCATGATATCAATTTCTGTTTTTTTTTTTTTTAATTTTAAATCTTACGCACAGAAATCTCTGGAATATTTTGTTCTATGTAGCTGTTCTAGAATAGAGATTTAGTTTCGCACAAAAATATATATGTTTTATTCTTATACCGAATGATATAAATATTGGCCCTTTTCCAAAAAATCCTTGTCTTAAAACAAGTAGTCCCCCAAATATTTTGTCTTGTTAATGGTTTCCGTGTGATACATTTAGTAAGGAACACCCTGAAAAAAAAATCGTTGTTACTCTTACACCTTTGGAATATTTTCGTATATATAATGTTTTTTAACAGAAGAAAGTTTTGCAATATTGAAAAATGAATAAGAAACTTGTAACACCATGTATAAAACAACAATATCAAATATCAGTAGAATAAAATACTCAATGAAAATATCAGTTGACCAACATTTATAGAAACAAGAATAACATTACATATTAATGTAATTTGGCGATATAGTAAGTTACTGGTGCGGTTAGCCTTAGCCTGGGATTACATAACCTAATACAGACGAGTACACATGCCCACGCCCAACTATGTGTTTCTTTTTTTCATGAAGAATTATGTAGCGGGTTGGAATACCGCAACAAGAATTTCTTACGTGAGATGATTATTCCGATAGAAATTTATAATTAAATTTATTTCTGCATTTCGTTAGCGAATTAAAATTGATTACTAATGAAACGGCTAAATTAAATGTCAAAATGTTAAAGACCATTTGCTTTATTTTTATCTACTGAACGAATATATTAACAGATAAGGATACTTCGAATATTTAAGCAACTTCCGTATTTCAACTATCAAGACATCGTTATTAAGGCTCAGATGCAATGCAAATTGTTTTTTTTTTGTCTATTTTTCCTATTTTTTGTGTTTTTTACACATTTTGGCTTTTTTGTAAATTTCGCCTTTTTGTGCCTATTTTGAAATTTTGGGCGGCATTAAACTCGCCTGGAAGCAGGTAGGAGATCTTAATGACACCATTAAACTCGCCTGGACGCAAACTGCAGTCCTATAATCCGACCCATATACTCGCCTGTGAGTCGATTTATGCGTATCTCGTGCGTCGCACCTCGAGCGGAATTCTTAATTTTTCGTATTTCGGGCGTCAGGCTAGATAGGATAAATACCCTTCGCAACTCGGGCGTTCAAGGATCGGTACCAATATTATAGTAATAAAATGAATGTCACCTCTTTATTTAGAAGGTGCCGTACAAGAGGAACTTGCCAATTTTTAAATATTATGTAACTTTCATAAAACAAGATTTATTATTTATCTTTCTCTGCGAAAATAGTCTTTACATTATATTGTTATGACATTTGAAATTGTCGTTTTTATTGAAAAAATTATAATTTATTTTTTATATAATAATTAGATTGATAAATATTAGGTAGATATTTAATTTTTATTTTAATACATTTTGTATGTACAGTGTAAGTTGGCTACATATGGAAAACTTTTTTTTATTAGTTTTATCAAAAAAAAATATATTCAGCATAAAAAGTTGTGCATGGTCTAAAACCTAAAATACAACCATCAGTTATCACATTTTTTGAGCCCGTATATGAGGACAGTTGGCGGCATATGGAAAACTTTTTTTATTATTAATTTTATGCAAAAATGTCCTTTTAAAAAATTGTGAGCGATCTAAACCTTAAAAACAACCATCAGATATCAAATTGTATAAGTCGTATACGAGGTTTGTCAAAAATGAATTTACTTTACTCATGGCAAATAAATTTTTTGACAAACATCGTATACGACTCATAAATATTGATATATGCTGGTTGCATTTTAGGTTTTAGACCATGCATAATTTTTTGATAAAACTAATAATAAAAAAGTTTTCCAACTGTAGCCAACTTACGTAATCTGTAATGTTATACTTTTATTTTTAATATATAATTTTATTTTAATTATATAATTCAAACTATAATTTATTCAAATTGATTTTCTTTTTTTTTTCTTTTTTTTTATTATTCCAAAGCATTTAATAAAATAAACTTAAATTTAACATCTTTATTAGGCATAAATATAACTTCAAAAGAATGAAATTTAATTATTAAAATTTTATTTATTTGTATAAAGTCACATCAAAAATTAATCGAACCTTACAACATGTCTTAATATTTTGAGTGTACTTCGTAAGTCAGTTTTTTCTTTTGTCTTCCACTATGGCATTTATTTGTCGGGCGAGATTACTGCATTTTGTGGCTGTTTTGGTCATATGTAGACTTTAACGAATGTGAATTCTGTTGTTCAGATTATCTCTATAAATGGAAGTTAGTCCACATTCTTGAACCTTTTACCACAGAGCCTGGTTAAAGTGGAAGTTGCAACCTCTGATTGCAGTTTCTGGGAAAACTTCCTTATTGGCGTTAATCGCTGCCTTCACATAGTCATTATATATTTTTTCTGGGGAGAATTGAGGTACACACTGTCGAATCATTTGAAATAAAGTTTTGTAGGTACCTTGCTTTCTGTCTGGAAGCAAAGCAAATGCTGCAGGTACAACTACCGTTGATTGCTCAGTGCTTCCTAGGTCCACGTGTACAGTGTATAACTGCTCAAACAGTGGACAACAACTTTTAAAGGTCCCATCAACAAAAAATTCTGTTGCATCTCTAAGAAGATTCCCTTGTATATCGGCAAACACGATTAGGGGTCTATTCTGTAAAAATTCCTTTATAATTAACGGCCTTTAAAAATATTGGCGGCCTTTAAAAGTATATTTGTATTCGTTAATTTACTTCTGTCATTATTTAAACAGATTTCTTTAAGATAGTCCTCCAATATATTTTAAAGATCCGTTTAAATAATGACAGAAGTAAAGAAGAAAATATTTTTAAAGGCCGTTAAATTTAAAGGAATTTTTACAGAATAGACCCCTTATTCTGTTTTCTTTTTCATTATGCGCTAAAACATAGCCTTTAACCCAATCCGGAATCTGTATTTCACTGGAATATTAAGATACATACACGTTTAATATTAACGTTTCTTTAAATTACATAAAACTCGTAATAAAAACGTTATCGTATCGGAACACTTTAACGTTTGGTTTATATTTTAACTAAAAATATTAATTATTCTACTTTATTGTAATAATATTTTTAAACGTTTTAAACATTTTCATTGATTATACGTAGAATATTAAAGTTGGTTTTAACTAAAAAACAAGTCGTATAAAAAACGTTATTGTATTCGAACCTTTTAACGTTTTTTTACCTACGTGTGCTCATTGGGACACATTATTTCAGAAATTTTTAAAACGTTTTAAACATATAACATTTCAAGCACAAATTTTTGACATATTTTAGTTAAATATTTCACTAAAAATGTTTTTTAAATGTTACACAGAAGGGTACAAAATGGGTTACGTTGTATAAAGACTTGAAAAATTTCTCATTTGTAAGAAAAGGAAGAAGTTATGTTGTAGTCATTTTATTTTAAGTAATATAATTTTGTTTCAGCCTATATCCAGAGAGAACCATATATTCTAAATAATTGAAAGTTTGCGTCTGTTGTCGGATACATTTCTGAAATATAAGTATGTTATATTTCTGAAATGTTTCAAATTATTATTTATGAAATATACAAAATATTACATTTACTACCTGAATCAGACTGTAATCAGAATCAGGGTACATAAACTATGGTCAAATTCATATCCCGTCGATTTGGAGGGCGCCCGAGTTGCGACGAATTCAGGTAGTTTTACATCACGCCCGAGTTGCTAACGCACAAGTTGAGAAAGTACCTGTAAGTCAGGTATGTTTTCTTCAATATCTTTATAATCTTTTACATAAATTGCAATCCAGAGTAAAATGCCTAATGAAACAAACACATTTGACATCAAAAATACTCTATAGTGTCTTATAAAATTTAACCTAATCAGAATTTCCTAACAAAATCAAGTGAAAGGCATATTTAATAACTATTGCTTTTATTTTGTAAGCCAGAACAAAATAATATAGTAAATATTACATAACTACTAATACATACTCTTAAAAATAGTTTTAAAAAAACAACACAACTTATTCTGAATATTAGGTCTAAATGTACAAAGAGGTACAAACCTAATAAACTTGTCACGTAGAGACGTCAGCGCACATGCTACTAATTGGGAAATGGGTTAACACACTAATCCTTCTGAATAATAAATAATGCAAATTGACTAACATGCAAAACATAGTTATGTATGTCATATCAGATGGATTAACCGACAAAATAGTAAAAAATAATAAAAACTAAAATAACTAATGGTAGTTTATTTAATATTGGAGTTATTTGACTTCTTTGACTTTAGTAGGAAAATGTATATTTTTATGTCGTTTAAGCAAATACTTTAAAATATAGGTACCCATTTTACAGAGACTAAAGCGCCAGCTAAGTGATCAGAATGCTATAAAACTTTTTAGGCATTTTTATAACTCATTTTTCCATAGAATGGCGCTTTAGACCTTTTACCTTTCCAGTTACGATATTATCATTATCAGTTGTACAGACGGTTACTGTATCAGAGCTTAGTTTTGTTGCACATGCCGAAAAGCAAAGAACACACATTTTAAACAATTTTAGAAGTTTTGTGAGTTTGTTTAGACAGATGACTTCTAAGTTAATTGCATGGATCTGACCATATCCGGAACCAGTAATTACAAGGTGTGAAACGTAGCTCAAACTAGTTTTCCTTTACTTTGAACACCGCAATGAAATTAAATTGGTAATATCAGAATTTGATGATAATATTTTCAAATCAATTGGAGAAGCAAAAAAATATTAAAACAATATTAATAATATATTATTGAAACAGCAACTTACATATATCAATGGCAATTATAAATTAGTAGTTATCACAATTACTTTATTAGAAACACAAGAGACATTTATGTGAGTCAGTTAAATTAATAGATAATTTAATGTCACAAATTAAATCAGCATCTAAAAGTAATGGTCAATTAATTTCGAATAAAATGAAATTTGTTTTTGACAAAAATAAGGGTTTTTGGTTTTTATCTGATGTTGCTAAAGATTTAAATGAGACATTTTCTAAAGTATTATAAATTGAACCAGATTTATTATCTGCTCTTAAATATGCTCCAATTACATCTGACGGTACAGAGCATTCAGTTTCCATATACAAATTAATTTTAAATGATAGAAGACAGAACATATATAAAAGCACTTAATTGTAGCTATTAATAATAAAATGTTAAGTGGTTATAATGTTTAATTATTATTAATTAACAAATATATAGTTTTATTATATTTTGTACAAATATATTTATGTTATTGTTAATTCACTTTGTTTAATAAATAATAACATTATTATTAAAGACATTTGGCTTTATGTTAAGATTTCTGACTGTTTCAGTAAAAATCTTTGCCTATACAGGGTGTTATTGAAATACACGTACATTTTAAAACTGGGTATTGCGCAGATCCCCACTGAATGTAGAAAAATATTATTTTTTAAAAATACCCCTTATTAAGGGAGTTATTAATTTTTGAAAATTAATTCTAAAACAAACGTACTTCACTGATATGTTGAGGATGACCTATATAAATTAGGTTTATTTACCTATTTTAAACATCAACAGTAATTAATATGCAAGTTTTTGTCAGATGATAAGAAAACTAGTCTTGTAAGAAATAACCATGTTGCCAAGATTTTCGAATTAATTTCTATTTCCGAAGACTGGTTTTTACTACCCTCGTTATCAAAAAACTAGAATATTTGATAAATGATTGTTTTTAAACTATACATTTTAGAAACTATAGATTATTAAAATTTTAGTTGATTTACGAATCTGGCTAACACGAGCGCGTCATTTCCAAGTTGGTAAAAAGTGTTGTTACGATTACTTTTAAATATTTTTTTACGATGCCACTATTTACGAATATTGAACTAACGGATATAGTGCTGGTTTATGGGGCAGCTGGAGAAAATTCTCGGCAAGCACAAATTCTGTATCGCGAACGGTTTCCAAATCGGAGAATTCCGGACTGTCGTACGTTTATTTCAACTGTTCAGCATCTAAGAGACCATGGAAAATTTGAGAGTGTCAATGCAGATCGAGGGAGAACAAGAACACAAAGAACATTGGCGGCCGAAGAAGAAATATTGGAAGCTGTTGAAAACCGGCCTCAATTAAGTTGTAGAAGACTAGGTCTTGAAATTGGAGTGTCCTCATTTGTTGTGTGGCGGACACTTAAAGAACAAGGTTTACATCCTTATCACATCCAAAAAGTCCAGGCCTTATATCCAGGTGATGAAGAAAAGAGAGTGGAGTTTTGTGAATGGATGATTCAAAAATGTGTTGATATTCCTGATTTTCTAAAAATATTATTGTATACTGACGAGGCTTCATTCACTCGTGATGGCGTGTTCAATATGCACAATACGCATATTTGGAGTGATGAAAATCCTCACGCCATTAGGGAAACTGGGCATCAAAGAAAATTTTCAATAAATGTTTGGGCTGGCATAATAGATCAGTATTTAATCGGGCCTTATGTTCTCCCGAACAGATTAAATGGGCCAGGATATCTCCACTTTTTAGAAGATATTTTGCCAGTACTCCTAGAAGAGATACCGTTACAATTAAGGCAACGGATGTGGTACCTACTAGATGGCGCTCCTCCTCACTTTGATTTAAACGTACGGCAGTTTTTGAATATTAGATTTCCTCAAAAGTGGATAGGCAGAAATGGACCTACTAAGTGGCCTCCGAGATCTCCGGACTTAAATCCATGCGATTTCTTTTTGTGGGGTCACATGAAACAACTGGTTTATAATGAACCTATTAATAGTGTTGAACAATTAACCAATAAAGTTAATGCGGTAGCCGAGGAACTACGACAAAATCCAAGACTAATTTCTAATGTTCAAAGTTCTTTGGAAAGACGATTGCAAGTGTGTGTAAATAATAATGGACGGCATTTTGAACAATTACTGTAATAAACTTTATTTTGAATTAATTGGTTTTGCTACGGCAACAGTGCAATTTCTATGGGTAAGTTCAATTTCGATTTATTTTACTTCTTTAAATATGGAAACTAGTAGGTCGGAAAAGGGGACTCTTCCCCAATATTTAAATTTTAGAATTTGAAGTTAAAATTGGTGCCAATCGTTTTTGGTCATTACATACTATTCCCCATTTTAATATGTACGTGTATTTCAATAACACCCTGTATAAGCAGCTTTTTCTTCAATTTTTGTTGCCTATAAATCCAAGCTTTAAACATTATTTTGGTGGGATTGATTCTTTCTATAATAATTCATTGAGCTTCTGGCTCTAGCCTTCTTCCAACATCCTATTTTCTACCCAAATTCTACGTACTTACTGACAGTATAGTACTTTCGTATAATTTTATTTGATTAATATACTCCATAATCATAAATTTGGTGAATAGCTGATAATCATATTTGGTACATTTGAATCAACATTTTTTTTTCACAGCCAAGTTACTTCATTCCAGTGTTATCGCTATACAAGAGGTTTTAGGTTAATTATTTATTATACAGGGCGTTAATAAAGCGTGAGAACGCTCTATTATCATACGAGTTAATCGTTTTTGAACTTTAAGCTTTTATTTTAATTTTTTTTTCAAATCATTACTTTTTACCCCTTACAAGGTATGATGTCGTCGATGGTTGAATTCAGAAAAATATGAGCTTTTAATTTTTGATATTAAGTATACCCTTTCATTAAAAAAAAATCGATGGCGTTATATATTGTTAAAAAAAATTACAATATAACTTTTCTCACACTTGATGATGTCAACAAAATGTCTTACGAAGCCAAATTTAAAATGTAAAATCACTAAATAAAACTCATTTTAATGCTTTCAATTCGTTGTTTTTTTTTTCTTTTTTGAATCGAGAATACTATTAAATATTTTAAACAAAATTTAATACAATATTTTTGAGGCAAGTCAAGATGTAAATATCGCCTCGTCAGGATTATGATACGATGAAACTTAATGTAAACAAAGAGTATCTATTCTGATCGCAGCATCTGTTCAAAAGTAAAATCTTTCAACTTTTTGTTTAAATACTTTGCTTTGCTTCACTCAGTATGTCATGCTGTAGAATGATTATGTTGATTAAGTTAATACAAACGTTTTCATATGGGATTATCAGGTCCTTATCTATCTAAGAACAATTACTGGCGCATTATTTGCAGGATTAAAAGTTTCAATTCTCAATTTATCTCAATTATCTCGCGGCCTATTCCGTATTTTTTATTTGCAAAACATAATACTTCCGCGCATTCCTGCTACATTACACAATTACACTAATCAGAAAATGAAAGGGGCAGAGCGCTGAATAGATACTAATATTAAGCCAAGCACTTGAAAGGCTTTTTATCTTTTTCATAAAGATTGCCGTTGGTCTTTTCATCGCTGCAATTGCTTTAACAAAACTACGAAAGACCAACAATCTATCTGTAATTACACAGTTGATTGGCGAAGACATTTATGGTATAGCCGTCGAAACTAAATTTATTGAAAACCCGAGTAATAATAATAGTAATATTCATTCGCAATTAAAACTGAAAAATCTGAAATGAGCGAAAATATTACAACATAGCCACTACATCGTAAAATAGTAAAAGCAAATAACGATTGATCAGAGAGTAACATTATGTCATCAAACTTATGTCGTCCTGTTGAATGTCGTAGTGATATAAACTTTACCACACTAGTGCGGTAAAGTTTTATAGACAGACACAAAATGAGAGCAGTATTCATACTCTTCTAACCCTTTCTGTGCAATTTGGCAACGTTGACCTTTTAATGGATGTCAATTAATTACATATATGGTAGGCACGAAATTTGGCTATGTATCGAATCACTGGTCTACAGTCAGGGCCGACGAAAGGGGGTCGTAGCCGGGCCCAGCAGCTTTAGTGAGGACGGTTTTTATTTTTGTAGAGTTTCGCTACAAAAGCACAAAAGGGGGGACCTTTTTTTTAGAAATGTGATATTGAAAGGTCTTATTTTTTTATAAAATTGTCGCGGGGCTCGACCTGCAACATTATCCCGGGGTCCGACCTGGATAATTATTACTTATTACAATGGCGCCCTAACGTTTTTCAGGTGCAAAATTGTGTTTTTCTCGTAAATATCTCTAGTGATCTGGTGGTCTTCATTCTAGTTTAGGGTTTGTGATAACATAGAAAGACATTTACAAGCATTAAAGGTAGACATTTAATAATAAGGATAAAACTTTTAAAAATTTAATATTTAATATATTTAAAAGTTTTCTCGTCTTCTACAATATATACAGTATGAAAATATTGAAAATAAATTTCGTAATCATAACCTAAAAATCATTGTGATTTTGACAGCACTGACAGCGTTAGCAGTGACTGACATCTGACATTTCTCAGGTATTAACACAGAATACATACTTCACAGAATTACAGAGTACGTTCGACGTTGTACTTTTCTTTTTCTTTATTGAGGCCTTTTACTACAATACACCTAGGTACGTTCTGTAAAGGGGTTAGAGTTAATAATCAAGTGAATTTATGTAGCCAAAAAATGTTTCTGAAATAGACCATGACTGACAAAGAGTTACGAGAAATGTCGGTGATATCTACGAACGCCTCTGAATTAAATCCAAAGAAATATTATACGCTTCGACATATATGATTTTCTACATTGTCTACTTTGGAAACATTTCTTAAAGATCACTTCATATTTACCGAGTTGCCCTCCTTCTCCAATTTTAATTCTAAAACCCGGCGATTTCATACGTGTGAGGAGACCGGGTCCAATAATTGTTTAGCTGGTCTTATTAAAGTGCTGCTGCAATTTAATAAGAGGCGGAACAACAGTAGCGGTCGCAAGAGAGACAGCTGCATTAACGAGGAGGAAAAATGGAGCGAGACAGTCGGATAATAACAACCTTCATATTTGATTAGTTGGATGAAACGGTACATACTGGTCTCAGAGTTAAATTGTTGAAGGTAGAGGTGAACTGACTTGTTATCAAGACCGACTGTTATCCGTCTATATGGATGGAAGTGGAAATACAATATTTATAAACAAACACATATTTTAAATAGATAAAAAGACGAAGTACTCACAAAAAATTAGGATAATGAAGAAGACGAATACATCAGTGTCTAAAAATGTATTTAATAAAATTAGCCACAACGTTTTTGGCCAAATTTCATCATCAAAGCCTTCCTGAAAATATCGCAATTGAATATACAATTAATAAACCATATTTTGTAAAATAGTTATATCTAAAAAAAAAATTCTTTCTTTGACTAGTGAACAGTTATAAAATATTAGAAGTAGTTTTTCACAGTAAATTATCCTGGAAGATACTTAACTAAGAAACCAAGGGCGACTGCTTTAAAATAACTAATTTATTAAAATTATTGGCCCACAATCAGTAGGATGCTGATGAAACTAATAATTAATAAATATTAAGATCAAAACTAGACTATGACAGGTTTATTTAAAATTTGCCTGCAGTTGCCACTTAAAAATAGTTCAAAAGACTACCCTTCAAAACTGTGTAAAGCTTTTAGAATAAGTTAGGTACCTATAAAGCTTGTGTTGTGAAGGTAAGTTACCCTTCTATAGCTTAGACGTGAGTTTTGTTTTCATTCTCTTACAGTGTTGCTATCTCCACCAATCCTTCAAATCCTTTACATCCTTCATTTAAACCCTTCAAATCGGCTAATGAGGAAGCTAATCATACAAAGGAAAAAAAGATATTTGGATGAATATACTATCAAAAAATATCCAAACAATTAAAGATTTAAAAACCATATTCAGCCAATCAATGGCAAAAATTATTGGTATAATATTTCTAATTCAAAACGAGAATTTTAGCCACCTGAGCACCATTTTGAAATGTTTTTCTTGTCTGAGAAGGAAAGTGTCATCTTTAGAATACTCAGAATTAAAAAAACGAGATTGATTCCCAAACATTTACTATAAGGTGGTCAAACCTCTTTGGGAATACAGTAACAGTGCGGTTAAGTTTAGAAAGATTGTATTTACTTTAAAGCTTAATGAGCAAGCTGTTCAATTATTTGAAAAAGGGTATTTTACCAAAATTAATCTAACTTTTTTTACTTCCTAGTTTTTATAGTTTTGTGAATCAGGTTTTTCTTACTATGCATTTTTGTTATGGGCAATTAAAAAAAATATATATATAATACCTAAAACGTTATTTTTGTCACTTTTTACATAGAGTTTATGAATTTAAGTATTTAGTAATAGCCTAACATAAGCCCAGTATATAGACAAAGCTACTATGGGCCCACATGGAATTCAATGTTTAAGAGTGAGAGGTACATAATATATTCAATGGGTAAGAGTAAGACATACGGTCTCAGGGTAAAACGGGGGAGTGGGGGATTAAATTTCTATTAACGTTGAACAGAAAAATCATACGTAGAACGAAAGCCAAAAGGGTCTAATCGGGTGGAAAGTAAATTCTTATTCATACGCGTGTGATATAGGGCACTTTCCATAGGACCATATAGTGTGATATGTGTCACTTTCCTAAGTGGTCGTAGGAAAAAGTAATTATCTGCCTATATGCGGCAATAACGTCAAACTATGACAAATCATGGAAAACGTCAACTTTCCAGTTAGATTTGAATGTGCAAAAGCATACTTTGGATAGTGATCGTAAAAAAATATTTAATGAATGACAGCTCTATTAGAAAGGAGTATGATAAGGACTAAAAAAAACACAATATAAAATATTTATTTGACAAATTAAAACAGATACAATGAGCAAGATAAAAAAAAACAATTAAGTGTTCTTTGACCTACAGTTTTCGTTTTAAAATTACTTTTCCACTTAGAGTTCATACTTCGTTACTGGCCGAATAAAACTCTCATAAAATATGTCTACTCTTGTATAAAGGACCGGTTTGGTAGCCTTTTTGTCTGTAGTCCCCACGATACCAACCTGTATATCGTTACATAAAAGTGGTGCTCCTGAATCACCATGATAGCATCCTGGGGTCGTACAGTACTTCCTCTCCATGAATCTAGTAGGAATTCCATTCAGTAATGAGCAGTGAGGAATGCTTAGCATAGATACGTTTAAACACATGGGTTCAGAGGGATTCTTTGCCGAAGGATCCGTACCAAGTCTCCCCATTCCCATAGCTGTAGCAATTGTACATGGCAATTCTGTCTTAACCGTATTTATTTTTAAAAATGGGCCCCTCAAAGAAGTCTCTAAATATGCAAGAGCTATATCATTTCGGTAATGTTTTGTTTCGTATTCCGGATGAATAAATACTTCTTTTACTTTAACAGGCTTCACCTTATGTATGTTATTAACTTTAACAGCAAAGAATGGTCCGTTGTCTAGATCGTAAAAGCAATGGGCTGCGGACAATACCCATTTCGAAGCGATTAAGCTGGCACCGCAATAACCTTTAGTTCGAGGAGACACTATTTTTAGCTGTATCAAATCGTCACCTACATTTTTCGGTTGCGACCTGCAAGTATAGCCACCCATAATACGCGTACACTCTTCGGATGGACTGGAGCCAAAGTTTATTTGTAATGCTTGATCGAAACGTCCATATTTTACTACGATCAATAGAATAAATGGTATAGTTAACAGCATCACTACTGGTACTAACTTGAAATGTTTCCTAAAAAAAATGGTTAAGGTTTACAACTTGACTTTGATATTATAACTAGACTTCACTCACTACTTGAGTTATCTTTCAATTAGTGAGTCAAGTCAAAAACAAGTCATATTGTCCATATTGTCTATTTCCTCGCTCTCTCCCCCTTTTTCTCTCTGTCCGTTTTTTCTCGCACCAGGCTACTATAAGGTACGATATACAGTGGGAATAGCCAAATGGAATAAATTCGGTAATAAATAAATGGGAGGAATAGTCCTGTCTGCTCTGCTGTCTTTACTTAATAAGGCTTTTTTTTCTAAAAGTAATTGCAAGGCCATTTAAATATGGGTCTTCGATAATTTCGGTACATAACTTCGGGAGCGTATAAAATAAAAGTATTTTTGTCATAGTTTAACCAGTGGCGTGCGGACTAGGTAATAGCTGAAAAATATGGAAGTAAAACTAGTTACGTCGCTGTTCTTTTTCAATTTTTATATTTTTTGATTGTTCGATTTGGAAGAAAAAAGGTCCCTTGACTTTTTTCATCAATAATTACAGAGAGATTTTTATTTTTTTTTATTATTTAATTTAACTACTAATAAAAATTATATAAACATTACTTATAACAAAGAATGAAAGTATATGTTGAAAATGGCCACCTTCTGATAAAACGCACGATTCCAATCGTCTTCTCATTGATTGTCTTACTTTTTCAAAAACTCCTGGAGTATTTTTTATAGTATTTCAACCTTAAATTATTTTATTTCTTAAATCATTTTTATTTAATACAGGTGTCTCATACACGAGTGATTTAAGGTGACCCCATAAATAAAAGTCCAAGGGAATAAGATCGGGACTGCATGGTGGCCAAGCTTGAGGACCTCCGCGTCCAATCCACCGATTAGGAAAAGTGTTGTCTAGGTATTGGCGGGCAAGAAGGCTAAAATGGGCTGGTGCACCATCGTGCATAAAGCATAAATCTCCTCTTACTTGCAGAGGCACTTCTTCTAACAGATCATTTAGTTTTTCGTGTAAAAACTTAGTATACGAATCGCCATTCAGTGGAGGGGGTAAAAAGTATGGTCCAATAAGATGGTCATCAATAATCCCTATCCATACATTTAGTGAAAATGTTTGCTGAAAGCGACCTTCTCTTATTGCATGAGGATTCTCCTCAGCCCATAAATGTTTATAATGAAAATTAATAATTGCTTCTCGCGAAATAGTTGCCTCATCAGTAGACTAAATTAGGGTCAAAAATTTTTAGATATGAGCCACATTATGGAGTAACCTATTAAAATTTAGCCTTGGCTGAAAGTCGCGGGGCAGCAGAGCTTGTACTCGTTGTATGTGATATGGGTAAAGCAGAGAGACTTTCAAAACTCACCAAACATTATTTGCACTTGAAGCTGTTGTGCAATCTTCCTGGTACTATTGAAGGATTTTCTTCTATCTCCTGTAGTATAGCTTCTTCTAGCTCAGTCGTTGTTACTGTTTGTGGTTTACCAGAACTCCCCAATTATGCTCAAAACTACCGGTTTCATTTAATCTGGCATGTATCTTTCTAAATGTTTTAGCACATTGCGTTTACCCTATTCGGATAACGTTGCTGATAAATTCTTCTAGCTTTCGCTGAATTCCCGTTTGCTAAGCCATAAATGAAGTGCATTTGAGCCATTTCAGCATTAGTGAATTTATTCATTTTAATGTCTGACATACAAATAAATAAACAATTGGCAACTAGTAAAATGTCGAACAAGTACCTGGAAAAAATTGAAGATAACTTTTTTTGTTGTACATTGTTCAAAGAGATTAAAAATAATAAAAAAGAATGAAACAATTTACTGTCTTTGTTGCTTTTTCTTCCAAATCGAACATTAAAAACAGAACAGTGGCGTAACACATTTTTCCTTCCATATTTTTCAGCGATTAGTTTGATTAAAATATCTTAAGTGGTTTTGGAAATATTTAAAACATTGAATTTTTTTATGAAACTTTCACACCCTCTATTTCCGTAACGAAGCATTTTTGAGACATAGTGTATATGTGTATATCACAAAAATACCTTTATTTTCTGAAGTTATGTACCGTATTTATCGAACACCCTGAAATGTGTTCTTTATTTAAAAAAAAAAAAAAAATACATAGGTATCAAATTTTGAAAATAAACTTAATTGAAAACTCAGATAAAAATAAAAAAAAATTGTTAAGTTTTTTGTTTGCCTTATTTTTCAAAAATAAAATAAAATCAAAAACAAATTAAAAAACAAATCAAAAACAAATCAAAAACAAATCAAAAACAAATCAAAAACAAATCAAAAACAAATCAAAAACAAATCAAAAACAAATCAAAAACAAATCAAAAACAAATCAAAAACAAATCAAAAACAAATCAAAAACAAATCAAAAACAAATCAAAAACAAATCAAAAACAAATCAAAAACAAATCAAAAACAAATCAAAAACAAATCAAAAACAAATCAAAAACAAATCAAAAACAAATCAAAAACAAATCAAAAACAAATCATAAACAAGTCAAAAACAAATAAAGTATTATAATATAAATCAAGAAATAATACCAATTTATATAAATCAATAAAGAATACAAAAAAAAATACATAAGATTTATGTCAAATTTTGAAAAGGAACTCTTAATTTTGTTAACATATTTGTGTCCTTGTTTATCGATATGGAAAAGAAGAAAGTAAAAATACATTCAGAGAGTACTGAACATTCCAATGGAAAACTCTATAAAGTTTTGCAGTCAAAATAAGTTTCTTTTATAATGAAATACTGGTTCTTCCATAAACAGTCAATGACGTCGTCATTTTCTATTGTATTTATTATGTCGTTTTGTATATGTCGTCGGTTTTGACTGAGAGTACTCCTTTCAGCCTGTTTTTCAAGTACTTCAGTTTGGAAAAACTTCTCCCGCAAACTACTTCTTAAATTGAAATTGTCAGCAAATGTTTATATGCTAATGACAACTTTGGGTGAATGTCTAGAATGTCTGGAATTTTCAGAAAATTCCAAAAATTACAAAATATATAGGGTGTTGCATTTAAAATAAGAAATTTGGTATTGGCCACTGTTACATGACACACCCTACATAAAAAGTTTTTATTAAAAAAAAATGTGCAGCTAAAAATACCAATCGATGTGTCCGAGCGTTTTTCAGAATACTCTCCTATTTATTTATTACCGAATTTATCGCATTTTGCTGTTCCACATTATATAAAATAAAGATGATATGCTTCATTATATTTAAACGTTAGAAGAATAAAGAGAGTATGTTGATTTAACCTCGTCTATTCAATAGCATTGTGTCTCTATCCGGTTCTTCTGGAGTTGCTCTGTTAAAAGTTAAGTATTGTTGTTTGTGTTAATGAAATATTATTGGTTCAATTACTTACATTTAACAATAATGGAGTGGATATTATTTTGATTTTGAGTATAAATTAAACTGTTACAGAACTGTTTTGAATTAAAGGCTATTGTATTTTGCGCAGGATTCTGGAACAATTCTCAAAAAAGAGTACTAAAAGAAAGCTATATAGAAAGGATTACTAAAAATAACAAAATGGCATTGAAATTAATGTAAAAGGGGAAAATATTTTCAAATATTGGATGGAGTTAAGTCTGAAATAAGTCAACTGAATCAACTGGAGAATTCTCTTGTGGGTATATAAATGAGAAAAAAGATCTTTATTGGCGGATAATAATTATTGATATACAAACCAACCTGCTTATTATGCTTCGTCAACTATATAATATATGCAAAATCCAATTATTATAACAAAAGATACTGTACCTTAAATGCTGAAAAATGTATTTGATTATTGTTTTATGAAATTATCAACAGAACTAAAAATTATAAAAATTAAACTTAACAACTCTCTCCTTTTTAGGAGAATGAACATTTACTTATTAACGCAGTAATGATTTTTTTAACTATGTCCAATCTAATTAAAATGTCCAATTAAATTTTTTATGTGTTTTTAATGAAATTGAAATTGATCATTGGTTTTTTTTTATTTATTAAATATAAAAATTACATATTCATAATGTCACGTTATACGTGTTTTTATAATTAAAATGTCATGTTTTACGTGTTTTTATAAAGAATGTCACGTTAAGCTTGGTTTTTATAAAGAAATGTCACGATTTACGTGTTCTTAAATAATTATGGGACTATCTATGTCCCGGGGGTTAAATAACAAAATATATGAATTTGGGCCTCAATCACATAAACACTATTTAGCCTTAAACTTGGCTTCGTAGCCCTTAACTGTATAAGGGTTCTACTCTTAATATCAGAACCTAATCTAAGGGCTGAAGAAAACACAGTGTTCTCAAAACAAGTATAATATTATAAATACAATGGTTGTAAAAAATATGTCTTAACTCGACATACACAAATACAGGCTCAATATAATAATAAGTACACAAAACGTAAACTTACCACTCCAACAAATAATTGGGGCACATGTCACAACTCTTGCCTAACCATTAAAACTGCGATTTAAAATATAAAGAAAAAAAGACTTTTAATTTAAACTATGGAGAGCTGCTACTGGGAATTTCCTACAAGGGGGATCTCCTATGGATAGGGTCCGTTCCCTGTGGAAAAAGCCTCGTGCATCCCCTCGACATTACCTTTATAACTTTCTCCTAGTTTATTGTTATTAAAACTAATGTTTAATAATTATTAAATAACCAACCTTGCACATTATTGCTATTTAAAACAAATTGTTGACATAATTAAACAAAGTTTTATATACAGAATGTTATTTAAATAATTAAGTAAAATTAGGAAAAATATGAATTTATACGAATCGTGACAATAAATAGACATCGTAGAAACAGAAACAGAAAGAAAAATAGAGAAACTTTATCTAATGAAGATGATCTAATTCATGACAACCAAGATGTTGTTAGTATTGTAGCTGAAAATTTTGTTATTGTTTTCGCGGAGCCTCCACTGCTTTAGAGTAATGGCTAGTTGCAAACCTTCCTTTGGCCAGCATCTAAGTAGTGGTGTTTCGCAAGGATATGTGTTTAATTTATCTTTATCCATCCAGCTGTAAAGGCTATTATATATGCAAGGGTCAAAATATAAATATGTTTCTTAGAGTGTCTTCCTATAACTACAGTAAACAGTTGCAAAATATTTTTTGACAGTAAATTTTCCTGAAGGTTACATATAAAAAATAAATCGTTAAAATATTTTACCCAGAACTGCTATAATCCACAGAAAGTGAAACAGAAATTAATAAATACATAGGATATCTTATCTGTGACTTCTAAAGTACTCAGATACCAATTGTAGTCGAAATCTGCCGACTTTTAAAAATAAATTATTTTTTAAAATTACTTATCCTCTATATAACTGACTGGTTTTGAGCCAGAAAGAAACCATATCTCTATACAAAATTTGAATTTTTTCTATAAAAGCGTTTTTGAGTTATGGTGCCAACAGACAGACGACGACAAACGACGACAAACGACGACAGATGCCGACAGACACCGACTGACAGATTAACGGAATGGGGAAATACGTTTTTTGTAATCTGGGGACGCCAAAACGTGAAAATTTTAAATAATCTCGAAGGGTGACTTTTTTACCCTCTTATCGAGGGAAGTAAAAAAACAAAAGTGACTGCATAAAAAGAATTAATTTATTAAAAAGATTGGCCCACCATCAGTGGGGTGCTGATCAAACTACTATAATTAGGATCTATAGAGTTATTATAAGATCATGAGTAGACTGTCCTCTCTGCCTCTTAAGATCATATCACTTTAGATTTTTTAAAACCATTTAAAACACTGCTTTACAACTGTGCCTTAGACATTTTAGAACCGTAGAAATCTTGCATTGCGAAGCTAAATACCCCCTCTTTGATTTAGACGTCCACACCTTCTTCTTACGTTACTGGTATCTCTGCCAACCCTTCAAACCTTGTGTACTCAACGTTTAGTTTCTGTTAATGAAGTACCTCTTAGCAACGTTGTCAACTACTTTAAATCTGCAGGCTGGCTCACTAGCTTAGATGTGAGCCTAGTAAGGCCTAAGTGCTGTGGGGGGGGGGGGTAACCCACCCTCCACACGTTGCAGATACAAAGATAAAGTCACTAATCGTACTGATATCGAAGCTATTTAGATAAATATAATCAGAAAATATCCAAACAGGTAAAGATTTAAAAACCACAGTCTGTCGTAGGGTACATAATCAATGAAAAAAACATTGATACAATATTACTAGTTAAAAACTTCAGGAAATTTAGCCACTATTTCGAAATCATCTATCTATCTAAAAAAGAAAATATTATTAGGCAAGTCAAAATTGGATACACCCTTACTAGAAGGCGAAATCCAACCATCTTGCGAATACTGTAACAGAGCCTTAACATTTAAACACGAAGAAGAGTTGAATTTACTTCAAAACTCAACGGGCTAGGAATGGTTTAAGTGACAGTATTGGTATTAGTTTTACTCTATAATTTTTCTGTATAGTTTAGTTTTACTCTATAGTTTTACTCTATAGTTTTATTCTGTAGTTTTACTCGTATAGTTTTACTGTATAATTTAGCTCTATAGTTTTACTCTATAGTTTTACTCCATAGTTTTTCTTTATAGTTTAACTCTAACTCTATAGTTTAACTCTATAGTTTTAGTTTTACTCTATAGTTTTATTCTATAGTTTCTCTCTATAGTTTAACTCTATAGTAAAGTTTTAGTTTTATTCTATAGTTTTACTCTATAGTTAATTCACACTTTTCAATGTAATTTTAAAAAAACTGAATGATTGATTGTACTACTAGAAAAGAGGATAATAAGGAATAAGGAAAATACAATAAAAAATATTTATTTGACAGATTATAATACAACAGTTTTCTGTTTAACATTACTTTTCCTTTTAACATTATTTTTCTTTTTGATAATACTTTTCTTTTTAACATTAACATGTTTAACAACAGGATTAGACTTTATAGTTGGTCTAATAAAACTTTCATAGTAGATATCAACTTTTGTATGAAGTACTGGCTTATTGACGGATACATCTGTAGACACAATACCAACCTGTATATCGTTACATAAAAGTGGTCCTCCTGAATCGCCTTTATAGCAACCTGTGGTCGTACAGTACTTCCCCTCCATTAATTCAGCAGGAATTGTATTCTGTAGTGAGCAGTGAGGAATGCTTATCATTGATACGTCTACACATATTGGTTTAGGAGGTTTCTCAAATGAAAATTTCAAATTAGTCCGCCCCACTCCAATCATTGTAACTACCTCACATGGTACAGTCCCTTTAACAGTATTTAGTTTAATATACGGACCCCTGAAGCCAGTTTTTAATTTTGCCAGAGCTATATCATTTTGATGATCTAGTTTGGTATAGTTAGGATGAATAAATACTTTTTGTACTTTAGAAGGTTTTAAGCTAGTTGTTAAATATTTATTATATGCATCATTAGATTTAATAGCAAAGAATGGTCCGTTGTCTAGATCCTTAAAGCAATGGGCTGAGGACAATACCCATTTCGGAGCGATTAAGCTGCCTGCGCAATAATTAGAACTAAAAGGAGATATTATCCTTAATGATATCAAAGCGTTCGTTTGTGTTCTACACGGATCGTCATCCTGAGTACGCGGACGCTTACACACTCTCTTCAATGGTATATAGTCGTTTTTTACTACTACTTTCTTCAGTAATCCATATTTTACTACGATCAATACAATCGTTATAATTAAAAGCATCATTACAGCAATGAATTCGAAATGTCTCCTACAAAAAAAGAATGAACGTAATTACTACTTAAAAATAATGTTATAATTGATACAAATCAAGTCTAGCGCATGTCTGTTCGGCTTTCTATTTTGTTTCTATATCTCTATCTGTCAAGTGATATACAGCACGATGTATAACAATAAACATAATCGGCATATATTTTTCTTGGATCGAGTGCAATTCTATAAGGAGCAACAGAAATAAGAATATTCATATGAAGCTAGAATAAAAGAGACAAAGCAGAAGATCTCATCCGCCGACACCGATACGCAAACAAAATGGAGAGAGAGAGAGAGAGAGAGAGAGAGAGAGAGAGAGAGAGAGAGAGAGAGAGAGAGAGAGAGAATATTTCATGGACAAAGTTAAATACAAATTTTAATTATAGATCTTAATGTTCACTGTTACCGAAGTAGAATATATTGTGCACATTTTCCTCAGAATACAATTCCATACTTCAAATAGATGTCTACTGGTAAAAATAACCCTAACTGCAAAACAGCCAGATGCCAGTTTTGTGCTTAAGTTTGCAAGACTTTAGCCTAAAAATCTTGTATTATAAATCAACTATTTACCGAGTTTTTTTTTTTTAAGTTTTACACCCTTGAGACCTCCCGTGCTACACCCTAACCCGTCTGTAGTCTGGCAGCATTGCAGCTTGCGGCTTATTGTACCACCATTTGAAGGTCCTACTACTTTCCCATTCACACCCTCATTCATTCCACGTCGTCGATGGTTAAACGCTAGTCGGATGAATCCCATGGTGACACGGCCCATGGTGAAACCTCCCAGCGGTCACCCATCCACGACGTGACCGAAGAGATCACTGCCTAACTGTTGCTTAACTGTTGCGAGTAAGTGGATGCACACTAACCTCGCGGCTAGCCTCTCCGGCATTTACCGAGTTGGAGGTCATGATATTCAAATTTACCATCATACGTTTGTATTGTTTGTCATAAAACTTAACAAAATGGTGGTCATGTAACACAACATATTTCAGATTAACTGTATCTCTTCTATGTCAAAGAAATACATTTTCCTGAGAGGCTAATTTTAGTTAAATCAATAACATAGATTAAGAAAAAGATAGCTCTCAAAACTGATCACTGCGGAACGCCGTGTTTAACTTCAAAGTATTTGAAAATATATTGAACAACTTTCTTATTTGTCTTCTGTTTGATAAATTAAACCATCCCTGTCGTAATGTTGCATTTTGGAAACTATAAATGAAAAGTTTTATAAAATCTGTTTCATGTCTGATGTGGTCAAACGCCTTTGAAAAATCGCAGTAACTATTGCTAAATTTTCACTCTAGTTTAAGTAAGAGTAAATATATTAAAAAAAAATAAACAGCATCTTGTGTGTTCTTCAAAGCTTGTAAACAAATTTGATATGTAGATAAAATTTCATATTTTGTTAGAAATTCGAGCATCCTATTTTTTAATCTTTAACGATTTTAGACAAAGTTGGAAATAATCACATTGACCTAAAATTCGAAGCATCTTTCTTCGTTCTAATTTAATACACTCAAGGAACGTTTATTAATATTATCTACAATCAAAAGTTGATCAATGAGTAATTTTGTTCTAACCTAACTTACTCAAAATATTTAGGTTATGCCAGTAAGTGATCTTCAGTTTTGTAGAGTTTAAATATTTAAGTTTCATGCAAGACACAATTCGGAAAGAACCATTAATAACGACAAAGTGACAACCAGTAACATGAAAAAAGGGCAGTATATGCAAATACAGGAAGGAGTATGTGTTGTAATAAGAATGAATTAAATGGAGAGTGATACAGAAGATTTCTGCGAATAAATTGAAAACGAAATAACTGTCAGCGGCAGTGGCGTAGCCACAGGGTGTTTCGGGGTCAGAATCCCCCCCCCCAGGAAGGGTCCCCTTGCGGCACTATTTCCGCTATAATATTGGCTCTATCGCTATTGACTGTTTGTTTTTATTCACTTTCTTGATGGAAACCCCCCCATAGTTCTCAGAAACCCCTCACATGAAAAATGGATGGCTACGCCACTGATCAGCGGATAATAATTATTAGACTTGTTGAGTTGTACACAATAACAAAAAATTATACCGGGTCATTCTATATGGGCGGAACACTTGATTTATGGCTTAACTATGACTTGTAACGATAATTTGACTTTGATAAAAGTTTTTGTACATTTTATGTACTTTTTATTGACGTTTACAGATTTCTTGTATACATAATGATTTTCAAGATATGACGTCATCGGGCAATATTTTAAATGGATCACCCTGTATTTATATTTTTTTTTTCGAGTTCGTATGATCTGTCTGATTTCATCAATGGTGCATTAAGTGGGTCCCAGACTTATTTAAAATATTGCCTGATGACGTCATATCTTGAAAACCATTACGTATGCGGGAAATCTGTAAACGTCAATAAATAGTACATAAAATGTACAAAAACTTTTATCTAAGTCAAATTATCGTACAAGTCATAGTTAAGCCATCAATCAAGTGTTCCGCCCATATAGAATGACCCTGTATATCATAATAGCAAGCCAAAGAACAAGATGCAATACATAGAATGAAATTATATTATAACACAAAATATACTGTACCTTAACATGTGATGAAAAATATTTTTAACTTTCGTTTTATATATTTCTTAACCGAAATAAAATAACCAAACCTACTTTTTATGAGAATGAAAATGTATTTACTAATGCTTATTTTTAACCGTGTCTTTTCCGATTAAAATGTCTAATTAAATTTCTTATCGTTTTTTTAATGAAATTGAAATCGATCAATGACTTTTTATTAATTTTATTTAAACGTTAAACAACTGCAACAGAGAAACTTGAAATTTGCAGTGCGTTAATATACGGCGTGAATCAAAATAGGACTTGCCAACGAACTAGTGAAAATTATCTACCGTTTACTTTATTTAAAAATTAGAATCATGCTGAATTTAAAATACGCATTCTTGGTTACATACTTAGACAAAAGACTCCGCACACCGCTTATGGAAAAGTGGCCACCTGTTAAATAATGTCATAAATTGTTGATATGTTGCAGTTCTCTATCTTTTAGGCAATAGTGTCCATGGCCATTCAAATCCTATGACTGATTTTTGAGATACAGGGTGTTAAACTTATTTGATAACGGTTATTTCAGGATAAAGCTAATCGATTATAAGTCTTTGTGTCAAATCTTATTGTAATATCTTTTGGCATTCTACGAATATAAAAAGGAGTCAAAAATTATTTTCCTTTACAGAGTGAGACATAAATAAGTAAGAACATGTTTTTGATAATTACCTTTATTGTTCTAAAACAGCTGTACTCAACCTTTTGTTCTTCCGGGCCACCTAAACCTGTTTGTTATGCTATTTATTTATTAAAAAAATAAAGCAATGTTGTTGAATTAAAATAGTTTTTGGTCGTAGAAAAAGTAATGTATGCAACTCTTATGTAATGGCTATTAATACATGATCGTTGCATAATATACTATTAATAAATTAATACCATTAAGTGATAAAAATTAAAACATATATTTTTCACATACATCTGCTACTGTTACTGTTAATTTGTTTTAACTGTATGTAACTTGTTACTATTGTTACCTATGTATTGCTAGTTTATTTGCCAAATAAACTTTTTTTCTCTGTTTCTCTCTCTCAGATACTCTCTTGATTAAAGGGAGTAATATCCGATTTTCTTTGCTATAATTATACTTGGAACTTTGGAACTTAAAACACTGGGACAAGCACTGATCCATGGTGCATACCATTATTTAATTTCATGGCATTGCGATTATTCAAAAATATTACTTCATGTACGTTGATTATTTTCCTGTTCAGTAAACATTGTTTCTTCTAATTCATACATTGCAAATTCCAACAGCTACCGTTATTTATGCCTCAGCCACCTCTAGAGGAGACCCTTTTATTTCATTCTTATATAATGCTTCCAAGTTGCATCGAATAACTAGGTCGCTCAAGTAATAGGGAGCAGCCTCTTTCATGTAATTAATAGTGTTTCAGCTTTTTCTATACACACGTTTATCTCATCATGTTCATTATCTACTGTAGGAAATTAGATATGCAGCATATCGCTATTATTTCAACTTCCAGCAAATTGACTATTTATCATAAATACCTGTGTCTCATCTAATTAAAATGTGAAATTGAATATGTTATCTTTATTGTTGAAATGCCAGAACAGTAAAAAAAATATTTAAAAACAAAAAAAAAACGAAATTATTGAAAAATCGTTGCAAATTCCGATGTGCAACAGTCACATAGTGGGATTAGAGTCCATGGAAAGATATAAATACTTTGAACAAAGATCAATTTGGGAAAAAATAATATCAGGATACCAAATTTTATGTAGGATTAAAACAGAACTGCTGCTGTCCAAAATGCATCTAGGAATAGTCCTGAAAAATAGAGAGCAAAATTTTATTATTAAACTTATATATTGTAATGAAATGAAATTATATAGCAAGGGACTAAAAATAACATACTGCTGTTTAAATGATAATAAAATGAAGAACATTAAAGTTAATTAAAATGTGAGTGAACAAATAAATTAATTAATTAAATACAAATTATTTTTTTTGAGATATTTGCTTTAGTCCGATATCTTAACGCATATTTGGTCCACACAAAGCAAAACACCTCTTTCAAAAAAATTATGGTCAAGTTTGTTTTCATAACACTTCTTTCAAATAGAATAGTGTGTATGAATTAATTGGTTTCTATACTTTTTTACAATGTGTCGAAGGGCCACCATAAAGAAACTATTTACGAAAATTTAAGAGAGTCATGTAATTGAAAGGAATATTAAGATATTAGCAAAAGATATGAAGTAATATACTGAGCGTAAAGAGACAAAGAAATAAGAGAAATTAATATATAAAAATTGTGAAGAGATGTGATTCAAAGATATAAACAAACTCGAGTCTTTGGAATGCAATAAATTATATTAATTAAAATTGTTATTTAAATAATATTGGTAAACTTAATTTTATTTTTTTTTGAACAGCATATAAAAATCAAATATCTTCAGAACGTATGAGCATTTTCGTCACCTATAAAAATGCCTTTTTAAGACATTTTTTCCTTAAATAGTCTCTAGAATTACCCAATATTTTTACAAGACCGCCGTAATATCCAGCGATTTATTGTAAATATATTCAGTATGTAGTTGGTTTAATCGGAGTATTCTTTAAATAAATCTAGCACTTTATTGCCTGCCCTCAATTAATCCGAATCTATTCTAATTCCGTTATTAAACTTTAAACTTTCTCTGCATTTTTTAAATGGTTCCTTGAAGTAAAAAACCAGTGGCGTCTTGTTATCATCTAAAACAGGGAGCAACATAAAGATAGTACGCTTACAAAAGGGTTACTACTTACCAAACGATTTTGGCCAAAGAAAACCCTTGACAAAATTATTAGTAACCAAGGACTATATACTAGTACTAGACTATTAGAGGATAGCAGATTTCCCAATTTTTTTACTCAGAGCGCGAAGCTGTTACGTCATCATCTGTATACTTTCAGATGTAAGTCACTTGAAATGTTTTATTTATGAAAATCGCGATATTTATTATTTTTCTATAGATATCCTAAGTTATATACAGGATGTCCAGAAATGCTCTTCAAAGAATGAAACCACGAAATATAGAGCTGATTTTATGACGATTTAGCTCTATATTTCGTGGTTTCATTCTTTAAAGAGCTTTTCAGAACACCACCCTCTATATAGTATCGGCTATCGAACACTTTTCAATACGCCCGGCCAACCCTACATCTCGGTCGGGCCATATAAACTGGCAATGCTGATATTATTCGTTTCCTGTTCGCGCCAATGCCAAAGTTTCTGTAGTTTTCACATTCACTTGTGTAAAGCGTATTGGAAAACGTTCAGTGGTCGACACTGTATGAAGGAAAAGGTCATTTAACCAGTAAACCAAGTATATGAACATGCGTTGATTATAAATGTTTTTATTTATAAATAAGCTGCAATATCCCTAAAATAAATGACGATTTATTAATAAAAAAAAATAGTTAGTACCTAAAAGAAGAGGAAAAATTATATTTTAATATAAAAAAAAGATTATTTGTATTATTTAATTTTACCAATATTAATGAAACAATAAATACCCAGTTTAAACAAACGATTGTACATTAAAGAAAATTATATTTATAGATAACTAAATTCCTGAAAATTATTTTTTAGTTACTTACAATAAAACATTTTCGGGAGGGAACTAAATATAAATTGAACACCTTGCAAGAAGCAAAAACACAAATCTGATCTGAAATTTAAATCTAAAGCAACAAACAATTATTTATGTTATGCATTTTATTTTGAAATTTATACTAAAACTATTCAAATAGGTATTCAAGAAAAAAAATAGTAGTCTAAAGTTAAATTAAGTACTAATCACACAAATACATTTGAAAACACAAAAGCTTAGTCACTTTAAACTTGTAAAGTAAAATAATTATAGAAATGCAATGTCCTTAAAAGTTTATTCATTCTCAAAACATATAAATAATCCCTAAATTATTTTTAAAAACTCAAACCACACGTCAATTTGGCGACAGCCCAAATTCTTTATCCAACCGTACCATAAAGAAATTAATATTGTTTCTTATAAAACTAATCTATCCTCATTTAGTCTCTTTTAATCCTTCAGTAGTACCCACAGGGATTAAGAGGTCATAGCCCTGTATATTTATGTAACAATTATAAACATTTTATAAGAGATTAATTGCTTTAAGTCACTCATATCCGAAAGTCAAATTAAATACATAAAATGATTTGGCACTTTGTATAGATTTTTGTTAATTTTGTTTATTTTTTTTGCAGGTAAGAACTAAAACTCAGCATATTTGCTTTAATTGGACAAACGGTGAGTACTACAACATTCTAATGGCATTTTGGCGATGATCTGAATAGTCCAAAACGAAATAGTAATGGATTCTTTCTAATGAATGAGATAAAATGATTAGTTACCCTTCTCTTTATGATCCGAGGTAATAAGTGCATTAGAGCTGAGTATCTACAATCTCCTAAACCTTTTCAGATTCAGATATAGATCCATAAGAGTATTTGTTTAAGTGTTATCTTTTTCTTATTTTATTTTATTTTATTTTAAAATGATTCTAAATTGATCTAAACGAAAAGTTCAATGACACATCATTTGCAATTATTATAAAACTTCAAATGAGAGATCAAACACGAAAAAGCACGTCATCATTCCACATAATAATTTATTGAAAGATTCCAATATCGCTCCTCTTAGAGAGCTATTTCGTTGCAATTAAAATCGCCACGATATAAAATTATATAACCGCATGCTCGAGTGATTGGAGAATATAAACTTCAATCGTAAATTTGATTTGAGCTATTAATTGTCTAAAATGGAATTGATGTTCGCGAATTTCATTTTCAATACTTCAAAGAATGTGCACTGCATGGAAATGAACGTAAATAGAGAATTATTTCTATTTCAGAAGATGTTTTTGATAGGAGAAGAGTTATTCATATTTATTTTAAACTTTTAATAGAACTCAATCAAGACTCTATTTTTATAATATAAAAATTAATATTGAAATAAAATTACATTCTTATGGGACAATGAATATAATGCATATAATGTCATTTAGCAGAGTTGAGTGACAGACTAAGATTGTAATAATTTTATCAGTTTTGGTGTAATATCGGTTTTGCCAAAATTTTGTAATTTTATAAAATTAATGAGATGCATCTCTAATGCAAAATTTTCAAATTAAAATAATAGTTATAGTCTAGGATCCGTAAGTAGGGTCGACCTTCACCCATGTGTTTAATGGATAAAAGTTTGTTTTTATTAAATAAAATATGTTTTTAAATATACCGCAAATGGGTTGCCTAAGAAAATATGGTCACGGCAATTTTTTTACTTTTCTTTCTGTGTATAGATAAGGAAAGCATAGGAATCATTATAAAAGTTGTTTATGATGTAAATCTCTATTATTTTGTTCCCTTACATGATTTCCCTAAAATGGACCTAATTGGAGATATTCGAGGAAAAGAGCAAATTTCGAATTTTGAAGATAACTCAAAAACGAATGAAGAGAAAAACACCAAATTTTAAATTTAAGCTTTAATCCACTCTGCGGTGAGTTGATTAAAGTTTGGGCATAGTCGAAGCATCTGGGGAATACTTTACAGGATATCATTTTTTTTACTTTGTTATTTTGATTCATAATTTTAGCAAAAGAAAGTGATGGTGGGGGTACAGAGTAATTTTTAACAAAAACAATATTTTAAACTTCATCGTGAGCCATATTGTAACCATTTGTCCGAGTCTCAACTCCATACATTTATTAATGTTTGAATTATGGAGTTACTAAAAAATAAATTTTAGTATTACATCATTGTTCTTCTGAAACAGCGATATATAGTATAAAACTAGTTTCTTTTAAGTGCAGTAGCGTTTTTTATAGTACATACAAAAGTGTTTTTTATATGGTGTAAGAGTGCTTGTTTTTTATACTATGCAAGAGTGTTTCTTTTAAATTACAGGAGTGTTTTACATACATTTCAATAGTTTTTTTTTATATATATATTTTTTTTAACGTATTTTTATGAATAGAAAAACATTAGTCTGTTATTTGCCGCAACTTGACAGTCTTAATTAACTATTTAATTTAATTGGATTCGATTTAAAAAACAATAAAATTAAAATTTATTAAGTTATAGAACAAAATTGAAAGTTTGGTTCGTTAACCCATTGACTAGAATGTGTAACATAGATTTTTTCCAAACGTAATTTCCTGTCTATACCTTCGTTAATTAGTTTTTTCTTTATTAGAATCCATTTGTGAACAGATTATTGCATAAAAACTGGTTTGTTGGAGTGTTTTTAGAGCCACATCATCAAATCTTTAATTCTTTAAGTTAATCAGTTTGGTTAGATAAGATCTTAATTATAAATAAAAAATGTTTATTATCGAACAATTAAGAGTTTTGTATAGATGGCCCTATATTAACCTGATAATTAATAATTGAATTTTTTTTAATTAATGCACTAATAACAGAAAATCTAACATTTGATATCGTCGTTATACAAATGATTCCTATACTTTCCTTACTGGTTACAGAAAAGTAAAAAGATGTAATTCTTGTGAAGAATCGTAAGTAATATTCACACTAGCTATTCATTTATATTCAGTACAACGAAAACGAAAACTAATTCATTTATAAATATTAAACATCCAAATTTGTAAGATGTTAGAGTTATAATTTGAGTGTTAAGTTTCCATCCGAAAGGCATTTGATTCAAAACTCGAGTGAGGCCAATGTTTTTGGTTTATTTTATTAATAATTCAAAATCAATAATTTAAATATTTATGTTAATTATTTTTAAAGGAGTTATTTTATTTTAATAACCTCTAATATAATTCGGAAATTTTGAAACTTTATTTAGTGGGTCGTATAAAAAATATACTGTACAACTAGCGTTGATTATTCGTATGGCACCTTAAACGTGTTCGTATGGTATGGCCATCATAAACACTTTTGTTGCACAAACTAGATAATATTGGTATAAAATGGCATACTTTACGTAAATATGCAAGGACTTGTACATGAAAAAATATGCATATAATTTTTTCACCTGGACCTTTGTCAAAACACAGCGAAAACAAAAACAGTAGACAATCACACAGTAGAGGTGATAGCACCCCTCCCTGTGGACATCCCCTCACAACTAAGCCTGTTATATTCACATCTTTTACACTTATGTTTACTGCTCGCTTTGAGAGCATGTTATGTACCCCCCACTAACCATTTGTGGAATATTCCTATTGGTTAGTGAGTGTATTATCTTTGGAAAGGTGGTTTTATCAAAAGCACCTTCTATGTCTATGAAAACGCCCAAGGCGGACTCCTTATTGTCCAGGGATCTTTCTATCTGGCCAACAACTAGATGAAGGGCTGAAATAAGTAGCTCTGCCTGGGGTGTATATATGTTGGTTTGGGTGTAGTGGTGTTGTTGTAATCACCGCATCCCTTATGTACCTTTCGCATAGCTTTTCCAATGTCTTCATGGAAAACGATGTCTGTTGGTCGGTATGTTTTTGGGACAGTGTAATCCATCCTTCCAGGTTTGGGTATAAATACCACTTTTACCTCTCTCCATTTTTGGAGGATATACCTCAAAGCCAACGAGGATCTGAATATACCCACCAGGTCCGGTGTGAGTTCTTCCAGACCCCACTGAAGTAGGGCTGAATAGATACCGTCAGGTCCTGTCGTTTTAAATGGAGAGAAGCTAGATATTGCCCAGCTAATTTTTTCATCGTCTACAATGTGTTTGGCAGTTTGCCAATCATAGACAGATAAATTGTATTCTTCCTCTGCCCAAACCGCCACGTCTGTGATGACCGAGTCAGGGAAGTGTGTTGATAGCGGAAGTTTGATGCTATCTTCGAGGTTGGCGTTTTCGTGCCATCCTCTTTGATTAGCGCACCAATGCTTCGGTGTGGATCTTTTGAGAGAGCTTTTTGAAGCTTCGCTGTCTGCGGAAAATCTTCGATTTCTTCGCAGTAGGATCTCCATGCATCTCTCTGTTTTTGTCTGACAATTTTTTTGTATTCTCTGGGGTGAGATTTGTAAGAATCCCAGTCCTCTTTAAGTTTTGTGGTTCTTACCTATTTAAAGATTTCCTGAGGTGATCCAACTCGTGACACCACCATGCGATATTCGTCTGATCGTATTGGACCAGTCTCAGAGGACAGGATTTCTTATAGGCATTGTTTATTGTGCTTTGGATAGTGTTTGTGTACTTTTCCAAAGCAGTATTATTGTTTGGTGTTTCGGCCTCCATCTCTCTCAGAGCCTCTTGGAGAAGGTGGGCATAGGTTGCCCTGTTCACCTTCCTAGGGTTCCGAGATAGCGTAGAGGTCGGCAACATCAAGTTTATTTTGAATGTTAATCAGCGGTGGTCTGACATCGAAATGTTATCAGACACTTGCCAGTTTAGAATTTATTTATAGATACCAGTTGTGGATAAAGTGATATCAGTGTTTGACTGCGAGAGTTTAAAAATGTTGGTGTGGTACCTTTATTTAAAAGATTTTTGGTAATTATATAATCATAAAATGACTTACCTCTATCGTTTTTATCCTTACTGCCCCAACTGAAGTGATGAGCGTTTGAGTCGCACCCTATTACCAGCTCAAACTTCTATTCCAAGCAGTATTCAATCAGATCCTCCAACTCTTTGCTGGGTGGTGGCGTGGTTGCGTCGGAGGAGAGGTATGCAGATTCCAGGATTAACGTTCTCTTTTTCCTTTTAATGGCGTATTCCATCCTAACAATGTACGTTAATAATAAATCTATGAAAAATTATAACATTTTACAGACTGAAGCCAGTAAGCAAGGTATTGCTTAAGTCAACGAAATTCATATATGTAATTCACTTAATGTATTTGTACTGTTCCGATATATGCTTGTCCAACTTTAGAAAGCAGCGAAGAAATTATTCGAAGCCCTGAGTATGACTCTACACTAGAGTATAGCCTAATATATCCACGTTTAATAACTAGTAATCAAAATAAGCAATATAGGAACTAAATAAGGCATGCAAGCTTATCTGTGTATGTCGAAGGTAACTCGTCCTGTAGGTTCTGCATTCACTTGGACATGCAGGAGTGTCCTCTTGGATTTTAGAGCAGTGGTACTAGTGCTGGATGGGGTGCATGAAACCGGGTACACATGCAAAATACCAAAATACCTTATATGGTGCTCAGTAAGAATTAGCAAGAAAAGGAAAAAAGGCCTTGGATGGTGGATGACCCTAAAAAGGTGAGAATTTTTAATTATTATTTTTTAAACTTTTAAACAAATATCCTCTAAAAATATTCTTCTTATGTACTACGAACCAAAGTAAAATTTATTTAAAAAGTTTAAAGATTTATGGAAATATCCGGAAAATTAAGACAATGTGACCATTCACATCAAGATGTCCAAAGATAAAAGACCTTTTTTTCCTTTCCAAAAGTTCTCACCAAAATCTAGTGATTTTGAATTTTAAAATATTGTAGGTACTGGTAAGGAGATTTTTGGTGTTGCTAGAAGTGACCAAAGTCTACTAACTTCTGTGAAAGGAACCAGTAAAGAAGAATTTGGACAGGGCCATTAGAAAGTTATTAACTTATTCAAAGAGAAGAAGATTGAAAATAAACATAACCCTTCTATTTTTATAATTCCTCAATTTAAATGTGACTGATAAAATCTCATCCCTAAAATTTTTATCGTGTGGCAAAATAAAACCGTAACAATACATGGATGTCTGGTTTCGACCCCCAGCGACGACAGGTTTTGTTTCTACCACAATTTGTTTTTACCTTTGGAGTCTGGGGATTGTTGATATTTGTTTCCGAATTTTCAAAATAATATTAAATTATAAGGGGGTAGGTTGGCTCAGTGGTTAGAGTCATGACTTTGAGATCGGAAGGTCTCAGGTTCGAATCCCACCGTTGGCCGGGATTTTTTCATATAATTTAATTATTTAAAATTAATTCTGATGCCTTGGTAGGATTCCCCACTCGACCATTCACTGTTGGGTTCTAATTAACAGTGCTGTTCCTAAAGTGGCGCTGGGAAACAGTAACAAAGCCTACACATAACACGAGGTGAAATAACCTTAGCAGTTGAAGCCGATGGCACAAAAAAAAATATTAAATTATATATCAATTTATAGGGCTTTTGATTATCATACATATTTGTATGGTACACTAAAATGTTTAAAAAAACAAAACCGTAATTTCACCTACCAACACTGAATGTTTTTATTACGCAATTGCATTACCATTGTCAAAAATTAGATGGCAGTAACTGAAAAGTTCGTGAAAGTTAAAATATGGTTCTTGTGCCAATTTTAGTAGTGTGCCATGTTATACCAATTAAATGTCTAACCTTCTACTAGGTTAAACAAACTAATTAATAATCGTCTATTATTGCAATGATGTTTAGTTTAAACTGAAAATACAGGGAACATTTAATTTATGTTTACAACTGTTGACGAGAAAGTTAGTTAATCTTTTAAAAAGTAAAAGTTCCATAAACACCGTCCGACAACATATGTACCAGTTCACAATCTGAAACCGATAAATTAAAAAAGAAAAAAAAGCCAAACAGAAACAACATCTAATACGAAAATGGTAACCTACCACGCAAACAAACACTTAATTACAGTACAAATCTACAAATGATACGTCTAGAAAGCTGAAAGAATTTGTTCCACTTATAAATAAAGTCAAACAACGATTGTGTAATGTTAATCTTGCAGTTACATGTCTAGGAACGGTGTTTTCCAATGCAGAGTGAGTTATTTATTGGAGTGCAGCCCATATACCACATGGGACAAGATCAACAATGGGTTGCGAATTAGAGATCGCGCACATTTCAGGAAAAACATACGATTCCGAGGTTGTTGTTCGTGTATAACATAATTGGAATATCAAATAGGAAGAATAGCGAAACGTACCGAAGATAATAAATAGTACAATACTCCTTCGCATGGTGTCAATTATTCGCTAAAGTCGTTTGTGAACACAAAACACAAAGTTTAGCTATTTGCAAAAATACGAGGATATAGATAGATTGATAAATTTATTTTATGTAGATATTTTATTAGGTCAGTGGCGTAGCCACGGGGGGTCAGAACCCTCCCCCATGAAAACCTTCGCGTCACCGTTTCCGCTATATTTTTGGCGCTGATCGCTATTATCTGTTTACTAACACCCCCATAGTACTCAGAAACCCCTCCCATGAAAAATTTCTGGATACGCCACTGTGTAAGATATATGACTCGTCAAAGATAAAACAAGAAAATTGGTCAAGTAATACCAATAAATACTGATAGTTATTTAAAATTCAATCCTCTATAGAATAAAAATTATACCGATATCTTGTTAACATATAAAATAAAAACTATTGGACCTAAAATAGATTCCTGTGGCACAACCATTGACAATTTATTTGCAGAGATTTTATTAGTCTTACAACCTTTAGCTTTTAACTATGTATGTGTTAATCTAACTTTCTGCAAGACTACTTACATAGTTAAATCCCTTGGTAAGATCACGAAAATTGTAGGCATTACATCCTATCCAAAAATTTATATTTATATCTTCATGAAAAAAATAACACCGTTGATGTTGATTTTTGAATTTGAATCTGTTTTGATTATGGGATAGAATGTCATATTTTTTTTTAAATAGCACTGAAGCTAACGAAACAAAAGTTTCTATTAGCTACCCAGACCAAGAGTTGAATTTTTTATTAAAAAAATATATACTCAGAAATAAAATAGCTCTTCAAGGAAATTCTCAAAGAATTTAACCTAAAAGTAAAGGCAACATTTCAAGTCATCCTAAAAAAAAGAGAGAAAATCAACATAGTCAAAGCTATTTTTCAACTAGTCCTTAAAGTCATGTTCAAAATAGGGAACATACTAAAAAACTAAAAATAGTCATTATATTAACTAACTAACCGGAAGGAACATGCTTATCTATACAGATAGCAGACAAGCACTACTCACCCTGAACAGATCACGAATTTACTCAGGGTTAGTACTAGAATGTCACGAAGCTTTAGCCGAAGTATCCATCAACATTGTGGTCATTTTAAGATGGATCGAAGGTCACGCCACATCGAAAGGTAACTGTTTTGCTAATTCACTAGCCAAAAAAGCAGCCAACCAAATACTGTTTGGACCTGGCCCTCTTATTGGCCTGACAAAACCGGTAGTGACAGACCTAATTATAAAACATTCCCTTGTGAAATTCAAGGAAAGGTGAGATAAAACAAGAAAAGCTCTTCAGTTATCCTGACAACACTGCAGCAAACAAATACTTGACTATGACTAGACATAATCTGCGGTTAGTCACAGGCATTCTAAGTGGTCATTGCTAAGTACGGAAGCATCTCCGTATCATGGGGCTGACAGAATCCGCACTCTGCAGAGGGTGCGATCAAGAAGATAAGACCATCGAGCATATCCTTTACTCATTTATTAGAAGATTTGTGTTTGGCGAGTATCGGCTAACACCGGCCAATATAAGAGAAGAACCTCTTGGCGACGTTGTCAAATACATTAAATCTGTAGGCTGGCTCACGAGATAGGAGGTGCCTATCATCTTAGGAGGGTGCACAAGGGGCATAAGGCCTAAGTGCCGTGGGGGTAACCCACCCTCCACATGTTACAAATACAGAACTGACTACAGTTTGTAGACGTTGTTCTCATTGCTGAAGAGCAAGTTGATTTGTAAACAATATTGTAGTCTGGATTCAAAATATTTTGGATTGAAAATTATTAATAAGTAAATCAGAAATAATTCTGAAAACCTTAGGAAGAGTTAAGAGGCTCTGGCACGTCTTTTTGTTTAATGCAGGAGGACTGAGAAGTACACTGACAGCCTCTATGGAAATCATTCTAAACTTCTTGACTTAATCATAAAGCGAAAGGCTAGAATGTGGGCATACAGACTGGTTATCCCCAATAACTGGAATCCACTAGAAAATATAAAACACAACAGAATAATACGCGAGATAAATGAGATAAGATGTAAATATGAGATCAAACCACACGACACCTCGCTTAACCTTCAACACTTACTGATCAACTGCCAATGTAACTAGATAAATTAGGAGATAAATAATTAGGGATCTCGTGTGGTGTATAAAAAGATCAAGGGAAGAGGCTCTGGAGAACATACCATTTGTTTCAGTCTAAAAGAGAACCTTGGAAAAGTACAAAAACAAAGCTTCTCTTAGATAGCCAATGAACCTTGAAGTACCTTAATTCAAACAGAATAAATTCAAATCTGTTTTGAAGTACCTTGGAATTCTTAATGATCAAGCTAAAACTAGCGTAGGATCAGGACATAAAAGTATTCAAGTAAATAAGATTGCTGATAAGGGGACACATATAATCAGTAATATGATGCTTCTGGGACAAAATCAACATATGGCTACTGTGATACTACAGGTCACAAGGTCCTGAATATCCACCATTGTGGGATTACTAACGGGTCACTTCTTGCTAACATATCTTCATGTGATGAAATGATCCTATCACTTGTAGACTCTTCATGGAAGAGGAAGAAACTTCATACAAGGTTACTTCGAATGTGAAGCTTCAGTTGGGTTGCGACACATTTTTTTTTTGTCCAGAACTGGAAAGAGCTCCAGAAGAACACTTGGTAGTAAAACTTAAAACTACCCAACGAAAATTTCTTTTCACTTAAGTCTTAATATAGTTTTACTTCGGGATAATTACACAACATATACACTATGGTACCAAAATCTATTAGGCAGATCACTCGGAAGATGCCTCCTCAGTCTTCGCTGGAAGGGAGGTCTCGTTAGAGTCATAATAATGCGATAGGGATATTTTTAATGCGGTAAGTATACTTCTAATAAAAGTAGGATATTTCTTTTATATTGGAAGGCAGCACCTCTAAAAATTCAAATTGTTTTTAAAATTCAAATCATTCAAACCGTTCGTTGTTCAGTTCCAGTCTCCATTTTGCTTTTTAAACATTAAAAAATTTGTAGCAAACTTTATTTAACTCTGTAATATAGGCTCATATATTTTTTAGTATCGTTATTTAATCATGTGACGTTTTTATTTTTGAAGTATTTTTTAACCCTTGACAAGTTCGTTTCGCTTCCTTCAAAAGATTGTAATAATTCAGTAGTTTTATCCCTAATGGATAAGAGATCATGGTGAGTTTTTTGTGTTTTTTATTATATTATACAGGGTGTACCAAAATTAGACAATCATATTTTAACAGCGTAATCTACATTTTAAAATAGGAGTAAAAGTTCATATAAACATAGATCTGAAACGGTTAATTTTCAAGATACAAGGTGTTACAAGTGAAGTCCTGATAACACATTTTTGTAAATATTTTCTAAAATTTCTTTAGTCACCGGTTTTCCAAACTTAAAAAAAAAAATGAAATTTCTGATTCCACAGGCCTACTAAGTATTGTTTACACTTTCGAATAAGATAATATAAACTTATCATAAAATTTTCAAATTCTTTTCTCTTGAAAATGGTGCATCCTAACCAGGTGCAACAAAAGTAGATTTATTATAAAAAAAACATTGGTTTTCCAAATTTTATAGTCAAAAATGTTAAAAACTGTCAACAAAAAAAAACTTGGGACAATTTTACCCTAAGCCCTTCCCTAATTCACCCACCTATGAAGATGATCAAAAACTGGAGTTTAGTCTATTAAATAGAGCGTAAGAAGTTTAGCATTTGTACTAAATTTCACTTAGTTATCTTTAAAAGTTTAGAAAATATTCACAAAAATGTGTCATCATGACTTCACTTTTAACACCCTGTATCCCGGAAAAGAAACGTTTTTGGACCTGTATGTTTATATGAACTTTTACTCCTATTTTAAGATGAAGATTGCGCTGTTAAAATATGACCGTCTAATTTAGGGACACCCTGTATAGGAATTTCTGTTTCTTTAACCAATAAATATTAGTGGTATTAGTTGATTAGTTTTGTTAATTTTACTTAAATCAATATTCCATCTTTTTTAATCTTGCTAACAATGCAAAACTTAACAATTTCTCCTTTTTCTTATACCCACGAGGTGTGCCTGATGATGAAGTGATCACACTTCAAACCGGTCACCGTTTAAATACAAATCTTTGTGAGATAAAAAGGACCTGTTTTCTTTTATTTCCACCTTTAATCCATAAAACTCACATATGGCGACCCCAAATTTGAATTTATTCTTTAACTTCGTTTTAATGTCAAAAGGGTTTCATCCTTTTCGGCCTAGAACCGAAAAGAACGCCTCAGGAACAGGGTCTTGTTGAGATGCCAGGACAGGGCAGTGTCGTCTGCATATATTTCGGTAGTAACGGTTGTTTGTAGGAATCTCAGTTGTATACATAACATCCCAGACAGCACACGACGTCCATTGGACGTCCATATGTTGTCCAAATAATGTCCTGGATGTCCAATGGACATCCAGTGGACTTCGTGTGCTGACTGGAATAGAGAACCATTATTGGATGCAGAGTTGAAATTTCACTTGAAAGTATCCGTCTTATAAGTAGGATTTCAGGATAAAGAAAAGGTTAATCGGCAATACTTACCTCATTTTGTAATCCATCGTGCCTGACTAAATATTTCTGGATTGCCGGTTTCAATTTAAATAGAAAGAAAATCAAAAACTATTTGGTTCACTAGATCTACCACAAGGAACGCACTGACTATGCCATAGTGATTTATCAACTATAAAACGTTTGTAAAACATATAAAAATGCTGCTTATCATATAAATGTAGGTACTACAACTATTAAAGCACGTTTTAAGTAATACAAATTGAAATAACTCAAACCCGACCACCTAGTACTTGTAATAAAAGAATCGGCATTAGCAATTCCTATTGTTGGTGCATTATGGGAGCAGTCGAGCTGCAACCAATTCTGATGCAAATATACAATAACTTGAAATATGCAATTAATGACTCTCGACACAAAGTCAATAAGTCAGTCGCTTTGGTTTATATTCCGCACCAACCAAGGTAATATGCGCCAGTAGAAGGTGGAATAGAATAGATCAGAGGCCGTATTCAATTCAAATTGGTCTTTTTATGAATTAAGAAGAATTTTAGGAAGTCACAAGTGAATAACCTGCAAAATATTGGTATCAATTAAGAATCAAACGAACAATTGAATTAGCAGAAGTCAGAATGCAATCGAAGGGAATATCATGAACAGAACATTATAAGGTATTCTTGTATTTGTTGTTTTATTCTTTAGCTATTTTTATTTGCTTCCCATCTTGTTTTTACTAATATTTCATTGCTCATTACCATTAATTGTGTTTAGTGGTTAATTACCATCCAATGTTATCTCAATTAATGGCAACTGAAGTTTAATTTCTTCAATTTCTTCAAGCTATCATAAATAATTCCTTTTTCTAAGTATGTTTGTTAAGTTGTATTTGGTAGACTTTTTATGAATGTACCTATTTGTTTTGAAATATAAATATAGTTTGAAAGTTGTTGCTAATAACTGGGTACAACATTTTTATGGAATATATTATTTGTTTCTATTGGCACATGAACTTTTCCTACAAAATTACATTCAATATAATGCAATAGATAACGCAACGCAATACAAATCTAGATCAATGGTGGGCGGTACTCGAAAAAATCGGCATACCAGCGCCAGCGTCTAGCTCTAAATTATCTGATGTATGTCAGTATTATTAATAAGAAAAATGATAAAATGACAGAAAATATGCACTGGAGGCGCTTTCGGTCTCGTTTCGTTATTAAATTTATCTCTAACGATAATGGAATAAATGGACATCAAAGCAATGCAATAAATATTGAAAATTTTTATTTTGTTTGCTAACAAGGTTGACATGTTACATTTAAAAATTAAAACAGCAAGTTTGGGCTATATATTAACAGTGGCTTATCTTTTTAAAGGTGAATATTCGTGTTTTCTTTAAATATTTATTTCTTAGGGTTTCTGTTTATATTCAATGGGACATGTAATTCTCCTGACACCCTGCTCTAGGAGCTAGCTAATTTCCTGGTATTTTTAACTCGTGAGACCTGTGCGGCAGATTTTTCTAAATAAGCATCGTCAATGTTGCTATTTCCAATTTTATTTTAAAATAAGTCCGAGATAAAGAGGGAAATATGATTTAGGGAAACCACGCAAACCTAAATCATAATTTTGTGCAAGTTGGGTTGTTTGGGTGTGTAGCTTCTACCTGATAGTAAGTCCTGGAGAATTTCAGGGAGGGAGAGGTCGATGTGGAGTCAAAAGTTTGATTGGTCTATTTTGCGTTTTGGTTTTCGGAATGGGGGTCGGTGGTTTAGATGCTAAGGGATTTGTAGGTGTGTTGAGTGGAAGTGTGCCGTATAATAATACTACTTTGTACTTATTAACGGGATATATGGATGCATTATATGTTAAACTGTATAGATCACTTCAAAATGCACCTTGTCCACGAAAATGAAACACTAATAAAAAGTATATCCGTTTAGTTAACTTACTAACTGGAGCGTGTACACTCTTTGTTTTCATACGTACCCTAAAGACACAGCTGCACATATGGAAACTTACTACTTCATGCTATTATTATTGGTGAATGAGACAACAAAAAATACGAATCTGATGAAGGAAACGACATAAACGATATTAATTTGCTGACCTCCAGCATGCTAGATGGTGGATTTGGATTCTTATTTGTACATAATTTTGAGCTAGTAAGAGCAGTTTGATCGGTGTACAGAAGGCATTGTTACGATAGGCAATTTGGTGGAGGAAGACGATAGGTGTACAGGAGGTATAAATATAGGAGAGGGGATGGATTGTATTCTGAGGTACTCTTGCTTGAGGGGAGAATGGATCAGTCAGCCTTGTAACCTGCGCCTCGACTCACGGTGGTGGAGAGCTAAGGTTACACAAAGAAAGGTTAATTTTAACTAGGTTATGCTCGGTTTTTAGCTAAGAGTGGCTGAGTAAAGTTAAAAGAAATAAAACACTTAAATAAAATTTCGCTGGTATCTGGTTATATATTTGACTCTATATAGTATACTAATATGCTTAAAAAAAGAAAGTATTCACAAAAGTATTAGTTACGGGGCCAAGAGTATACTTTTGGTCTACAAGTACCTATGTAATAATAATCTAGCTTTATTATTAAACAGGTGGTGGCTCGAGATAAGCTCCGCTAGAATAAATGTTAATGTTTATGCACCTAAGGCTCAACTAAGGACACAAGCTTCATTCAAGACTCTAGCAAACAATCTTACTTGATATACTTGTAGATTCTATCCACGATATTATGGTGATTGTCTAGAGTGGGGCTTCTTACTGACCGAAGGGCCAGTGGGTACTTCTGTTAGGGTCTACCGCAGATGTACAGCATGCACCGCATGCATGGAAATCCAAGCTAATTTGTCTAGGCAGATAGTGGATGTATTTATGATCATGCACAATATTCCTTAGATGTGAAAGCCAGGCGATGAAGTAATGGCGTGAGCACACATGTACAGTGATAGTAGAAAGTGACTTCAAGTTAAAGATGAACAGTAGATGGATGAAGTTAACAAAAGGGGAAGTTGAAGTAAAGTAAAAGTAGAGCAGAAGTAAAGTAGATGGCCTGAAATGGGAAAAGGTTATGGGAGGCAATGGTCATCATGCAAAATTAGGTACACTTATCGTTGATGAAATGTAGCCAAAAGTGAGTATAATAGTTATGCTGTATTAGGAAAAGTATCCGTTTTTACACACTAAGGTTTCCTAATGCACATTTTTGTTCCTAGGCAAAATCCGAAACAGTTTCGTGAGAACACTTTTCAAGTGTTTCTCAAGAGCTCTAGTAACAAAATGGGCGAAAATGGCTTAATCCAAGTTCAAAGTCCAAAACTTTGTACCGCAAAGATTGGTCTCTTACTATAAGACATATAAAACCTTGCTGATGACTCAAGGATTGAATAATTCACTGGCTAGGTGGAGGTAGAATAGGGACCAAAGTTTAGTAGAAAAAGAACCAGTTGGGGAAGGTAAAGAAAACAAAATGGGGCATATAAAAGTCAGAAAAATATATTATTATTAGTATTGTGCTGATAATCAATAAAAGGGGTATAAGCAAGGAAGTTTTTATTATTGTCTAGCTGATTTTTAATAGTGATATTCATTTTTAATATTGAACAAATAGTTGGTCATGATTTCGTTGCTGGACTTATTTAAATACGCTAATTGAGTATTTCGATTCAATATTTATTAATATGACTATTAAAACATAACTACTACTGTAATTGTATAAAATGATATATTTATATATAAAATATGGCTAATTTATGCCTCTGGAAATCTAAACCATAACAGCCTACTTTGTTTTCTTGATCAGTTCGGCTTGCCAGACTTGATCAAACGTATAAAAGAGGCAGAGGCTTTATAGTCTGGTAAAAATATGTATTAATATGGTGTCCTTTAAGATCTTGTAATGCAGATTTACAGGTAAATTTACGTTTATTTTAGGTTAATCTTTTCTCTGGGTCATTTTCGTCGTTAAGGTTTTAATGATGTCAGATGTGTCAGAAGAATTTCACCTAATAATTATACCAAATACCTTGCAGCACCTTCCTATCATTATATCCATGATAAATTACAGTAAATCACCAGTTGAATTTCACACATAGTCAAGAAATAATAAAGATGTTTGCATCGAACACAAGATTATAATTCATTCAAATTTCTAACGGTCATAAATTAGCTAATTTTTCACTTTCTTTATTTTCCCATTTTTTTTTTACTCAAGTACTTGGGAACAAAACAAAAGCGTTTGATTTATTAGCAATTCTACTTTCTTGTTTGTAATTGCCGAAATCAAGAACTCAAAAGTCTATCATTATCAATCATAGTAGGCCATTCAAAGTATTTCCTGATTTCGACAAAGTGATTAAAGGTCGTAAATCATTTCTAGTGCTGCTGGTTGTTGTATAAGAAATTCGGATTGTGTGTTGATGAATGACTCTGTTTTGTTGTCATTGGGGATACGGAAAACCAAATGGTGTTAAGTTGTGCGTATTTTTAATGACTTTATACCGAGACAATTACGAATTAGGTATGTTATAGGCCTCTAGAACACGTAATAGTGTATTACATTACGAGCATGAAAAGTATCATTTTTCACACGAAAGAGAAATATTATCGCACGAGGCATCAACCGGGACGAAAATCACACGAGTAAGAAAAATCATTTTTACACACCCAAGTAGCATATGACGGGTTTATAGAAGTTGTAAGAATATTCTTAAAACAAATGTTTATAAGAGAATAAGATTTATAATTTTACTTTTAGATATTCTTACAAGCTTTATACAACTCTTATCAAGTGAAAATTTACTGTTTGACAAATATTATTTTGATATTATCTGTTAATAATTAATATTAATAACATTATTAAATTAATATAAATAAAACAAAAAAGAAACAGAAACAAAAACAAGCAAAAACAAAAACAGGCGAAAAAATCAAAAACAAGCAAAAAAACATGAGCTAGAAAAAGACCTATTATAGGACTTCTTATTAATGTATTTAGAGAAATTGGTATTTTTTAAATAAAATGTGAACTGTGAAATATTGTAAGGATAGAACTTAAAATTGAATTAACACAAAATAAACTTATTAAAATGAATTAAAGTTGGTTCTGAAACCAGTGCCAAACAGAAATACATACACACACAATTTATATAATAATAGATACCTTTGATTTTTTTATTTGTGAAACGTTTTTGTTTATTTTACTGCACTACTATGTCTATCAATAGTATATGCCTTTTGTTCTCAGTCTTATTTTCTGTGGGCTCTTTTCTAGTAAATTTTTTCATTTGCTGACATAATGAATTGCCTACATAATAAAAATCTTATTACTTGAGATGAGCAATTTTGTTTAATAGTCGTTAAAAATGACAAAAGAATTTATAGTTGTCCGCAATAAATCTATTTTGCTCTCTTGAAACTATTAGACAGCAGAAATTGCTCTAAACCAGTGCTAATAGTTCTTGTAAATGCCAAATGGTCTAATTGTTCACAATAACACAACAATAAAGTCATTTTGCTCTATACTAGTGCTAAAAGTTCTTGTAAATTCCAAATGGTTTTATAGTTGTTTGCAATAACACTACAATAAAGTCATTTTGCTCTCCCGATAACTATAATGTGTCCATTTATCAATATATTTACTTTTGCGAGCTTAAATCCATAAATCCAGTATTTTTATTCTCGTTCTTAGTTGTGGTGCGTTAAAATGTTAAAGAATTGTGGAAACGATTGAAAGGGGCAAGATTCAGTTTCCAGCGCGAGATGTCCATTTTTTTAACTCAAACATCAATAACCCTATAACATATCAAAATAGAAATGATGAAATGTTTCAAATTGGCCCTATTAAATCAGCGGCAAGAATATTTTTGTGTTCTTTGAGAACATTTTACCTCATTGATGTTTTTTAAGTGTTACCAATACAGCAGTGTTTGAACTCTCTTCTTATTACTGGATCCGGTTCAAACTGTGTGAGATGCGGGGTGGTTTGGAATTAAAAACCCTTCATTATTGAACAAAACTAGTCACTTTTATTTTTATTATATATAAAAACTGCTTTGATGGAATGACAACTGTCTGTATTTTTATTTAATATTAAATGAATATTGTGTTTAAATTAAATGTTATTAAAATCAATACGAGAAGTGTATTTATGGAGTGCTGGATGAGAAGTGATGACCATTGACGAAACGCGAGAGGTGCAGATTATGCAACACAAAAAATTAAATTTAAATGCTTAGCTGACGATACTCTCGACAACTAGCCAGTGTCGGGTTATTAGGTTTTTTGAACTGCAACAAGCAGTAATAAAGACATTTAAAGGAAACTTTGTAATTGCTATGTTTGCTCTCTTAAATATAGTTCTTTGTAGCTGGAATGAGAGTATTTTATATTTGTTGAAACAATTTTGCTTTATAAATGTTGCACAAATTGCCTTACCAAGAAAATGAGGCGACTTCTCTTATAAGTTATATCCCTTATTGTTATATCAAACAGCATGCTTTATAAATTTGCACGTTTTTATATTTATACTTACCTTTAAAATGTTACTAAAGATATAAAGATAATAAAACCGTTATAAATCAAAAAGCCTCAAAACCAAAATTGGTGTTATAGATACGACTTATAGCTGTTCTTAAAAAATACTGAGTATCTCTTATAAGAAAAATTTATAACATAATAAATATGCTGTAAGAATATTTATATAACAATATAGTGGTATTTTGTTTTCAACAGCTAAATTGCATCATTTGCTATAATTTAAAGCTTATAAGAGAAGTGGGCAAGTACTAGATAGACAAACACTGTGTATAAAATAAAAAATTCTACGTTAATTTAGTAAAAAAGTATGAATTAATTACTAAATTCCCAAGAAATACCCAAACAAATCCCAATTATTACCCATACGAAATAATAAACTTATTTTTGTACTCTCGAGGAGAAAACAAGTTTAATGAAAAATTGCAAAATTCTGTCCTCTGGAAATTCGAACCTACCTATTCCTGTTCTACGCACAATGCTCTTACCAATTGAGCTATCGCTATCTAAGAAAACACGCAAAAATAAAATAATTTATCAAATAAAATTGAAGCTTCCTAGAAAATTCTAAACCTCCTTTTCGATCATTTAAGATGCCGCCAAATGGCGGTCTTAAACTACAAATAGGTATAACAACTAAAGACACATCAATTTCCACATCTGCAAAACACTTAACGACCGCTATCCCTGACATCGGCACATCTTTTGGCACGCATGCAAATCTTAGTGTGGCTTGTTTTTTATTTTATAACTGCCCCCAGATTTTTCTTGCCCCGCCCCGTCATTTTATAGAATACGAAATGATTCGCCGTCTCTCTCTCGTTCGTTACGATCGATATGTCCAGCTTTTACCACCTAAGGGTTCAACTTAGTGTAATTGCAGACGCATACGGTAGATGACTTGTCAGATAAACTTATTTGGTGGCTCTGTTAAACATTGACGTCGGTAAGAAAATGTTCTAGGAGGGATCAAATTGAACCACTGTAATAATGGATTGACTAATGGGTTATTTCTCAACGTTTATTTATACACCCTGAGGTGTTTTTAACATTGCATTCTGGTCAGTGTAACCGATTATATTTTATGGTCTTATCCCTTTCTAACCTAAGATAACCAAAGCTAATATTTAAAAACTAAAGTGATGAGTACATCGGCTTCCTTCGGAAGCTCATGATTTGTCGATATTAACTTTTAATATATATCCTTGCAATATACTTTGCTCTGGGTTTTATTATAACAATTAAACCGTTTAAAAGGTTCGACTTCAACTCACAGGTAGCTCAATAGAAAATGCCCTTGGGTGGAAATTCTTGGACTTCAACAGTCTAGAAATATATTGGACTACAAAGTGAGATAAAATAAAAGTGCTAGAAGAATTTATGATATATCTCTAAGGAATATGTTCTTCTATACTTTTATGATTTTATTTCTAATTCTAGATACAATTACAGCGCAGTAGCATATCTATCATGTGCCATATCAATATATAATTACGATATTGACTGAGTATTATACATTCACTGTTTATTTAACACACACAAGCCATTTTATATTTTTAGATATAGAAATAAGCAGACATGAAAAAATTGCAGATAAAAGCAAACAAATAACTATACTTTGTTAAACTATAGATTGAACTATTGTTTTATAAGAAGCTAATCTATTAATAAGAACATCTTTTTTTAATAACAATTAGCATAACTTTTTTATAACTGTCATGATGATATAAATGATTGCATCGGAAATACAAAGAATTTGAATCGTTTAAAATGTATGATATAAATCTAGCATCACGATAACATCCGGAAATGATCGATCAATGTATCTAATTGGTAGAAGCATTAAATATTTCAAACGTTAGTTAAATAGTTTGTACCGCTCAAACATAGGAGGTTTCTTCGATAAGTAAAGCATTTCGTCGTTAATTTCACGAAGTGGCGTTACTTGATTTTCACAACTTTACAGGAGAGCGTTTTAAAGATTTTTATAAAGTTGGACCAAATGGCAACAAGTAGCAGTAACAATCTAAAATCTAATTTTTGGTATACTAGGAGATTAATATGTCAAGTACATCATTTTAGCCAAAAAACTTGTTTGATTTATCTTAAAATGGCCCACAATGAGATACGTCATTTTATGAAATTGAACTAAGTATAAGATAAACCCTTCCCAATTACTTAATTAGAAAGTCAAAACTTAGAATAAAATAACTGATAATGAAATCAGATATTACTTGAGAATCAAGCATTGTATGGAAGATTAAAATAAAAAAAATTATGCTCCCGATTTTTAACTACCCTTCCCATAGTGACTTAAGGTCAAGGTATTTCTCAGCTTTGAGTTTTTGAAGTTCTCGATTTAGAGGCTCCAAATTAACTTCAAATTAATCAGTTTGTTATCTTTTAAGAGTAAGCGAATCGAAGTCTTCTTGAAGCTGACTATTTGTGAAAATATTTTGAATGGATCAGATTTCTTTACCTTTAATTTCATAGTATCTATCCATTTTATGGAATTTCCAGAATCCGATGTTCTTACTGACAATATTCGTTGATCTCGGGATAGTTTCTTGATATCTATAAAGTCATGATACTCTAGAGCAGTGGTTCTCAAACTTTTTTGGTGACGAAACCTTTTTGAAAAGTGAAATATTTGACGGAGCCCTAAAAGCATTTCGGAAAAGTCCTCCTTGCTCTAGCTTCTTGCCAGGTGCCACTTGTTTCTTTGCGGAGCCCCTACAAACAAAAATTCTTAAAATCATATACGCCTTCCTCTTTCTGACTTCTAAAAAAAAATCTCATCATACCAAATTCGAAAACTGTTTTCCCTACCTGGCTTCTAAAAAAAAACAAACAAAAAAAACAAAAAAAAAGTCCTCCAACCCAAAAACCAAACTCTTTCCTCTATATACGGCTTCTAAAAAAAAACCTCCAACCCAAAATATTAAAATCGTTTTCCTCTACCTGGCTCCTAAAAAAAGGCCCTCCAACCCAAAAACCAAAATCGTATACTCTATCCTCTATTTGTCTTCTAAAAAAAAGGTCCTCCAAAAACACAAAATACCTCGCATACTCCTTCTAAAAAAAAACAAGTCCTGTTAGAGCGGAGCACCCACAAAGGCTTTGCGGAGCACAAGGGCTCCGCGGAGCACACTTTGAGTATCGCTGCTCTAGAGGTATTACTTTGTATGGTTGTTTTCTTCGGGCAAGGCGCATAATGGGATGAAGCTGTGATGGTACAAAAATATCACCTGTGGTTGTTAGTGCAGTTGAAATAGCAATATGTGCAGAATCTTCCTCATTCTGCCCATGGAATGAGCTATATCTCCTTTATCCACTCTTTGAGTTTCCACCGTATACAGAGGCATGGTTGCAGTAATTAAATTTTTATTTTGACCGCTGCAACCATCTGAAAAAAGAGCAACCGATTTAACCCTATTTTCAGAGTCGTAGACAGTAAGTGCTTTATAGATGCAGAAACTTATTTCAGCAGCACCTCGTTTGCTTTGTACTTCATTCCAGAGATAGCAAAAACATTCGTTTGATGCAATATTGTACAGTGTAAGATTATAGTTTACCTAATCGATTCTTGTAAAAAATAGCGCTTTCCTTTGACTGAGTCAAATAAATCACTTGCTGTAAGTCAAAACTAGCACATAAAATCCGAGTGTTACTTAAAGCTTCTGTTTTAATATTTTGTTTTATTTCTCTTATTTTTCTTTTTCGGCAACGTGCTTCTCAAATCGAGTTCTTAAGTTTTCTTTTAGACTATTGTTTCCTGTCCTGTAACTAAGACACAAATAGCACTGGTCTTTCTTTGCTTTGTGGAACGATAAATTTAGACATCGAAATACTCTTATGTATAGATCGATACAAGGTTTTTCGTCATTATTATCAAGTTTGTTTATGAACATGTTATACATTTTCGATATTGTCAAGCCTGAGTGCAGATATTCCTTTGTAGAACTGTACCTGCAGTAGTGTGATTCTACTTTAGGAAATCTGCGAATTTGTGTTATAATGGCGTCGCGTAGGTCTTTATTTCTCTTAACAACAGCTGCGGAATTTCGGCCATCTCGTTTTTTTTCTTCCAATACGCCACTTTCATCGACTCAAAAAGGTTAGATTTTTCTTTTTCGTTAAATAAATAATAATTTCGTGAATTATTTTTGCAAACGTCGAAATCACAACTTTCCTTGAGTTGCCGTGCTGGTAAAACAATACCTGATTTAGGTCTAATGAACTCTTGACCGAGGTCTTTTTGTAAAAAATGTAGTCGATAAAGGATTTAAACAATACAATGAAGGTCTTTAGTTATCTAAGAAAACTTTTATTTACGAGTATCCGTTTATTTAAGAATTTTAAAGCAAATTGGTATTAACATACTATTATTGTTTATTATTTGCGCCTATAAATAGCGAATAGAATAATTAAAAATTGTTACGTTTCCAAACATTATCAGTTAAAAATAATATGTGTGAAACTTAAAATAATGTTGCTTATTACTTGCACAAGATGCCATTACCATTCCAACATGGAATATTAGTTTAATTTCCTTTCTAAAACTCAGTTTTAAGTTAAATATAGTTTTGATTTCAAACTGCCACATAAGTGTGAAACTGGCAATAAACCTAAAATATTATGAACAATTTTACTGCTAATAAACTGTATGTCAAATGAGTTATTTACTAAACACAGCATTAGGTACTATCTATTATCTCCCTCTTGACACAATATTTTTCAATCACACTTATTGCAAGTGAAATAGTTCTAAACGATTCATTTTAAAAAGTCAGTAACACTGACTCCAACAACCGTTAACCGAGGTTATAAATAGAAAGCGTTTAAAAAAAATATGCATTACTTGTCTTAAATCACTAATAAATGCATCAAGCATCCTCATCGTCAGAGATTTACAGACTTGGCTTGTGTTTTAAAAGCTTGGCTTTAGCTTGGCTTGAAATCAAGCCAAGCCTTTAAAAATACCAAGCCAAGCCCAATATTTTTTTGAAAGCTTGATAAAGCTTGGTAAAGCTCGAAAAAGCTTGATAAATATAAGCTGTACTGCGCTGGCTAAATACCTAAAGGGTGGAGGCCAAAAAACGAAAAAGAAGAAGAAGAAGAAGCTTGGTAAACAAGCCAAGCCTGAACTTATAAAAATCAAGCCAAGCCAAGATTTTTGTTTTAAAAAAGCTTGATTTTCAAGCCAAACCAAGCTTTTTGTTTTTAAGCCAAGCTACTTGGCTTGATGAAAAACTGTTAATCGTACATTAAAAGCAGTCATATTTATATTTCAAGTTCTAAATTCTTACACAAATCAATAAAGCTGACAATACCACAAATTGAATGTATATCCAGTGTTCCAAATTTATATTAAATAAATGTTTCTATTATTTCTTGTTTATACCATAAATCATAGTTTTTGTAGTTCTTGCACCTTATTATTGATTTTTTTTTTTGGTTTTTTTTTTTATACGGAAGTTGTAAACTACAGTGTTAAAAAATTGTACTTTAATTGAAACACCTACAACCCAAGAAAAAACCAGAAAAAATGTTTTTATTGTTCTGAACCAGCGTCAATTCATCTCAATCGGCCTTTTATGAGAAAAAGAAAGTGCCCATGAGGTCAGGTCTGCAAAAATATAAAAAATAAGACTACTGTGGCTCTTTGTCTACAAGACAGATCAAAGCTTTTTATGACAAGACATGGAGATTTTATTTGAAAAAAACGAGTTATTAATGTTCTAGTAACGTAACTGTTCTGTTGATAAATCTATCAGAATAAATTTACATTCAAATTGATTAGGAAACATCAAATTGTCCATACTACAGAACCATACAATACTTCACTTTGATCTAATTACTGTTCAATAATTTTGTTATGAGTAATTCTAACTTGCATAGAGTTTTTCAGGATATTAGATTTTTTTAAATCTCATTATTTATTTTACTAAATTATATCATAAAACCCAAAATATGTGCATAATTTAAAACCTTAACCCTAAATTTCTGGCACGAAATAAACATTCTAAATATTTATGGATAAAATAAATTCCTGTTAAAACAGTTTACCCCCCGGAGCGACGAAGTTATTTGGAGACGTCCTTAAACCGTTCACATCTCATGTTCGAAATACCTACACATTTTCCACTGGATATTTTGATTATTGCCGAATGAATGGTACCATAAAAATGAATTTCAATATACGGAATCTGATTCTGCGATATAAAAATATGATATTTATTTTTATTGTTTATTTTCCACCACGAAATTTGATATGAAATTAAAATTTTTTCATGTATACGAGGGGCTTGTTAAAGTAAATCACAAAAGTTCAACTAAATTTCCAGGGTGACAACATATATTTTTTTATTTATTATAATATGCAAAGTAACCACAGTAAGTAAAATTCTTTCTTCATCTTAACATCTACTTCATTTACAAAACTTAGGAATTACTTTAAGTCATTGCTAGGTCAGTCAACTAAAGCTTTGAAGCAATTGTCCCAATGAAATCTTACTCTTAGGCATGTTTCTACAATGGTATTTGTATGGAAGGTTATCAGCTAATTTGATGGCAAACTCATTGTCAATTATAATTTGGGTAACTCAGATGGCTTCTTTAATAATTCTTATAACACAAATAGTTTCACAACCGATCTTGCTATAGTCTATTTTTATGTATGAGAGAGTATTAAAATAATAAAGCGTTCGTAATCCATAGGCGTATCACTTCTTTTAGTAGATAGTTAAAATATTTTTTGAAGTTATTCCTCGAGTATGCACTTATATTTTCACCTAATTAACCTGCTTATAACTTCTAAACAGCTGAAGGTAAAAAAAGTGCAATTTTTTCTAAAATGTTTTATTTTTCCACAAGGTATGTTAAGCACATTGTGTCAAACGGGTTATGTAGGTATAAGGGTTTAAACTTTGACTTTTAAACAACGTTACGTTCATAAATAATAATTTTAATATAAAAACTACTTCTTACCTACAAATCCAAATCAGAATCGAAATCAGAAGATGAACTGTCGCAACCAATATTTACAATGAGTGGCTCGATCATTTCATCAGTAATATTGTCCAACTTCCACATTTTCTCTTCTTCTTATCGTATGATTTACTGCCTTTTCCCAGTTTTCAGGCTTCACATTATTTACAGCCTCCAAAAACAACTGTTTAACATCACTCATTTTAAGAGAATTATTTTTTTTTGAAACTTCTCCCTTTATCAGTTCAATCGGGTTTACTTCGCAATGATATGGTGGTGATCTAACCACCGTCATCCCACGATTTTTTGCAATTTCATCAACTTCATATTTTTTTAATTTCTCTTTATGAAGGGAACACAAATGATACAGTTATTTTCTCACAGAACCGGGATGGAACTTAATATTCTTTGAATTTAGCCAATTCTGTAAATCTTTTTTTAACCACTTGGTTGTGGGCATTTTTTCTATAAGTCTCGAGTGATAACTTGCATTATCCATTACTATTATACAGTTCTGAGGAAGAAGATCTATAATTTGTTTGAACCACTCTTTAAAGACATCAGCATTCATGTCCTCATGGTAGTCACCGTTACGAGTAGATTCAAAAGTCAATAAACCACCTTTAACAAAACCGTTTGAACTACCGATGTGTAACTATTATTAGTCTGCGCCCCTTTCCTGATGGTGGATTTAAACCAGTAGATAAATTATTTAAAAAAGCCTGTCTTCGACTTGTAACAGTTTCATCTTGCCAAAATTTATTTGGTTTATGTCCCTCGTTGATCCATGTTTCATCTAAATAAAATATATTTCTTCTTTGGTTTCTCATTTCTTTTATAGTCCTTAGGTAATTTCTTCTCCATACTACAATATCGCTTTTTTCTATTAAAATAAACTTTCTGGAATGATTTTTCCATAGAAAACCTATTTCTTTTAAAAGTTTCCATAGTGTGTTTCGACTCATTTCAGGGTAATCTTTATCATCTCGAACCGTGGCAAGAACTTTGTCTACTGTCGGAAATTCTTTTCTAAAGAAGAACGCATGCACTTTCCTTCGAAGTCTTTCTTTCATAAGATTTTCTAATTGAAATTTTGGTTTTCCTGGAGCTTTACGTGCTGTTTGAAACTCGCCACATTTCTCTTCTTTAACAACTCTGTAAATCGTAAATTTCCCAACACCAAGCGTACTACTAACTAATTCCACCGTGTCATCAACACTTTTACATAAATGTTTGTCTGTAAATGATTTAAAACAATTAAATATTAATGTTTTTTCATTAACTGTTAAAGGACCGATTTTTTGTCGTTTACGCGGCCCTTCCAAATTTTCCATGATCACACTAGAATTCACACTGCACCTTGCAAGTTGCAACTAAACGACATAAGTAAACTGTCAAGAATGCACAACTTGGACCTCCTTACTAAATGGAAAACCTATAATCGCATTTTCGGTGAAATTTGTTGGGAAGGTATTTATCTACTTATAATTCGATTACTGTAAGAAATTCTTGGATTTAAAATAAAACAAAATTGGCAAATAGGTACTTATTGAAAATAATCTTAAGATACGGCTATGTAATCTTTAATACACAGGGCTTTTGACCGTACTAAGTTTTGCATTAGAAATGCTGTTTTATTACTCTCTCATACATAAAAATAGACTATAGCTGTAGCTATTTGTGCTTCTGTGGTGGAAGGTAAAAACTTAGTTTTGACTCTTCCATGCAATTATTTATCTTGCATACATGCGTAAATAATTACTTTAGTAGTAGAATGTATTGTTTACATGTCACCTTCTTGATCAGCTACGGCGTTGTGCTCAAATTTCGCCATCATATCCACTCTTGTTACACAAACTACTGTTTTTTACCATTTTTATTTTTTGTACATAAGAGAACAGCACTTGAAATAATAAATTAAAAAATTACTTTTTCCGAAATTTTAATATCAAAATAATTTTAATTTCTTAAATAATACATGGCTAATATTTACTTTTTCATATTTGTTTTTTCCATTTATTACATAGTATATCTTAACTTATGTTTCTCCTTCTTCATGCATTGTGTTTAAACAACAGTAATAAAAAGTACCTTAATAAAATAGCCTTTATTTCTTTAATGATTTAGAAAAAATGTACAAATTGGTATGCTACAATCTGATGATGTTTTAGTTGGATCAAAATCATGCAATTCTAGCTACTTAATTCTATCCAGATACTGTTATTTTTATTACCAAATGTACAAAAATGTTAACATGGGTGTTCATTAATGATTATTTTTTCTCAATTGTATTCTAATATGACTGAAAAACCTATCTGAATAAATAATAAATGTTTTAAGAGTTATAGAATATAGAATAAATGTACTAAAATGCGAAATCACGACGTATATAAACATTGAAATTTTGGGAATCTACTTTTCTCTAAAAATACATAAAAAATTAACACAAAAATAAGACCGCACTAGAACTAGCACTAGCTCTATCTAGCATCTCATTTAATAAAGAAGTTTCGTAATCCTCAAACTGGTCCCCCACGGGTTCGGACATCAAAATGAAATACATTCCTCTTCTTTTATTCTACTTCTTCTCTTTTGGTCTCCCGTCGAGATCCAAATGCTCACCATTAATTTGGTAGCATCCGAGGTATTTCCCAAAGCCTCCTTAGATATGTCTATGATGTTGATTTGCATTAAATTCACATTAAAAAAAAATGTTAAACAGTTTTAACTAGCTGGAAATAATGTATTATATACGAACGTGCAGTGGTCCACGATTTTTTTCACGGTATGAGACTGGGGATTAGTTTGTATTAGAAAAGGAGTTGAGGATTACTGATTTAATAGGTTTTGAAATTTGTATCATTAGAAAATATTACCAAAAATGTTTTTTAATAAGCGTCATGGATATTTATACAGTTAAACCTCTACAGATGAATAAACTATTTTTATCTAATATGGGCCATCTTTATTGTAATTTTAAACTGATAATCTATTAAAAAATGCGCTCTGCTAATAACAATCTTAAATTGGCTGGTAGGTTTTCTTATCTTGAGCATCTGAAGAACTATTTAAGAGACAATCAGAAATTTTAGTGATAGGACAGAAAATGTCTGCAGATTAAAGAACATTCTTTATGGGCTCAAGGTGTTGGAAAAATATGTTATTGACTTCCCAAGCCAAGCTTAGCTATATCTATATCGGCAAAAATTATGCTCAATTGTTTCTTGAAAAGGTGACAAAAAAGTTCAAAAATACAACAGTATTTTTTTAAGGTTTTGAGTTGAATTTGAGAGAAGATGAATCCTTTGAAATCAATCAGACAGTCTGTAGAAAAAGTATTAGAAAGATTAGCAAATCTTTGAAAAACCCAATTCTAAAAGTTTTACCGAATCTATCTAATGAAGAAATCAACGAAAGGTTTTCTTGTATAAAGGCTATTGGTGCACTAGCATATTTAATAGTCGGCACTAGGCTAGATATATTATATTATACTTTTGGGGTAACATCGAGAACCTTGGAGAATCCAACCAGAGAAAATGTCAAAATAAAATATTTTTTACGATATCTAAAAAGAAAACTCAACTAATACACTTTTGAATTGTTACAGCGAAACTGATCAAGAAGGTGACATATAAACAATACATCCACTCGAGTTGTACAGTATATTTTTTCTACGACCCAATAACGAAAATTTACAAATAAAAAAAAATATTTTATGTTATTAAGACAAAATAACTAATTTTAAAATAATTTATGACTTTTAATAATTTTTAAAATAAAATAAACGAAAAAAAACTTAATTTAATTTTTTTTTAATTTTTCCCCATCCGAGAATCGAACTCCAATCTTCCGCGGGGAAGGCAAGAACGCTAACCACAGGACCAACTATTCTTTTATTTTTGTTGCTTTAATACTCGTAAATAAATTGACTTCATATAGTTTTATTTAAATTAACAAATTTTCTCACTCATAAAGTTAATTATTAGAAAATTCATTTGTAGAAATTACATTTTTTAAAAGTAAATTCTTAAAAAGTAGATTATTAGAAAGGGAATTCCTAGCAAATAAATATTCAGAAAATAAATTTATAGAAAGAAAACTTTTAGAAAGTAAATTGTTAGAAAGTAAATTGTTAGAAAGTAATTTATTAAAAAGTCAATTATTAAATAGGAAATGTGCAGAAAAACATTTTTAAAAGGTAAATTTTTGAAAGTACATTTTTGAAAGTAAATTTTGGAAAGTAAATTTTTACAAAAGAAATTTTATAAAGAAAATTTTCCGAAAGTACATCTTCATGTACCTAGTAAATATTAGAAAGTACATTTTTAAAGCGAATATACCCAAATTTTTAGGAAGTAAATTTTCAGAAAGTAAAATTTTTGTATAAAATATTTATAAAATAATATATTAAATTATTTTTTATTATTTGAAGGTTTTTGGAGTGATATTTGGGAAAAACATATTTTCTGTTTTATTCCGTAAAGTGCCTTTTCTTCAGTTTCGTGGAGAATTACTTTCCAGGCATTAAAAATGAAGGAAGCAGAAAAACTAAGAGTCTGTGTCACAGAAACAACCACCGACCCTTTCCCTCATGAAAACAACTACTCCTTTAGATAATACCGCAACAGGCAGTTCATTATATCAAAAGATGAATAGCAGAGATTGAATAGTAGTTTGTGCAACAAGAGTGGATATGATGGCCATATCGCACGAAGACGAAATTTGAGCACGACGTTGTAAAAGGAGTGCTCAATCGTCTGAGTGCGATATCGACAATCCATTCAAGTTGTACAGTATATTTCTTCTACGACCCACTATCGAAAATCTACAAACACTAAAAATTATTTTGGGTTTTTAAGATGATATAATTAATTTAAAAATAATTTGTCCTTACTAATTTATAAAATAAAGTAAACAAGAAAATAAATTATTTTATTTTTCTCCATCTCAGATTCGAACTCGAGTCTTCCGTATGACCACAGGACCTTCTACGCGTTTATTTGTTTTGCTTTAATACTCTTAATTAAATTGACTTCATATAGTTTTATTTAAATTAACAAAATATTTATAATTATAGACGAAATAAAAATAAAAATTATATTATTTATCGATTCTACACAAGAATAACTCATTTTAATGTATGTTTAATCACAATAACTAAAAACTATACTGACAATTAGTTTGACAGAATTGTCACTTATTTAAAATTTTAAAAATAATAGCAGTCGGTTGATCAAAATATGAACTGTGATTGGTGGATTTAATTTTTTTCCAGTGTTCTCACTACCTCGAATGGATATGAAATATATTCGTTCAGTTGAAGGCAATAGCATACTTTTTCGCATTGTAATCTGTGCGTAGAAAAGCTAATATCCATGTGGGTGTAGAAAAAATAGTTTTCAACACTCTTACTGTGATTTTCCTTCTAAATTGTTTACATTTGAGAATTATAATTTATTTCCTTCCTTAAATAACTCCTATACAGGTCGAAAGTTAAGTCTTATCCTTATAAATTTAGTTATTTAAAACAAAGGTGAAAAACGCTTGGACCCGTCAATTTTTGTTTTAATTGAGGCATTTTATGACATAAAAAATCTATCTTTTCTTTCATTCTCTCCACGTGACAGCCACCTTTTCATATTTTTTTTAAATAGCTAGAGGATCGTGTGACAATTTGTTGGAAAAGGTTTAAAGACTAGATTTCAAAATTGTATCGCAATTATTAATTTAAACCAAACCGCGTCAGTTATAAGGAATTACTTTTATCAGTTTCACATTATACGGACTCTTTTAAATATTAAGTTATTGTCTAGTTTTTGTCAAATGTCAGTTAGTAAATTTTGAGCATATTCTGTAATAATTTCTAGTTCATTATGGTTATAATTTTTTATAACCATAATACTTTTATATTTGTTCATTTTGTTTTATTTGAAATAATTGCATAAATACACTTTTGAATTTTGATATTCAAAGCCTTTCCAACAAAGTATCACACGACCTCTCTTACTAAAAATAATGAAACAATATTCTGATAAAAGTAAAACAATAAACGAAAAATAAAGTCTATGACAACGTGATGTCACATTATAAGTTAAAACGGGATAAACTTATCATTTTACTTTGTAAATTATTTTAAATAAAAATAATAAATTAACATTTTTAATGCCAAATGCACCTGACTATAATGTGCAGATGATTTAAAACTAATTGTAAAATTATTTGTTGTAAAATTCTTATTCTTTTTTCAGCAGGTGTACGTATTTTTATATTAAAATACGAGACATATTTATTGCTATTGCGACGTAAACAATTTTGTACTTGATAGAATTCCGCAATCGGCCCTATTTATCTGGCGGAATTCCGATTGAAAACACCTGAGAAACGTCACAATTAACTTAAGTAAAAAGTCGCAGATCTTAAGCCGGCTCAAGAAAAATATGAATTCCAAATAAAAAAGAGGCAAAAAGATATCGTGCGACAAGGTCGAGATAGCGATCTTTTACATCGATATTGCAACAGATCGTAACTTACTTTTAACACACTGAAGTAAAAAGAATAAATGACATTTATATTAAGAGAGTGTTTTGAGACACGCTGAGATTTTCTCGGGATTATTTGTCGCAATTTAACGAACACAGTAAACAAAAAGGGTCGATTAGTAGGGAATATAAATTTTGTATTTTTATTATTACAGGTACTTTATATATTTTTTATTTAAAACTTTCTTCTCATATGAATTTGGCTTCAGACAAAACCATTCTATAACAGACCAAGTGCACAGAATTACAGATCCCTACTATTGAAAAGGATTGTTCCACAAGCTATAAACACTTATTACAATATTAAGACATACTAAAATTATAATTAAACATGAAGGAGCATATTCTGAATTAAAGGAAAACACGGTAGGAATACCACAGGGTAGTATAATGGATCATGAACTTTATACACTAATGACATGTCTATAAATTTGAACACGATCCAATAGCCATATTGGAGGGCGTCATTGCAATAGTAGCAACAGAAATCACGAAGAAGCTAACCCAAAAATTTAAATATGTATTAACTAAATCCATGTCTGGAATAAAAGGTGGCGCATCAAATTGAACTAAAACAAGTTAATTCACGTCAACCTTAAAAACAAACGGAAGCAACATATTTTAATCAGAATAAAAGAGACTGTTGGATGATTCAGCAAAATACCTGGGTATAACTCTAGACTAGAGACTCTAGAGGCTACGCTAAATTAGGGTGACCATGGAATAGGTTTTAAAATAAAGATTGCAATCCATATAAACACAACTACTCTGACATAACATTAACCCACGTCACAGGTAACTATGACTGGTAAAATGCAAGCTTTTTAAACTAATTGAAGGTGTAGTCCAGATATGATTTCGAGAACAGTAAATATCAAAAAACTAAAAAAATTGTTGACTCTACGCCAAGGGAGGACATATTTCCTATTAAAACAATTTTACTTTATTATTTTTCTTTTTTTCTTGATTTGTATTCAATAAATTATTTCTTCAAATTATCACTTGTGCTAAAAACCATTGACAATGACAGACTGACAGTCAAAACATCGACAAATGATATTAGAACTACGTTTAGACTAGTGCATGATGGAAACTGCCAAATTTCAGAGGGTTTATTATTTTTATTAAAAAAAAATAATATAATTTATACATTTTTGTTCGAACATAGTTGTCAACTAAATAAAAATACTCAATGAAAGAATAGAATCTTTAATCAATATTGTTAGATAAATACAAGTACGAGTAGCTTCGACTTCACAGGGCCATCCTAAGAAGAAAAAGAAATTATTTTGTATAAATTGAAGAATAATATGGATACATATTGTAGTAACGTTGATATTCTCGAAGAGAAAAAATATGAAGGAACAAGTGAAGCAACTCCAACAAGTTTAACAAATTGGTTGTGAATTATAAATTAGAAGAGGTCAAGGAGGAACAAGTGTTGGAACCGAAGAAGTAGAAGCAGAAGAATTAGAAGATAAAAATCTCTAATCGAAAGGATTTGTAAACAAATGGAGACTCTCTTGTGGTTGGATGGAGAAAAAAGGCTATACAATTTATCTAACAACATTAAATTGTAAGATGATATGAATAATAATAAATAATTATATTTAGATATAAATAATTGATAATTGATAATTTTTAAACAAATTAGTACATTAACCAAACAATACAATTTTGTATTTCAATTTCAGATGAAATTTGAACATAATTCTCGTACATTTAAAATAGCAATAAATAAATAAATAAATTCTTTATTGTCCAACAGATATAACATCCAAAGATAGGACAAAATAGAACATTAATAGATTTTTAAGAGTAAATATTGATAAGTACTAAGATAGTAATAAATAACAAAATATATATAAAGCTGAAAAAAAAATTAAAATAGAAATAAAAATTATAAATTGGTTTGACTCTGCGCAAAACATGTGCAAGTTTTTCAAAAAACATATATATCACAATTCAGAGATAGATGCTAAGATAGTAATAAATAATAATAACAAATTAAATATAAAGCTTAAAGTAAAAATTAAATTATAAATTGAGATTGACTATGCGCAAATCATGTGCAAGTTTTTAAAAAATATATCACAATTCAAAATAACAAAAAATTTTGGCACATAATATGTATTGATGATTTCATTAGCAGGATAGTTCTCATAATAGGAAGAGAAAACGTGTTCGTGCATTTTGTCGTGTTACTAAAAAGTAAATTCCTTTTAGTAGAATAAAAAAATCAATTATAATATGAAGTATTTTATAAATAGTAGAAATTGACATTAATGTTCGTCTATTTTCAAGGGGTTGTACATTATTTCTATTACGCAACACATTTTCATCAAATCCGTGGAAGGGATAGATGCCCCTAACGTTGTAATTTAAAAACTTTAAAAATTTGCGTTGCACTTGTCCAATGCTGTTCTTCTGCAACTCTGTCTTCGGATACCAAATCAAGAAGCATATTCCAACTTGTAACGAACTATTGAAAAGTACAGTGACTTTAAGGCAGCTTCAGTTCTAAACTTTTGACGATTACGAAATAAAAATCCTAACATTTTATTTGCAGCTTTAATTATAGTATTAACATGAACATTAAAAGTTAGCTCCGAATCAAATATAATACCTAGATCTTTAGTTTGATCACACCTGACTAGTTCTTCATTATTAATGGTATAGTTAAAATTTGTTATGTTGATTTTTCTGCTAAAACTTATAGCTTTGCATTTTCGTATGTTGAGAAACAATTTATTGCGCATACACTAATCATATAAATTATTTAATTGTTCTTGAAGGAATAAACAATCATGTATATCATAAATTTTAAGAAATACTTTTAAATCATCTGCAAATAACAATTTGGAACAAGCGATATAATCAGTGACATCATTGATGAAATACAAGAAAATTAGAGGACCCATATTGGACCCTTGAGGAACTCCTGAGGTAGCACAGAATAAATTTGATGAAAATCTATTATAAGAAACAAATTGTTGTCAATAAGTATGAGAGAAAAAATGTTTTCATTGCTGATAAAAATCCAAATTGACCTAACTTTCGGGTCGATTTTATCGAAAGCTTTTTCGAAATCTGTTACCATTACATCTACTTGACCACAATTATCTGAAGTCTCATGTAAAAACTGAGAAAAATATGATAAATTAGAAACAATGAAACGATTTTCCATAAAACCATGCTGATGTACCGATATTAAACATTTAGTTTAATGGTAAATTTTATTATAAATGCAAATTTCGAAATTTAAAACTGAAATAGGCCGATAATAATTATTAAATAGAAATGGATCTCCTGACTTGAGAATTGGACATACACAATCTAAACCTCTAATTACCTCTCAATTATTCCAAATTTTTCAATATAAAATAGTCAATTCATATTTTTTTTTCTGTCAAAAGATTACGCAGGTACCAAAATTCGTATTATATGTTGAATATATTTGTATTCCGAACTTTTGTGCACAGTGAGTATAACCGAAAGTTATAAATTATCCATTGTTTTTGGGAACCGGAATCCCACATTTGTCAAGTTTACGAAAAATCCAGTCGTCCTTGCGGAGGCCATGTTAAACTTCAATGCAAATGTTTTCGGTGGCATTACAAAATTACAGTCTGTCATGCGGATTTTCGATTGGATTTTGTTTAACTGCGTTGTGCATCCTCATTGTTTTCATTTCGGATCTTTTTTTATTTATTTTTGTTTTTTTAGTTTATTTTTTTAACGATTTGTTCTGCGATGACTCGGGAGTGAATGGCAATGAACTGAGACAGAATAGACTTATTATACGGCAAATACATTTTGGAATCGTTAAATATCAAACATAAAAACTGTTAAATATATATTTATCTACAACTGTCATGTAATAATACTGAATTGGCACTTATTTAAATTTTGTAATGACGTATATTACCGTACTAGTGCGGTAATGAAGCTATTTAAAAAATGGCATTTATTCTCACCAAAACTGAATAGCTCCACTGTCTCGAGTTTGACATTGACGTAAAAGTATAATGCAAAGTGGCGGACACTTTAGCATCGTCATAGCAGCTTCTCTTTATTCATTCTCAATGGTACAATATGTCATTTGATTGTAAATATATACCAAATCAAAGATTTTCCTCCGGTCTTCGCACCCATAAGCATTTTTGACCAGCTCATTTTAATTTTAAGTTATTCTACAGCTTTTTCGTATCTCGCTCAAGAGCGATAAAAGTGGCACAACTAAAAAATAAACGTTATGAAGAAAAATCAGTTTTAATATTTTAACTATTTCAATGAGCTTGGCTGTGATCACAGTGAGTTTTTGGGTACCACATTTTTAAGTTAATTTTGTGGTTTCAAAAAAGGTGATATTTGAAAGATATGCCACTATTGTTGAACACAAGTGTCACAGTTTATATAACAATAGAGCTGTTAACTATTCTGGCACATTTAGCGAAATTGATCAAAAATGGAAAGTATATAGTGCCATAACACAAAATATGCCACTAATGCTTGAACAAAGCGTTGCTATCTACTTATTTGTACCGCTACTGCTCACACACGACGATTCAAATCTAACACAGAGACATTAATTTATGTTCAGAGGCATATTAAAAATATGCCATTATTGATTCATGTGGCCGGAATATATGTTATGCCATGATGCTACATTCGTCATATCGGGGAAACAGTTTCAACCATTTTTATGCCAGTTTTGTTTGGTAAAACTGTAACGAATTTTATATATAATGCAAGTATTTCATGGAAATTTGCATTTTTTGAGATATGCCACTATTGCTGCCGGTGAGCGATCTATTAGGTTACTTTAACCTGTTTTTTTTTGTTTTACTAAAATTAATAAATTAAACTACATTTTTATCGTTTAAATAATAATTTTTGGTCAAGTTTCTCTTAATTAGCGAACATACTATACCGATATTTAAATCAGTTAGTTTATTATAGACATATAACCGCCAAAGAAACGCTCATGGTCTGTATGAATAGATGTAGTTAAAAAAGACCGTGCTGGGGTTCTGCTTAACACCAAAATATTCCAAGGTTATCCTTCAACATCGGTTCACTTTGAGGTCCGAACAAAACGGGCTTTATGTTATGATATCAAAATATGCATCGATATCCATGGATGGTTCGCTTGATTTATTAAGACTGACAAGGGGGTATATTAAGACCATTCTAAAATTTGTCTTCAGGGAACAAATAGCGATCTTGAATATTTATAAAAAAAAATATTACCGCGATATCTTCACTTGGTCTTTTTTTCCAACCGTTTCGCGACCATGATAAATTTCTTAATGGTTTGAAGTATTCGAAATGTCATAAGAAATTTTATAGCTGGACTGGCTTGTCGCCGCAGGGTCGTATCTGGCCCATTACACAAATTTTCATATGTAAATATATCAATACCCTAATTTGCAATTTCGAATCTGCAATCTTAATAGGATGGCTATAAAAATGTTAAAATTATTTTTTTTTATGTTATTTAGTTTATTGAAGTTACACCGAGCTCTTCAAATTTTTGGATATTTTTTTATCTACAATATAACAGATATTTTTATAAAAATGCTTGCTTATTTATAAGTCGAGAGACAGGGAAATATTAAATTTTAAATAATCTTTATAAAATTGTGCTGTAATTGGGGTCAGCTACTCAAAATTTTTAATGGAAAATGCTTCCCATTACAACTAGAGTCATAAGTAATTTGTATTCTCATTAATTTCCTCTACGGGCCAACCACCTCCTTAATTTTCATAAGTAGTAACAGAGGTCGGGTGGTATTTCTTTTGGATTTGGGCTTGAAACACGAAATTCAAAAATGAATCAAAATTACTTTAAAAAATGAGAGGGTGGTTGCTACATGAAAGATATTAAAGTTAAAGGGGAGGCAGAATGTTTTTACAAAATCTTTCTTGATTAAAATAAAAAATGACAGATCTGAGTGCGTTTCAGGCTTTATTTCTATTAACGGAGTTTTAATATAGCACCACCAAAGACACTTGTAACCGTGAATAAACGGCGACTTTTCCGTACCCAATTTATTATGGAAAAGTTGCAATTTTCCTCACTAGTGCTATTAGTAAATTACAATCTTATAACTACAGTAAGAAAAAACATGTGACTGAATATAGGGATGGAACTAGATGGAATAGCGAAAAAATAATGGACATAGAAAGGCCTACAAGGAAATAGGTTGACCAAATTCAAGGGATCAAAATATAAAAAAGGAAAGTTTGATGAAGTCTCTAGACAGGAAGAGAACAAGTGGAAGAAATGGGTATAGAAATAGAATGGATTGGAAAAAGAATATGAGAAAGAAAAAACAATATCTTTTACAACAGTACATTAATCTGTTTAAGTGTATGTCTTTTCGCTATTAAGTATGAAAGGTATGATGAGAGGTTCCATGACAAAATAGCGCTGACAAAATAGTATAAGCTCAAAATAGCGCGAGACAAAACAATATAGTTAACCAAATTTTTATACTGATGTAAATACAATGGCGTAAAAATATTAAAAAGAAAGAAGTATTTTCTAATTGAATTTTTTTATTTTTTTATTTTTTTAAAGTAGTAGAAAAAGTAACGTTATTACATCATGCAGAAATTACCTTTTTCTACACCCACATGGATATTAGCTTATCTACGCACAGATTACAAAACGAAAAAGTATGCTATTGCTTTCAACTGAACGAATATAATTCATATCCATTCTAGGTAGTGAGGACACTGCAAAAAAATGAAATCTACCAATCACAGTTCATATTTTGATTAACCGAGAGCTACTATTTTTAAAATTTGAAATAAGTGACAATTCTGTTAAACTAAGTGTCAGTATATTTTTTAGTTATTAAGAATAAACATACATTAAATTCTTGTGACGAATCGATAAATAATAGAACTTATAGTTTTATTTCTTCTATAATTATAAATAATTTGTTAATTTAAATAAAACTGTATGAAGTCGATTTAATTACGAGTATTAAAACAAAAAAAAATAAACGCGTAGATGGTCCTGTGGTCAGGGTTCTTGCCTTCCATACGGAAGAGTCGAGTTGAAATCTCAGATGGAGAAAAATGAAATGAATTTTTTTTTCTTTTTTTTTTCTTGTTTATTTTATTTTATAAATTAGTAAAAGTCATAAATTATTTTTAAACTAATTATTTTATCTTAAATATTTTTAATATTTGTAGATTTTCGTTAGTGGGTCGTAGAAAGAATATACTGTATAACTCGAGTGAATTGTCCATATCGCACTTGGACGGTTGAGCATTTCGCCTACGGCATCGTGCTCAAATTTCGTCTTCGTGCGATATGGCCATAATATCCACTCTTGTTGCACAAACTACTACAGAAAGACACTTTTGCATGTGTTAAGAACAACAGAAGCGCCAGGAAAATAAGAAGTAAATAACACGAACATATTTTTCTTCTATTCAAATAAAACAAACGAACATTAATTCTACGAATATACCAAAACATTCTTAACGCCAAAGTAACTTCTCCAAAAATGCAAAAAAAATGCTATTTCTTCTCCGCGTTATAATTTGTCCAAAAATATCTTATAAAAGATATTTACTTTTCTGTTTTAGTGCGGGAAAATAAGTGAAAGACATCACTTTTCCGCTTTACTGCGGGAAGTACATTTTTCTAAACTGAAATGCGTGTGAAAAAGTGGCATTATCCGCACAATAACAATATAGGATAATTTAGGGTAAATACACCATTTCCGTACATTTTTATTAAATGTTAAGTATAATTTAACAACCTGGCAGTTCATACCTCATTTAAGTGCCTGAAGTGAAAATGTTGATTTTTCTTCACATATATAACCACCTAAAGGCATAATATAGTAGTATCTAATGCACCTTCAAACAGACTTCACAAAACATACCCACACTCCAGCCTTGACTTGACAAAATACAAATATAAAATATCTTATACTATACTTACTTTTAGGTATGAAGCTCATATTCCTAAATTAAATCAAAATATTTATCGTTGATATCGATTTAAATCAATTATTCCAATAAATATTTATTGAAATAAGTCCACGGTCGGAACCATGTGGTAAACTTGATTGGAGCAATTTTTTTTATTTAACCCACAATACTTCTATACTGCTAGCGACGACGTGTGAAAGACTGCCTAGAAGACCTGGCAGAGCTAAGTAAAGGTGACCCTAGATTGGATGCCAGGTCACGAGAAATATGATAGGTCCCGAAGACTTCTATGCAGTTGCTAAGGCAGTGTGAAAGGCATCCATAAAACAATAGATACACAAAGAGTCTCGGGAATGGTGGAACAACTATCCAAGACTGAGACAGGCCAAACAGTTTATCAAGAAACCATCGCCCAAGTTCACAAAATATCAAAAACGTCAAATCGTTAGGATAACAATAGGTCTTCTTACCAGACACTACGGCCTAAAAAGATTAATTCATCCAGGACAAGAAGCAACTTTGTGAAGGTTCTGTGAAGAAGAAGAGGACACTTCAATCCACGTCTTGTGCCAGTGTGAAGCACTGGCTAGATTGAGGTTTCTAACATTAGGTGAAGAAAATTCAAATGCGGGAGCCACTGTCAAACCTACTAAGTCTAACGAAAAAGACCAAGATAGATGACGAAATGGAGTCCCACAATAGATCTGAACAGGTCGCGTTGGACAAGGATAAATAATGTCCAATTCTTTTTAAATCTTATCTAATACTACTAGCGGCTTAAGTTTGTAGGTGTTATCAGTGGTTTTCAAATATCAGTATGTGCAATGCATGTCTAAGAAGTTTTAGAAAAAAGTAATGTTAAAAAAAATGATAAAATGTTTAATTTATTTTTTATTTTAATAACATGACTAAATAACTACGTTAATTCTTATTTCTACTAAATATTCACATGACAGATAATGGTCCATTCTCTTCTATAGCACGTAATATGGTCCTTACATGTGCTATCAGTCTTTGGACGGTATCGATGTCGACTTCCCGGATTTTCTAGTATATTCTGCGCCTTAAATGTTCCTCATTTTGGGCTTCCCAACCTCCATCGTACACTTTTCTGCTTACTATAGACCAAAAATCTTCAATGGGTCTTGCCTGGCAATAAAAGTGATGCCATTTGCAGCTAACCAGTCTGCCCTGTCGTTTTTCTGGCGTAGTGAGACGACGCTAAATCAAGTCAGAATATTATATGGTCGTTGTGATGATGAGTATCAATCAAATTCCGTAACTTTGTAAGACATCTACCGATTTAAATGTCAGCATTGTTAGCTTCACCACGAACACGTCCAACATACGGCTGTGAAACACCATTATTCGATATGGCGCACCGCACCAAGATTTTGTCCTCAAACTTATGTTTGCCTTTAAATTTCACAATATCTGGAGCATTTTGTACAGTATCTGTATAGAACCCATCATTACATTTGATCTCAGAATAAAAATAACTTTATCAGGAAAATGAACACGTCTCAAAGCACGGCAACATCTCGGAATTCTTTCCAACTGATTGTTGCTATATTTTGGTGCCTTCCTTCATTTTCAATACTGAATACCATTTCTGGAGAATGTTCTATAAACAGTGGCTTTTGAAACATGAACTCTTCGACCTAACTTTCGCATTGACATTCCAATATTTTTCTTTGCTGCTTCAATTAATCTTCGTTCATTTGCTCGAGTCAAAACTTTGAGACGTCCATTTTTTGATAAATTTGTGCAAGGTATACCCTCCTAGCATTGTTTTATTGTCTAGTAGATTGTCCAAACAGATATATTTATACAATTTGACAATATCACGTACTCGTCCAACCAACTGATAAATACCTTTACGAAAATCCAGCTTGTACGACATCTTAAATATTTTAACATAAATGACATATTAAACTTCAAACACTTTGATGCTATTTGTTTCCAATCTGATAAGACGTTACTTACTGTAGTTGCATTTTATTGTAAATATTTCCTAAAACTTTTAACGTTATTAACGATTATTATTATTATTATAAAGAAATAGCTTTGAAGATAATTACACCCAGAAAGCCAATATTTCCTAATAAACTAGCTTCCTTCAGCCGCCAATTGAAAAGGTATTCTTGTTGCGGAGATACCTCACTGCTCTGTGCTCATTTATACTATCCTCCACTAACCATTAAGATTCCATTCAAGAAATAAGAAATTATTTATTCTTTACGCTTTAAGAAGGCTTCCGATAATATTCATCTATACAGAGATATATTTACCTAATTTCAATCTATCACTTAATTTACTAATTAATTTCATTATTTTAAACGTAGTCACAAAGCCCCGCCAAATTTATTAAAAGCCGATTCTGGTTCATCTTCCTCTCTGGAGGCAGGTGTCCATAACTGGTACCTTCTCAATTATGTATAATTGTACGGTATCACAACATTCAGCTCCAGGGAGGCGAAAATTTTGGCTTTCCTTTTTGGCACCTCTTGATTGGACAATTAAAGTGCGAATATTCTTTCGTGATATATTAGGACTATTAAAAGTTTTTTTTATACCAAAAAGCAATGAAAATACAAATAGTTAAATTTAAATTTTAAAAAATGTGACATCAGTAGTAAATACTATCCCTTAAAGATCCAATTTAAAACCTTTACATTTGTTATAGTATTTAACGATTAATTTACAAAGTATGTTGTTAAGGAATGAGAACTACATGGAAAAAATGTAGGAGAAATTTCTATAATTATAAATTTTTCTCTAAAAATAAAAAAAAAGGAAGGGATAGGTACAATGTGGTTAGAAAAATAATACCTATAAATAAAGCTTTAGAACAATAATTTAAATATAAATTTAATAAAATATACCTTTTTGGATCATAATTCCTCATATTCAACATCAAATAAATTTTGTAGATTAAAATTATTTATTAATATAAAACCATATGTACATCTCTGAAAGCTTTGACTTTGTTTTTGTTTACCAAAAGTCATTTATTTCGACAGTTTTGGTTGTTATCTTTTTCTTTTGGGATTTTGGAATTGAAGCATGTGCTTTTAATCCCGATTTTTCGTCTTTTATTTAAATCTAAATTATTCATAAATTATATATAATAATAACAATAATAATAAAAAACAGTTTATTTACCATAAAAAATACACTTTTTTAATAAAAAACAAATATAGGTATATAAACGAAAAATATCCCAAAAATATTATAATAAACATTTTTCCTACGACCACTTAGGAAAGTGACACATATCACACTATATAGACCTATGGAAAGTGCCCTATATCACACGCGTATGAATAAGAATTTACTTTCCACCCAAGTGAGAATATGCTACTTTCCGCAGTAGCTGTCAGAAAATGTCAAACACATAATTTCTATTTTGATCTATGTAATGTCCATATTAATACTAAAATCGATATGATTGTTAAATTATTGTAAATTAGATCCTAGATATTTATCTTTAACAATTATTTTTAAAATAATTTTAAAATAACTAAGATATATTTGCTTTTTATTCTGGTTAAACACATAAGCGATTAGATCAATCAATTACCGTAAGGCCTGTTAGCTCAGTTGGTTAGAGCATCAACTTTACAATTTGAGACCTTCCAACGACCGCGATCGAATCCTGGCTGTGCCAGAATTTTTTTTTTAATTTTTTTTTTCATTTTTTTTTTATTTGTTTAGAAATTATGAAAATTTAATAAATACGATTATTGTTGATTATTTTTTTAAATACATTTTAATTATTATAATAATCTGGTTTTACATTTTTTGATGAAATTATTTTGTGGTCGTAGGAAAAATATTGTACATCACTTGTGTGAAAAGTGATTTTCCACACTAGTGTGATAGTCGCACTCGGCTTACGCCTCGTGCGACAATATTTCCCACTCGTGTGAAAAATGTCACTTTCCACACTCGTAATGTAATATACTATATCTGGACAGCAAGACAATGGAAATAATAATAATTAAGAAATACGTTAGTTAAATTTTTAGTATTATTTTTTTTTGTTTTTGTGTTCTTTTGTGTTTTTTGTTTTTGCTCTCTTGGATTAGGCTTTCTTAGAAATACATTTTTGTATTTTCTTCAGGAAATCTACGTGACAGTCATTTATACATTCCCGTCCAATTATTCCATAAATGATTTGTGACTGAATTAATTAAAAATATACTGTATTTAAATGGTAAATATCCAAAAAACTTTCCTTCTATTCATATATATGAGCTTATCACAGAATCATTAGAATCATCTACTGAAATTTGATGCACAATACACAATTTATTCTTACAATTTTCTCGAACTTTCATTGCTTATAATATAAACATATAATAGCTATTTATGAAACCAGTTGCGAAATGCCTTATTTTATGTAAGTAGCGAATATATACGGGACAAGCAGGGCGATATAAGCCATAATTGAGTAAGTTATATAAAATTAAAACAGAGTAAATAGAAGAGCTGGAAGTGGCAGGTACGATTTATATCTACACCTAAGGTTCTAAAACAAAACATGGCTTAAAATTGTGGTTGTTAACTGCACTCACCGACTTAAAATTCGATCCATTCAAAATAATGATTTATTTAAAAATGCTCCAACTTTCAAATGCGGAGGCTGATTTATTTGAAGTTTTTAGCAACTTTTAGATAAAATACTGTAGTTTTAAGATTATTATTCTGACATCTAAAAGTAATTTAGTACTCGCTGCATATACAGGGGAGAAGAGAAAACATTTTTTCCTCTACTTTTGACACACCCTGTAGGTTAATTCTACTAGTAGATCTGCACACAATTAACTTTATTAAGAAGACAGATTTGTTTCCAACACTTTGTTTTTTTATTTACCCCGATATCCTAATTTGTTTGTGAAATGTGACGGTTTAAAGAAAATGCTACAAAATAAGTAGAGTGCTGTGGCCAATTCACAATATGACAACTGTCAAATATTCGTTACTTGGCAATTGCAGTTTAATTATCAGCAGAACAAATATTCATTATAAGCATAACATCATGGTTTTAACGCCTACTGATACAGCACGAGCAGTTGCTCTGGTACAAGACGGTAGGTCTCAGTATTATGCTTCTAGAATATTAGGTGTTACAAGGTGTAGCGTCCAGAGAGCTGTACAACGTTTCAATGAAACTGGTCGTTTTTCGAGACGAAGAGGATCTGGCAGACGACGTTCTACAAATGTTCGAGATGATCGAAATCTTTAGAAGAAATACGTCAAGTAGCTGTTAACGAAATAATGATTCGAAGGCGATTACGAGAACATGGATTACGCTCCAGAAGACCTGCAACTGGTCCGGAGTTACTTAGGAATCACAGAACAGCACGTATTCGATTTGCCAGGGAGTATCAACATTGGAATGTCGATGACTGGAGTAAGATTTTATTTTCTGACGAGTCAAGGTTTTGTTTACGTTCTCCCGATGGCCGTGAAAGAATATACCGAAGAAGAGGCGAAAGGTTTAACTAAGCAAATTTTTCCACAAGACTCAGTTATGGAGGAGGATCAGTAATGGTTTGAGGCGGCATAAGCCTGGAAGCTCGCACTGATTTAGTCATTGTTGGCGGCGGAGCAATGACTGCTAACCGATATATTCGTGATGTGCTAGATCCACATGTAATTCCATTTGCACCGTTTATAGGAAACGAATTCATGTTTATGCATGATAACGCTCGACCACATATTGCAAAGATTGTATCTCAATATTTGGACGAAACAGAAATTCAAAGGATGAACTGGCCATCACGTAGCCCAGACCTCAATCTAATTGAGCACGTCTGGGACATGATGGGCAGACGAGTTCATAACCGAGTTCCTTCTCCAAGTAATTTAAATTTTTTGAGAGATGCTTTGGTCCGAGAATGGGATCAGATTGACCAGATGGAGATTCGACATCTAATAGAGGGTATGCCACGACGCATTAAGGCAGTTATTCGCGCTCGTGGGGGAAACACCCGTTATTAATTTGTAATAATTATTAGTTTATTTGTTGTTCGATTTGTTTATAAAATTTTGTATTACTCTACTAAAACTGAATAAAAAAATTAGGAATGTTACATTTTCTTTAAACCGTCACATTTCACAAACAAATTAAGATATCGGGGTAAATAAAAAAACAGAATGTTGGAAACAAATCAGTCTTCTTGATAAAGTTAATTGTGTGCAGATCTACTAGCAGAATTAACCTACAGGGTGTGTCAAAAGTAGAGGAAAAATTGTTTGTTTGCTTTTCTCCCCTGTATATCCGGCGAAATTACTTTTAGATGTCCGAATAATAATCTTAAAACTACAGTATTTTATCTAAAAGTCTAAAAATCTTCAAATAAATCAGCCTCCGCTTTTGAAAGTTAGAGCATTTTTAAATAAATCAATATTTTGAATGGATCGAATTTTAAATCGGTGAGTGTACATCAAATCTGTAGGCTAGCTCACGAGTTAGGAAGTGCCTATCAACCTGGCAGGATGCACAGTGGACCTCGTGAGGCCTAATTGCCGTGGAGTATCCCACATGCCACCCGTTACAGAGGCAGACCTAAGAGTGTAAAATAAACTAAAAAAAAATTAATTATCGTTTCTTTCGGTTTTATAAGTTTCTGTATCATGCATTAGTAGAGCCAATTTTGCAATATCCAATTGTGGGTGGAAAGAAGAATTTTCTAAATTCAATGGAAGCGAATTATTTTTACACCAGTTTGCTATATTATTTAAATATTTTTGGAGAACTTTTAGACATTCATTGAACGAATTTCCACTAATAATTTTAAATCATCTGCATATTTAATTTTTTTATATGTTAATATCAGAAATTAGTGAATAGAAGGGGACCCAAAATTGATTCCTGCGGAACTTTTTTCTGATCTTTTAGCATGACACATATACTGCTTTGTAAACAAGAAGGGATGTAGAGTAATAATATTTTTGTAGAGAAAATTACTAGTATTTATATAAATTTAAACAGAAGTTAGTAATAGTAATTACGACAATTTATAATATATAAATTTCTACTTCTACAAGCTATATACTAAACATTGTGGTTTTCCTTCCTCTTGTTGTGATTTTTATCCTACATTTCAATTGCTGCAAATATGAATATTTTGGAAACTATAAATCATAGTAAATTTTGCTAGGTGCACTATAGGTGCAATATAGTGGTAAAATGTTATAGTCACATTTTTCCTTGCAATAAATATATTTTAATTCGACTTACCTCTACAAGATTGATGTGCTGCAGTTGTCAAATAATCTTGTTTACTAGATATATTTCTTTGATTTATTGCTGTTGAATTACTATATATAACTAAAAAGTATGGTTTATGCAGACTTGAAGCACTTAAAAAATTCCACAATAAAAAAAACACTATTAATTGAATTGTAATTTATCGATATTTCATATAAGTATTTATAAAAATATCACCAACGCATTAAACCCCAGACCGTTTTACAAGTAATAAATTAAATAAAAAAAATGTTCGCGTTAATTAAGAAATAAATAATATAATTGAATAATTGAAATATAGAACAATCTTTCGCAATAGCATTTATCTCAAGTATAGAATTATCGGCCTACGTGAAATATTTTCAAATAGAGGTGGTTTGGTATTTGAAGTCTTGCAAAAAGCAGTCGCATGTCGTTCCCGGGAATTTATTATTAATTATTCATGTACACAGTGGTGTAACAGTAGTCACTGCCTGCTCGCCATTGTTGGTTTTCATAACACTGAGGCGCCTTATAATTCTTTCTTTGTCTCTGGCATTGATCTGAATATTATAAATCAGATCTATGGTCTCTAGTCAAATCAGTTTGTTGTTCACGCTGTGGATTGAGTTCAGGTCCTTTCTTAATATTTCTTCTCTTTTGTGGTAGAAAGTTGAACTATTGCTACTTTAAAATTGACAGACAGCTACACATGCGTATTTAAATATTTTTCACGTTCACTGTTACGGTTCAAAATCCATATGAATGTACTGGGATGCTTTTGCCACAAAAATAATATATATAGTATTGACATTTAACTTTTAATTTACTTTAATTTATTATTTAAGTATAATAGGAATAAAATCTATTAAAAGATCACTCCGTATACTCCGTTTTGGGTAGAAGTTTAATAGGGGATCCATTTCTCATGTTCAGTGAGTTAACTAGAATGAAAAAATACCTTTTATAAGTCCATTGTCAAATTGGAAATTGTAGAAGTTTAACCTTTTATCAAGTATTTCTTTCTTGTTTTGAAGATTCGTTCTGGTCCTCTGTAGATATATTTTCCATTGTTTTGTTAATTAATTTGTAGTTAGGTTCTAGAAGTCTAACAGAAAATAGAAACGATTTGAATTAGATGAATGGTTTCAGGTTTATTTTCTTTTGTTTATTTACATTTATTCTGATATTATGTCATTCACTTTTGACAGCTGTTTTATATTTTTGAAAATTCAATAATTAAAACCCCAGATAATCTGGAAATTCTTGGAATTAGGTTTGTGAGAAATTGGCTATGTATATATTTTTATGTTACCTGACATGATTTAATATCATTTCCTGTGGAGGTCACTTTAACTTGTTTTATGCATATCCTGCTATCATTACTTTTCTGGTACACCTTCAAGTAGCATGTGCTTTTGAGGAAATTTTTTAAAGGATTCATGTGCTAGAAAAGGAATCAATTGAAAACATAATTACTTATACCGTTGGTTGTTAACTTAAGTAAACTCGTAAGAGGATTTGGTTTTCAATAAACTAAATAACTCACATCAAATAAGGCCACATTTCATCTTCAGGTAACGTAAAATCCTAAACCACCACTTATTTTCATTTCCTAATATTCGATTTTATAACTAAACTAGTATTTTATATATTTCAGGCCTTTTCCCTTTCTCCTTTTTCTTTTCTTTCTTAACTTACGCTTTTCGCTTGCCATTTCGTATTCTGGTGGTGGATCTTATTCATATATCTGGACATTACTTTGAGACGAGTTAGTTTTATTTGTGGAATCAACTGTTTGATACTACTACTAGATACCCAGTTACCATTTACATCCCTGGAGGTAACCTCGTTTACCGCAGTTATCTAAAATAGAACCTAAATCATACAACGGAAGTCAATAAGACATAGGCTTACCATTTGAGGCCAAGATACTGATAGGACGACACAAACACCGTCGGAATAAGACGAATCAAACATTGACATACGTTTGTATTACCTAATTTGACACCCAGGTAAAACAATTTTAATTTATTAAAATAACGCGAGTTAAACACTTCTAGGATTGAACCTAGCAGGACATTTCCCACCCTCAGTGGTCAGGGATATCCTGTAAATAAATTGTACATATTATTATTTTTATATAACAAGATTGACTTGTATATTTGTATATATTTACTGTAAACCACCCGGATAGATATCTATTTAATTGGTACGCCAGCTGTAGATTTCAATACCTATCATTTTGTTTAAAAGATTCGATTAAAACATACATTTTTCTAAAAAAAACACATTTATCTTTTATCATAACCATAAATATACAGTTAGAAATTCGTCTACTTTAATTGATAGAACTGGCCTGCACCCAAGTAAGGATAATAGGCAAGTCTAGGTAAACTGCCTCGTAACACAATACCTACGACCCTCTCTTTGACTGAGCAGTGAGATAATTAATTTTCCCCATATATTGTTTTGCTCTGTACGTCATAGCATCACGTCTACGCACATGCGTACGTAACCTTACGAATTCTGCACGTACCGAAAACAAAATAATCGATTTTTTTAAAATTGGAAAAGAAGAAATCCTTCAACTCAACTTATTGAAGCCGATTAAACTTACAAATGGTGACAAATTAACACCCTTAGAAAAAGTAAATTATATCAATGACTATTTTATTAATGTAAATAAAAATAATATTGTACCTAACTATACTATGAGTATTGATAAACATCATAAAAGTTTTTTTCTTTTTCCAACAACTCCTAGTGAAATCAGCACACTATAATCAAAAAAACTACTTCTAAACCCACTGAAGGTATTGACGAAATAAATGATAACATTCTGTTATCGGTTGCTCATTGTAGTGCTGAACCCATATCACATTTGATTAATGAATCCTTTGTTTCGGGATTATTTCTAAATATGAAGGAATCTAAAGGAATTCCTGTTTATAAAAATAAGGGATCTGCATCTAATATAGAAAATTATCGTTTAATCTGTATATCTAGTCAAATAACGAAAATATTCGAGTCAGAATATTTTATTAGACTCGCTAATTACCTTGAAAGTTTTAATATGTTGCCAGATACTCAAAATGGATTTAGAAAAAATAAGTCAACATCTACTGCAATTGCAGCTTGCCTAGAGTTTATATATCAAGCACTCAATGATAAAAAACATATTTTGGGACTCTTCTATGACCTTAGCCGTGCATTTGATATGGTGGATCATAATCTTTTATTATTGAAGATGAATGGGTTAGGAATACGAGGGAAACCTTATGAATGGATACAGTCTTACTTAATAAATCGAACTCAAGTAATTGTAACAAATAGTCTAAAATCTGATCCTCTTCCATGTAGAATAGGAGTTCCCCAAGGTTCAATTTTGGGTCCACTTCTTTTTATAGTTTTTATAAGTGATATAAGTAATTTTTGTTTAAGCTCTCAACAAATAGTTCAATACGCCGATGATACCAATATTGTAATGGCAGATGATCAAATTGAACAGGTCAATCAAAGTAGAGTTTAACCAGTATTGTAAAGATAACGGTCTGGCATTAAATGTAACAAAAACAAACTTCATGCAATTTCTACCCAAAAACATATTACCAGATTACGAACCCTACTTGCACGTTGACGGAAAAACTATTCAAAGCGTTGATGACATAAAATTTTTTAGGAATAATATTAGATCTCAAATTAAATTGGGAAGCTCATATAAAAATGGTTACTTCAAAATTAAGTACTTGTTGTTATTTCATCAAACATTTAAGGGAGACACTATCTTTTGATGCTTTAAAACTATACTATTTTGGTTTGGTTCATTCAACTCTACAATATGGGTTAATATTTTGGAGTTCTTCACCATACTTTAAAAGAGCTTTTGTATCTCAAAAGAAGGTTCTCAGAGCCATGTATAAGGTGACATCAACAACATCATGTAAAGAACTTTTCAAGAAAACGCAAATTTTAACACTACCTTCCCTTTTTATATTACAACTAATTTTATATATAAAAGATAATGAGCATATATTTAAGAAAAATAAAGACCTGCACTCACATGATACTAGATTAAAATTTAACATCCATCAACCTTTTTCACGACTACAAATAAGCCAGCAGTCACTAAAATATATTGGGATTAAGTGTTACAATAAGTTCAGTAACATATTAGAAGATACTACAGGTTATCATCAAATTAGTTGTAATGATTTAAGAAAACATCTTAATGATTTTCTTGTAAATAATGTATTTTATAGTATAGAAGATTTTTTGAACTTTTAAACTAATCTTAACATATATATTTTATTTTTTAATGTATTTTACTTTTTTGACTAGTCTGATATGATTTTATATTATGTACCTAGTGTCTTTATATAGTGTATAATTCTCAAAGATGAATAAATTCTATTTCTATTTCGTTTACGTCTGTGCACACACATTTCTCTACTAATTGTATTTCATGCATTGTATTTTTCATTCTATCCAATCATCCTTTCCTCATTCTTTCTCCTTTTCATTTTCTTTCTCTATATAACTTTTCTGTACCTATACCGAATGACAATGAGACCAGAGCCATGTCAATATCTGTTTTATTTATAAATAGATTTGATTTAAATTTGAGACAATCCTACTAGACATAATTTAAAACTGACACTTGTAGTTAAACAAAATGACAACTATAGAGAGCTATTTCATCAATAGATAGCAAATTTGTTTACCAATCTGATAATGTACAGCACTTAGAATATTATTTTATGGTCTTCCACTTAAAAACAAAAACAATCTACTCGTTTAAAAATATACTATTGTAAACTTATTTATTATAAAATTCAAAAGTTTATTGATCTACACAAAGTTTATAAGTTGGTACAATCCTTACTTGAATGTTTTTTTACTTCAACAAGTACACAATAATATTATGCGTTTCTCTACACGAACATGTCCAACGTCCATGTCCTTTTGTGTAATTTGTTCGTTTCCTGTTTTTTCATTTTCATTCATGCTAGTTTTTACTTATATTTCCCTTTTTGTATATACACGTAAAATGAATAAAGCCATATTATAAACTCCCATTGTGTTTACTTAAAACTGAAGATGATAAACGCATAGTAGAGTGATACTAAAACGAAAATATCAGTATTTTTATAAAAACTTACAACATAAACAATAAGGAAATATCTAAAAAGAATAAAATTTTGTTCCCTAGCTAACAAAAATTCCCGCTACGCTGCTGAGTATAAATAATTCATACGTACCTGTATTTACATACGATTTGCTCACAAGAAATGGCAAATTCATAAATCTGTCTTACCATCAATGGACCCTTATTTATTATAAAATTTATATTTGTGCAAATAAATCATTGGTCTAATAAGCATATTACTGCTGAAATATTTACAGAAATTAAGATAACTCGCTAGTTAACATGGACGATAGTTTTTAGGTATAAATCAATACATTCTAAAACTAGAAAATGCTAGGAATGCAAGACCTGACCTTCTAAAAGTTCTTTCTTATTTGGTTTAAAACTAAAATCCTTTCAATATAAAGTTTTTTCAAGTAGTTAGCCAATACCTACTATTTTTTTTTTGTTTTTAACATGAACCATATTATTTATTGCAGTTTCTCTGAATTTACTTGCCTCCATTCAACTTGTGTATGTGTGAGAGAGAGAGAGAGAATGGCATTAGACTAAGTCTGTTTGCCACAAAATGAGGAATATATATACAAAAACTTTATTAAAATGATTGGTAAAACCGAATTATATTAGTAGGTTAATTGATGATAGGAACTTAGTGAGACATGTATAAATTGATTTATTTTCAAGAGCAAGTAGGTACGTAATATTATAGGGCGGGAATATATTCATATTAATGAGCATTTTATACAATTGGATAATTGAATTATAATTGTTTGAACAATTGAAAAAAATATAATTAAGATCTGAAGTGGAGGAATTATTACATGTACGAGGATGTATCAGAAAATAACGAGACTGGTGCTATAGTATAACAACGAAACATTTGTTTAAAAAAATTCAACAACGATCCTTCGAAGTACTCTCCATTCTGTTGAATACACTTATTCCATCGCTTTATCCACTTATCATAAACTTCTGAGAAATCATTTTTTGATAGTCTGTTTAGTATACCCATCACAGCGTTGTTGAGCTCTAAATCCGACTCAAATCTTCTACCTCTCAATTCTTTTTTGACTTCAGGAAACAAATGGAAGTCACATGGAGCAAGGTCAGGAGAGTAGGGGGGATGAACCATAATTTCAACCCCTAATTCTTCAATTGTTCGTTGACAAATCATTGATCTATGAGCCGGAGCGTTGTTGTGATGCAGCGTCCAGCCAAAGTCCTGATAAAGCGGCCTTTTTTTCTTTAATTTTGCCTTTAAGGGTCCTCGAAGTACATTAGAATAGTACTCCCCTGTTACTGTATGTCCTCTAGGTACAATGTGATCGTAAATAACGCCAAATTTATCCAAAAAAATCAGGTGCATCACTTTACCAGCGCTTTTAGCAGTTTTGGCCTTCTGCGGTCTTGGGCTGCCTTTATGCTTCCATTGCATACTTTGAGACTTCAATTCAGGATCGTAATGATAAAACCAACTTTCGTCACATGTAACCACATTATTTAAAAACTGTGGGTTACGTTGCAATTGCCTTTTCCACTGCTGACAAATTGTCACTCGATTCGCTTTTTGTTCATCGGTCATCACTTTTGGAATCCATCTTGCCGCGATCTTCCGGTACTCTAAATCTTCATGAATAATTTTTTGAGTGGTACCGTAGATTAGATTAGATTAGGAGTTGGACGTTATTTTTCCTTGTCCACCGCGACCTTTTCAGATCTATTGTGGGACTCCGTTTGTTTTAGTATGTCGTCTAGCCTGGTCTTTTTTATTAGACTTAGTAGCTTTGACAGTGGCTCCCGCATGTAGTTGCATGCAATTGGCTTTTCTTCGCCCAATGTTAGAAACCTTATTCCAGCCAAGCCTTCACATTGGCACAGGACGTGGAATGATGTTTCCTCTTCTTCTTCACAGAACCTGCACAAAGTTGCTTCTTCTGCTGGATTTATGACACTCATGTGCCTTTTGAGGCGACAGTGTCCAGTAAGAAGGCCTACTGTTATCCTAACGATTTGACGTTTTTGATCCAGTAGGTCTTTCGTAAACTTGGCCGATGGTTCCTTGATAAACTGTTTGGCCTGTCTCAGTCTTGGATAGTTGTTCCACCATTCCTGAGACTCTTTTTGCATCCATTGTTTAATGGATGCCTTGCACAATGCCTTAGCGACTCCACAAAAGGGTTCAGGGCCTGTCATGGCCTTATCTGAGCCTTCTCGGGCTAGTTCATCCGCCTTTTCGTTGCCCTGATATCCCTCAAGGCCTGGAACCCAGGCTAAGGTCACCTTATTTTGACTACTTAGCTCTGTCAGGTCTTCTAGACAGTCTTTCACCAGTCGTGATTTGATTTCTGGTGAGAGAATTGCCTTTAGAGCTGCTTGGCTATCAGAGTATATGGCAATAGTTTTGCCTGATACTTGCTGATTTAATATTTCTCTTGCACAGTGTTGTATGGCTATACCGTGGTACCGTAAGACAAATTAACATTGTCAGAAATTCGTTTTATGCCAATCCGGCGATCATTTTGTATCAAGTCATTAATTTCTGCAATTTTTGTGTCATTTCTCGCAGTTTGTGGTCGACCGGGACGAGGTTCATCTTCAACTGATTCACAACCGTCTTTAAACGAACACAAAATTTTATCGCGTATCTTTGCTCCACTTTCATTTTTCGATGGGTACGCAAAACACTGACAATTCAATAATTAATTTGTAACAAATGTTAAAAGTTAAATCATATCCTACTTGCGGGGTAGTATATTAAATATAAGGCTTTTATGTCTCATTTTTTGGGTTATAAAATGTTACCTCTGAAAGAAGTTATAGCACCAGTCTCGTTATATACTGATATATCCTCGTACATATAGGGGAATCCAGTAGGCCAATTTTCAAAAGATGGGCAGGGTTAAATTTCAACCTTGTAATGTTCCCAGACTAGAATTTATTTAATCCAAATAAATCAATATGCGGAATTACCCTAGGCAATTCTTTGTAGATAGTAAAATAATGATTATTAGAGTTGAAGCTGTATTTTTTATAATTTGCTTCCTAATTTTTTCTAATTTGTTTTTTATATGTAGTTAATAAATCTAGATAAACTGGCACCTCCGTCAACGACTCCTTATCACATGCCTTTTTCGCTTCTAAATCTACACATTCATTACCGACTATACCAGCATGGCCTTTTGCCCATATAAAAGTTATATCTTTATTTGAATATTTCAGGGTGTAAAGTCTGTTTTTTATAAGATTTAAGAGCGAATTTTGGTAATATTTATATGCAATAGTAGAAATTACCTATAAACAGGATTTCGAGTCAGTGATAATCGCCACTTTCGTTACTGGATTTAATTCGCACCAGTATAATGCTCGTTCTAAGTATTGCAAAACATTCTGTTGCTCCATTCAACTTAATGCGCAATATTTTAGTACAATTAGTATATCTTTGAGACTTTCTGGTTATTTCCTCATGATCTAGGAAGAATCTAATGACTTCACAATGATGTTGGTGAACCTATGGACTTGGTCAATGGTCAAGTAATTTTTACCTAAAACCTAACAAAAAATTTAGGTCATTATGGCGAACATTTTTATCCCAAGACAATTTTTGAATAATATTTAGGTAGATACGTTATATCTTCTATTAACTACTGTTGGTCTTATTTGCCTCTATTGATTGTATTCGCTCCGTGCGTGACAGCAGCGCAAATTTATTTATGTACTAATGGACTATTTTTGCGTATATGGATTTGTAAAACAAGTGAAATATTAATTTATTATTATTATTTATTTTTATCGCTTAAACTAAAACAAACTAACTATAATCAATAAAAATCAATAATAAAATATAGGCAGGCAACAGTATTTACGGGAAAATGTATAATGAGTTGCCTAAGTCTAATAAGTTGTCTTTGAAGAATTAACCTATTCTGTCGAAATACCATATAAAATACCATTAAATAATAGCGTGAAGTTAAAATGTTTAAACAGAAAGATTGTTGTTTATATTTTCATTTTTGTTCGAAAGAAAACAGAATGAATCATTAAAACTGGTTTCCTATCAGTAAGTCACAAAATTGCATTCCAGCCACATACAATAATCAAAGGCAGAAATCTAGTTCTTGTTGAACATTTAAGATTAAAGGGATGTTGAGGATCATTGTAAAATGATAATTTATGGTTTATTTAAAACCTTTCAAGTTTCTGATGTCTATTGCTATTTTGTAATAATAATAGTAATTATTATTACAAAAATAAAAGTAATTTTCCTTCTAATTGTACAGCTATTTATTTCTTTTATTTAATTTTCACTTTGCTACTGAATATTTTTATAATTTACAATGTTTTTCTTTACTAGTATTTTTACAATTTACAACACAGCAACTCCGGTTGCTTATAAATTGTATTGTTTTTACCTATTTTTTAAAAAAAAGTAAAATCTATACGTGTAGTTGATAGGAAATTACAAAATATTGCCCTAAAATGCACGAATTATCTGCAGCTAGCGCTAGTATCGCTTTTGCTACCATGACTTCGCACTGAGCGAATTTTAGTTCTAACCTTGTGCATGTCTGCTCCGCGTCCTATCAACAACCAACATCTTTTGCCTATTATTTTTATTATTATTAAAGTTTTAGTTTCTGCAAAAAAAAAACTAAAACTCGGACAACGCCTCTGTAGATAACCTCGAAAGGCCAAAGCAATAATAAATTCAAAAGTGAATCAGAAGGCGAAGCAATGGTTACGACAGTACCGAGAAATGCCAAAGTTATTAATCACATTTTTCAAAATGGCAAGAAAAAGAATCGTATAAAAGAGATGGGCCGTAATTCCAGGGGCGGAGAAACAACATAATATCTACCTTTTCATATGTAGCTAAATTAATACTAAATGAACACTAATTCTTCTAAAAACTAGCATAAAGGAATTATTCATTAAATTTGTATCACGAGTAGTCAATCTTTGTGTTCTTCAGTCTTTCTAATTATATTTCGACCTAACCTGGATTTTGTTGCATTTCTTCTATAAACACCAATGATGGCAATAATTTTATTGTCCTTTACTAAAGACATTAAAACCTACTGTGGAATCAGAAAATAAGGCTTGCCCACTGACCAGATTAAGAGTTGAAAAAATTCTAAATACATTTGTAGTATTTCCTATCAACCCCTTAAAGAAACAAGTTAAGAAGAAAAAAGCATAATTGAAACATTCTAGATTTATTTAAAACATCCAGATAATATAGAATTAAAAGAACAATACAAAAACTATAATAATCGATTAAATAATATAATTAAAAAAGTCAAGAGAACATATTTTTCTCGACAAATTGAAACTAACAAAAATACGTCTAAAGCCGTTTGGGAATGCGTAAAAGATATTTGCGGTAAACAAAAGCAAAATAAAAACATTGAGGAAATTAAGCTTTTAGACGGAAAAACAGTAAAAAAAACGGATGAAATTGTAAATCACTTTAATACTTACTTTAGTACAATTGGAGAAAATTTAGCTGACAGAATACCAGATCTGAATAATTATGAAGATAATTTAGATTTTTTGGAAAATACTATGTATCTATTTCCAACAGACACATCGGAGGTCTTAGAAATAATAAATAATCTAAAAAATAAAAAATCTCCTGGTTTGGATGAAATTCGTGCAGATACTTTAAAACAAATTGCTTACGAAATTGTTGAACCATTGACCTTTCTAATAAATAAATGTTTAGATACAGGGTGTTTTCCTAAGATTTTAAAATGTGCTATAGTCAAACCACTATTTAAAAATGGAAATAAAAATGAATTAGGAAATTATCGACCAATATCGCTATTATCAACTATTTCAAAAATAATTGAAAAAATTTTAAAAATACGCCTTTGCAAATTTCTAAACAAATTTCGTATATTATCTGATCGTCAATTTGGTTTCAGGGAGGGTCGATCAACTGAGGATGCCATTTATAAACTAACATCAACAATTTATAACTCTTTGGATAAAAAAGTACCCATTTTATGTATATTTCTAGATCTCTGCAAAGCCTTCGACACTGTGTGTCATGTGAAATTATTAGAAAAATTGCAAAAGTATGGAGTTAGGGGTAAATCATATAACATTTTTGAAAGTTATTTATCAAATAGGCAGCAGCTTGTTCAAATTGGAGATACTAGAAGTGATTCACAAACAGTAACTGTTGGAGTTCCTCAGGGAACCGTGTTAGGCCCGATCCTTTTTTCTGTATACATAAATAGCCTTCTCAATTTGGAATCACTTGGCCAAATTTTTAGCTTCGCGGATGATACGGCTGTCATATACACTTCGTCTTCTTGGGATAACCTAAAACAAAAAGTTGAAAGTGACTTTCCAAGAATAGCAAATTGGCTTCAATATAATAAACTTACAATAAACTATACAAAAACAAACTACTTACCGTTTAGCTCCTATACTAGTGGTCTTCCTTCCATGGGATCTTTAAAAGTAGGCCTAGGTATAGAAATCCCTGAATCCTCTTCAGTAAAATATCTTGGAATTCTTATAGATAGGCATATGAGGTGGGATTTACATACCAAGCAACTTATTAAAAAAATAAGAGGATTATTGCCCAAATTCAGGTATTTAAAAGATTTTTTAAATGTTCATGCTCTAAAAACAATGTATTTCTCTTTGGTACAGTCGTTATTAGTCTATGGTATTATAGGTTGGGGAGGAATACACGATAACTTTCTGAATGATGTTCATGTGGTGCAAAAATGGATTTTGCGTATTATCTATAACAAAGATATTCAATATTCTAGTAACTCCTTGTACAAAGAATTAAAAGTTTTTGATTTAAGACAATTATATTTTTTTAAAATTCTTCAATTTATAAAAACAAAAAAAATTGTTTTGACATCACATGAACATCAGTATAATACACGACGAGTAGAATCTGTTTATTTTCCTCGTAGTGAAAAATCTATAGGACAACGTACATGCAATTATCTTGCACCAAGAATGTATATTTTAGTCCCAGAAGAGATACGAAATATACCGTCTTATAATGTATTCAAAAAACATCTAAGAAACTGGATTCTTCAAGAAGACCGAGAAGAATTTACTAATGTTATAAATAATTACCTATCGTAAACTATTATATTCATTTTCCATACTTTTAATAACTGTACTGATTTTCCGATTAATTTCTTTAATTTCCTAAAATTTGTAATTTACTCACCCAATAATAGGACTTGTTCTTCTGATTACGACCTATTTCTCGATTATGTCCTCTATCTCGATTATGTCCTCTATCTCGATTATGTCCTCTATCTCGATTATATCCTCTATCTCGATTACGACCTTTCTCTTGAGTGTAACTAATTCCCGATTTTGACTCTTTTCCAAGTATTACATTATATAAATAATTTAATTTTTAACATTTTGTCTAAGATACAAAGAAACTGATCCATTGGGCTTATTCATTATTCATTATTTATTAGGTCATATTATTATAGAATTAATTTTTGATTAAATTTTTTAGTAATACCTACCACGTACAAGCTGTCCATAACAGCTTCTGTGTAGTTCATGTTTATTTTGCTTATCTTTAAATGACATTTTTTATACATTATATTTGTTTTATGTGAATAAACAACATTATTATTATTATTATTATTATTTATGGTTCTAAATATGAATAAAAAAGTAATTCAATTAGTGGAGAAAGTCAACTGCTAATCTTGTAACCTTTTAGTATTCCGTCGACAATTTGGCAATATGAACGAAGATTTGTAATGCGTTTTGCATCACCAAAAGAAAATTTGGATCCGGATTTTCATTGTTTAAAGCGCCCTGTAGATTCTCGCAAAGTTTTTACGAATATTCCGTGATTTTTTTACTGGAATTTCATATCTCAATATCGAAAATAAAAATTCCTATTTCTTCGACCTCAAAAATGTTAGATACATCCTCTCATAATGTTGCAACTAATTCACTAGAGAATAAATCAAACCAAAGGATGAAATGAAGAAAATATCACTCGCAACTTCAACAATAATTGAGAAAATGAAAAGGTGAAAAAGCTCAAGAAAAAGTTAGATCTTTTTTTTAAATTACCTTTAATTTTAATATTTAAACATCAAGAAACTTAAGCTGCTAAATATTAACATATTTTTTTTTTGGTATTTTGAATATTACCTATTTAAATGAAGATGTATGTATCTTGTTATATTACTATTTTGATTTTATTTGTGATCTATGATTCTTTTAAAAAACGCATTTTCTACTTCTTCTAGTCAATTTATTATCGGTAATGTTAAATTAATAGTAAGAATTTTAGGCTGCTGTCAAATCTGTAGTTCTTGTATAAGATGATAGCACCCCCTCTCTCTCTCTCTTTCGGGGCGTATTATGGAAGTATATGAGGGGCCCGTGGGGCTGAAATACATTTACTAAAAAAAAGGTGATTTTATCTTGGGAGTCAGTTTTGAAGTTCCATTTGGAGGGGCTAAATTGAAAGGGAAAAACATTTTGTTTCGTATAGAAAATAAAGCCTAATTTATAATCGCCGTAACGTAACTTAAGAACTTAACGTAAGAAGTTAAAATATAGAATTTACGTATACTTATTTTTAAATTTTCGTAACGTAACTTAAGAACTTAACGTACCGTAGAAAGTTCGCCAACTTATAACTTAACAACTTAATACCTTACGGTCAGCCAATGAAATAATTCAGCAGAGTTCAGCATGTGATAACTGTCTTTTCTTCTTTTTATTTTTTTTAATGAATTAATGAATGGACATTTGTAAACTATCATTCTCCTTTTTTATGGACATACATTATCATAAATGTTTCGTGTTTGTTATTGGGGATAAAATATTTATGAGTTTTATGAGTTTTTCTACATATACAAAGCTATTTTGCTAGGGAAGATTAAATTCTGATTATTGCTCAAAAACAACATCTTTAACTATTAAATTTTTATATTATTGCTACTAAAGTAGTGTGATGTTTGTTTACTTTAAAACAACAGTTTATTTATTAATAATTTATTTAAACACTTATTTATTTTATAACACAACTATTCTAATTTATATATACTGATGGCTCCTCCACCAATATTTATATACAAATTGGTGGTCTAGAATGTTCCTCCACCAAAATTACCAGAATGTAACAGAAACGTTATCACGTTATATTTAGACTAGAAATAGTATCTCGTTGACTCTGGAATGTTCGCGAAAGTGTCTCCACCATAGTCGTGACATAGGTTTGGTCTTAAGGGGTTTAATTATGTATAATAATCGGACAAGTTGAGCCTCAAAGGCCAAATAATACAGAGAGGGACTTGGAGTATTAGAGCATGACTGAATAATGAAATGGCTCACATTACAGTAGCAAATATATTCTTTCTATATAGCAAAATCATAATTTATGGGTTTTACTTAGAGGTTAGGTACATAGTTTACACTTGTTTATTTCATAAGGTTGTCTATAATTTGATAATCTCTAAAATACAACACGCATGCCCAACTTTTACGTTACGGACATTTATAAATAGACTTTATTTTTATATCTTACGTTAAGTTTCTATGGCGTTAAGTTACGTTACGGTGATTATAAATTATACTTTAAATGTTTCCTTTAGATATTCGGGTTACCATTTCTGGAACCTGGAGAAAATACGGAAGAATATTTCCAACGCCAAGAAAACTATGTAATTAGGATAATTATTTATAGCTTGAGTACTAGTAGACTTTAAACCATGGCTTGGAAGCAGCTAGAATAAACTAGAACGTACAGGATGAAATATATAGGAAAAAATAAGTCGGCGCCGCTGTTTAACAAAGTGCGTACGCGAGCAACGATGGTAACTATTAAAATATTGCTTAAATAATAAAAATTAATTAACTGATTACAGGTGTCAGATTTATGAAATAACCGAAGCAAAATCGTCCCCGCCCAAACCCCGCTGGTTCAACGATCGATAAAAACCTGTAGATATATTTGTTTTCTCTCAATACCTACATCTTCTCCAAACGCGGTCCAAGGGTACGGGCAACAGCTGCAATTGCACCGGGGAGTCCCGAGATTAATTGGTAGCGGTCGAGATGGAATTTTACCGCGGAGCGGGAAATTTGTCAAAATTCGTTACCGTTAATTCATTTTTTTAATGGAGTACTTTGGAATACTCTGGAATTTAGAACAATTTTTCTTTATTTATTTAACTCATTCAACAGTTTACACCAATTACAGGATAAGAAATAACCCTGACAACTGACATATATAATAATATAAGACCCCAAGGGAGCACGGAATGATCAATCCTCGTATACTCTAGTTTAAACAATTTATTTTCCAGCCTTGAATTAAATAAATTGTTCATGATTATTACATGACGATGACATGTTCAACCGAGAACGCTCTACATAATAATAATTGATAAAAGTTGACAAAAGAAAACAAATTCTTAAGAGCCTATAAGAGCCTCTATTATCGATTTTATGACTTAATTTTTCCATATTATAATTTTAAATTTGCTTGACTTGCTTATCTCCTTTATACATGGCCCTAATATCAAATTCTCGCACAGAGTTGGGGCTTTAACACGAGCAGAATTTACAGCTCCTTCCAATTTCAACTTTGACTCCACCTCATGGCACTTTATTTCACCGTCATTGGCCGGTTCTGTATGTTCCAGTTTTTATATCTTCTATTTTCGACGGAAGACATTATTTTCTTCTGAACAGAAGAAATTTCATACTTTATAGAAGATATATCAGAAGAGACTCCAATTTCCTTCAGCAGACACCTTTTCTTCTAAGGAAGAAATATCAGACGAAACTTTACTTTCTAAAGAAAAAACTTTATCATCCAAGGAAAATATATCGGACAAAAAATTTAGTTTCTAAGGAGAAAAGGTCATTTTTAATGGAAGAAACATCAGAAGAAATGTTATTTTTTATGGAAGACATTTTAGTTTCCATATCGAAAGAAATTGAAGAAATTATAGCAGAAGATGCATCATCTGAAAATAAATACGTTTCCGGATCCAAACCCTCCATTTCTAGTGCTTCCTCAAGATGTTCTGCCAGCTCTGCTTTCTTCCCTGTCGTCTCCAACCCACGATCTTCTAATTCCTGACATAACTCAGTTTTTTAGCCATTTTTGTCCACTATTTATTTTTAATCCCACTTCTGACACCAATGCAACGATAGTTTAATTAATTTATAGTTTATTTATTTAAATCACAACTCTGTGCGAGAATACTCCCGGTTTTCCACAACAATCGAGAACTTTATGACTCATACGCCGCAAAGGAATCACTCCGGTAGTTTCTCGAAGCGTCAGTGGCATACCTAGAAGATTCCGGGGTTTCGACCATGAGTCAAGTGGCAGACTTCAAGGTCGCGCTCTACAGAGACGGCTTAAGCATTCCCATGACAGTATTATACATCTACTTTCTATTGATTAATGTAAGTGGTTATTCATTCAGTGAGTTTTTTTAATATTACTCGATTATTTCTTTCATTACTCAATTATTTTCAACATTACCTAATCTCGAATCCAAAATTATCCTCAAAGCTGTATTGATAATAATAACAATAGTACTATAGATTTGTCGTTTAGACAATGGATCAGAAATATATAATTTTTCTGCAAGTCAACTGTAGACTAAAATTCACTAAACTCACTACCCATTTTAATATAAAGAAAATAATCAATTTAAAAAACAACTTTGCAACTCTGTCAACGCATACCGTAGCTAAATATTTTTTGACAAAATAAAACAAGAGTGACCATTACTGTGGTTACCATGTAAACATGATTATACACTGCGCTCCCTTATTCAGATGATAAGTAAACATTTATGAGCTAGTTGTGCACCATAGTCCAAAGCCAAAACTTGTAACCTCACTTTCTAAGTAAACACTACAGGTTCTGGAGAGATATCTCAGACGATCTGTTTGTAAGGTCTTATACATTAAAGGTTACTCCTTAAATTTTATCTCTCTGCCTGTACAAAATATGATTTCTACTAAACCTGTCAGTTTTTAATTGATTATCAGTAGATCTGAAACGAGAGTTTATATAACTTTGGTCATAAAAGAATCCTACTTTATAATTAATATCAAGATATAAAGCAAAAATATTTAAGAAGTGTTTAAGTTTCCTTTTCAAAGATTTTTTTTTAACAAAATTGTGAAGCCTGTGATATCCACTCTTAGAAATAATGAGTTATCTGTAGTATATACCTAGATAAATCTATACTATTGGAACAATCTTTTAAATACTGTAAACAAAATACTATAGATACTTCATCTAGTTTATCAATATTTTCTTAGAGAATTTTGATTCGACACTAACGACAATGTCTCTCACTGAAGTAAATAGGATGAAGATTTTAGGTTTGCTCAATTCTTTTAATTTCTGTTTACTTAAAGATGTTTCTAGACTAAAGACTGAGTGGGAACTAATTAATAAGGCATATTTTACATAAGTGCATGGAATATGTCTCATGGAAGAAATACCCTTATCCCTCCATTGGTACATTTACCTTAGCTTGGTAAGATTATAACTTTTATGGTTTTGTGCCTTTTTTCTTTTAGTAATTCAGAAAATTATAAATAATTTTACTCTTTTGACATAAATGAAAATGCATCAGGCGTGGTAGTAGTATCCTTTTTGGGCTACCAAACCTTGGTTGCACTTGTTTACAAGGATTTTAAGTTCAGGACCAATTAAATTCGTTCCTGGTCCCTTACTTTAAGTATCGTCGACAGAGCTCCTTACCCTTTGACAAGAAACCTTTCCCTGGTGGCAGGGTTCTAGCCAACAGGCGTTAACCTCAAAGCGATTATGCTGTCATCTATTTCAACTTTACCTTAAAAGAATATATGGTGGAGTTGAAACTTTGGTGGAAGTTTTGTATGACAGAGAGAACAGACTCCTTCACAAATGATATGTAAGATCTTAAATTTCTGCAAGGACGGTTCCAGGAGGGTTTAACATATACGGGTCATATAATAACTATAGGTCAGCACTCTTTCCTTAATTCTGTCACTGGACATTGCTCTGGACTTTAGGGTCCAAGGTATTAAACTTAGAGCCCATTAATAGTACTGAATACCTTCAAGATCGAACTTCACTTAAGGAAAGTTCGTTTGATCTTAGAATTATGTAACTCAAAAACAAACACATACATTGTCAACATCGATGATTTTAAAAAGACCATATGTGAAAATGTTAGGCGTCATGGTTTCTTCGTTAGGACATCGCTGCAGCGTTCACTATGTGTCGAGAAATATTTGGCCAAGTATTAAGATTTTTATGTTAAAACATTCACTGTAATTACCGAATCTCGCCTTATGTGACTTTTTTTATTACCCAAGGTCAGAGCAGCACTAAATGGAACCATATTTGAGAGAGAGAAGAACTGTTAAATAAAAAGTAGTGGAGACCATGAACATGCTTTACCAAAAAAATAGCACTGATATGGCCAATGGAAAATTCGTGTAAAAATCGTGGAGGAAAGTATATTGAAGGTAATAATGTTAAAATTGTGAAAGAAGAGCCATAAACAATACTTAATTAATCCCATTTTTTTTCGCACCTCGTATTTTACTTGCTTTTTTCCTGTAGACTAAAATTCACTAAACTCACTACCCATTTTAATATAAAGAAAATAATCAATTTAAAAAACAACTTTGCAACTCTGTCAACGCATACCGTAGCTAAATATTTTTGACAAAATAAAACAAGAGTGACCATTACTGTGGTTACCATGTAAACATGATTATACACTGCGCTCCTTTATTCAGATGATAAGTAAACATTTATGAGCTAGTTGTGCACCATAGTCCAAAGCCAAAACTTGTAACCTCACTTTCTAAGTAAACACTACAGGTTCTGGAGAGATATCTCAGACGATCTGTTTGTAAGGTCTTATACATTAAAGGTTACTCCTTAAATTTTATCTCTCTGCCTGTACAAAATATGATTTCTACTAAACCTGTCAGTTTTTAATTGATTATCAGTACATCTGAAACGAGAGTTTATATAACTTTGGTCATGAAATAATCCTACTTTATAATTAATATCAAGATATAAAGCAAAAATATTTAAGAAGTATTTAAGTTTCCTTTTCAATGATTTTTTTTAACAAAATTGTGAAGCCTGTGATATCCACTCTTAGAAATAATGGGTTATATGTAGTATATACCTAGATAAATCTATACTATTGGAACAATCTTTTGAATACTGTAAACAAAATACTATAGATACTTCATCTAGTTTATCAATATTTTCTTAGAGAATTTTGATTCGACACTAACGACAATGTCTCTCATTGAAGTAAATAGGATGAAGATTTTAGGTTTGCTCAATTCTTTTAATTTCTGTTTACTTAAAGATGTTTCTAGACTAAAGACTGAGTGGGAACTAATTAATAAGGCATATTTTACATAAGAGCATGGAATATGTCTCATGGAAGAAATACCCTGTTCCCTCTATTGGTACATTTACCTTAGCTTGGTAAGATTATAACTTTTATGGTTTCGTGCCTTTTTTCTTTCAGTAATTCAGAAAATTATAAATAATTTTACTCTTTTGACGTAAATGAAAATGCATCAGGCGTGGTAGTAGTATCCTTTTTGGGCTACCAAACCTTGGTGGCACTTGTTTACAAGGATTTTAAGTTTAGGACCAATTAAATTCGTTCCTGGTCCCTTACTTTAAGTATCTGTCGACAGAGCTCCTTACCCTTTGACAAGAAACCTTTCCCTGGTGGCAGGATTATATCCAACAAGCGTTAACCTCAAAGCGATTATGCTGTCATCTATTTCAACTTTATACCTTAAAAGAATGTATGGTGGAGTTGAAACTTTGGTGGAAGTTTTGTATGGCAGAGAGAACAGACTCCTTCACAAGTGATATGTAAGATCTTAAATTTCTGCAAGGACGGTTCCAGGAGGGTTTAACATATATGGGTCATATAATAACTATTCGCTGTGTGCAAGACTGGTAGCGCTCTCTGGTGACGGGATAGCGACAGTTCTTCTCATTCATTCCCGCATACTTGTTATACACCTCACACTCAACAGTTGAACTTGAAAATTCTTTTTCAACAATTAAGTGTTGCAACAAGTTTTGTGTTCGCTGTTAGTTGATAGACTAACAAAAATTGTTTCTGTCGCACAAAAAGTAAGTAAATGACATAAAAATATTTGGAGGTTATGCATACGAAGTATCTGCGTTTTGAATGTCATAAACCAATGTAATTTGTCTGTATTTTTAACCGACTTCAAAAAAGGAGGAGGTTATCAATTCGTCGCGATATTTTTTTTTTTTTTATGTATGTTCAGCGATTATTCTTTAACACGGTGTCCGATTTCAATAATTCTTTTTTTGTTAGAAAGGGGGTACTTCAGGGGTGGTCCCATATAAATTTAGTCAAAATCTAATAATTGGGTCCATGAGAAAATCCTCAAACTCTTCATTTTTTATGTATGTTCAGCGATAATTTTTTAACACGGTGTCCGATTTCAATAATTCTTTTTTCATTAGAAAGGGGCTACTTCAGGGGTGGTCCCATATAAATTTGGTCAAAATCTAATAATTGCATCCATGAGAAAATCCTCAAACTCTTCATTTTTTATGTATGTTTAGCGATAATGCTTTACCACCTCGTCCGATTTATACGATTCTTTTTTTGTTAGTAAGGGGGTACCTCTGGGTTGGTCTTATATAAATTTGGTTAAGATGTGGTGATGGCATCTGCACGTTTTTGAAGTCGGTTTTTTTTAAATTTTTAATTTGTAATACTTGTTAGATGCTACATTTTTGTCATGAGTGTCATCTTGTACACTGGATTTGAGAAAATATCTCATGACATAAACTTTCAGCCTGAAACGCCAAGAAAAGGTAAAGATTTGGTAGAAGCTGGGCATGTCATAAATGTCGAAGAGCACAGAGAGTCAGGTGTTGGCCTTTTTATCCGAGCTGGTGTCATTAGACAAACGTCTGTCACGAAAAAAGAATCTTGTAGAATTGCATGTAAGATAAAAATTGTGTTGAAATCCATTTATTATTAACAATAATAAAAATAATCGCATGTTTTCTAATATTATTTCAGCTTGAGCTACTTTCTTCTTCTCGTTTTTTATTTCCAATAAAATGACCACTGCATATATAATCATTCCGTTTTGGCACCCAAGGTGAACCATCAGCGCTGTGGAAAAACCATTAAATATATTACGTTATAAATAATTTATTTATCACTATTACTTGAGCATTCAAATACCGCTCCTACTTTCGATGTTTATGATATATATACGACAGAGGTTATGTTACTCACTTTTTCTTTTCACAGCTGCTATCCATTTCTTTCTTTGCTCCAATTTATGTGATGCGGTTGGAAACGTATAAAACTTACACGCACTATTTTTGCTAGTGTTTTTACACTCGACAACACTACAATAACGACGACTCATTTTAATACCCAACACGAGACCCACAACACGCTGCCGCGCTACTACGATGATGTGGACAATCGCCGACTTCTGCCACCATAGGCGCTGCGATAGCTCAATCTATCCCCTCCAAGCCAAATGCACACAGCGAATAGGTCAGCACTCTTTTCTTAATTTTGTCACTGGACATTGCTCTGGACTTTAGGGTCCAAGGTATTAAACTATATGGCCAATGGAAAATTCGTGTAAGAATCGTGGAGGAAAGTATATTGAAGGCAATAATGTTAAAATTGTGAAAGAAGAGCCATAAACAATATTAATTAATCCCATTTTTTTCGCACCTCGTATTTTACTTCCATATTGAAGTTGTGAGTGGGGGAAGAGGGGTAGGCGCGTTTATTTATTTCCAAATTAGTTTTACTGCGAACTTAATTAGTGAGTTAATTGTAAAAGTCATCGCACGAATTTTGTCTGCGCGTTTATTTCCTAATTACGGTTTTTACTCGCGTAATTACTACCTTTATTTTCTTAGATCACCGAGTTTGAAAATCTAATAACTGAACGCGCCTTGATACTCGACGAAAAAAATTTAAAATGCGGCTGTCATCTTTTTGATAAATGAGTAAAAATACACCGGTAGCTCGGTCATTACTATATTACTATATTCTCTACACCGTACCGGCCATCTTCCAACAAATTATTTGTAGAATTTATAGCAGTGCAGTAGATTATTTTTTTTTCCCGAGATAACCAACCTCCAATCTGGATGAATACAATCAGCTCTTAGCTTCGAGTTGGCTGTTCTGTCCAGCTGGCTATTTTTTAGAAAATATATTTTTTTAAATCGAGGAAAGTACTATGATGGTTTTATTTTTTTTTTTTGAATGAAGTTCATTGAAGGAAAACCAAAGAATAAATACCCTGTATAATTTCAGAAGAGAGTAAATAGAAGTAATAGTGTAGGTACGCTAGGAAATGAGAAGCAGAAATGAAATTAAAAGAAAAGTAAATGAAGGAAGGATATAGACGAAGCGAATAAATAGTTATTAATGTTTGTTTATATTTTAATCATTTTTTTTTATTTTTACTGGCTGGACATTTATTAATGGAAGATTTTTGTAAGTCGAATTTTTGAAAATTTTATTATAGCGGCACTTAGTCTTAATCATATTGATTCAGTTACAAAACCAATATGTAAAATTCCTATTTTTATATAAATCATATTTTCAAAAATACGTGACATTATTACTGATTTAGGAATTTTGTTCGATGATTTAATTTATACAACCGAAGAAGAGAATTTAACCTGTCAAATGTAATCATCTTCAATAAGACAATAAAACACAATATCAGTACCAAACAAGTTTGGGCTATTTCACCATCCTCAAGCCTATACAGATGTAAAAACATAAGTTATACCATGGTTGCTTGGAATATTAAAATTCTTGTATTAAGTTTATACGGCCGCGTTGTAACGTTGACCGGCCTTATAAACTGGCATTGCTGATATTATTCGTTTCCGGCTCGTTCTACTGCTAACTTTCTGTAGTTTTCATACGCAAATGTGCAATGCGTATTGGAAGGTGTTCGATAGCCGATACTGTATATAATCGACATCTCGATTTCAAGACTTATCGATTAAAATCGATTATAATATCCGAATCTGTTGATGGAACACACTTTTGAGATAAATATCTCTCCATATCTGACATCGGACTTTTAAGCAATTATCAAATTTTTGATTATAAACTGTATTATCTATTCTTATTACATTGGTAATAAATTATAAATTTAAAAATGACATGACAACTAAAGCAATAATTACAATATACTATGCTTTTGGGGTCAAGTATCTGACAACTTTCATATATTTATAATACAAAAATAAATAATTAGGTTGATCTTTGGTACTGGCTGTAGGAAAAGTTGCCTGAGGTATTTCGTAGTAATGGCATCTTGAGAGTACCCCTGATAAATATCTACAAATTACTATTATTCACATTTGAAAAAGCAAATACTCTAATGCAGAAAAGTGTTTTACATGGTTATAATATACGAAATGCCGACAAAATTTTATTTCAATAAACATAACCACAACCACACTATAAAAAATTCACTTAGTGGGTTCTTTTTTGTACAACAAGGTACCTTTAAAATTCAAACAACATGATTTACTAAAAACTTTCAAAAGTATTTCAAAACATATAAGTAAATAATCGGCTATCAAACTACACAAGTGGGTTTTTAAACATAAAATTGTATCTTTAAATTGTTCTTCTCTATTCTTCTTTACATTTTATTATTCTGTCTAATTGTTCTGAACTATTAGATTCAATTAGATTTAGTTAGGACTGGGATCCACCTTGACCTTTTCTGATCTATTGTAGATATCATTTAATCAAGTAGTTCTCTGATATAACTAGTTGCCCTTGGTTTTTCTTCTCCACCACTCCTGAGATCTTTTGAACATCCATTGCTTTGTGCATGTTCTGATAGTTGTCTTTGTGGCACCACAAAAGGGTTCTGGGCCAATAAGAGCCTTTGAGTCTCCTTCCAGTAAATCACCCTCTTCGTTGCCCTTATATCCTCTGAGGCCTTTCTCCACTATTGTTATGCACTATTGTTTTGGACTATTGTTCTGTACTTTTGGTATGTACTATTGTTCTGTACAATTGTTCTGTACTTTTGGTATGTACTATTGTTCTGTACAATTATTCTGTACAATTGTTCTGTACTATTGTTCTGTACTATTGTTCTGTACTATTATTCTGTACTATTGTTCTGTACTATTGTTCTGTACTATAGTTCTGTACTATTGTTCTGTACTATAGTTCTGTACTATTGGTATCTACTATTAATTGTTCTCTACTATTGTTTTCTACTAATGTTTTCTACTATTGTTCTCTACTATTGTTCTCTACTATTGTTCTCTACTATTGTTATCTACTATTGTTCTCTATTATTATTCTCTATTGTTCCATACTATCGTTTTTACATTTAATTGTAAATTTAAGGTAGTAATTTTTATTGCATTTTAATCACATCTTATATGCAAAATAAGGTCAATAAATTACTTTACCTACTCCCATTAAAATTATTTTCATCTGATGTTCATCTATCGACAGCAGGCCTGCACAACATACGGCCCGCCATTGTCGTTTTCTTGGCCCTTTGTCCCTTTACCAATTTAGCCCGCCTACGTCAAACTATACATTTGTCAGTAATAAAATTGCATTTAGGTATTAATTGCCTTTTTGAAGAGTTCGATAGAAGGACCTAGTTCATAATTCATTATAACCTGATGAACCTTCTTTTTAAAGCTCAACAGAAGACCCCGAACACCCCCTCCCGCCAAAAAAAAAATAATTTACATCCGTTCTTGGTTCTTGTACACCTTTGAAAGTCTCAGTTGTGCAGGCCTGGTCTACAGTCAGACAGACTAGCTCTTACTATTCTGTCTAATCGCATTTTTTTTTTTGCTTGCGTACACGTGAGTTCTTTCTAGGTCAATACTTTATTAAATCTTGTATTTCAGGTTTTCTTCTAGCAACTGCCACTTCTGTTTCTTCTTTGTTTCAATCTTCTTTTTTGGTAACACAGCCAGTGTTTATTTTTCAATTCTATCTTCATTGTAAGTTTCAAAATTATTCGTTTCTAGATTGTTTTCTTTTTTTATGTACAAATTTCGCAGGGGTAAGATTATTTTGAAAAGTCTCACTTTGGCAGCTCTTGATAACGTATTTATATATTTTTTTTATTGTTTTTGCCTCTTTCTCTTCATATTCATTAAGTACTATAAAATACTCGATTTGTTATACTTTTTCTAATGTTTTTTTGTTATCTTTCATTGCCATATGCTACCTTTGGTTCTCATTATTTGCTCTAATACTGTCTCGGATTTTTTTTAATTTGTATGTCTATGACTTAGTTATTATATTTACATATATTCTACATTTTAGATAATAAAATTTAGCATCAGTGTATTGGATAGTTACAAGTTTTGCAAATAATGTAGGTCTCATGACAATATTATCCCACATAAATGGCGAAATTACCCCATAACACGGGATTATTCCGACAGGTTACATACCTACTGTTAGATTTTTTCTAATAACTACCTGGAAAGTGAAATAACATAATTTTGAGCACATATTTTCATATATTATATAGCCAATATATCAAACACAACATAAACGAAAACCAATATTTTTATATTCTGTTAAAAATCAAATCCTTATCCTTAAGAGGACATAATGGTGTCCTCTGATTTTGTCCCTTTTTATTTTCGTGTTACCTAATTTTCTATAAGTAGCTTCAAGTACTCTAAACGTTTCTATAAATATTTTTTCTTTTTGAGAGTTTTAGAAGAAAAATCCAACGGTGCCAAGTCAGGAAATATTACCGGCTGTCGGATGATTCCATATCCCTGCTCTTAGACCGATAACTGTGAAAATCGTCAGTTTAGAGTCCCACTCGCGTCGCCCCTGACCCTACCTCGTTCTTGTTCTTCTTCTTGCGTCTACCGTTCTCCGACGAATTATTGTAGAATTTATAATACGTCAAAATTAGTGCAATTTTCGTATTAGCCGCTGCCCCGGCCGTTTCTCATTTATCATCGGATGGCTTTTTGAATAGGTCGTATCGTCGATAACTTTGGAATTCATACCAGTCGATTAGAAAAAGATTGGTCCCGAAACGATCTGAGACTCAGTGGGTTATTTCCTTGAGAAATAACAGCGTTTTTTTCTGTTATTTGGGCTACCCACGTAGGAATGTTAAAAAGTAAAACGAAGTAAATGTTTGACGAGAGGAAGTTGATTCGAGTGAAAAGTATTGGGAAAAATTTAGGAATCTTTAATGGTTGGCCTATACAGATTTTGTGGTAATCCTAGGTCAAGTAAAAAACTCTTAATAAAACATTTTCATATTCTGTATTTGATGTTTTAAAATTCTTAAAAACAGGTGCAAAATGACCTTGGTGTTCCACAGGGTTCCATTTTGGGCCACATACGTTTTATTTTGTTTATTAACGACTTGGATAAGAATTCACGTATCTGCATCTTTTACCATGTATGCTGATGACACATCTCTTGTTTTATCAGCTTTCATAGTTTTCAAAAGCCGTGTAACAACAGTATTAAATTTGAGTTCATTTAGTTATCGACCAATAGATAAATATAAAATTTTTTGCTTGCAAATTGACAAATATTTACATTGGAAAAATTACTGCGAACAACTAATATGCAAATTATATTCATTGTCGCATCAAAAACCTGTTGAATTTAAATCAATTGTTGTAGCTATGTATGTCCAAGATGACAGCAGACAGTGTTATGGCGTATATTTTTGGGGATTTTCTACGTCCTCCTCAAATATTTCTTTCTATAAAAACAGGATAATTGGTTAGTCTTTCAAACAGAACATCTTAAATATTTAAACATTTTAACATTATCTTGCCTATCAATTTACAAGTTATATATACTTGTCTGTAGTAGCAAACTTAAATTTAATAAAACTAGCTCGACTCACCAGACAAAAATAAATCAATCAATCAGATGTCAAACTGCTTTTCGATTACCAAATATTTAAAAAAAATACATTAGAAACATTTTTCTTTTCTTAAACATTTTACGATAGATAAGTACCCTAAACGAGACTACTTTGTGCAGGTTTTGAGGGTTCTCTAATACCTGTTTTGTTACACCTGGATTACTTTGGCACTGAGACATATTTTGCCGTGGGGCTACTTTGGCATAGAAAAAGTATAAGTCATGGTGTCTAGAGTCAATAATGGCAAATTAAATAAAATAGGAAGTCGTTTCAAACAGTTTATTATTTTATTTTAATTTTATTTTATTTATTTACGGAAAATCTCCTTTTACAAAATAATTATTATCAGTAGATATTTTAAACCTAACCTAAAGTATCACACAAAAAAGAAAAAAAAAAACTTAAATATCACAAAAAACTTAGAGCTAAAGCTAACTCGATAAGTACTTCCTCAGCTGATTTTTAAACCTAAACCGACTAACTCTGATGGTTTATATAGGTACAAATAAAGCTAATGCCAATTTTAAAATTTGATAAAAAATTTCAATATTATACAATAAACAAAATGATAGAAAATAAATATTTTCCGTCATCGCAAATAGAAATATAAATTCTTAAAATAGAATTAAATTAAACAAATATTAAAGATATTACTTATTAGCTATCAATTATTGGCGTCGCAAGCTTCACAGGTATATTTTACCAAACCCACAAATCTAATTCTTACACAGACCACACTGAATTCACTATAGACCACTATAATGTGCACAAATTTCAGTTTGATTTAAAGATTCTATATTTACAAATTCATCATCATTAACGCCTTCATCTTAAATAGTTTCTTTATTTTTATTATTCTCAGTTTGATCTTGATCTAATTTTGCTTCTTCTTCTGACTCAACCTGTTTTCCAGGAATTCTTTTTTGGCCGCGTTTCTTTTTAGATGTCAAAGTTTTGACGGCACGGGTTTCCTGAAGAAATTGCAGTGAACCGTCTTTTAAAACATGTCAAGTTTTTTCAAAATCGGTGGTTTTGGGCAGACGAGATAAAGAACCCATTGGGTCAAATGAACCAAGACCTTTTTTCCAGAATTTGGACTTATTTTTCAACATTCTCTGGTTAAAGGGACTCATATTTTGGCGTTGGCGCAAGCAGTGAAAAATTCAGAGGTTACATAAAGTAGGTTCAATTTGGAGGCTTTTATCACAGCAGGAAAAAAATATGATGCTTATTTATCACCTATAACTGTTTGTTTTAAACAGGTTATTTAACGAGCGGTAATAAAATTTTAAAAAACCAATTCTCAAATAGGTTTATATCGAACCAACTACTCGTGTTGTAACGGTAAATGATGTCGACAGAACCACCAGTGGCCCAATTTTGGTATATATTTTTAACTTTGTACAAAACCATCATAACAAAAGTGTTCCAACTGCATTTCCTCAGTTCCTGATGCTTATTGTTCCACGAGAATATTTTTGAATCCTTTCTTCACTACAATACATTTTGCACTTGGGTCGTCGGTTAAATTCGTTTCGTCGTAATTGTAAACGTTTTTGGAACTTTCGGTTTCTAAGACATGTCTAATATTATTTTAAAACTATTACTGCTTCTTCTACGGAAATCCTAGATCATTTTATGTTTGAGGCTAAGCTAACGCTCAAGTTGTTTCTTGGCAGGAAGTTTTTTGACAAAATCATTGCCTGGTAAGTTGCCTTGCCATTGTGTAATGGTTCTACCTGGTTTTGTGACATACTGCCTCAATTGAGTTATGGCCTCCTATGTTGCATGCTCGCCCCCTGAACTAAGGACAGTTGGATGACATGAATATTAGTCGTGTCTTCCAAACAACTTGTTTTTAACATTTTCCCATCCTTTACAGCGTGCGCAAGTCTCATAAAAAGACCCTGGCTTTTAAACGCATTCTAGATTCCACAGGTCTCCTGAACACTTTTAATTACAGAAATTATATTAATATGAAATAGTATATTACACACCGAGGTGGGAAGAGTTTCATTCCTGTCGTGAGGTTAGCTATGATCTCGAGGCAGGAATAAAACTTCCTACCGAGGTTTGTATACTATTTTATTTACAACCATCATATTTCGATCAAAGTTAATAAATCTCTTTCTTTCTGAACGTACCTAAAATATTACATTTAACGACAAATTACCAAGCGCGCGGTTTTCTCAGAATAATCAAGTAAATATATTGTTACTGTGATTACGGGGTAAACAACTGTCACCAATATAAATAAATGTCAGATAAAGCAGGATATTAAATTCGCGAATAATAAATATCAATAAGTAGTTTGTTGTATTTTAGTTCATTGTTGTTTTTTATTGTTTGCCATTAAATAGGTATTATAAAATTTGACGACGGGAAGTGAGGGCGGGAAGTAGAGGTGTGTAATGTGACACTTCTCAACCTTCAATGACGTTAGTAATAACAACATTACACATATGGTTGTAAATAAAAGCAGTAACACAACTTAATAAAACAAAAATGGTAATGCATGCTGCCAAAATTGCCCCGCCTGCCAAAGCCCCGTTTTACGGTATTTATTCGGAAAATTTTAATCTGTTTTTATTTGTATTCTGCCATTATGTATGTCATTGTATCTATTTTATTTTAAAGCTATTACTGACGTTTTTCATATAACTGTAATTATATTTCATTATATTCTAATTTCCATGTGAAAAGATGGCCAAAAACATTGAACTAATAATTGTATTATCTTTAACATTATATCTCAAATCTTAAACATGTCTCTAAATAGTTCATTTTCTACTAACTCGGAACAAGCTTGAATTTCTTTCGAGCAACATCTCGTCTCCGATACGAAAATCAAAGCCATTAAAGATTCGCCCATAAATAATCATCATTGATTTTTAAACGTTGGATCTTAGTTAGCACACAATACTTAATACCGATATATTAATTACTTATTCACCGCTGGTTCGCATTAACATTAATAATTTGCCAAATATGGCCGGCCAGCTTCATTCCTCGGGATCCGAAACGGAGCCATAATTTATTTTGCAAAAAGTGCCTATTTAATTTCGTCCGGTCTCCATATCTGCAATTGAAAGTTTCGGTTTGAATAGGATCACGTCCGAAATTACTAATTATTGATGTTGGGGAGCTGAATAAGGACCATTGGTTTTAATTAATAATTGTGCCTTTGCAAAAAGTTAAAGGTTTCTTGATTATCTTATTTGTTCGTTAATGCGGTCGATGAGTGTTTTATTAGAATTTTTGCCTTTTTTTGTTATTAATAGATCGTTTTTTTTTTCAGGTAAGAAAAAATAATTTGCTACGAGGGTGGTCAAAAAAGTTTCTAAAGATCTACGGTGAGAAAGTGGTTTTAAAGGTTTGTAATTTATTTTTAAAAAATATGTAACATTTGCATTAAAGACATAGTTTACAGTATTTACATGGATCTTCAATTTTTATTGGTTGAATAATTTTATAGGACGTAATGACTCAGTTTGGTTCTGACGATACCACAACGATATCTGGCTTGCCACGTTGTGTTTTAAGTTGCTCGGACTCCTTCAAAGTTTAGAGAAAAACCTGGAGAAAGCTATTTATTGAGGATACTCTATTTCAGATATTACTGTTATTGGAAAGAGAAATAAAATCACTTAATAAAAAATATACCTTTATTGATCCGGCTAATAGATTGCAATGAGAGAATAAAACAAAAAACAGACAACTCTTATAGTTATTCATATATAATGAAAAACATTCGTAAACGAAATTAAATGGCAAGCACATAACTATTAAAATTATATAAATATAATTAAACTTTCCACATGATTGACCCTTCTGATGCACTAGATGTAAAAACATGCTTTAGCTTTATATTTTTATTCTTTTTCTGCGTTTTGGAGTAAATCACTTCTTTAGATAATTGTTTGCAGTAAATAATATTAAAAATAAGTTATAATAACTAAAATAATACAATTTTTGTCGCTTACGCCTTGTAAAAAATATCCAATTTTCAAATAATGTATTTACCCCTTTTTGTGCAATTGCTCCATTACCATTTTGTAAAAATTAGAAGAAAATGGCGGATACAATTCCCTTGCTTTCACTAGCTAGTAATTTATCAGCCGCTTATACCAGTGATTCAAAACCCAATAATAAATTTCAAAAAATAATATTTTAAAATGTCTGAAAGTTCTAAATTATCAAATACTTTAACATAATAAACACAAATTAGCAAGTTGTCGCCCACAAGACATTCTAGAAAAACATTAGTCGTAAGCGATATATTGATACAAAGGATATAGGATATGTATCTATCTTTATTATCTTTATCTTTATCGGTTGTAAGCAGGTAGGGTTAGGTTTGGCCCAGAACACTACGGCCTCTTGGGTCTATTGTATTCCCCTGCTTTCCCCGTATTCAGGTACTATCTTTGGAATAGTCCTGTGTATTTGGTTAGTTTTAATAGGTTCCCTACCAAGTGTTCCTGAGGCGTTTTTTCCGGTTCTAGACCGAAAAGGATGAAACGTCGCCCAGTAAGAGCTTCGCATTCGAAGATGACATGAAGGTGTTTCAGCAAGCAGTGCCCCGTATTTAAAAACAATTCTTTTTTAAATAATAAAAGAGCGTTTATGTATTTTTGTAATAAATAGAAATATTTGCTCCATTTAAATTGTATACGGAATAACACTTTTTTTAATTTTAATTTATGGAAAAGGCGTAAGCGACACTGTTCGTTTTAGTAAAAATATTAAAAAATATAAAATATATAACTTGACTACTCTCCTATGTGGACCTTTTTCGAAAAGTTTTTATAAGTTTTATGAACAGTGGTTTATTTGTAATAAAGTCAGTAAAGATTTAGATATTGTAAAAGCAACACCAACAATAAAGTCATATTTTTAATACTTTTTTTATCTTGAACTCGCCCTAAATATAAGAAAACGGGATCAAATCCCTAACAAATGTTCCTGCTCGAAGGACCATTTGTAAGGCATCTTTGTTTTCTTTTTATCTCAAAAGATTAATTTATTCATTGTTATACATATAATATTGTATTCTTTGAAAGCCTACCCTTTCAAGGTGAGGGACATGTTGTAATTCCTAGTATTTAAAAACGTATGTTTGTTTTCAAATATACTATTTGACCACCCTGCCGTTGTGTGGAACTTTCTCGAAAAGATTTTATGAGCTTGAGTACGAGCAGTGGTTTATTTGTGATATAATCAGTCAAGATTTAGATATTGTTTAAACGACAATAACAATAAAGTCATATTTCAATTATTTTTTATTATGTTGATCTCGTCCTAAATATAAGAAATAGGGGTCAAATCCCTAACATATTAGTGTTTATTAATATAAAATTTAGATTCTATACGTGCAATTGTGTACTTTAAAATTGAAATAACTAACTCACCTTAACATGTTTGCCATCGAAGTAAAACACGTGTTCTCTTATGGACGGTCTTCGGATGTTTGGTAGTTAATTCCTTCTGTAGTAGCGATGTGCAGTACTGTCAGCTTAAATTTCACATAAATATCTGAATTTGGCTAATTTTGTCGCTTACGCCCTTTTTTTAAAACATCGTCGATATTGTCTCTTATTTACTGCCTGGCTTTAGTTATTAATGATTTTCATTTGTAACGTTAACTTACCGCTAAACGTTGTTTATTTTTATTGGTTTCAGTTGTAAATGAATGAGATTTTTAATTAGCTGAATCACTCATAATTTTTACTAGGGGTAGCTTGCGAGGTTTCGTGTATCTTGTACCCCTGTTATGGCTTAATTACCCAATCCAACGGATACAATAAGGGTATGTATCGGCTGGTATCTGTTGTGATCCATATTTTTCTCATGTTATTATTTTAATACACATTTTAAGCCGTTTATAAATTACTTGCGACAAAGAATCTATGAGTTAAACTTGAATTTGAGACTTTACTTGTATTTTAATTAGCACTTACTGAGAATTTGGGCTCTGTTTACTATTTGCGTACCCATTTATCAACCCAACAGTATAATACATATTATCTTGCTAACTCGCGGGAGCTCTTCGCTTTTTCAGGTTTTTCCTAAATTCCCGAGAGCTCTTCGTTCATTCTCAGGTTTTCGCTGAATAATTCTTTTTGTCAGAACAATTACTATTGTTGCTGATACACAAAGTAGTATTTTTTAGGTCAATTAAACATTTTAATTATTTGATTTTACTTGCTTATTTCCAATGATTGAGAAAATTAACCAAATAAATTATTATTGCTTTTTTTGTGAAAAAATACTCGTTTTTTATTATTATTACAAGCTGATCAAGAATTGATCAATGAGAAATTTTGTTATAACCTAACTTAACAAGGGTTGCAATCTTAAAAACTTAAGTTCTACTCGCTAGTATATCTTAGGGTCTGATAAATTAATTACACTAAACTAACGTGTAACACTAAACCGCACAATGCTTTGCTTTGTTATTAACACAATCACTTGGCTACCTCAAGAGATTTCACTCTCTTGAGTCTTCTTGTCAGGTTCTTGTTGTCAAGAAGCTGGATCGCCTCAACGTTCACATGTTGTTGGAGCCGTTGTTCGTGACTCCTAGCGAATCTGGTGATAGTCTGGTCAACAGTGTCCATCTGAAGGTCTCGATGAAGGTCGTTGTTTCTAATGTACCAAGGAGCATCGACAATGTTTCTCAATACTTTGTTCTGGAATCTCTGGGTTATTAGAATATTACTGTAGCTGGCATAACCCTAGAGCTGAATGCTATATGTCCAAATTGGTTTGAGAACTTGTTTATATAATAGAATTTTGTTATATGTAGATAGGCTGGAATACCTACCAAGTAACCAGTACATTTTCTTTAATTTTAGATCTAACTCTTGTCTTTTCTTTTTAACATGGACCTTCCAGCGAAGTCTTGCATCTAATGTGATACCTAGATATTTTGCCGAGTTAACATAAGGAATCTGAGCATTATTTATGTTAATTGGTATTCTTTGACCATTTTTGTTATTAAAATTAATATTAACAGATTTGGTTTCGTTTAGTTTAATACGCCATCTTTTGGTGCAATTATTTATTTGATTTTAAATTTAGTTGATTTGCAGCCTCTTCATGATCTTTGCCTATCGCTAGGATGGCAGTATCATCTGCAAATGTAGCTATTGTGACTTGTTCTAGTTGGGGTACGTTACAAGTATATAACAGATACAAAGTGGGTCCCAGGACGCTTCCCTGTGGTACTCCTGCTTTAATTTCTTTTAATTTAGAGTATGCCTCATCTTGTTTTACTCTAAAGAATGTATCTGAAATGTATGAATCCAATAGCTCTAAGTATGGCTGTGGAAGTAGCACATTCAGTTTATGTTTTAAGCCATCATGCCATACTTTATCGAAAGCCTGTGCAACATCGAAGAAGATGGCTGAACAAACTTCTTTGTTTTTTAATTCTTTTTCAGTCGCATTTGAGATTCTATGAACCTGATCTATAGTTGAATGGTTTTCTCTAAAGTCAAACTGGTAATCTGAAATAAGTTTCCTTTCCTTTAATTATGGCTTTCTTCGGAAGTTGTTTTAAGATTTCTCCTGTAATTAAATCAAAGGATTAATATTTGTTTTTTTTTTGTATCTTCTGTAATTTACTTTGGAGAGGTTGGTCTGATGATATTATTGTTATGACAGAAAAGGAAATGAATAAAAATTGCTTGTTAAGTTGTTCAACAATGATGATAATTTATGGCGAAATTAAATTGAATTCATTTGATGTAATAAAATTTGCAAACTATTAGGAAATGGTAAATATCCTCCAATGTAGATAACATTTGTGACATCTTTTTTTTTTCAATTATGTGGCAACCTTTCTGAGGAAGATCTTGTATTTCCAGCGTAACAAATAAACCAATTCGAAAAATAATTGAAAAATTAATGAAAAAACTGTGATTAACAGTAACAAAGCCTACACAGAACACACATGATTGAGAATTTAAACACAAAGTTGAGACTGGCATATTAGGTATACACACCTAGGCCATAAATCGAAAAAAAAAACTCAACCTAGTTCGTCCATAGTTCTGTAATGATCGAGACATTATTATTAAACTATTTTGCTACTGTGTTTTATTAAAAAAAAAAATAATAATAATAATAATAATAATAACAGTAAATATTTGTGGCAATATTTATTTATCGAGGGTACATATTATTTTCCCCATGTCTTTAATTTTTTTTGTAATAGTTTAAAGATTAACCATAAAAATCGTATTTTTTTCAAGTAAATAGTTTATTTGATACTGTTTGTTGTGTGCAAGTACATATTTTATGTTTCTCAAAATAACTTCTATACCCATAGAACCGTTAAAATATACAATATTCTGGCACCTTTGTAACGGAACTAATTTAGCGCTTACATAATAGTTTATGTAGGTACCGTTTTTGTATATGAATCTGTAAGCGCATTCCGATTGTGTTTATTGATGCATTTTCTCGAAAGAAACATGTGGCACTTTCTATACTACGTCGTGCACTCTTCAATTAGTACAATGAGCAGATGCAAGACTATCGTGCACAATCGAAAATTGTTCAAATTGAACGGCGGTATCACGCTGGTTCTCAGTAATTTATGGAACTAGATCGAGATTAGCATATCCTCCAGCTTAAGCAATCCTGCGAAATTCTGCTTTTTTTGCCTTATTACTGCAATCTTTAATTTTTTTTGTGTTCTAAGATTACGGAATTTTTGTTTGTGTATTGTATCGCTTTAAGGTACACAATGCGGTAAACAAAGTTTTACTTACCATCTTTTACCGAAACTACATTTTCACCGTAAATTCATTAAAAACGATATAGTTTAACTTTTAACTTTACCATTTTTTAAATTGCTTAGTATATGATGCTACAATTAATATCAAAATTTCAAAACCATACGTTGTATTGTTGATAATTGGTGGTACATATTTATACCATCAACATTTTATGTGGTACGAATGTGAACAACTTAGGAAAAATTCTTATATAACAGAATATTATAATATTAATAAATTATTACAGTCCAATTCTCAAAAAGTAAAAATAAACTATAATGAAGATATATAATGCTTGTAATTCTATAATATACTCTTCACATTTTTGCAGACCCCCTTAACCCCCATTTTCAATCAGAATTTTTTTGAATCTCCTATTAAAGCTTGATTTTTTAACCGCCCTTATCTTTGCATTTTTCTTTATTTATTTATTTTTTTTTTATTTTACTAAACATTTCATGTTGATATCGCTTAAGATTTTTGATTTCTATTTTTTTATAACAACCCGCCTTGACCCCCATTTTACTCAGATTTTTTAAAATCAATTTGTCCTCTTAGAGTGCTTGATTTTTGCCAAAAATTTCAAGTTAATATTATTGTAAGGATTTCAGAAAATTTCAGAAAAATCAAGCTTTATCTGAATCTGAATCAAAATGGGGGTTAAAATAATAACAAAAAAAAAATACGTGTGGCACTCGGGGACTGCCGTGGTAAAGCTATTGCATAGCATTTTTTATTAACTTATGCAATAATAATTATTTATTTATTTATGCAGAATTTTTTTTCTTTGATATTAATTCAAGTTACACTTTTTGAGCGTGGTGACCGATAAGAAAACAAATTTTTTTCTTTTATTGAATAAATGAATATTGTTTAAAATATTTTTATTATTTTACAATACATGTAGGTTATTCTAAAATTTTTATCATTGAAACTATAGGTTTATGGTAACTGAAATGAGAAACAACAAGTTTGAGACTTGATATCCTCTAAATATCTGGAAAATACCGCGTCAATGGTGGTCCCATATTTTGTTGTGGATTCTTGTGGATCATTATTTATTTTCAAATTCAATTTTTCCGAAATTGTGTCGGAGTGAGGGGTGTTAGGTTTATTTTCGTTACGGAATTTCTTTTTTGATTTTCGGTTTTTCGATTTTTCTTCGATTTTTCTTCGAGTTTTCTTCGATTTTTCTTTGATTTTTCTTCGATTTTTCTTCGATTTTCCTTCGATTTTCCTTCGATTTTCCTTCGATTTTCTTTCGATTTTCCTTCGATTTTCCTTCGATTCTCCTTCGATTTTCCTTCGATTTTCCTTCGATTTTCCTTCGATTTTCCTTCGATTTTCCTTCGATTTTCCATCGATTTTCCTTCGATTTTTCGATTTTTTGGTCGGAGTGGGTGTGTTAGGTTTTTTTTCGTTACGGTGTTACGGAATTTCTTGATTCGGTCTCCGCGCTCAAAGCCCGTGATAAAAGCTATGCAATAGCTTAAAAACCTAACTCAAAATGAAAAATGATATCAACTTGAAATTTTTAGCAAAAATTAAGCTCTATAAGGGAATGAAGCCTATTGAAATTGATTCTGAAAAAAATCTGATTGATTATGTTACACAGTGAAGAGTATATTATACAATGCCAAGCATATCTTTATTCTAGTATAAAATAGAGCCAGGTCGCGCCCCAGGACAATTCTCCAGATTGGGCCCCAGGACAATTCTCCAGATCGGGCCCTGTGACAATTTTATAAAATTTCTCCTCTTTACTTAAATTTCTCTAAACAAACAAAAGGACTTCAAGCAAAAACTTTCCACTCTTGTCTTATGCCGAACTTCTGAAAGAAAAAGAAAATCCTTGCCACGTTTGCCGGGTCCCCATTTGAGCCCGAGCCCCGGAAATTAGTCCCGGCTGCCCCTCTCTTGTCCTCTTGTCGGCCCTGAGTATTTTTGTCCGAGATAACCGGGCAATTCAAAATCCTTTCTGATTTCTGGTACAAATACGTACCAAATTTTGACAGTTAATTGGATAATTGATTTTCATATAGTTTTAAGCGAAATCATGGTAAATTTTTGTACCTCAAGAGCAACCTTAATAGAAATAGATATAAGGGTCGATGTTTCAATAAAATAAATGGTCCAAAGTATTATCCGTTAAAGGGACAGTATTAGATTTTACGAACAATATCCAAATACATTAAACACCTTCTAGATATATTTTTTACTTCAGAAAACTTCTAACAGAATAAGCCTTACTTGACACACAATACACTCACACCTTTCGGTATGTTAGAATGATCATAAGATAGACAGTCTTGGAAATTATAAAACGATTATGAATACTGTCATGAATGCAAATTTATTTTATAATGTGTTTAAAGTCGTCGAAGATGTCTAGTTAAAAGTACAGCAAAGTGAAATATGAGTCTAGAATAATTGTGGATGCGTTTTGTATTGTTCAGTTTGTATGGCGTGTTTTGAATTTTAATAGGATTCTATTTGGAATATTGAAATTTGGTTCGCATCCATAATACTAATAAAGTAATATGAAATTTTAAATATTAATAAAATTATTATTATTATTATTAATGTTATTAACATTATTAATATTATTAATATTATTAATATTATTAATATTATTAATATTATTAATATTATTAATATTATTAATATTATTAATATTATTAATATTATTAATATTATTAATATTATTAATATTATTAATATTACTAATATTATTAATATTATTAATATTATTAATATTATTAATATTATTAATATTATTAATATTATTAATATTATTAATATTATTAATATTATTAATATTATTAATATTATTAATATTATTAATATTATTAATATTATTAATATTATTAATAATAAAAATAATATTAACCTGTATATTAACAATATTTTCTCTCTCAACACCACAGGTCAAATCTTAGGCTATGCCGATGCGGTATTTTACGAGGTTGAAAATTGGGCAGAATTAAAGTCCACAACAGAAAAAGATTTTGAGTTAATAAAAAAATGGTTCAACAATAGACTCCTAACAATTAATATGGAAAAAACTAATTTCTTACCATTTAGTTGCAACAAATTCAATATAGCGCCTTTTACCTCGCTCAAAATATGTGACCAGGGGAAAGTCTTATCAATAAATTCTGTGACTAGTATTAAATACCTTGGTATAATTATAGACACACACCTCAGATGGGATAAACAAATAAAACACATAATAACTAAACTACAAACAATTCTATATAAATTTAAATATTTAAACAAATACCTACCCATAAAGACGATGAAAACACTATACTCATCTCTAGTAGAGAGCCACCTCCGATATTGTATCTCAGTCTGGGGAAGTGCATTGCGAGTACACATAAATCCACTAGAAATACTGCAGAAGAGGTTCTTAAAAATAATTATGTGTAAAGGTCATAGATATTCGTCTGAGCGATTATTTTTAGAAAGCCAAATTATGGATTCGAGGCAGTTATTCTTTTTAGCAGTCAATGTTAAATTTCACTTTTCCAGAAACAAACTTACTTCCATACACTCTTATCCTACGAGAAAAGTAAATCAAACAATTCCACCGTTTGTAAGAAAATCCTTAACACAAAGATCATATCTATACATATCTAATAAAATATATAACTACGTACCGGGTGATCTAAAAACCATAAAAACTAAATTTAATTTTAAAAAAATGTTAAAAAAGTATATATTGCAAACTGAAAGAAAGCTGTTTTCAGACATAATAGAAAATTAACATAAAAATAAAAATAAATAAAAATATTCTTGCATAATATAACATAATATAATCTTACTTCTCGCACACTATTAAGATTTAGTGTCGTTTTAGAATTGATTTTATTATTATTAGTAGTATTATTGATATTATTATTCTTATTATGATTATTATTATTATTATTATTATTGTTATTTTTCTCGAAACAAGTATGTATTACTTATCGACTAATACTTTATTTAAGTCTAGTGGGTAAATTTGTATTTTATAATTTTGTATTATGTATCATATTATTGTAATATTGCCTATTGTATACTGCATATTGTATATTGCATATTGTATATTGCATATTGTATTGTATATTGTATATTGAATTTGTATAATTGTATATTATTGATAATTAAAGTTATTTTTTTTATTAATATTATTAATATTATTAATATTATTAATATTATTAATATTATTAATATTATTAATATTATTAATATTATTAATATTATTAATATTATTAATATTATTAATATTATTAATATTATTAATATTATTAATATTATTAATATTATTAATATTATTAATATTATTAATATTATTAATATTATTAATATTATTAATATTATTAATATTATTAATATTATTAATATTATTATAATTATATAATATTATTAATTATATGAAATCCGTATCATTTTAATTCTTTACATCTATCACTGTACTAAAATTGTGTGAAAACGCTTTTAACGAAAATTGCGTAACGTGTTAAAGAATTTTTTTACTCAATTCCACAAATTAAATAACAACTCCATTAATTCCTGCACGCCGTTTAGCTAATAGCCATTGCCCAAAACGGGCACATAACCTAAGTTTTTCGATTAAAAAATAATTTCTACGATTACTAATTGGATTCCGAGCAATTTTGTAATAACAATCTAAACGAATTTGGCCAAAGCTATTTGTGAGAGCGTAAAAAATGGCAAGATCGGGCATCTTAGCTATCTCTATGGAAACGTTGTTACACTACAGTTAATGCATTAAGGCAGTTATTATATACTGCTAGAGGTGCGACTGACGTGTTTTGAATTCTTGGCTTCGTAACTAACTTAAAATGAGAAATACAGCTATGCGTGTTATGGGCAAATCCCTCTCAATGAATTAGGCTGTTTGCTTTATGGCGTTTACGTCGCGTTCCGTACTGGTTTTTAGCAGCATTTCCTCTATTTCAGTACGAACCGTTTAGATAAGATGTTTAGTACCTGTCTTTCGTTAATTACACTAGTACAAATTTGGAATTCGGCAATAAAATAATCGTAAATCGGATTGCTTGACGATATAAGTTTAGTGAGCGGTAAATATTTAACAACTCTAGCAAAAAAAAAATATGAAACAACAACCGACTAGTCGTGCAGGTCAATTATATTTGGGTAGTTAATCATCCTGGAAGTTTACTTCCTCCTATTTGCTATAATAAACTATTTAAATCATCATTTACGATGAGAAAAAGACGCCCGTTTACCAACCTATCGGATTTCAAGAATAATATACTAAAGAAAAGGGTGAACCACTTAAGTAGATCAGTCAAACCGTCAATGACGTCATGAAATACTGCACATAACCTCAAACCTACGTATAAATGTAAACAAATTTCGATATTGATGCCTGTTTTAAATTATTTTATTTTAGGTGAACATAATAGTAATATAGAGAACGTTTGTGGAACAGAAAACTTAATCAGACAATTAAGAATAGGTATACAAAAAAAAAACGATTAAATAAATCGACTATTTATCTCAATAAAATATTAAAATACAAAAAAAATTCACTATGAATTAACTTTTCAATATTTTTTTACTTAAATTCATTTATTTATTAAATTCAAAGAAGATAATACTAATTTTAGCCATAGACCAAGAAGTGACTACATAATTTTCAATAATCATTTAAAAACAAATATTTAAAATATTGGAATGTGAAGAATTATTTCAAAAACTATATTTTTTTTTTTTACCATTTTGTAATTATTGTCAATAACTTTGTTGATTTTTTTCTTTTAAAGTCATTAAAAAAGAACAAATTAAAATGAAATTTAAAAAAACTGTGCAGTGTTACTTTATTTTTAAGAATATTTGCCTGTCAACAAATTTTTAGCATTCTTTAATAGCCCTTTTGCCTTGCATCCGGTTTCTATAATATTTCACTTGCTTTTTTAACATTTTAACTTTATTTTGAAAAGTGACTTTCCAAATTCTGCATTTATTTTCATGAAAAAAAAAAAAAAAAAAAATCGTTTGATTCATTTTTTTACATTCTGCAAGCATTCCAAATATTTAATTTTGCAGTTATGGCGTTTTCTGATCCATTTTTAAAATATACTTCTGGAGATAACTGTTGGTTTTCATTGCTCGCTTTTGTTACAACCAAAACAAGTGGAATATTTTTATTGGGAATTGGTGTTTTTTTTTTCTAACTTCTTTCTAGATGGAAATGCTATAAAAATAAATAACAGTCTTGTTGTTTGGGCAAATTGTTTTAAAAATGTACATAGGAAAGGTGATTAGACTATATATATATATATATATTTTTTTTTTAAATATTTTATGTCTCACAACGTCAAATATATAGGAAGATGCAACAATCAGGAATACAGGAAAACCTCAAAAAATTAGTAAAAATGACTCTAACTGAAGCAGATTATAAAGTGCTTGTTAATTGTCAAACATCAGACAAATTTAAAGTTTATAAAGGACTTAGACAGGGAGATCCACTATTCACTACATTATTTAACATAATTTTAGTTAGACAAAGTGGAACTCAAACAAAAAGTACGATATATAATCAGAGAAATCAATTGATGTCCTACGCAGATGATTTGGTAATCCTAGCAAGAACAAGAAGGAATTTAGAAATAGTTAGAGAAAGCTGCAAAAGAAATGGGGTTAATAATCAATGAAGTAAAAACAAAATTCATGTTAGTAGAAAAAATGCCACGAAACATACAGAATAGAGACATACCTATTTAGAAGACACAATAAGCGATAATAGTGAAGAGACTGAAGAAATAAAAGAACGAATAGCCAAAGGAATAAATTGCACGAAAGGAATGCTTTAATAATAATAATAATATTTATTAATCTGAAAGTTTACATCAACATACAATAATTATTGATACATATAATAATTAATAAATATATGAAACCCACAGAAGGTCAAGCCTGTGTATGGGTATAAGCAAATTTTATTAAAATCACAAATCTAAAAACAAAATTAATACTATATATATAATAATTATAACTATAATATTTATAAAGTGCATAATATCAGACACAAACTATGGTGAATTTCCAACAAGAGTATTAATTAAAATGAATTAAAATCAGGCCTGTAGTCACTTACGGAAGCAAGGTATGAAAATTAAACAAAAAATAAAAAACTCATTGGAAATATTCGAGCGAAAAGTGTTAGAAAGATATATGGCGGACAGAAAGTAGATAATGTATTGGCAAAGAACAAACGTTGAAAAAAATTAATTATATGGAGAACCCTCTATAACAAATGTAGCCAGGGCACAGAGAATAAGGTGGGTAGGACATGTAGCAGATGAAAGACCAACAAAGCAAGTATTAACAGGAGGAATAACCGGGAGAAGAAGGGGACGACCACATACTAAAGGGTTACAGATAGTGGAAAGAGACCTAAACGAGATGGGGATATGGGATTGACGTAGAAGAACAGGAAACAAAAAAGAATGGAGGAAAATAGGCTACGAAGCCATGGTCCTTCTAAATAAATAAATATTCTTAATAGAAAAACATAGTATCTCATAATTATATTAAACAAAATATGTACAAATATTCTGGAAAAAATTATTTAATAAATTAGAATAAAATAGGTGCTCTGGAGTTCCAAATTGTTCCAGAATTGCACTGTAAGTTAGAGATGGAAACTAACAAATCTGTAAATATACCTATACTACATTTACGGATTTGTTAGGTATTTTGCATCTCTAAATACCCAAAATATATTCCAACTTCGATTTTTGATTGTTTAAGAACCGTCGTATATTTAGTTCAAAAATTGTCTAGACGTAAAGCATACCATACTTGTATAGATAAATATCTTTAGAAACTAAATATATGAATAACTACTATAGTTATTTAAAAAATGTAATTTCTAGTTGTTTTAGTAAGCTGCAAAACTGTAAACAATGTAAACGATTAAACGTGAGAATCTGGCACAACTATAAAGACGAAACAGTAATTAAACTGGCCTAAATCGAAGTGAACTTAAACATTAGGGCTGATAAAAGTTCATAAAAAGAATATAAAAACATTAATTAGGTATCATTGGCCTAGACCCACCAGGTTATGGACTATTAAAACTCCATACCTGGTGGGTCGGGTATTCTCTCTAAAGATACCGACGAGAATTAAAACATTTTAAATGTTCGGAAGTAGCTTTTTGTGTTGATACTTGAATGCGGTATGTGTATCGGTATTGGAATTTTTGGTTGAATCGCTCGGAACAAGATAGCCGAGAGTAGAAAGAGTAACTAACTGGAGATAATTTGGTAGATTTTTTGAAAATCTAGGATAATTTATGGCAATATTTTATCGAATAACGGTCTAGGTTACTGCGTTGGATACTAATTATTAGAGTGAATAGGTAGGTATTAAAGCCGGGACCAACGAAACAGAAAAGCCCTTTTTTTTAATAGACTCGTATTAACTAAAAATTATTACTATTATTACAATTTCTCAAAGAAATATACCAAAATAATTAGATAAAAAACTATTAGGAAATAAATTGAAATAAGGAAGTCACAGACCCAATACGAGAGATTTAGAAGACTGAAAGAATACCAGAAAGTTGGAACAAAGCAGTGATTACGCCTTTACATAAAAAGGGAGATGTTTCACACTGTAACAATAACATAGGAATATACAAAGTATTGCCCACAACAGAACTGTAAAAAGACGATCATGGGAAAAATGTATTACATTTTAGGAGAGTATCAGTGTGCATTTCGAAAGTCTAGGTCAGCAATAGACCAAATCATCATTCTGAAATAAGTACTAACACATTGTTATGAATACGAAATACCGACGTATATGTCAAGGCAACTTGTGATACAAATAAAAATGACACTTAAACAGTCCAAAAACGTTATCAGAGAAAACTGAGAAAACACGATGAGTTTGAAGTAATCCAAGACTTCTGTAAGTAAAAATTAAATTCAGAAAATTAGTAAGCAGTTAATGTACCAAATTATTTACAACACATTTTCAATATTTTTGTTTTGTTTTTTTGGGATATAGGAGTTTCTTTTTACGAAGGCTATCTTTTAAGTTTTGCATACCGTGCATTATTCGTATTTTGAAAATTCTGTTTGTTACTGGTGTTAACTCTATATCTTTGTTTTTTACCAAAAACCCTGTTCCAAACATTCTATCATCTGTTCCGGTATTGAAAAATATATATTCTCCTTTTTCTTTAATAAAGTTTCCTGATTGTTTTGTTTCTTGTACCGCTATTATTTATTTAATTTATTAATTTATTTAATAACATTAGCTTTTTTCCACCAACCTACGATTCTATAAAATTTTCTTCTAACAACACTGTAATGTCGTAATACAATATTAAGTGCGTGAAACAAGCAGTGAACAATAAAAGGCTGAAATTTGATTTTAAAACACATTTGGGCCAGAACGATTCTGTTCAGTGAGCACTTGAAAAGGCAATATGGCCACCCGCAGTGCGATTCACTTTAATGTAGGTGAGCAATCTATATAACTAATGTTAACACTGCCATCTAGTGGTCGTTTGTAATCTTTAAAGTCTTAATAATGATTCATAATTATCCAGTGTTCAGTTTATACCAGAAGCAATATTGTTATTAAAAATTAATGAAAATTGATAAGCAGATATCAATGGATTTTTCACCTTTTGTTGGAAGTAGTCAGTCTAGCGCAAAATAAGTAATTCTCGACTTTTACCTATATGCAATCATCGGCGAAAAACAGTTAGGTTAAAGCGTAACTATAAATATCCTTTAAGGTATTCCTATACATTCCCATCGCCTACTCGATTTAATCGGCGGGTACTAAAACATAAAAACAAAAGAGTAAAAGTGCAAGGTTCACGCACACGTTAATTGAAATACGTCTGTTTGCCTATATGCAAGGTTTCCTTCCATCCCATCTTTGAGATATTAATGAAAGTTTTTACAGGGCAGTCTACCGAAATTTTAACGAACCGAAAACTAAAATTTAACTTACAATTGATTGTATACAATGAAGAACTGAGAAAGAAGGCCAATTACTCAATGAGTAATGTTTTCTACAGAAACTTCATTTTAGACAGCTTGATCGGAGAGAAATATATGACATAGGAAAAATGTCTCTAAGTGACATAATAGAGAGTTATTGCAAGTTCACTTAAGGTCAGTCACTATTAGTGCCGCTCTTATTTTGACATCTGAGCATGCGCAGATAACTAACTTTAATAAAGATTGTTCCTGTCCTTAATAGAGAGATATTGAAAATTTCTATTAAGCCAGCTACTAATAGTGACATCGTAATTAGAGTCAAATAAATTCCATGCTAAAATCAGATTTATTGCAAACCTGAAATTTTGACATTACAATCCTCGTCCTTATACTTATTTCTAACCTTATTTTTATAACTTTAAATTATAGTTCATCTTTTTTGGTTTCTATAATAGTACCTAATATTAAAGAGGCATTAGAAATTATAATTTTAGAAGGTTTAAATGACGATTATATTAAATATTAAAAAACTTCTTTCTAACTGATACGAATGTCGGCGAGCGCATTCGAAAGCTATAAAGTCATCACTACCTGCTGCCCTTAAACATCCACAATTAAGGACAGGCACAATCCTTAATAAAGTCAGTTTTAGAACATAAACATCTGCGCATGCTTAGATGTCAAAATAAGAGCGGCACTAATAGTGACTGACCTTAAGTGAACTTGCAATAACTCTCTTATTAAGAACAGGTACAATCTTTATTAAAGTTAGTGATCTGCGCATGCTCAGATGTTAAAATAAGAGCGGCACTAATAGTGACTGACCTTAAGTGAACTTGCAATAACTCTCTATTATGTAAATAAAATTAGGCGAGATACTCCAAAGTAATACAGCTGTCACCAGTGAACGTAGAAAAAAATTCCTCTCACAAAACTATAACTACACAAAACATAGTTTCGAAACCATAATAGATAGTACTGTGGTCTATCAACAACGTGGCATAAGTATCTATGATACAAATTTTAAAATTTTAGGTATGTCCGCAAATTTGTTCCCGGTATTTATCCATTTTTCTTTTTAAACTCTGCATATTAAAATAACCAACTTTCCCTAATAACTTTTTCAAAAAAACTCATAAATAAGAAAATTACATTAATTTGTTCCCAAATGTATCCAATACGGTTTTGTCTAACTTAAATAATGTGTAGAAAATATTGATCACATTCATGCCATTGTAAAAACCATTCACAAAACTGAACAATTGATTTTCCCGCAATACTGTCTAAACTTTTCTTAAACTTATCCCAACTGATTTGCAGTCACCTGCATACTTGTTGCTGGGTCTTCCTCAATAACATTTAAATTTTGTTCTTCTGAACGCGATTTTTAATTTACCATACTGAACAATTTAAATACACTAGATACTTCAGATAAACACACTACTGAAATCACATGTGACTGAATTACAATAATGTGTACATGTGTTCGCAATGAATCGTGAGTCATAAGAAAAACCGAAAGAGATATAAACATGAACAGACATTTGTTTGCTCAACTTTTCATACCCAAGTCAAGGTCTGGATTTATGTTTTTGAATTCTGTATTTTCTTATTTCAGAGTTTTTTGAAAAAGTTATTTAAAAAATATGTATGTTTTAAGGACTTCTATACACAGTTAAAAAAGTTTCAAACCTGTATTCAAAAATCTTTAAGATAATCAGTTGGATACCATTCTTCATTTAAAAATCTTTAATATACAAAATTAGTGGGTGCCAATACATTATTATAACTTGATTTTTAAATTAATTATTTCTAAATGAAAATATTTATTGAAATAAAGCAGTAGCTTAGAATAATTGGTCCTCTGAGCCACCCTGTACTTGTTAACTTTAAGCTAACTGCCTACGTGAAACATTTATTAACTGTTCATACCGTTGACGTCTTCTATTTCTAATACGGTTCTGTTTCCTATGGAAATTCAAGAAATTATCGTTTAAATGAAATTGTAGTTCCTGAAAGCCCGCGGCTCTCTAACCTATCATTGGCGTTGGGAACAGGAAAATACTACTTTACGCTCGGTTATTAAGTAGAAAATACTGTTTTCTCGTCGTTTTTTCGATGCGCGAATGTTAGAGCTTTAGAGGAAAGTGAAAGATGCTCAATTCACTGTGATTTTGATTTTTTTTAAAGGTTCATTTGATTTTATATGAAAATGTTCACTAATCCTATTCTCGTGAATATCAATACGAATTTGTATACTAGAAAAAATTTTATGATTGGATAGTTATTATTTTATAATTTTTATTCAACACAGAAAAAGCATTCCAACGACATTCTTGTGATTATGAAAAATCAGATGATCTGATGAGATCTCATTTAGACCAATGGGTTTCTCCATTTTTTAAGAAATCTGCCAAAATGACACAAACTTTTTCTAACTAACATCTGTATCTGTATCTGTAACGTGTGGAGGGTGGGTTACCCTACGGCACTTAGGCCTCATTAGGCCCATTGTGCATCCTCCTGAGAAAATAGGCACCTCCTAGCTCGTGAGCCAGCCTACAGATTTATGTAATTGACAACGTCGCCAAGAGGTACTTCTATTATATTGGCCGGTGTTAGCCGATACTCGCCGAATACAAATCTTCGATGCTCGATGGTCTCATCTTCTTGTTCGCACCCTCTACAGAATGCGGATTCTGACAGCCCCATGATATGGAGATGCTTTCGTACTTGGCAATGACCAGTCAGAATGCCTGTAACTAGGCGCAGATTCTGTCTAGTCATAGTCAAGTATTTGTTTGGTGCAGTGTTGTCAGGATAACAAGAGCTCCCTGGCAACTTTGCAGTTTCTTTCCATCTTTCCTTGAATTTCACAAGGGAATGTTCTTTAATTAGGTCTGTCACTGCCGATTTTATCAGGCCAATAGAAGGCCCAGGTCTAAATAGTTTTTGGTTGTCTGCTTTATTGGCTAGTAAATCAGCAAGACGGTTACCTTTCGATGTGGCGTGACCTTTAATCCATCTTAAGGTGACCACGTTGTTGATAGATACTTCGGCCAAAGCTTCGTGACATTCTAGTACTAACCCTGAATAAATTCGTGGTCTGTTCAGGGTGAGTAGTGCTTGTCTGCTATCTGTATAGATGAGCATGTTCTTTCCTTCTAACTAACATAAACACAATTCTGTAAAACCCGCATTAACAAACTACTCCTGTTTTCGCTAAGGCCGTCCCCAGTACATAGCAATGTACAACAGATATATGGGGTAGCGAAAAGTCTGGCAACAAGGCATTTTCTTTGAAATAAATGCATGTATAATTATGAAATTGTAAGGCGATGAATCGAATTTTTATTATTCGGCATTTTTGGAGGTTCTGTCAAGTTTGTGTGACGTCAGCATTTAGCGTACCGCTGCCATCTTAAATTGTTTCAAATAGCAACGTTGGTCAAGAAATATATTAGATAAAAGCTTATTTTTTTCTCTTCTCAAGAATACTAAAAAAACGGGACAGACCTTTGTTCGTTCCTGATTTTTGAAGTAATCACTTGGATCTCAAAACATTATAGTCGAAGTTGTGCAGTTTGAAACGTTGCCAAATGTATGTTTCGTTAGCATTTAGCGTACCGCTGCCATCTTGAATTGTTACAAATAGCAACGTTGGTCGAGCGATATATTAGAGAAAAGCTTATTTTTTCGTCTTTTCAAGAATACTAAAAAAACGGGACAGACCTCTGTTAGTTCCTCTTTTTTGAAGTAATCACTTGGATCTCAAAACATTATAGTCAAAGTTGTGCATTTTAAGACGTTGCCAAATGTATGTTTCGTTAGTATTTAGCGTGCCGCTGCCATCTTCAATTGTATCAAATAGCAACATTGGTCGAGCGCTATATTAGAGAAAAGCTAGCTTATTTTTTCCTCTTTTCAAAAAATTATAGTCGAAGTTGTGCATTTTGGGACGTTGCCAAATGTATGTTTCGTTAATCCGAAAATCCGGAAATCATAAATCCTTTTTTGAAATTTACGCAGGTGTTATAATATATAATATATATAATATTTTATTAGTTTGTTTATTTTAAATACACGTTTACCCTATATACAAGCATTGGTAATGTGACGGTGACGATGTGCTTTGCCAGAAGACTAGCTTTTTAAATGTTATTAATCTAATTTTATTTTTCTAAAGCGTTCTTTGGTTGTTTTAAAATTAAAAAAAATTATACTAAAATACCTTGATACCGAATATTATGTATTTGTAGGTATATTTAGGAACCCACTAATTTAATTTCTGCAATATTAACACTTTTTTCAGTACTCTACAAGAATTTTCTTACAAAAGTCATACTGTTAACATAGGAAAGACTAACCATTTAATATCTCTGTCAGAAATTCTAAGTAATGTTTTTGTCTTGTACTTTTACTCCTCTTTTTGGGTACCTATACCGAAATTCCTATATTATTCTTTGTAACCCGTACTAAGATTTTCTTTCACCTTTCCCCTAATGATTAATCGTTTTCTAAGCAAAATATAGCTATATGAAATATTCTGTTGGACGCCTATGAAAAAACCTTATGCCATCTTGGCTATAAATCAGTCTTCTATTTAATAAGAAATTCTCGTCCAACGAGAAACAAGCGATCGGGAATGAATAATGCAGCATTTCATATTTCTAAAATTTTTAAAGCCCCCTAGCGCTCACTTAAAGGCGGTAACGTACTTAATATAATAAACAGAATAATAATTGAAAATTACCCAAGAAAATGTTACAGCAACAATTACAATTTTTCGATGGAGCGTGAATAAAATTGAAATGGAAAATGACAGGTAATTTTAATCGGCTGACAACTTAACTCGCTGGTTGTAATTAAGACAATCAAACCAGTGAATTTGATGTGAGGTATAGTTAATTTGAACAATAAGAGAGAGTAAATTTCCAGTAATGTACATCGATAAAAATAAGCAAAATTATTAAATATATTACAAAATAATGTGTTCTTTCCTACGACTAGACTAATCCATTTATTTACAATTGAGCCTTTTTATGGCAATCATTCAGATTGTTTAATATTACGCAGACGGAACTGTCGCATCGGCTGCCACATTAGAAAGAAGGAGCCAGCTGCTAATTTGAGTGGGGATGGTTTGTGTAAGTATATTTATCTAAGGAGCGAGCATACGTTTTATGAATGAGTGAGTATTTATGTCTACTATGCCTTTACACTGCTGTCATACTTCAAAATTAGTTGCGATTACACTATACAACTATAATCGTTGAAACAAGAAAACAATATTAAACTGATAATAACTGGCATTAAGAATGCAAACATTTTCTTCCTTATATAATTTTGAAAGCATTTTGTGTGTTTTAGAGCCTTATACTGAATTATAACCATAAACAATATTTGTAACAATACTTGCTCATAATAATTTGACAACTACGTGAATGACACCGTAAATGTAAACAAAATTAGTATATTAGTTTTTTCTACAAGCGTGCGAGAAGATGATCCTCTCGCACGCATTTTTTGACAAGAAAAATAAAATATAAATTAAAACAAAAGCAATATATTTTCGCCCATGCCCGGGTTTGAACCTAAGATCTTTGCGTTATGAGCCCGAAACCCTAACCACTACACCAATTCAGCACATAACATCGGTTTAATATATGTATACTTAAACTGTATGTTGTACCTAGTGTCATTATACAGGTTAATTCTCTATTTTAGAAATAAATGCGCTTGTAGAAAAAATGTTGATCGTAACACGTGCTAGAAGCACTTGTTGCGATAACTACTATTTTCTACTTCCGTGCGAGAAGTACCTACTTATCGCACTCATTTGCGTGCGAGAAATCGAATTTCACACACTGAAACCAGCAAATTCCATTCCCGCAGGATTTTTTATTCGCGGAATTGCCCTTTTAAAACACTATTTTTAAATGTTTTAATATTTCTTGGACAAAATAATACTCAAAAATAAAGGTTTTTCATATTATTTAATATGCTTTTTTAATATTTTAGGACATTTCAGTCTTTATTAAAAAATTGCACTTTTTTAAATAATTGAGCGGTTCTTGTGGCTTTTTGTAAACGTCCAATATATCAACAATAGTTTTTTGCTTGACACCTTGCATGTGACTTGCTTTTTATGTCAATTTAAACTGTTAGGTCGTGTTGCTATGTCAACCGCAAAGTACAAACATTCAGTAAACGTCAAAAGGGTCGAGGGGAGCTTTTCAGTTCAAAAAAGCCAAAAATGGAAGTAAAGGAAGAACTACCAAAGGACGTGTTAGAAGCTGTTCAGATTGCCACTTCGAAGCTGCTCCCGGAGAAATCGAGAGAGAAATACGAATGGACGACATATTTGAAAAATGGTGTCAAGACAAGTTTTAAAAACTATTTTAAAAAACCGATTTCAAAATCATGCAGATGCCATTATCACATCTTAATTAAAGTTTGTATGGGACCACCTTGAGTTACCCCCTTACTAACAAAAAAGAATCATAGAAATCGGACAAAGTGGTAAAGAATTATCGCTAAACATACATAAAAAGTGAAGAGATTTAGGATTTTCTCATGAACCTAATTATTAGATTTTGACCAAATTTATATGGGACCACCCCTGACGTATCCCCTTTCTAACAAAAAAAAAGAATCAGAAATCTGACACGGTGATAAAGAATTATCGCTTAATATACATACAAAATGAAGAGTTTGAGGATTTTCTCATGGACCCAATTATTAGTTTTTGACCAAATTTATATGGGACAATCTCTGAAGTACCCCCTTTCTAAACAAAAAATCATTGAAATCGGACACCGTGTTAAATAATTATATTATCGATGAACATACATTTTTTGAAGCCGGTTAAAAAGGGAGTAAAAACTGTGAAAGAACTTTTTGCCTATTTTGTAAAAGTAAACATAGAATTTAGCTCAAATACTTTGTGGGCTAAATATTCAATGCTTAAAACCGTTTTAAAGGTTAGGAAAAACATGGATATTAGTTTGTTCTACAAACTACAATCTTTTATCAAAAAAGTTTAAGCCCAAAAACGCAAGCACTTTTTCTAAAAAAGATATATCGACGTTCATCAATGAGGCACCTGATAATATTTATTTATTAATGAAAGTTTCCACTATTTTTAGGCTTGCTGGCGCTTGCAGAAGAGAGGAACTCTCGAAAATATCTACAACTGACATAGAAGATATAGACAATTTAATTGTGGTAAGAATCTGAAACTCAAAAAATTATACTTGACGCACTTTTGTCATATCAGAAGAAATTAACAATGGAAAGTATCTGCTGTTTTATAGAAAGTATGCAGCGTTAAGGCCCCCAACGCCACATCAACGATTTTTTGTAAATTACAAAAAAGGAAAATGTACCAAGCAATGTGTCGGGATAAACAGTTTCGGGAAGATGCCCTATACATAGAGTTGCCAGACGTCATGCTTTTGGCGTATTTGCCACTCTTTTTGACTTGCTTGTATGCGCAAAGCAACAGTTTTTTGACACCAATTTACCCTATCTTCTTTTTGTTCTTCGGTCAACAGATGCGGTATCCAACGGGACACTAATTTTTTTTACTCCCAATTCTTCATGCAAAATCTTTTGGATTGTCTTTGAAATCCCTAACGATGCTTCAATCTCGCGATGTGTCACATGCCGACCTTCCTCGATGAGCCTGCGCAGAGCATCAATAGTTTCCTGGGTGAATACCGATTTAGGTGCACCTGTTCTTGGCTCGTCACTAAGATTAACCCGTCCTCGTGTAAATTCTCCATACCAACGAGAAATTGTCGATTGATGTGGTGCATCACTACCTAAAACAGAAACCAACTCGGCGAGGCATTCTTGTTGAGATAATTGTCTTCGAAAGTTATAAAAAATTATGGCACGAAAATGTTCTCGGTTTAAATCCATTTATTGAATAACTTTGAAAATTCTGTGTAACTACAACACTCTATGAATCGGACTGAAACTTGGAAGTGAGGTTAACTAAAGGCGACAGTTTATTTTTATTAGAGCCGTTTGATTCATAACGCTCTCTAATGCACAGTATGCAAAACTTAAAAGACAGCCCTCGTACAATGCCCAAAAATTTAAATTAAAACTAAAATCTGGGACCTTTTTTGAAGATAAATCAAATATAAGAGAACATAGATGTACCTGTCCAAACTCACTAAGTCAAAATGAACTCACCGGGTTCATCCTGTGTGGCGTAAAAGAGATAAATTTTACTAAGAATCACAGGGGACCGCAGCTGCAGTTTTCAACAACCCTAATTCTTAACAAAGGTTTGTTTGTATGTAATTAACTTCCATATCATGAGTCTACTAATTAGCTAACCGTGATAAAAGAAACTGTAACTTAAAATACTCGAAACATCTGACGATTTCAGGATTAGAACTCTTTCTCCTCTTGTTTTGGCGAGATATCCCGTTTCTACCTTCCCTACTGTCCCAAGAATGACGTATTGTTTCCATAAAAATAAATATGTCTTGTGCCAAAACTGAATACTTCTATAAGCTAATAAACAAATTTTTTTTTTTAATTAAAATAACATACTATTACGAGCTATTATTACTTGTGTCAAGAACCGGAAGTGTAGGTAGGATTTGACTCATTGCAATCTTGGGGTCAAGTCAACTGTCGTACTAAATACTATCTTTTACCTTACACGTGTCATCCTTTCGCAAATCTATAACCTTCATTTCTGTGACAGCTTTGGTGAAAAAAATATTAAGATCACTTCTTAATATTAGCTCCCTGGCAACTGTGGTTGTCGGAAGAGGAGATAAATATATTTATATAAACAAGTTGTAAAAGTAATATTAAAAAACCGACTCCAAAATCTTGTATATGTCATTACCAATTGAGTTTTCTGATTTTCTTTTGGACCCAATCATCAGATCCATATTTTTATGGGACCATTTCTGAAGTACCCCCTTTGAAACAAAAAGAAAAACAGAAATCGGACAAAATGGTAAAGAATTATCGCTGAACATACATACATACATACATAAATGAAGAGTTTGATGATTTTCTCATGTATCCAATTATTATTAGATCTTGACCAAATTTATATGGGACCACCCGTGAGATACCCGCTTTCTAACAAAAATAAGAATTATAGAAATCGGACAACGTGTTAAAGAATTATCGCTGAACATACATAAAAAAATATTCCGACGAATTGAGAACATCCTCGTTTTTTGAAGTCGGTTAATAAAATTTTCATTATGATTTTTTCATGTAGGTACAAGTTTTGCCTCTTCATCTTCAATTATATTTTTACATCTTAACATCTTTATTTTTATTTAATAGTGAGATTTCATAAAAATATTTAATATTCCACATTAAACAATAGATTATTTAACTAGTAAAAATGTGGAATTAATGTCTCGCCCTAAGTATAGTTCTGATATAGGTCCAAATTATTTATTTACGTTTCCAAAAATCAAAAATGTATAACGTGTTTAACGATTGTCAAAACCAAAAGTGGTTTCTTCGGATAATGGAATATATAGAATATATAGGAGAATATTTAGAAAAACAATAAAGCAACTTTTTAATTCTAAATATTTTTGTCTTAGCAGTATCGTTTACTCATAATCCCTTTTTTAGCTCAGTATGCATGTTTTTTATAATTCATCTATCTCCGGTGTAGGTATTTACTTATACGAGTATTATATTCAATATATTCATAGGTACGACTAACAAGTACTAATTAATGTAATATGGTGAAACTACCAAGCTATTTGTGTCTCAGATGCAACCTGCGTGGCTGAGATATATATTTTTGAGTTTCATAAATTACATACAGACTTTTTTGTTTTTTGTTGTAAAATAGCGTTTACTTACTTACACACTATTGCAAAATCTAAGGGTATTCCATTCAAACGACTTGCATTTAATCCAACACTTACCACATTAATAAATTACTTCCTTTTTACGTATGATTAAACTTATGACTCTCCTTAAAGCATAATCTTCCTAACGAAACTGCAACGTACTCAATTTATTAAGCAAAAGCTCCGAGTTTATTTCAAAGCATCTAAGTGTGTCATGCATTCTTTATAGCATATGACATTTAAAGAGCCACTGTCACGCGATCTTTTGAACTAATACCAAGTGTAATAATTTAGCAGACAGCCGTTTTAGACTATTATAGCAATTACCAGATTTTTATACTTTGCAAGTAGAACATTAAATAATTCAGAGCTAAAGCAAAAATAACACGTCTTAGTTTATTTTTGCTTCATGAAGGATATGTTGTCTGGTGGGGAATAGTGTAACTGTAACGTTTTTATTCAAAATAGACAATCTATAAAGTGAGAAAAATGTATTTTTTTAGTTAAACTGCTTAATTTATAAATATATTTTGAATTTTAACTAGATTTGTTTTTATTAACACAATGAGTCAGATGAATAAAAGGAAGCAAATGCTTATACTTTAGTAGCGTTCTGTTTTGTTTTTTTAATTCTGCATAAGTCCATTTCAACAATTTTAAGTAAAAGCATTTGCTTTTCGTTTATTCATTTGACCTATTGTTGCTATACAGTACAGTAACTTTTCAATATTGACTTCAGGAGAACGGTATAGAAACACAGTGCTATTGAATAGACCAGTGGCGGCTCGTGATAATTTAAAATAGGTGTTCACTTTTTCCAATAATTTTATCAATTGTAAATTAGGATCAAAACTTTGTACAAGAGTCAATATCGCTGTTTTTTTTATTATTTGAGTTTGTATTAAGTGTAGCTATTATTATCAACATCATACTGTTTTCAAGCACTACAACTATTAGTAAATGAATATTTTAGTTAGTGTAATATTTGTTTTGTTTTTAATACGTTAAAAACCATCTATAAACATTATTAGTTAGTAAACTGACTTTTCTTCATAATTTTAGATTATTTTTAAATATATATCAGGTTATGTAGAAAGCTTGACATTGGTTTTTGTGTAAAAAATTTTATATGAAACTTTACCTACTATTTTTTAGTATTTATTGTAAGTTTAATCATTTTCACAATTTGTCACAGATGTCAAATAAAAAATATATTTTTTAAATACCTTTTATTGGCAAATAAAATAAGAACTAAAATGTTTTAAATGTTTATTTTATAAGATCAGTCACATCACAATACATAATATTACACAGACACAAACTAGAATAAAGACATATAATGCCTGGCATTCTAAATGATACTCTTCGCAGTTTAACAGAGCCCCTTAACCCCCATTTTCAACCAGATTGTTTTCACAATCAATAGGCCTCAACTCCTTATAGAGCTTGGTTTTTACTAAAAATTTAATGTTGATATCACTTTTCATTTTTGATTTTTTTTTTTTTTAATTTCAACCCCCCTTCAATACTCCATATTTAATCAGATTTTTTTAATAATTAAAGGGCTTCTTATCCTTTTAGAGATTGATGTTTGCTAAAATTTAAAGTTTATGTCATTTTTCGTTTTTCAGTTAGGATTTTTTTATATTTTAACCCCCCTTAACTCCCCAATATATTTATGACGTGTTTTCTTTTCTTTTTAGCTATATGCACTCACCATATCGTCTTACTCGTGTTAGGCTCACATATCATAATGCACCACAGACACAGGATACTTATGTATACTGTGCCACAGAGATGCGATCAGCTAGAGGACAATGATGTACCAAAAAATATAGAGTAAAACGTATGAAAATAAAAATATTAAAATTAAATTTATATTTTTATGTTATTTATGTAATTTTAAAATAATGTATTTTTATGAAATTTAACTGGGTCTTCACTGCACAAATGAACCAATGGAGAAACCGCCCCTGGAATAGACATAAATGAAAAAATACATCGCGAACTATGGACCGTAATATTCCATCCCTGCCATTGAAGAAGCGTGGTTAAACCAAGTTACTCTCTTTAAGCCTTTCAGTATATAAAACTGTAATCTTATTTAAAGCTTTATTTGTCATTAACAATTTAAATTTTAACAAAATATACTTAAATATTAATTAATATGGTATTTAACTTTAAAACTTATAAAATATGAATCTTTAAAAAAGCACTAACTATATATAACATATTAATAGTCCATTCCGATATTGTTATTAGTAACAAATCATACTTAGTATTAACATTACATATTTGTTTCCAATTTCAAGTTATTTACTGTTAGAAAACTTTTATTTATCTCTAATAATTCAACAACCTGACAAGGTTGAAGGCACGCGTCTTCGCGTCCTTTGGTTACAAGTGAAAGATTGTAGTGTCTTCTTTATGAAATTGTTATAATGATTCATTCATGTGATTACCTACTGTGCTTGTGATTGGATACAGACTTTTCGTAATATCTAATATATTATTCAATACAAGTTTTATGTTGAAAACAAATATAGTTGAGCTTATGTTAGATTTTATTTGCTTTACTTTTCTAAACCATTAAATTTGATTAATTATATTATAATATATTGTAAGTTTAATTCATTCCTATATTTTAGAGCTTTTGGAGTTGTGACTCCTACAAAAATATCAAAAAAGTAAATATTTGTAATCGAACAAAAAAAAATATCTTCTGCCCGTCCTTTCATCTCCTTTCTAAAACCTGATCCAACTCCTACTTTATATTTTCCTCTACCTTCTCTGCTCTGCTTTCCTGGTTCTCACTCTGCCTCCTCCTTTGTTTCTTGATTTCTGCCTCCTGCCTTGTCTCCTGATTTCTGCCCTGTGTCTCGTTTGTTTTTTATAATATTCCCTTTGATATATTTTTTTTATTTTTTATGCTTTTTTTCAACTTTATTCAACTTCCTAAACATTTTATAAATTATTTTAACAATCTTTCATTTCCTCTGATCACTTACAAATTTAATAGCCCACTGACAATCCTAAAAAGCCATTGACAATATATTTTCTTGATAAATGTAAAATAAATTTGCAGACAAAACCCCTAAGAATAGAAAATTAAAATTTTATACAAATTAATTAATTTAACAAAATTCCTTTAAACACATTAGAACAAATCAATTTGTCATTTCTTTTCAAACTAATTAAGTAACATGATTTATGGATTCTTAAGACTCTTTTTCCGACCCTCTTATTTACAATTCTCATTTTTTTGCCCGTAAACTTAACAGTAACGTGTTATTCCTTAGGAAACTAATACACGCGGCCTTTATATGGGGAGATTTCTTTACCTTTTCAACTGAAGCAATACCCAAAGCAATTAAAAATGACAATAAACGCATCTGACGCTGACGTAGGTCTCACAGTTTATGTTTTTTTTTTGTGAGAACTTAACGAGTTTCAGTGGAAAAAATTGTAAAATCGAAAAGTAAAAACGAATGTATAAGTGGTTCTTATACACGGTTGCCCAAACATAGACTGGTAAGTAAATATTACCGTAAAAATGTATTTTTAATGATTGTATTGATAAATTCTTTTAACACATTTAAATAAAATTATGTTGTATTCCCTTAAGACCAGCAGCATATTAACTTGTTAACCATTTATTAATCCAAAAATGAATCTGCACCTATATTTACAATTACCGGCATTTAGAGTTTTTTACATGACAGGTAAATTAAACTAAGTTCATTGTTCATTGGCTATTCAGGGCCTAAATTCGTATGACATATTTCTGTGTTTCCTATTGACAAACGGCTTCCACAGTTTAAGTTTTAAATGAATTTATACATCAATTTGCATTTATTTTACTCAATAATTGATTCCTATAGCTTTAATAATGTTTTGTTTAAAGGAATTACTGAGGGCAGGACCTTCTTTCTCTATTCAGTGTCAACATCCCATACATAACCTCAAATATCTTCATTTCCCGAATTACCAAACTCATTAAATCCAACTTAAATACCTTCCCAGATGACTTACTGTACACCCTGTATAATGACTCTGCATATTCTTATGATTGACACTAAATTATAATTATTGCGAGAATCTGAACAGACGTTAAGTGGGCACTCTTGAATAAATAAAGACTGTCAAGTTTGTGCAGAGCAATGATTTTTTTTTTGTCGTTGAATTGATGTTCGATAATCACGGTCTTCGGATGTTAAGGATTTTGAAACCATTGTAGATTTTATAAAAAAGCTGTAGAACGGAGCTAAATATAAATACATATCAACATGAGAAAGAAATGTACTATTCATAGAATTAAATCTGATTTCTTAATACAATTAATAAGTTGATAATGAATGTTATACGCCAATGTAAAATTTGGTCATTGAACTTGGGAATAGTTATGTCATTGTGCTTTGTCATTATCTATTTTAGGGTCTTAAATCGTAAAATTGTTTCTAAATCACTATAATAGTTGGCATTACTATTAGTGAAAAATTTAAAAAGTGCTTAAAAAAATTTAAAGAGTGCTTAATTAAAAGGGAACACCAAGGAATTTCTTGCAATTAATCCTAAATTTATTCAAGGGTAATAGGTTAATAATCTCTAAAATAATAATGAACCTCTCACGTAGATTTATATAGATAATGAAAAGTTGAAATAATAGAGTCGAATGAGGGCTGTGCCCGAAACTCCGGCCATCAGGTCGCTCTATTACAGACAGTGTCTTCATAACCACGAATTGAATTAAATCAAAGGTAAGCGTAAATAGCCTATAATTATTTTAAAATGCCTATTTTAAATTGTGTTGTTTGGTTTTTTGAGTATAGGAACATTAACCATTTTCCCTATGAATGCCATTTTTTTGTACTTTTTAGTCGTGTCGTATATAGAAAACACTTGTATATAAAAGTATACCTCTTTTGGATGTTGCATAAGTTTACTATTTTTACTAGACTGTAATAATACTTCCTCGTCATTACCAAAGCCACATAATAAAGGAATGCCATTGTGCATACTTGTAGCAAATATTCAAAACTATTTATACTTACTCCAACGTACTTTAAACAATTATTCAATGCCTATAATAATGAAATTCATGCATACGAAGATACTTTTTCATACAGGACTGCTACAATAAATAAACTCCATGTTTTTATGACAAATAATGTTTATATTACTTGTTTTCATTTATATCCTCAAATAATGTAAAATTTGTATTATATCGTTCAGTTTCATTGGGTTAGTTAAATTATTTATTTTTAATAATGTATATTTTCAAGAATAATTTAATATTTAAGTACATATTTATAATGTAGTTTTACTCTTCACATTTATATATTTCTGTGCTAAAACAATTAATAAATATTTCTTCTTTCAATCACTTAAGCCTTGTTCAGAGTAGGAGCGACACGTATCGCTGGTTACTCTCACTCTGAACGTTTGCGTTTGAAGACATTAAGTTGTTTTACCGATGACTCGTCGTTCGTCGCAACGCTATCGCATCGCGACGTGCTCTGAACAAAGCTTTTTCAATTCATCTCGTAACCCAGACAACAATAATTGTGTTCCACACAACTCACTTCATAAATAGATTCGTTTCTAACTTCAATCATTACATCATTGTATTCGTATTAAAAAAAAATAAATACATATATTGTAAACATGATAAAATCATTATAAAAAATGTTGTTGATTTGTGAAAAAGAACTTATTCTTGATAATGTAAACTTTATAAATAATATAAATATTTCAGGAGCCTGTTATTACAAGTTTAACAAGTGTATGCTTTTGGTTGGAGATTTGTCAATTTTTGTAACCCAAAACTTGTATTAACCTTTGTACGACTTATAATTACGAAAAATATTTTACAGTTGTGGGTCTGGTTTTGTAACTCAAAATTAACACTTGTAAATTTATGTAACATGTTCCTTTACAATTGTAAAAAAATTAATTCTATCTAAACTGTGGGTACAAATTTCTACAATCATCAGTTTAAAACAAGCTTTATTCAAACGTCATACGCAATATATGGGTCGTGTATCGTCTGGCACATGGATTTAGAGATACAACCGACCTGTTTGATGAAGAATATAACGAGAGATTTAGACTAAATAGTGCTCAAATCCAAGATCTCCTACGAGACTTATCTCCAGCTTTATGAAACAGTAGTAATCATTGGTATGGGCTGCAGCCTTCACAGAAAATGTTGATTGCACTACACTGGTTGGGTACCATGGTGTTTGTGAAATGAATGGTATATCAAAAATTACAGTTTATGAATGTGTTCATGATTTTGTGGATGCTGATATTCAAATAAAAATTATTGGAATGCTTTATTTTGTAATATTAGGAAACTGTATTTACCATTGCACTTTTCTTTAGATTTTGTCAACATCTTTTAACTTGTTCACCTTGTGCTCTTTGCAAAGCACATCAGAGAATGCCCTAAAAGATCCTCTTTATTTTAGCAATTGCATTTTTCGGTCAAACACCACTTGTTTTGAAGACATTTTGAACAATACTAAAATGCATTTTTAATAACCTCTCTTCACATTATGTTGTATACATAAACATGTCGTACAAGTCTGTAACAGAGGTAAAGTACCTAGGTCTCACACTTAGAACACTTAGTCAAAAGAGCATACATCGCCCCCAGAAACGTTGCATGGACTTACAGGGTCATCATAAGACCTATGCTAACATACAATGCAGTTGTCTAGGTACCAACCACCCAAAAATTGATAGCAAGATATATCTTCCATAAGCCATAGAAAGTTATAATAGAATAAATAGAAGAGCCGGAAGTGGCAGGTACGATTTATATCCAAACCGACGGTTCTAAAACAAAACAGGGCACAAGATGTGGAATATACTTCCAGATTCTTAAGCCTAAACATGAAATGGGCGGCTGTGAAAAATAGTCTAGTGGGGTTCAAACAGAGTTCACGGGGATTCTCATAGCAGCAAAAGAAATCATCAGAAAATATATCACTGGAAGGAACATGCTCATCTATACAGATAGCAGACAAGCACTACTCACCTTGAACAGACGACGAATTTACTCAGGGTTAGTACGAGAATTTCACGAAGCTTTGGACGCCGTCTGAGCTCAGTTGTTTGACCGCAGGCCGTTTGGCCGCTGGCACCTTTGTGCTCTGCCGATTGGACACTCGATGTTTAGGCACTGGAATTTAGAAATATTAAAAATAGACCAAGATTCTTTTGTTTAAAAGCCATTCTTACTGGCCAGGATTATAAAAACTTGGCAAAATAGTGAAAGCGCTTGACGAGATGTTCCATCCATGAAAATTTCTTTCATATGTTGACTCTACCTTGAGTTATCTTCTCCAAAAAATATTAATATTCTTTGTGGGTCATGACGCTCTGATCCAGTATCCTTCATAAGGAATATTTTAGTTTAACCAGCTGCAAATTCGTAAATTCTGTAGGCTTCTGGAATAAATAAAGTAATAATTAAGTCCAATGGAGTTGGTGGTGCAGCAGTAACAAGATTTCGCGTTCGCTGACACAGTTTTCTAATAGCATCTTTATTAGGCATTTTTCATTGAACGACTGGCTCGATATCTTCTAGGACACAGTTTATTATTTGAGCTGGCGTATCCATCGGTTTACATGGTCAGTGTTTCTTTTTAGCAACACATACTCCTGCTCCATCACTATCGTTCGCAGTGACCGGAATACTTGTCAGCTTTTCTCTTACATCTCAAAAACTTCTTCTCTCCATCTCTGCTGACTTTATCAAAAACATATAAGAACAGAGCTTCTTTTGGTTGCAGTTGGTTTTTGTAGATTTCATAGCTTTTAACACTTCTACGACAATTAAGAGTTTAAGGTTATTTTCACAGATAGAGTAGGAAGGAACAGTTTATGTAAAATGTCATAAAAGTAATCTACCTGAGGATTATGAATTATTTTGGAACAATTAAGGGTTTTAAGGGTATAAAGTAGGTACGAAAAGTTTATTTCAAATCATTTTTCTGTTTTGATGGGAAGTGGTCAAAAAGTTAGGAAGGTTATAAAATATGTTTATTCTGGCGCCCAAACGTCTGCTTCTATTGGCCTGACAAAATCGGTACTGATAGACCTAATTAAAAAACATTACCTTGTGAAATGCAAGGAAAGATGGGATAAAACAAGAAACTGCAGAGATGCCAGAGAGCTTTTAAGTTATCCTGACAACACTACAGCAAAGAAATACTTGACTCTGACTAGACAGAATTTGCGCTTGGTCACGGGCATTCTGACTGGTCATTGCCAAGTACGGAAGCATCTTCATATCATGGGGTTGTCAGAATCCGCACTCTGGTGGGGGTGCGAAAAAGAAGATGAGACCATCGAGCATATCCTCTCCGATTGCCCGACGCTCTCATATATTAGAAGATTAGTGTTCGGCGAGTATCGGCTAACACCGGCCGATATAAAAAAAGCTCCTCTTGGCGACGTTGTTAATTACATTAAATCTGTAGGCTGGCTCATGAGTTAGGAGGTGCCATGAGTAAGGATGCACAATCGGCTTAGTGAGGCCTAAGTGCCATGGGATAACCCAACCTCTACATGTTACAGATACAGAACTACAATAATAGAAATATTCTCCGTGAGTTGCTCTAATAATATTGAGTTATAAAAATTAATAGGAATTGTAGCTATAGGTGAATGTTTAAGATGTCGTACACTTATTACAATTTAGGTTTTGGGTTACTTGTCTCAGAAGATCAAAATATATAAATTTGGCGCAAAGCCTTAATTTCTAAAAACAGAGAAAATGTTATATAGAGAACTTTGAAATAAATATATATCGTCAATCAGAACATTTGTAAATAGAACTTTTACATATGAAATTAATTTCAACAAATTTATTTTAAATACCATATTAGTATAATTAATTAGTTATTAGTTAAAATAAATCTGATTATTAATTAATATAAAAAATATAGGCAATTTCGTACATACAAAATAATCAAGTTCTATGTTTTGAATAAGTTTTTTATCAAATTACAAGGAATAGTTAGGAATATAAATCACTTTAATATTAACATAAAAATTGAATATATTATATCTAAAATTAATTCAATTTGTGTCAGATCCTTTATGGAAAGATGCTTTATTTATACATGTGCAAGAATAGTGATGATGAATATCGAAAATTTAAATAAAACTACCTTACCAATCCATCTAATAATTAATTTACTGCGGTTTATATGTCATGGAAAATTAAAACATAAATAATAATTTATTTAAATAAAGCAGCCATCATAAACAATCCATAAATATTTAGAACATTAATGTGCTACTTATGTGTAACAATTATGCAACTTTACACAAAAATTTAGAAATTATTTGAAACAAAATCATGCATATTTAATGTTTAATAAATTAATTAATAAATGTGTTGAAGTCCATTGAACAGAAATAAATTTATCTCAATGACAGTTTTAACTCAGAACATGTGCTTAAAAATTATATTATATTACAAGATTATTTGCATAATTACCTTTTTACTCCTTTCGAGATAAAGCAGGATCCAGTTTTGTAGTAACTTATAGGTATTATAATAATTAATACATAAACTACAATATCGATAGATATAGATTCTTCTAAGATCGTTAGCTTGACTTGATTGAATCTCGATTTTCACACTTTTCTACAAGACGGCCTTCGCTTGCTAGTAATTTTACCTCAAGAGATCAAATTAATTCAGATAAAGTTTCATTAAATATACAAAATGCATGTATTTCAATGACTTCCTACTTTATAAATTTTAAACAATTAGCATTTTGTGTTTAATTACATTATGTTATTATCCTAGACGAAAAAAAGCATTGATACAAAAATATGTTTCTACACCCACTAAGAAAACTATAGAAAAGGAGGCGAATCAACAATCAACAATAGACAGATATCAAATGTCACAAGGGTGGCGGTCTTTGTGATATATAGGAGTACGACAATCTCTTATTATGCTAAATTAAGATCCTTCATTCGTTAACCATTTTCGAGTATGATCCGCTGTAAACGTGAAATAACATAGAAAAGTAAAATGAGGAAAATCGGTTGGGATCCAAAACACTGAAAGGCAATTTTGGAAATATAAAAATATATAATCTCCAATTTTTCCTAGGAAATAGGAAAATATATCCCCATATCCTTAAAAAAAACAAACTAAATAAAAATTGAAAAAGCTGAGGATGAAAGAAAGGAAAAAAATAGTATATAGACCAGAATCGAACCTTCGGACTAGACCTGTCCGCGGCTCTACCAGGTCTATCGAGGCACATGGGTACGACAAATTCTAATCCCATCCCAGCTCTCTCAATTCTCTATAAAGCCACCCGTGTACTTTATTTAGCTATAAACGGGTTAATTTTTGTTATTCTCATAAAATTATGTAAAATACCTATGGGCGTCGTTACAGAATTCTATAGGGAGGAGCAAAATTTTGAAAAAATTTAGAATGTTTATTTGTTGGAAAACAAAGAAAATTAAAAATAAAAGAGAATTTTCTTATGATGGATTTAATTATTCTGTGACGTCATGACTAACTTCCGGTTTTTCCAGAAATAACAGAAAAATCGCAATTAATTTTTTATTTTTAAATGAAAACCCTTTTTCTTATTAAAAATTTGAATTTTTGGGACATTTTTGTATGAGAAGCGTGTATTGAAAATTTTCTGTCAGTAACATATTAAATAAATTATTTTCCAATATAATGGTCATTTTGACAGCTGACAGAAAATTTTCGACACATGATTCTTATCCATAAATGTTCCTAAAATTCAAATTTTCAATAAAAGCGGGGGTTTCTATTAAAAAATTAAAAATAAATTGAGATTTTCTGTTATTTCCGATAAAACAGAAGTAAGCCATGAAGTCACACACCAATTGAATCCAGTATATGAGAGTTTTTGTTCCAAGCTTTTAAACAAATAAGTTTTTATTCCAATATCTCAATTAACAACGAAGATAAAAGCGCATGAAATTATTAAACTGTTTGCTATGGGTCTATGGGTCTCAATGGGAATTTTGAAGCCTAAAAAGATTTTATAAAGTTCGTACATTCCTATATGTTTTTCCATAAACGAATTAATAGTAACGTATTTAGAAAAAATATTATCTAATAAGGCGGCCATTTTGACAGCTGACAGAAGATTGTCATTACACAATTATTATACAAAATGTCCCAGAAATTTAAATGTACAATAAAAAAGAGGGTTTCCTTTTAAAATTTAAAAAAAAATCTATTTTCTGTTATTTCCGGAAAAACCGGAAGTAAGCCATGACGTCACATAACAATTGAATACATCATAAGAAAGTATTTGTTCTAGTCTTTCAAACCTATTCCGATATCTCACTGAATAGCGAAGATAGCTAGTAGTACCCCCAACAATGTTACTTACCTGTTTGACAGAACTGATACTTAAAATAACCCAACAAAAAAGACAAATCTAAAATAAAGAAAAAATAAGAAACTTAAATAACATTTTTAAAAAACAAACAGAAGATGAAAAATGTAAAAGAAAAATATGAACAAAAAGACATAGCCATACGTAATAATATAAAAAATAAAAATTTATAAAAAAAAACAAAAACATAAAAGAAACTTACTTAAACACGACGATGAACACAAAAAAAACACTAGCAAAACGCAAATTTTAAATTTCTTTTTTCTCTACTAAAAACAAAAAACATAATTTATTTTTCAGTCAGCCTATTTTCATTCATTATTCGCTCCGTGCATGACAGCAGCGCCAACTATTTTATGAACTAACGGACGATATTTGCGTATACTGACAATACAATTAAAAAATATATATGTTAATTTTTAATAAAAGTATATGAATTTGTAAAACAGGAGAAAAAATTATTATATGTTCTTATTACTTCAGCTAAAAAAAAGTAGTATAATCAATAAAAATCAATAATAAAACCTATGCAGGTATTTACGAGAAAATGTATGAGATCTTGCCTAAGCCTAATAAGTTGTCATTGAAGAACAGGTTAAATAATGTTAAAATAAAAACATTACCATTATATAATAACGTAGAATTAAAACGTATTAACAAAAATAATTGGTATATTTGTGATTGTAATTTATGTTTTCTTAATTTTTAGTTCGAAAGAACCCATAGAAATTAATGAGTAAAACTGGTTTCCTATCAATAAGTCACAAGATTGCGTTTCAGCCATATACAATAATCAAAGGCAGAAATCTAATCATTTGCTAAACATTTAAGATTTAAAGGATGTTGAAGAATATCATAAAATAATAATTTATTGTTTATTTAAAACATTATTGGTTATTAAAACTTTTTCTGATGTCTATTATTTCCAGTATTACTGTTATCATTACAAACATAAAGATTTTTTTCTTCTTATTATACAGCTGTCCATTTATTTCTTTGATTTCATTTTGATTTTGCTACTAAAAATTTATATAATTTACAATTTTTTTTTGCTAGTATAATTTGCAACATAGCAACTCCGGTTGCCCATTTTATTGTTTTTAATCTATTTTTTTGTATATGTGTATTTGATACGCCAAAATTACAAAATATCGCCATAAAGTACTCGAGTTATCCGCAGCTTGCGCTAGTATCGCTTTTGTTTTCCCTACCATGACTTCGCACTGATCGAATAGACCGCAGCCATGTTTTAACTTGCCTTAGCGTGCTGAACGTTCTTTTGATTAACTCTGTCATTGGTGGAAGAGCCATAAATAATTTTTAAACCACTTTGTATGTCTGGATAAAATTCACAATGCTTGGACGCTATATCATTAATGGAGAGCTCATTGTGTGCAGAAAGCTCTTTCATGTACTCCAGTTTGGTATTCAGCTTTAAAATTGTCGATTCCAAATTTTTCCACTACTTTCATGCCATTAACTTGGCTTTTACCAGGAAAAGGTTAAAAATACTAACGAAATACGAGGTATATTCAACAAATAATACCAAAATACAATACTAGTCACAGGAAACTACTCCTAAAATATACAAAATATACTGACAGCACTAGGCTGGAGAATTAGATCTACCCCATTTAATAAAAACTCTCAAATGTGATTGACAAAAATACAAGGTATTGTTACGCAGTTTTTTGGTATCACAATTTATTTCAATTCAACTTTTACAATAACTATCCAACTGATAACATTAACTTTTAACGTCTATCATAAAACTGAACTCTGACGTCAGGTCGTCGACTTATATAGCTTGCCTCAACCTTCTAGAACCTTCTCGAACAATCCGGACTTTTCTTTGACAAGGAATGACATTTCGAGACATTTCTGGCAAATTCTATCTTCTTCATTTATTCGTACGACGTAAGGAAATCCAGATATGCAATAAATATATTCAACCTATAATATTCTTCAACTATATTAGCCTAAATATTATTATTTCTAAGATTGTTGTTCATAATGCATATCTTACGCGTTGTTGATTAAGTCGTAAAAGCCAGGGGGCAACTGGCCCCCTTGCCCCCCAAACGACTTCCATGCCTATAAGAACTTACGTATTTCATAGTTCACTTCACTATAGTTACATACTTGGAACACCAGCGCCCTTGCGGTGAATTGTAAAAGCTTAATTAGCGTTCGTTTTTTGGGCTGCCTTTTCTTTCTCCCATAGTGACAGTTAATCATTTTCAGTATATTTTAAATAGGTATACACATATTTTGTCGGAAACTCTTTTGTATATTCGCCGCAATTTATTATTTTTTTTTTTACTTAACAATATTCGCAGATTCGTCGATAAAGTGTCCATACAAAATCCAAAAACTTTTGCTAATTATAGCCTTAAACCGTTTCCGCTTATAATGTTTATTGTAATAAAGAAGAAATCCTACACCTCGTGCAGATCTAACGAAAGATTTTCCATTCGAGATATACCTTCGGATCACAATTATAATACTTTATTTAAAGATCATAACTTTTAATTTTATCTAAAGAGATGGTACCATCTCAAATGGTAGGTACAGTTAGATCTCTTCATGAGACTGAATAACCTATTAGGTTGCGACCAATAATTTAACGGCACTGCTATCGGACCAGGGCCGGTTCCTGTTATTTAAGCACATTTACTGCTTTATTTTCTTAACTATACTTACCATATTTTACATTACAAGAAGTTGTACCATGTCAAGAGACAATTTATAACGGTAACTATGGATTTATTTCATAAATATTAATATATTGAACGTAGTAAAGTTTCCAATAGATGGATAGTACGTTTCTTGAAACTATAAGTGCTCTTCAAGGAAGGAAACAGTTAGTGAATACTTGATACAAGCAACTGTAATTACCCAGATCCAAAAGGACAAATTAATTCAAATAGTCACCAGACGGGATTGGAGTGGGAAAACTTACGTAAGGGCAGCGACTATTACCAGATCTCGTATAAAGAAGGATCACTAAGTATCATTCGCTAACTCAGTGGCAAAAAGGAAAATTAAACAACAACAAGAAATAAAGAATCACTCCATCAGTGACTAACGAAAGTGGTATGGGTTTTATTTTGACAACTCGTTGAAGATCATCAAGGAATTTGGTTTCTCCAGGTCTTTGCAAATGCTTGGAGTATCTGTTTTATATCTAGTTATAGAAAGGAAATGAGTCAATAAGTTAAAAGGCAAGCGAAAGAAAAAAATTAGTGAGTAAACAGTAAGCAAGGGTACATTTAAAACAATTAAAAAATAATAGGTTCGAGATATTCAAGTTTTATTTATGGATCAAAAAAATGAGAATTTGGAACTGACACTAAACTAAAAAGTATTTTATGGTTGACTAATTGCTACTACTTATCACAGACATAACTTATACCCATTTGTAACTAATCATACTCTCAAATTTGTGACAAACCTAGTTAAAATTACAATAAAAACATAGGGCCCAATGATCAAATTGCCATACTATTTGGTAAACCAACTCTGCGAGTCTCCAAAAACAACAGAAAACAAATTTAAACCTCACAATTCTGGAGTTAACAATTAATAATTTAAGGAGAAAAACTTATCTATTCTTTACTTATTTGTTGACTGTCGAACTAGCCTATGGCCAACTAATTGACCTAAAGTACACTCTCTGTACTTTAAATTTGATTCTCTGTGTGTGTTTTAAGAAAGTTAATATCATATATTGAATTGACAAAATACTGAGTTTATTAAAATATTTGCACCCTGTAACCTGCTTCTGCTGCTCCTGAAACTTCTCAGAGAAAAGAAACTCCTACTGAGGAAGAACACATACCAGAGGAGAATCAATCCTTGGTCGTAGAACCACAAGAAAGTGGGACTACAGAACAGGTGGCTGAGGCTTCAATGAAAATAGGGGACTCGGATTCCATAGCACTTGAGGTAGGTAAAGACGAGGAGAGGACTCTTTTAGGGAACTCATCGCTGTCTGACTCGGCTGATGAGCTAGAGGAGGAAGAGGACCCTACTAAGAACTAGAGGGTACATTTTGCAAATAAAGGTAATCCAAGCAAATATGCATCACTGTTGGGCGGCAACAGCTTTCCTACATCAGGGGACTATGACCCATTCAGCATCTGGACACTCAAGAACCTGCATTATTGCAAATAAAAGCTTGAAGGTGTTTCCACTATGGGAATTTTGTACAAATGACCTAGTAACAATATCCCTAAAGCTAGACGAAGGAACTAATCTGATTGTTGGATCCGTCTATCTGCCATATGACCAACCTGGGCTCCCCCCACCAAAAAGGTGAGAGAACTGGTTAGTCACTGCGAAAAAAAAACAAAATCGAATTTCTTCTAGGCTGTGATGCCAATGCTCACCATATAGTATAGGGGAGCACTGACATTAATAACCGAGAAGAAGCTCTTCTGAAATTTATTGCTTCCAATGAACTAGAAGTTGCAAACGTTGTAAATGAACCAACTTTCGTAACATCTGTGCGAAGGGAGGTAATTGATATAACCCTTGGTACACAACGGGTGTGTTTATTGGTGGGGAAGTGTCACGTCTCAAAAGAAAAGTCACTTTCTGACCATAGGCATATCCTGTTTAAACTGGGTACAAATACCTCGGGTGAGAAGACATATCGTAATCCTAGGACTTGTAACTGGGAGAACTTCAAGAAAGAACTTAACTGGACACCGAAGAATTTAGTGGAAGTTGAGTTTATGTCACAGAGTTTCTGACACGAACCCTAACCAACACGTTTAAAAAAACTGCCCTATAAAAATTAGAAAAGAGGATCCAGATGCTGTATGATGGAATCGAGACCTCTCCAAAAAAGAGTAGAAGTTTGTAAACTCTTTAACCTGTCCAAAAGGTCGGGGAACTGGGAAGCCTCTAAGGCGTACCGGAGAGAATATGGTTATACCATTAGGAAAGCCAAAAGAAAATTTCTGGAAAAAAATTCTGTGACGACATTGAAAGCCTTCCAGAATGTCCCAGACTCCGAAAAACTCTACATAGAGATAAGCAAGGATGCATGGGATCTCTGAAAAATAAACAAGGAGAACTCACAAAAACAGAGGAGGAGACTTTAGATTTACTACTAAAGTCTCACTTTCCTTTATATGAGATTATTCTTAATCAAGAGAATAGGAGTATCGAGGCACTAATTTCTAGGGCTTCAAAAACAAACTGGCCTTGGTCTCTTGCAAACTCAATAGTAAACAGAACAAAACTTGTGTGGGTGATAAATTCCTTTCAACCATACAAAACCATCTGCTCTAATCCTGGCACTTCTACAAAAGGGCCAGGAAGTACTGGACGGACCACGGTGTAAACTATTCCGAGCTAGCATAGTCCTCGGATATATTCTACAAAGCTGGAGGTAAGCAAAAGTTGTCTTCATTCCCAAACCTGGGAAAGCGTCTTACGAGGAGAGCAAATCATTCAGACCAATCAGCCTACATCATTTCTCCCAAAAACATTGGAGAAATCAATACATCGATACCAGTTTGCCTATCAATTTGGAAAGTCTTGCGATGCAGCCATACATAAGCTAGCTCAGCAGGCTAAACAAGCATTGGAAAGCAAAGAAATAGCACTAGGAGTCTTCCTTGACATTGAAGGAGTCTTTGATTCGGCTTCATACAATTTAATACTGGGATATATGCACAGGCACGCAAGCATTTGCAGACGATATAAGCATCGTAGTAAACGATAAATTTGGGCCTGTTGTATCCGAAAGTATGCAGCGGGCACTAAATATCGTCGATAGATGGTGCTTAAAAGAGGGAGTGTACACAAACCCGATAAAAACCTCTTTTGTTGCATTCACAAGAAAAAGGTAATGGTACTTCGGGGTACAATATCTGGAACCTGAAGAAATCTCGAAAGCACCCATCAGACATATTCTTGAATTCATTAAGAAAATCAATCTGATGGGGTAGAAACTGTGAGGGGTACAATAAGCCTAGAGTTTCAGTTCGAGTGGGCTTTTAACCATGACCTAAGTAAGATGGACAAATAGATAGAACATGCATATTTAATTTAAATTTTCACCTTACTATAAATATAAAAAATTAACTTTTTTATAAAACAAATGTGTAATGATTACACATCCTTGCTTTTCAACTAATGTTAGTTTAAATATTATGTATCCATGATGTATTGATCTTAGTTGGAGGCCACCTTCTATTTTCTTTTGTCCATCTCCTATTCGTTGCTCTATGTCAGTTTCACTTTAGAGCCGTTAATTGCTCGATTTCATCTTGGATCTTTGCTTTTGCCTTAAGGTTGCCGGACTCTCTTTGGCGTAGAGAAATAGCTCACAAATATACGGCAAGCTTTTAAACAAACTTTTTGGGTAATTTGTAGGTTTTTATACGATACAATAGTACGGTAGAAGGCATCAGTTGTAGACTGCTTGCCGATAGGAAAAAATTTATTAATAACCAGTTTTAGCTCTACATATATACATTGTCCGAAATCTGTTTCTTGATATTGGTATTTCGCTTAATATAAGAAATATAAGAGGACAGTTAAATGGGGAATCTTTTAAAAATTTTTATTTTGGAGCTGTTTTTAAATCAAATTAAAGGTTAAAACATTAAAAAAAATCGGCCATTTTTAATTTTTTGAAATAACTCAAAAACGACATAACTTAATAATTTAAAAAATGGATCTGACATCAGCATCCAATTCTGATAAACAATAATAGAATATCGGACAGAACGTATACTAGATCACCGGAATTTCAGGTCTACCGTTCTAGCACAGCCCTGCACCAGATTTATCTATTTTCAAAATCGATTATTGTTAGACAATCGACAGTTAAGAAAAAGTAACATACTGAAGTTCGTGAGTGGCCGCAGGTTAGGACGCGAAATATTTTCTAACCTTCAATTACTTGTTAGCGATGTTAGTATATACAGGGCGGGTGGGTGTATGGCGTATCATATTTATTCGTCGTAAAATTTAAGCCATAAATGTTCTACAACAACGGGATTAATACAAGATACTGTTTTTAGTTTTTAATTATCAGTATAATGTGTGATGAATTATTATTGTTTATTTTATTCTTTTACATACTTATTGAATATCGAAATATTGTTTCAAACGAAACAAAAGAGAGAAAATAGTAGTTTGTGTAACAAGAGTGGATATGATGGCTAATAACGAACGAAGGCGATGTTTATTAAGATAAAATAACTAATTTAAAAATCTTTTATGACTTTTGTTTATTTATGAAACAATATGAAATGAACTTAAAAAAAATATGTCTTCATCCTGAATTTGAACCCCGAACCTTTTACATGGGAACTAAGTACTCTATCTCTGCGCTAATGAGACAAATAATTAATTTTTTTATATTGCTAATTAGACTGATTTTAGACAGTTTATTTAAAATTTACGATTTATTTATAAATATATACAAATATATTGTGGATTGATATTATTTATCGATTCTTTACAATAATCACTCATTTTTATAGTTATTTATGCAACAAGTGCAAAAGTGTTTATTGCACGCGACGTGAAATTGTCCAACGAGTCCGTCAGGCCGAGAACAATTTGTACAATTTTCAATATTAATATTTTTAAAACGTAACACAATCTCACAGAAAATGAAAATAAACTAAATATTTGGCGTCGATTTGAATATTTATGTTTGTCATGATCATAAAACACTGTAGTAAAATGACAGATGAGTGCAATAAAATTTTTATTGCACTAGTGCAATAAAGAACCAGTTTTTTCACTAAATATAGTTCAATAAAGTTTTTTTTTTGTATGAACATAGAAAAATTATATTTAATCTCAATAACTAAAAAATAGTCTGACAGTTATTTTGACAGAATTGTCAATTATTTCAAATTAAAAAAAAAATGATAGTAGCCCTGTAACCAAATAAAACATATTATTATAACCTTACTAGAATGTAAATCAAATTATATAAGTTTAGTAGAACCCAATGGCCTAATTTTTCGATCTATAGATAATATCCGTGTGGCTGTTAACATAGTAGTTTGTGCAACAAGAGTGGATGTGGACAATCCACTAGAGTTTTACAGTATATTTTTTCTACGACCCATTAACGAAAATTTACAAAAAATAAAATATTTTGGGTTATTAAGACAAAATAACTAATTTTAAAATAATTTATGACTTTTAATAATTTTTAAAATAAATAAACGAAAAAGAAAAAAGTTCATTTTATTTTTCCCCATCGATCTCGAGTCGTCCGTGTGAAAGGCAAAAACGCTAACCAAAGGACCACCTATTCTTTTATTTTTGTTGCTTTAATACTCGTAATTAAATTATAGTTTTATTTAAATTAACAAATTATTTATATTTATAGACGAAATAAAAACAGAAATGCTATAACTTATCGATTCTACACAAGAATAACCCATTTTAATGTATGTTTAATTTCAATAACTAAAAAATATACTGACAATTAGTTTGACAGAATTGTCAGTTATTTAAAATTTTAAAAATAATAGCAGTCGTTTGATCAAAATTTGAACGGTGATTGGTGGATTTCATTTTTTTGCAGTGTTCTCACTACCTAGAATGGATATGAAATATATTCGTTCAGTTGAAGGCAATAGCTTACTTTTTCGTTTTGTAAGCTGTGCGTAGATAAGCTAATATCCATGTGGGTGTAGAAAAAATATATATTTCCAATCCTCTAAGGCTGAAATCGTTTTGCAATTTTTGAATTTTACGAGTGACAATGATTTTCGACTAGAAAAACACTATACCTTTTCTACGAACTGCATTATGTCATTTACTAAAATTTAAGTAAATTAATGTAAACACATTGTTTAATATTTAACAGTTGACACTAACACTGGGCATTTCTAAATAATGAAAGTTAAAACAACTGACACCAGACGACTAATTTTTAATTTTTACACTATTTTTATAATTTCATTTTGTATTTAATTCAATATAAGTGAAGCATCTTCGAAGGTATATTTTAAAATATGTAAGTATGAGGTAATCAAACTGTAATGTTTTCCCACAACTTATATCATGATCATTGATGAAATTCATATTTTGGGACCACCCGCAATTCGCTATTTTACATACATTTAATTTTTGTACAGAGACGGAGCAAGACTATAAAAGTATTTTATTCAATTAATTCCCTATATATTTGAGGTTAAATAACAAACTCCATAATTCCAGCAAATCTATAGTCTGTATTCAGAACTAATTTATTAACTTAATACAGATATACAGGGCGTTTAAGCAACAAACGTATTAGGAACAGCGTCAATGTTTTAGATAAATGCTCGGATTCGTCAATTTTTGATTAACGGGCGACATCTTTTTATCATATCCTTAACTGTCATATGTCATTTCCCTCCCCACCGTCACTATAAGCAATTTAATTTAAATAGGGAAAGTACCAAGTATGGCACATCGTTTAAAAAGTAATTTTATGGAAAATTCAACAATGTAAGTATTGATTGCGATACTTTTACTTTTAGCTTCCTCTAACGGAATAAAAAACTGTTAAGTATTGCAAAGTATTACACTTCATTTAACCCTTTTGACCCCCTTGGGGTATATATGTCCCGACTAGAATTTAAAATTTCTATTTGGTATAAATATGACCCAATGTGTTATTTGATTAATGGTATTCTTCAAGAATATTCTTGAAAATAGAGAAGTTCTGGCAACGTGGCTTGTTGTTTACCTGCCATTTGTTCACTTGTTTACAAGCATGCTAGATGTGTTTAAAGCTTTTTGCGTTGTTTGTGTTATTTCCAGTTCTTTTATAAAAATTTGAACAGGAGATTAAATTTAAACATAAATTTATTATAAACATAATATCTATTCGTAAAATTTATTTCAAAAACCAAGTAAAAACATGCCATTTTCTACTGGGACAAAAATATCCTAGTGGTATTTACAAGTGGGACGTATAAAACACAGTGGTTTTTTTGTTACAGTATGTCGAAGAGAACATTATCAGAAAAAGAATTAAATTATTGGGCAAATGTTTTTGAAGATGATGATAGAGATAAAGATTATGAAACCGAAACAGAATCTTCCAAATCGGGCGAGGATGGGGAAATAAGTGAAGATGACGAAGAATCTTTAGATAATGAAAGAGAACCTTCAGATAGTGAAAGAGAATCTTCAGATAGTGAAAAAAAATCTTCACATAGTGAAAGAGAATGTAGAAGCGATGATCGCAGGGAAAATGAAGACCAAAATCAAGAAATACAAGAAAACAATAAAATCAAGATGAAGCCATTGTATGGTCAAGCCTCTCTGATGACTTTTTACCAAGGCTCAGTATTCCTGCAAAAAATACGTGTGAGTTAAACAAAGGATTTACAAGATCTTTGACACGATTTGAGGTGTTCAAAAAATTGTTTCCTTCAAGTTTATTTATCTTTATTTCTGAATATACAAATAGAAGGATGACAATATTAAAAAACAGAAAAAGAAACGCATTATTAACCGATGTAGGAGAAATTGCAATTGTTTTAGGATCTTCCCTAGTAATGAGATCTTAGACATTATTGGTCTACACATCCTTCAGTAGGAAATACACTAATAAAAAATAGTATTTCTAGAAATAGATTTGCCTTGTTATTATCTAAATTGTACGTTAATGATCCAGAAAAGCAGGGTACCCCTAAAACATATTATGTGGATGAATTAGTGAACTGTAAGTCAACATTCCAAAAATCTCGAGCAGATTGTTCCAGGCAAAGTATTAATGAAAGTATAGTAAAATTTTAAGGTCGTTCTGGACTAAAGCAATAAAACCCACTAAATGAGGAATCAAAATATGGGTTAGAAGTCGCCCCGGAGCGCCACGGCAAGTGATAATAGCCGTCCCTTCCCCCGCACAAGCTCAGCTTTTGGGGTTAAAATTCACTCGTAAGGAGGTGAATTAGGGAGAATATTACGTGATTCTTGCAATGGTTATACCTATGACATGAATATTTATGCTGGTGAGGAAGATCAGCAACAAGAAGGAACTCTTGGCGAAAGAGTTTTATACAAATTAGCCAGTACGATAAAGTCAACAGATGTCGTATTATGTTTCAACAGCTTTTTTACATCTGTAAAACTTATGACTAACATCATATTTCCAAAAAAATTAAACAAAGGAGAGTCCGAAATTATTAAAAATAAGTATGGTACCATTTGTGTCAAATGGCAAGACACCAAAGAAGTTACAGTGCTTAGCAACTGCCACGGAAAAACTTGACTGTTGTTTAACGAAGAGGTAAAGATGGCATGCAAAAAGATATAGAATGTCCAGAAGCAAAAGAATTTTATAATAATTTCATGGGCAAAGTGGACCAAATGTCAGGCTTATATGACATGGACCGCAAGTCCGGTAAATGGTGGAAAAAAGTTTTTTTAGGTTACTAATGATTGCCGCAGTCAATATCTGGATAATATATACCTAATGAACTTCACAGACAAAAATTACCATTTCTAGATTTTGTAATCCAACTTGCCGAAGAGATGATTGCGTTTGGTAAAGAAAAATCAAAAATACACGTTCGAAAAAGGTCCATTGGTAGACCATCAAAAAAACAAGACATATGTTAAATATTGGGAAGCATCTACTAGCCGAAGGCAAAACTCTCCGACGTTGTGCAAGGTGTTCTCAACAAAAAATAGAAAGAAGAACAATAAATCTATGCAGGATGTGCCAATTGCCCCTGTGTAAAAATTGTTTTACACCGTACCATATCTGAAAATACACATTTCAAAAACTGTTTCTAGTTTTTTATATACCGTAGGGATGTATATGTTCCATTTAATATTACAAGTGGAACATATACGTCAAAAATAAAAAAAATTAAACTGTACGTATTTTGGAAAATATATTTCTAAAACATATTAATAATTTTTTTGTTTTAAATCTTGTAATATTGAAAATAAAAAAGTGGAGAGAAAAGATAATTATACAAGTAATTCAACACCCAATATAACAAAACATAATTGAATGAAATATGAACTTAAATAATTGAAGAATCTTAAAAAATTATAAAGTTAAGGAATACAAACTCTAATCGCAATCAACCAAAATAACACTTTACAGTTCGTAATATTTTTTATTCTGCTAGAGGGCCCCAAATCAGAAAAAAAACGCAATGAATAGTCGTATTGTTTTTAATGATGGTCCTCTCTCTATTTAAATTGTTTATTTAAATGATATTTCCCTGTTTAATCTGGAACATCAAGAAAATAAAAGAACATCCTGTATATAAAATAATAATTTAATTATTTCATTGTATAAAAATATTATTTTTAAATATCGGGATTAGATCTTTCAAGTTAGCATGTACAAAACTGCTATCTTGCAGTAAATTATTTTATTTTGTTGACTTTGTTATGATTTAGGTGATTATGTTTATTCTGTGATATTATAAATGTAGTTGCAAATAAGAAATAATGAGATTGATCAATAACATGTGGTACTATACTTTACACAATTATCTCTAAAATGAGATTCATGAAAACCATCTTGTGGTATTAATTATAAAAACTCATCTTTAAAGATTGTTCACTCCCACTTTAATAAAATATTTTAGGGTAAATTAAATATTTACAAAACATATTTTGCAGAAATCTGCCGTATATCAGAAGCATTTCGATAATATAAAACCATATAAAGTCAGTTGCAGGACAGCTGAAATGAATCTGAAAGTTTCTGCTTCATATAATTTGACCAATTGCGTAACTGAAAATAATTTCTCTAAAAATAAATACTATTTTAAAAAACTGGAATTTAAACAGATGCGATGCGATAAAAGAGAAACTATTTATATTGACCAAACTGACTACGCCCCTGCTTAATTAAGATTAATTGCCATTAATGCATACATAAAATTAGGTATAAATAATGTAAACAAACTAACGTTTTTTTTTTAATTCTGTTTCAGGTAATAAAACCTAGCTCGGAACTACAAGTTTTTGTAAGTACAATAATCTACGGCTTTAATTTTATGCTCAATAAAATTATTCAAAATACCTTTTTCCCATATTTAAAATTTACGACCTTTATAAGGTTTATACCATTTTATAACCAAATACGAGGGAAAGATGATATCTAGTTAAAATATTCTTACATTTTTCTATTAAACAGAAACTGGCTATTGGAGTTTTTATTTTGCGATAGCCTTAGCCTATACAAAGAAGTCTATTAGCAATTTTTTTTGACAAGTTTATTTTTTTAAAGTTTATAAAGTAGAGAAGGTGGCCATATGAAAACTTACCACAGCTATTATCAGGAACCGCTTCAAAATATAAGACCAACAATAAAGAGGATATCTTTCCATCTTTTCTATTTACTTATTTAGAACCTTTTTACAGTGTTCTACAATTTTAGTTTATTTTTGAGCAAGTCCATAAAAAATAAAATAAAACAAAGTGGGTGTAGATCCTTGAGGAACCCCTATAAACAAATCTTTTGTTAATTTTAAACAATTTTTAGAATATCATTTTTATTTGTTGTAGAATTAGCTCTTATTCATAGTTTTTAAAGGTAAAACAGCTTCTGGTCCAACTTTTTGAGGTTAGGTTATTGGAATCTGCCTCTCTTTTTACCACCGTCTTGAGTCCAAACTCTTAAAGCCTCAACTGTTATACGAACACAATAGTAGTTTGTGCAACAAGGGTGGATATGATGGCCATATCGCACGAGGACAAAATTTGAGCACGACGCTGTAGGCGGAGTGCTCAATCGTTTGAGTGCGATGTGGACAATTCACTTGAGTTGTACAGTATATTTTTTCTACCACGGAAATTTACAAATAAAAAATATTTTAGGTCAAAGACAAAATAACTAATTTTAAAATAATTTATGACTTTTAATAATTTTTAAAATAAAATAAACGAAAAGAAAAAAGTTCATTTCATTTTTCTTCATCCGAGAAAACGAACTCGAGTCTTCCGTGTGGAAGGCAAGAACGCTAACCACAGGACCACATATTCTTTTATTTTTATTGCTTTAATACTCGTAATTAAATTGACTTCATATAGTTTTATTTAAATTATCATATTAGTTATAATTATAGACGAAATAAAAACAGAAATACTATTATTTATCGATTTTAGATAAGTATAATTCATTTAAATGTATGTTTAGTTTGACAGAATTGTCACTTATTTAAAATTTTAAAAATAATAGCAGTCGGTTGATCAAAATATGAACGGTGATTGGTGGATTTCATTTTTTTGCAGTGTTCTCACTACCTAGAATGGATATAAATTATATTCGTTCAGTTGAAGGCAATAGCATACTTTTACGTTTTGTAATCTGTGCGTAGATAAGCTAATATCCATGTGGGTGTAGAAAAACATAATTAAGGCCACTATTTTTAAAAATATCGGCCTTTTTTGTCAATTAATATATTTTCCAGAACGTTATTACTGTATATTGTAGATATAATAATTATAATAATAATAATAATAATAATAATAAGTCGTACATGAATATATATTTTTTACAATTAAGTAATTCAAAGTGGCGTTCTATATCTATCAATGAATTAGAGAAATTAACTGTTAACTTTATTTCGGAGCAATTGCAGTTTATTATAATTTTATGTCAACATTTCCGATGATGATCGTGAATAAATGGGCAATGATGTTTTCAGCGAATACCTAAAATAGGTATTCATCGCATTTACCTCGTAACTTAATAAAATATAATCTCCTTATATAGCATATCCCAGCTAAAGTCGTAAATACTTTATTTCCTAGTATTTGAGTTGGTTTAGTAGTTCATTAACCTAATAAATTCGAATAGTTGACATAGCTTATAAAATCTAATAAAAAAATGATCAGACATTGGCCGAGAAATTTAATTATCTATTAGCACAGATGGGATTATGAAATGTTTATCTAGTGATGTGATATGTGCAGCAACAGTGGATATGATGGCCATATCGCACAAAGACGAAGTTTGCGTGTGATACGGAAAATCCACTTGAGTTGTACAGTATATTTTTTTTGCGATCCACTAACGAAAATCTAAAAAATTTAAAAATAGAAATGCTATTATTTATCGATTCTATGCAAGAATAACTCATTTTAATGTATAATTAGTCTCAATAACTAAAAAATATAATGACAATTAGTTTGACAGTATTGTGACTTATTTAAAATTATTAAAAATAATAGTAGGAGTGTTCTTACTAGGTAGAATGGATATGAAATATATTCGTTTAGTGGAACGCAATGGCATGCTATTTCGTTTTGTTGCCTGTTCGTAGAATAGCAGACATCCATGTGGATGTAGAATAAATTATATATAGTGTTACTATTTACTCTAAAAATATCCTTTAGCTAGAACTCAGATAAATCAATATAAAAAATGAATTAGTAAAAACCAGTTTGTAGAGCTTTTAAAAAGAAATTCAACTATGTAAACCACTTCTTCCTAGTTTGAACGATAGTCAAGTTATTTAACAAAAACATTTTTCTCTTAAAATTCAATCTGAAAATTCTATTATCTCGCCTTACAAACACCTAGCATAAATTAGTAGTAGTTTTTACAGCTTTTAAAGAGGAATTTAATGATGCAAACTACTTCTTCCTAATTAAAACGATAGTCAAGTTATTTAACAAAAACATTTTTCTCTAAAAACTTAAACTGAAAAGTTATGACTCACACTGTACGTGTTTAGTTTAAGTTTTTATTAAATATATTTGTCAAACGCTTTCGCCTTAAAAAACATCATCAGGACAGTAGAAATACAAAAGGGAATGTTACATTATAATTCCTTTTTTACAAAACAAAAACTTGCTCGTAAAATATTAGGGTGAGATTACTAAAGACCGGACAATTTAATTTATTCTTATCAGCGAAGTAACGGTAAGAGCGGACCTTCGATTTGAATAATACATTCTGAATAAAACAAGTTATTTACTGAACTGGTCGACACAGTAGATAAGATATTGGATTTTTATCGCCCGGGCGTAACATTTGGGGCGGGCTTATTATTACATTTACATTGCAATAATTATTTTATTAAATTTTAGTTCAAATTTGGTTGGATATTATTATATAATTACAAATGATATTATTATTTATTTTTTTATTGTGTTGTGGGATAATGTTGTTGGCTTTTTCTGTTAATATATTATTGACTAATAAATATATCAACGAGGATACACCATCATTAGTTTTATGTTTAGAGTGTTCCAATATACACTCTTTATCCTAAAGTAGCAAATATACAATTATATACAATATATACAATACAAATTAATATCAATCTTCTTCATTTGAAAAATATGTTTGTATGACTGCATATTTTTCTAAATTGTCTTCAGTGAAATTACTTCTTTTAGAAGTCAATAAATCTTTAAACCTAGAAAACGATCGTTCTACGTCACAACTCGTTACAGGAGCAAATGAAAAATGTGGAACAAAATCACAATATTTTAAAGCAGTTTCATAATCGTTAAAATTGTTCAGGGAGATTTGTTTCAGAGTCTGTAAATTTGGATTTCTTTTAATAACACAATCTATTTTATGGTTAAATTTATCTTGTAAGGGCCACTTTACGTTTTTTAAGTGTAACAATGTCGATTCAAATTTTTCCATAGCAACCGATAATTGTAAGTTACGGGTTTCAAGGAATTTTATAGTTTCTGGGAGACACGAAAAATAAGTCGCAAGAAAATTTAACTCCGACTGCAAAGTTGTTTTTGTTATTAAACCTTTACACTGAGTGATAGAGAGAGCGTCCTCTGATAAGTTGGAAATAAATACTTTTAGTCTGTCGAAATGCTCCGAAAAAAAGAACACAGCCTGTAACCAAGTTCCCCATCGTGTAATAACTGGTTGTGGAGGTAGGGGGATATTCGGACATATTTCTTTATATAAAGAAACTCGGGACGGTGCTTTTAACAAAATTTTTTTAAAACAGCTAATCAACGAATTAATGTCTGGAAAGCTGTCACGGATAAACTCACAAACTCGGTGTAACGCGTGAGCAAGGCAAGTTACATGCAGCATGTTTGGAAAATGTTCTTGTAATAGTTTCCCTGTTTTCAACATTACACTTGCCGCGTCTGAAATAAACAATAAAACTTTTGAAACGTCATTATCAATTACATTGTTCAATCCACGTTTCACTATTTCATAAATCATTTCAGCGTTCACAGTTTCACGAAACACACTAGAAACTAAATACTGTTGTGAAGTATTTTCAGCACTTAATAATCCTACAACAACATTAACAACACATCTACCCTTTATGTCAGTCGTTTCATCTGCACTAACCCAAATATATTTGCTGGAAATTTTCGTTTTTATTGCCGTCATTGCTTTATCGTACTGATTTTGAATATAATGTTTTCTAATTGTGGATTCATCCGGTATTTTACGTTTAGTATATTTACAAAGAAAATTTTTGAAAATTGTATTATTTAATTTTGTTAATGGAATATTTGCAGAAACAAATGCGTTGCATAAATCTTCATAAAAGATTTTGTCTGGACATCCCTCTAAAGATTGCATGTGTTTTTGTGTTTTCACATGTTGTGTCATACTTGACTTTCCATTAAAAACTAACACCTGATCACAATTGCGGCAGTATAATTTGTTGTCATTAAAACGACGAAAACAATCAAAGTCCGATAATAAATTTTCCATATTTACGTTTCCAGTTTCTATTACTTTTCCCTTTGAACTAAACAAATATACTCATTGGAAAAATCTAGTGATATTTTTACAAGACACTTTCTTCTCAAATCTCCTGTTTATCGACTCTTTGTTATCTTTTTACATTTTTTCAACCAACAGATACCTATATAGAGTGAGCAATTGAATTAATACATACATTACAGAAATTTAACAGACATTTATTTTATTGTCTCATCGTGTATAAGTACCATAATATCCACAGGAAATAAAAACATAAATGTTTTGTTACAAAAAATCGGTATGTACGGTATCGATAAAAGCCAAAATATTCATAAATATAATATAAGGATTGACTTTATTTGAATAAAAATATCACCGGCAACTAACCGACAATGGATCGAGAAAGTATAAGACAACATATGATGGGCCTATTTGACATTCATTTTAGGCCCTCTCTACAGCGTCTTAGTCCAAACGCTCGTAGAGTCCTAATATTTGGCCCCGATGCAATTTCTCCAACAATGAATCGGGACCAGCTAAGGCTAGAAATTTCCAATTTTCTGGAGGAAATAACAAATTCGGGGGAGGCAGCTGGGGTCCTCGATCCTCATTTTAGGCAGGAGAGTAGTGTACCACGCCAAAATATTGAGGAATAGATATTTTGTAATTATATAAGAGATAATAATAAAAAAAATATCATACAGAATATCGTTTACATTACTACACCTTAAACTCGCTTATGAAAAGTTTAACATCTTCATCAAAAAAGTTATTTTTTTTTAAGGAAAATTTCTCAGGCCACAAATTAAAGGATCTGAGGTTACTAAAAACTTTTGTAAAATATCCTACATATCCTCGGCGTTGGTGAGAAGAAAACATTAAATTTGTTTAATGAAAATGATTCAAAAGACAAAGAATATAGGTACACGATAAAAAAAAATCTCACTTTTTTGTATTAGTTTTAATGTCTATGTATATATCAGTACACTTTTTTTATCTTGTTTTAATAAAAAAAAGAGGTTTGTCCTGATAGTATTAGAATCTGCCGCACTGTCTGCCGTCTTAAATAGCGAACCCAGAATGAGACGCCTATGTGATTAAAACCAATTATTTGAACGCGATTAAAATGTCCGGTCTTTAGAGATTACAGAACGTCTGCAACTTTGCAGATCTGCAAATATGGCGGCAACTTTGAAAATCTGCAAATATGACTGACTTACACATGCAAGTATCAAGTTATTTCGTATTCCAAATTTGGGTTTGGTGTTGTTGGGGGTAATAAACCACAATAAATATTGCGAATTTGCAGATATTTTTTGGAATACTTACATTTGTAAGTCCGCCATATTTGCAGATCTGTAAAGTTGCAGATCTGCAAAGTTGCAGACGTTCTGTAATCTCACCCTTAGTAGATTCGTTTTAATTATTAGGTATCTGCTTTCTTTTTGTTAAATTATTGCACCTTTTGGTAGTGTCCTGGGTTTTAGGTGACGACTGTATGTATAGAGATGTGTTTTAAAAGAAACTCATGTGGTTTTTCATTTAATGATATAGCTTTTGGTATTGTTTACTACAATTTTTGTTTATACGTTGTTTTAGCTGTATCTTTTTTATTAGTGCCAATTTTTATTTATATGAATTTTGAGGTTGCCTTAAGCACAAGGGTGAGCTGTTTTTTCCTAGTGTTAGAAAACAACAATTCAAAGTACAAAAGACGGATATTGCTAATTAATTATAACATCTCTTGAGTCCATTTAAATTTTTTTGACTAATACATTATTTATAAAGTTTGATTCGTTTATTTATTCACATCACAGCAAACAACAGCAATACCGTGATGTCGTCAAAACGTCAAAACGCCAAAACGTCAAACGTCAAATGATAAATGTCAAATGATAAATGTCAAATGGCAAATGCCAAATGTCAAATGTCAAATGTCAAATGTCAAATGTCAAATGTCAAATGTCAAATGTCAAATGTCAAATGTCAAATGTCAAATGTCAATTGTCAAATGTCAAATCTCAAATTTCAATTATTGTTAAAAGCTCGTTTTAGGCTTTTAAAGTAGTTAAATGAAGTTTAAAGTGATGTTTGTTTAGTAAATTTATATTGATATATTATTGAAAGCAGTGGCGACTCTTAACCAATATATTGGGGGTTCACAATGTCAGAATATAGATCTTAGTAGGTATATATTTAGGTATATCATAAACAGTGAATATTTTTTAACAAATTCCTTACTGAGATCTACATTTTGTCATTGTGAACCCCCAATATTTTGGTAACGAGTCGCCACTGATTTATAGTTTCCTTTTATTATTAAAGCCTCCTTTAATTTCATTATGAAATTGTCCCTTATTAACATAAATCGCCCAAGTGTAGTACATGAAAAATAATTTTAAAACTATCACTCTGTTTAGAACTAGGTTATATTGGTAAGTTATATCGCGAGATGTTAAACTAAAGATTGTTTTTTATAAAATTTTCAAAACTTAATCATTTATATTAAAAGCCTATATACATAGGTTGATTTTATTAAAATGTCAAAATTGTTTCTGTTCTGATAAAAGAGACTCTAAATTAAAATTTTCAAGTTTTTAACATCTTTGAGATCTAGGTACTCTTATAAAGATACTGATTAGTTCGATGTTAATGTTATAAAAACATTGTAGCTTCCGAATTTTATGCAACAAACTAAGCTGAACCATAACGAATTCGCTATAAAAATATTTATTTTTACAATTTCTTACATTACGTGCCCATAGAAATCAGATATAAAAAAATATTTCTAGACAGTAGGTATTGTAAATTTCCAGACGGCAGTATTTATTCACTAGAAAATTAACACCACTATGACAGTATACGATTTACTGGACAATAATCGTTTAATGAATTAATAGGATGTGTCACAGTAACAAATTGGTTTGCCAAATATGACCTTCTTAAATAAGATGAATGGACTTCTTAAGATGATTCTCAAGGCTAGACACTCATCCCACAATAACAATCATCTCGATTCTTACGAACAGATCGATAAATCAACTATTTTTCGATTTAAAAAATTACCTTCGTCTGGATTTCGATACAACAATTGATACATTATCGGAGAATGAAAAATCAATATTCACCATTTAGTCACTCTAATATGATGCTGCCGTAAATGGCCAGTTAATGTTAAATCTATTTTTACATATTACAGAATAAACAGAACAAAACATAAAACATAATGAAGAGGGATTGTATTACTGAATGTTACAAAAAATCTCATCAATATTAATTTACTGATAAATTTCTAAATAAATAAAAATTTCTGACCCGTTCATGTAGCACTCGTTACATAAAATAGGGCATTTCGTAACTGGTTTCATAAATAGCTATATGAAATGTGTTTTGCTATTAAATACGGGTGAGTTTATTAAAATTGTTTATACATCAGAACTAAATCCTTATTATAAATTTAAATTAAATTACATCTTTGTCTTATTGACAATTAATGTTGGTAGACCTTTTTCTCCAAAGCTATTATTATTATTTTTTTAATTTTTAATGTTTGATAACCTTTTTGATGTGCAGTATAATATAAATAAAATGTCCAATACTATTTTCTGAAATCGCTGTAATAACTTCATTTGAGTTCACAAATAACATAACAATATATTTCAAAAACACCCTGTATAAAACTGGCTTAATAGAAGCAAACTAGTTCTTACTTTCTGACAGTAGAAATGTAGATGGCACTGAATCAAGATCGCATTTAATGAGAAAATAAAACAAAAAAGCTTAGACATCTATAAATTCTAACACCGGAAAGTGAAAAACCCATAAACGGAAGAAAATAGGACCCCAGGGGCCAGTTGTTTTCACTTTAGTAATAAACGAGCAATAAAATATTTTTATGAAAGCGATATACAATTATTTCATTTCGTATCTTATAAGTTACGGTGAGAGGAAATATTTCACTAGATCACAGTTTTTACTGAAAGTCAGACTCTATTGTTTCATGTACCTATTGATTTATTATCGAGTAATAGTACGGTGAGTTAAATAGATTTTCCGGTATTTAAGCGTAAATTATCGTTTAGAAAGTCATCGTAATATTCGTAATGACCAACTTTGTTATATTTGTCTGTATTTAAGAGAAAATTTAAATTAAAACTTTCAATCTCGTAGTAAAACTGTTTTTAATTAGTTAATAATCAGCTACGAAGACACAATTTTTATACAAATTTTCTAACAAAGAGATGAATGACTAGTTATAATTTTTGAAAAAACAATTAGATAATTAAATAAACAATAGTACCTATAACAATAATAATAAAAAAAATTGTTTGAGACCTAAATAAATATTAATAAATAAAAACCTGCAAAATGAAGAAGATAAGTTTTATCTAAATAGATTCGAAAATCACTCAGGATCACCTGATTTTAGTTATATTGTTTTTGTTATATTTGTCGATTTATATGGACTGTAGAGAAACCTCAGCTCTAAAACTTGAAAATTGAAAAATTTGAAACGGATTGTTAACTGGTACTCCTGAATTATAAAAATGTTGCGATTAAGGTTGTGGACAACCCTGTAGTTTTAAAATATTTAAATTTTTTACATACAAGGTGAGTCATAATTATTTGGACACAGAGTAAGCGCAGGTTGTTTCCCAAAATATGTTACAGGGTGTTAAAGATGAAATATTTTTTTCCTACAACTATACTGAGAAAAGAAAGAGTTGAGATTCTCTCATTGATTAGTAAACGTAGTAAATTGTATAAGGACTTTTTTGTACTAATTGCTAGAAAAAACTATTGCAAAATGAGCATACACATTTTTTTTTTGAAAATTGAAAGAATAATTTTAGGCAATAAAAAAAAGGCAAAAATTGGTGTTATTTGTTATTTTCCGCAAAACTATTTTTTTTATAGAAAAATAGGCGATGGTTTATTTATTGCATCGAAAAGTTTAAGTAGGTGAAAGAAATTAATTTTGAAGTCAAGCTATCCCACATTTGCATACCACCTCAAAACATCGGTGGATACAAAACATCGGTGGATAGATATACCTACAACCTCCAAAGCATCAAACAATACGTGTGTAAATTTAGTTCCATAAAATTAATACGGAAAATATCAAAATGCATATAATTTGCTTGTTTAATGACGACGATAAAAACACACTTATTTTCTGAAAATGTCCAATTGACCTATTTTAGTGATGTCGTAAAGAAATTTAAACCTTCAGAGTTTACTTTAACTTTGGTATATTTATTAAGTTATTTTGTTTATTTTTTGCAGTTGCAAGTTTGTCTATTGTTTCTCATTTGAAAGCAATTTCAGAGATTCAAATTAATAAGTTTAAAGAAGCATAACAATTTTACATAAAATTGTTGTTTATATTATATTTTCTTATCAAAATTACTAATAGTTTTCGCAAAAAAAATATGACCCAATTTCATTATCTCACAGAGAAAATTTGTTTTGTAGTTAACAAACTAATTTATTTATGGGTGATATTTTAATATTAACAAGATTTGTTTTTAGTAACATTTTTTCGTTATATATAAAAATTTAATGTCACTTATTTAAAATAAATTATTTATTATCTTTCCAACATTTAAATATTAACAAATATACTTGACTATTAAAAAATATTATAATATATAACTTGCTAATAAAATATGAATATTTAACTATTTAACTATAAATATTTTAAGTCAATAAACAAATGAGGCAGACTAATATTTTAAATAGTAACAAATCATAATTATTGTAAATCATACATATTTGTTTTTAATTTCAATTTATTAACTTAAGAAATGTTTATTTAATGCTACTATTTCTATTTTGAACAGCATTCAGTTTCATTTTAGACCTTAGTTGTATATAAGCTCAAACGATAGATTCCTAATTAAATCAAAGTTTTGGTTCGATCATTGCCTGAAAAGTTTTATTTTAAATGTATAGGTATCTATATCAAAAAATTTTTAGCAATAACATTCCAAAATTGTTAACATTTAAGTTTATCTTGTTAAGGTTATGTTAGGTTTCAATCATTAACTTTTTATACTATCGTTAGATAACTGTGTTATTCGTTATTGTACCTAGATAAATTTTTATGAAAGAAGACACAGTTCAAAAATATAAATTGATTTAATTCTTTAATATTAATTTCTATGTGATAAATAAATGTATTTTTAAATAATAATAAATACATTTTCTATTTGTTGTCAACTTTTTTAGATATTTCAAATCGCTCTATACCAATGACTCTTGATTTTTTTTAAATTATATTCTCGTCTTTATCTGTTATCTGCCCCTTTTCTTTCAGTGTCTAACTACTAATTTTTTTTTATTATTTATTTTATTTAATAATAACTTTAAATAATTTTTCAATTTAATTTTCTTCCGATATCAAATATATACTTTTTATTTTTATTGACAATACCTCTCAAAATTTCTTTTCCAATAATCCTGTCTGACATTTTTCTTCGTTAATACATAGATCATTCCTAACAATTTCTAATAGTGGCCCATTTCCCATTAAATACTAATTATTCATTTTTGACACAATGAAAAATACGTCATTAATTAACAAATTCACGTACGTCCTTGTAATTCAAACCATGACTCGTGGTATTAATATGTCATTGTCCTGACAGTTGACTCCGAGCCTTCCACAAAAGACGCGATAACAGAAACGGCAAATATCGTTATTCAAATAGATATCTTGAGTCGACACAGACTATATTTACTTTTATTTAGCACCCATTTAGTGGATTCCGGTCCTTTGAATTTTACAACGTACCAAAATGTCACTGACGTGATAATTACACCCGGTAAATAAGGGAAAGGAAGTGGTAAAGGCTTTTGTTTCTCGAAAGATTACACGGCAAACATTTGGGTAAGATACAGGTAAAAATTTAGTGTAATGAAATTTGCTACTCGTAGGTAAAGCTTTATTCATAGCTGTGATTTATCCATGCTATTCTTATGGTTCTGATTGATGTCTAATTTTTTCAAAATTATTACGAACAGAATTCTAAAAAGTAAAGGATTTTAATGGATACAAGAATGACTGACTCACTGTCATATTAAGAGCAAAACGGACCTCTCTCGGAAGCAAAAATGTTTTAAGGTTTCTCTAATATAAAATTGTATTTATAAGCGTGCCACTGGGTATACTTCGCGATATTATGTTTCTCGAGAATATACAGAGCTTTAAATATATGCAACGACGGTAAAAAAAAGATATTATATAGAATGGCGCATAAATGTTCTTTTTATTTCTTTTAAAATAAAAACTTTTTGAAAGTTTACGAAAAATTCAAGGTATCTCCGCCATAAGTCTTGTTATTATTGATAAATCTTAAAAATTTCACAAAAATCGGACTAAAAATAAAGGCTCAAAAAGAATTATGTATTTTCACGTAGTTCGGTTTGCTCCTAAAACTCGAATAAATAAACTGAAAACCAAATAAATCAGTTGTTGATTTAGGCCTACAATTAGAAAATCTATCTATTATTAAGGGTTTTTGTGTTTTTAGGTACACACGATATAGGTACCTTTCTTTTAAAGTTACTAGTAGTAGTAGATAGTGAGTGCAGATTCTGCGAGGAATACAGGAGGATGAAACCTTCATTCACATTGTGACTGAATATATAGCACTCCAGAATCCAAGAACACTATTCTTAAGAGCGTACCAAATAGAAGAAGTCAATCTACATGCATTAGCGACAGAAGGCGCACAATAGATCTTTTAGGTCGCAGTGCATACCCAATATAACAATATACTAAAATGTTCCTGTAAAATGTTATAATAATGGGGTTCTAAGTACTTTTTTGTGTATTAAGAATTATCATTTTTAAAAATAATTCAAAAGCGTTTGTACTACAGTTCTGCTACAAGTTAAAATTCCATATTATTAAAATAGAGATTCCATAACACAACAATATATTTTTAAATGATAAATGAAGGATAGGAGGCTACTACTTACCTTTGTAGTGTTAAACACTCTATATACAAGTTAATAAATTAACGTAGGAACCTTTAGATACAATGATCAACAGTTCTAAAACACACAAATTTGCAATAGAAACAGTCAAACACTAATGAAAAAGTTATGTTAACAAACTTTGTTTGCCACAGATATATATTATTTTGGCCCATCGTCATCCAGGACGTTGGACTGCCTAATTAGTTGCTTTACTGTCCTCACCGCATATTGAAATCTCCAGCATAAAAGAAGTGTGTCGCAGCGATAAAAACATTTCTACTTATCAAAATATTGAATACTTTCTTCACGCAGCCCATTGTCATCCTTTCCTCCATCGTTTAATATAAATCTCAATCACGAAGACTTTTATTGTGACCTTTCTTGCGCCATCTCGTTGAAAAATGGGTATTACCCATTGTGTTGGGGTGCAATAAAAAAATCCCCGGTTGAATCTATGCGATAATTGAGAACGGACCACGCCCGGCGGCGGTCTAAAGATGGTTCTGTGGAGTGGGCGGCCATCGGGCAACCGTTGTTGCTTGGGTGCCAACATTTGTTACCGTACCACAAGGAGAATAACGAAGATTAATGGGCGGCAGATGCCGAAGAATAGGGTCTGTTTAAGGTAGATCTAGCCTTTATAGTGAAGTAAAATGGGTGATATGAGTGGTTTATTTTTCTCTATTGTGGCGATATCGTGGGTGTATCTTAAGTAACTACATTTAGATAGTTTTGAGGGGTAATTAACAACGTCCGCCAAACTTCTGTTATAGTACTATAATTCTTATTGTGTGGGTGTTTAATAAGATATGGCCAGCTATATTTTAATCTAAGGTAGAGGACCAGAAAATATTCGCTGGATCAGATAAAATTTAATTCTAAAATACAGGGTGAAGCTATCTTTCTTTAGACATACTGAAGAATAATGTTGAACAGAATGTGCGCAGCAATGGGTAAGTAAATATGGCAAAACGATATCCAAATTGGCTTATATTCAAAAATATTTAAAATATAAATGACAACTCAATTTATAAAAAATAACATTGGCAATATTTCTTAATACTTTCTCTCGAGATAAAGCCTATTTATTTGTTGTTCTTAAGTTTTAGCATTAGAACGTACGAGTTTTAGTGAGTATATATAGCAACGTTCTTGTCCATTCATCGCTTGTACCAAATGAACTTCTAATATTAGAACTTCTTAAGTGTATTTAGAAATATTTGCTATCGAAATTTATCGATATTCTTTTATGGACCTTTCGCTGGTGCCGGTCCTTATTAATCTCGGGCAACCACGTCCTCTACTCGACTCAAGAGGTGCAAAAGTGGTTGGTTTTGATTACTTTCAGATGCATAAGTGGTTCCTATTTCATTATATTACCCATGACCTTCAGTTGAAACCACCACAATTAAGAGCAACTTACAAATATTCCCTCCTTGCACCATGTATCTAATTTTCCCTTTCCAGGCACTTTAACGTATGGTCCTAAAGTTTTTGGAAAATTTTTAAATTATTTATTTTTGTACCCAATGTCGTTTAATCAAGTTGGCATTGAAACTAAAACGTCACACGTAATCAAGTTTGATTATGACAGTTTAGTTTTGGAAATCGATTGTAGCAAAATGTCTTACAAATTAGATATTCGTAAGGGCATTTACAATCTAGTTGGACGAATACCTAAGCGATGTTGCAATCTACCAAGAGCAAAGACCAAGAATTTTGAGTGTAAGAAGAGAAAGAAGACTGATGGAAGCTGCTAAAGACAAAGTTGGAGTTTCTCAGAGAAAATTAGCCCGGAGATTTGGTATTTCGAAAACCACTGTATTAAGAACAATTGATCGCACAAACTTAGTGCTTAGGAAAAGAAGAAAGGCACCAAAATACACCGCAGACCAGCTAGAAAGAATTCCGCGTTGTTGCCGCGCATTAAGGCGTATCCACTTTGCCAATAAATTGATTGTAATGGATGATGAAAAATATTTTTCCTTATCCCATTCAGAGATTAAAGGAAACGATGGGTTTTATACCGATAACATAGAAAATACACCAGACAATGTTAAATTTAAAGGTAAATCGAAATTTGAGGATAAAGTTTTAGTGTGGTGTGCCATTTCTGAAGCAGGATTTATCTCACAGCTGTATGTTGGTCGTGTTCGGGGAGAAACCTTAAATGCAGAACTTTATATTCAAAGATGTCTTACTAAATTACTTAATTTTTTAAATACACATCATCTCAACGATAATATAATGTTTTGGCCTGATCTAGCTTCATGCCATTATGCTAGAATTACCAGACAGTGGTTAAGTGAAAATAACATTGACTTTGTACCTAAGTTGGACAATCCTCCTAATGTACCTCAGGCTAGGCCAATAGAGGAATTTTGGTCAATACTATCGAGGAAAGTGTACGATAAAGGATGGGAAGCTACAAATGAAGATCAATTGCGGCGTCGCATCTTCCAAAAGATTAGAGAAATAGAACCTGCTCTTGTCCAAAGGAAGATGGGACAAGTCCGAAGAAAATTACGACACATTGAGGATAACGGGCCACTATCCATAATGTAATTAGTAATTATTTTTCGTTATTAGTGTTGTTAATTGTTGCCACATGTGCTTTTAAAGTTAAAAAAATTTGGAAAAATTTATTAGCATTTAAAAATTTTCCATAGGACCATACGTTATTTAATAAAGGACTTTACAACCGATTTCTCTTATGACTAATATCGGGTTCCTTGCAGTTAGTCGTATTGAAAGCTTCAGCTCTAAATGTTGGAGGTTTGATTGCATTAAAAGGCAGCGTACAGTCTCAGTAAGCGTCTAGATTGTATGCTACAGGCAAATGTCTAGTGACTTCATATTTTTTTAAATGTAATCATATTCTTTGGAAGTGTACTGGGTTTTATTGTGATGTGCCTAACCTAACTTTTTAATTTTAAAAATCATATTTTGCTCCGTCTTGAATGATATCAATAAAATACTTTGCTTTTTCTGAATATTGGATGCGTCTGTGTGAATAATGTTGATTAGTTGAAAAATTCTCTCAGATTTTCTAAGTAAAGGTATCCGCATCATCTTTTCATGATAACAAATTTTACACTCGAGTTTTGAATTATCATGTTTAATTAGAATACTCTATATATAATATATTTCTGGCAAGGTGATTTTTAATAAATCATCTGTGTTTAGGTAACCAAGTCTTCGATGTCACAGCTTTATGTCAGCATTATCACTAAGAAAAACAGTTCTAATGGACCTCTCCAGTTAATAAAACTCTCTGTCAGTTAAATAATACTTATGTGATTTATTCACAGATAATACCCTCTCACTGTTTTACTGATCATATGGAATAAATATTACATTTTCACCTCTACACCTCTGACTGATTCGAAGTTGTGTCGTTTGTGTGCAGTAAAGGTGGACATTGATGTAAATAGAGGAGTGTTCAGATTTGAACGTTTTTCTTTATATTCACATACTAAATTAACATCCTATATATGAAATAAATTATATTTAATTAAAACGATTATTTTCATATGCAGGTACAATAAACTATTCCAATTTCATTTCAAGTTCAATGTATATTGTAAGTTTTCTAATGTACATTTAAATAATTAAATAATATTAATTGTTATTGTATATTTTTTAATCTGTAATATTATAAATTTAGATGCAGACGAAAAATAAAGAGATTGATTAACAACATGTGGTAGTACACTTTACAAAATTATCTCTTAAATGAGATTCATGAAAACGATCTAGTAGTATCACTTACAAAATTTATCTTTGCAAACTATTCAAGGAGGCTACGTTAGATAAGTTATTATAGACGCAAGATATGACGAAATATACTTATGATCAGTAAGGTAGTGAGCAAATTTCTATGTATTTACAATTTTGTATAAACAAGTGGTTATTTTGTTCAATTTGTAAAAAAAATTAACGGGCGTTGGATGGTATAGCAGTTTCCCGTATTGTAGCCGTATTGGCTATCTTTGCTCACGCAACTGCAATGAAGATTTAGATCTTTGTGTCTCAGATGAAGATGAAGTTATATTTTGAACCTAACACCGAGGACATGATTATATAAAATAATGATTTCTATTTACTTTGTTTTTGAATTATCGTTCACATAATGAACACTTTTTATTTAAAGAAATATTCCGTATTATATTCTACGCCACTGAAAGATGACCCTTATTCGTTTAATTAAATCATACGAACGTAGAAACAACACATATATCACCAATTTCTATGTCAAACTGCTTAGTACGTTTTACCTTAAACGTTAAGAAATGTTTATAGAACCGGCTGCGGCTGTTAGGTAAAAATAAGCCATATATATGCATGAACTCCATATATATTAACGTTTTATGTAACCGATTAACAATTTACCCTGTGCATTGTGCACATAGTCACCTCCCACGCAGATAGTCGACTTTCTCCTGACAGCTGTTTGCGTACCAGGGGGGTAAAAATAAAAGAAACAATGTCATTGTTGTGAAATTTTCGATTAATTGGTAAATGGCATTGTTGCATACCTTCCAGAGCCGGTCAGTCATTTTTTAACAATAAAAGTCGTTTTCTTTGGTTATTTTGAGTAAAGAAATATTTAATTTTAATTTTTTGAAATAATTTACAAGAGAATTTGTTGAAATAGTTATTTTTGAAATTAATATTTTCAAAATAAAGATAATGTTAAGGCACATTTTTAAAAAGAAAGGAGGCGAAGGGAACTGTAGATATTGAAAATTCAATATATTGCATTAGATTTCAGATATTGAATGTCATAATTTTATTAGAGGAATAACGATATAAATATACGAGCCAAAATAGTGAAACAATTCTTTTAAGCCAGGGGCCTATTTCATAAAACTACTTTGCAACTTTCCACTTTGCACGATTTACGATTTTGATAAGTGAAAAATATTCGTGTTTCATAATATAAAAAGGTTAACTGTGCATATTATTACAAATTGGTTTTCAAATTTTACTTTTTAACTTGTCAAATTTTTTTTTATGAAATATAATTTTACAAAAATGTAAAGTAATTTTATGAAATAGGCACCAGGCTACACGAAAAAAAATGTAGAAGAAAGTTTCACTCCTAATTTTTTCATTTAAAAAGTTAAAATTTTCAACTGAATTTATATCTAAACTATTTTAAATAACCAATTTTTATATGTATCTAATGATAATAAAAGATCTCTTGGGTTCTTATATTATTAATAGAATGGTCACAATAAGGCTCAAAACTCAACATTCTTTTAGTACATAGTCATAAAATATTATACAAACAAATTTAAAAGCAAATATAAATATATCTAAAGATGCCACATCATATATTCGCACACATGGAATTTCTTCTTAATTTTCATCGTAAAAATTCAAACGTGGCTGCAAACACATTAAAGATTTCGATCCACCTCACCTTTAGAATATCTATTGGGATATCCTGGTATTTACAGAACTGATTTGGTCTCAGTTACCAGACTATAAGCCGGTACATATACATCTGTCTACTTAAAATGAGTTATTTTTCTCAAATTTCAAAAATACCGCCAGTCGATGAGGTAGTTTTTGAAAAATTCGTTTAGATGACGTGAAAGACATTTCTTTTGCCGTCAAATTTCACATAATTTTTTACTATAATTATAAAATGGACATGAATTGAATAGCCCCTCATAAATATAATACTTAAATGTCAAAATTATTGGTAATTTTACATAACAAATTAAAATCAGTATAACTAACCTTTTCTTTTTTACAAAATGATTCAAAAAATATTCTTTTCAAATACCCCTCGTCTATTAAATTTTAAGTTTCCATACTCAAACGTGTTTATTTCAGGTTTTTCGTGTTTTTTCCAAATAAAAACCATTTCATGGAAACTAAAAATTTTGTGGATAACATTTGAAGGAATCGTGGTATAATCTTTAATAAATTGAGAATATTATTTAGTAGGTATACACCTCACTTATTTATTTACATGGGTAAAACAAAATCGTGATAAACATTATAAATAAATATAAAGATTATAACTAATTATTATATCTACTAGTTTAGAAATAAACGTTACAATAAAATTACAATAAAATTACAATAAAAGTACAATAAAAGTACAATAAAAGTACAATAAAAGTACAATAAAAGTACAATAAAAGTACAATAAAAGTACAATAAAAGTACAATACAAGTACAATAAAAGTACAATAAAAGTACAATAAAAGTACAATAAAAGTACAATAAAAGTACAATAAAAGTACAATAAAAGTACAATAAAAGTACAATAAAAGTACAATAAAAGTACAATAAAAGTACAATAAAAGTACAATAAAAGTACAATAAAAGTACAATAAAAGTACAATAAAAGTACAATAAAAGTACAATAAAAGTACAATAAAAGTACAATAAAAATACAATAAAAATACAATAAAAGTACAATAAAAGTACAATACAAGTACAATAAAAGTACAATAAAAGTACAATAAAAGTACAATAAAAGTACAATAAAAGTACAATAAAAGTACAATAAAAGTACAATAAAAGTACAATAAAAGTACAATAAAAGTACAATAAAAGTACAATAAAAGTACAATAAAAGTTCAATAAAAGTACAATAAAAGTAAAATAAAAGTACAATAAAAGTTCAATAAAAGTACAATAAAAGTACAATAAAAGTACAATAAAAGTACAATAAAACGACAATAAAAGTACAATAAAAGTACAATAAAAGTACAATAAAAGTACAATAAAAGTACAATAAAAGTACAATAAAAGTACAATAAAAGTACAATAAAAGTACAATAAAAGTACAATAAAAGTACAATAAAAGTACAATAAAAGTACAATAAAAGTACAATAAAAGTTCAATGAAAGTACAATGAAAGTACAATAAAAGTACTAAAAAATGCAATAAAGAAATTACTTAAACACAGGTACATAAAAAAGATAGGTTTTTCATTCGATTGCATTATATGTATACTTAGCAAAATTAATAGTAAAATATATTAAAAATGAGTATCAGGATTTAATTTAAAATTTTAACAATTTTGAAGTTAAATAGTCCTTCTAATGTCAATTTTTGATAGATTGATAAATATAGTTTTTATCAGCCAGAATATTACGAATAACTATTTCTAATAAATTCCTGAAAACGGCACTGGCTCTCGATACATGCATCAGTTTTTCGCGAGGAGAAACTCTTAAGATGACATTATTAATACAATGCGATCACGAAGAACGTGAACCGTTTCGAATATTCGACCCAGTTTATCAGGTAAAATAATCGCCCGATTTACGGGCTTCCTTGAGAACTCTACAAAACGAAAAGAAGAAGATTACATGGTGTCATCGGCTGTCATCGAAGTATGGAAACTACCCGAGGATATAAGAAGGCAAAAAAATGCGGATTGCTATGATAATGTTTGACCTCAAATGTAAGAAATTGTTCACGGATTTCAATTAGAATTTAAAAAAATTGATGCAGAGATAAATCGAACTATTATTATTGATGATGATAATAATAATAAATTTGCTCATCAATTTCGCATTTATAGGAAAATATTGTAATAGAAAATAATATATTACGAGGGGGTCCCTAAAATTACAAAAATAATAGGTACCTAGCTTATGAAGTTATGATATAAACAAAGCAGTCAATTTATTATTTAATTTAGACTAACCTATTTATCCTATGAAATGATAAAAGTTTGTGTAATATGCATATAACTGTCCAGAGTACAGTCAATGATAAAAATCGGGAAGGCACACTAAAGGAATGGATTATAAACTGTACAATTGATTTATTTTTGTTGAAAGGTTTAATTAAATAGATTTTTTCTACGTCCGTTATAAAACGAATAATTTTTATAATTAATATGTTCGTAAGTATAAATACTATAAAAAGTGAAACTATAAAAAGCATTTCGAAAGGAATCTCTCCTTTATTAGTTCATCTCATAAACAATATAATATATATAAAACAGGAATTTTCCCAGTTGAATTTAAAAAAGCAATAGTAGTCCCTGTTTTTAAGAAGGAAGTAAGGAAGAATATTAGTAGTTATATGCCTATATCCCTATATCAAAAATATTAGAAAAATAATCTACATACTCGTATTTGTACTCCGAAAAAAGTAAAATTATCTCAAATCGACAATTTGGGTTCCGTGAAGGGGTATCAACAGAAAATGCAACATCTATCGTGGGTAAATAGCTATATTCGTGCTTAGATAGAGAAATTCCAACATTATGTGTATTCCTAGATCTTACAAAGGCGTTCGACACGGCAAACCATTATCAGTTGTCGGAATCTTAGGAGAAAACAGGAGTAGGAGGAACAGCACTTGAATTAATTAAAAGTTATTTAGAGAATCCAAAATAGGTTGTAAAAATTAAAGAAAAAATAAGTAACGAAGAAAATTTAGTTATAGGTGTGCCACAAGGAACTATAGTAGGTCCTTTATTCTTTTTGTTTTACATTAATGATTTACTACAACAGGATATTACTGGAAAGATATATTGTTTTGAAGACGACACGGTAATTTTATGGTCGTCTGATACTTGGGAAGGACTTAAAGATTTATGAAGAGAGACATACTAAAAATACAGTAATGGTTTAATCACCATTTACTTGCAATATATTTTGACAGAACCTTTTTTAGCCCCTTCACAAGTTATGAAAACGACTTACCCGTGTATAATTCTTTAACCATACTAACACCAAATTGTAATTTAATTATAAAGTCTACAAATTCTGTAAAATGTCTAGGTATTATGATAAACTCACACCTACGATGAGAATCATCATATTCAACAAAAACTATAAAAACTTTAAGAATATTTTTGTTTAAATTTGGGTATTTATAAACATACTCACCGCCAACCAATTAAGAATCCTATATTTTTCTCTAGTGGAGTCTGGCAACCCTATATACAGGGTGTCCTTTAAAATGTGTCCCAAAATTCTCAGGCAGATTCCTTAACCAAAAAATGGAAAAAAAGTTCCTATAGACCTATGTCCTAAAGTGCCCCCTAAGCGAGCAACAGCCTCTCGAAATCATTTTTTTTATTTTGATTTTTTGAATTTTCTTAAAAATGGAAACAAATAAAAGAACCAAATTTTGGCTGTTAAATATGATCAATAATAGTGACCTTTTGACACCTTCAAAAAGAAATTATTTCGTCAGGGGTGTACTTGGGAATTTTTTAAAAATTTTGATTATTCATAACTTTTTTGTGTTTTTGGTAATGACTTATCCATATTTTTTTTTACATTCTACATTGAAAACTACGTCAAAAAGGAATACTTGTTTGATCTCGATTGGAGCAGCCGTTTCCGAGAAAACATCATCCAAAGATATTCGTGCAGTTTAGGTTAATTTTCAATTTTGGCTGTTGTAGCCAAAAAGTTGGAAATCGAGGAACACGGCTTACATGTCCCTATCCTTACTTTTGAAGGTCTATTCAGTGGCAAAAAATATTAGTTGATACAGGGTGATCAAAAATCGGATGTGATTTTGGATTTTTGATCACCCTGTATCAAATAATATGTATTTTATGTCACTGAATAGACCTTAAAAAGTTAGGATAGGGACTGTAAGCCGTTTTCCTCGATTTCCAACTGTTTGGCTACAACAGCCACCTGAATTTGAAAAAATGTGATTTTTGAGTAGCTGTAGATCCTTTACTATTCATATTAGATAACAAGTGTGATATATCATTGAAATCAGATTATCGAGCAGATTCTAAAAATATAAAAATATACAGGGTGTTCCATTTAAAAAACATAACTTTGATTTGGCACGGCCTTATGAAACACCCTGTCACATCGTAACTAATTTTAAAATGTGAAGCTTAAAGCTGCCTACTTTTATTATAACAGATCTACAGAGCTTCCTCACACTAATCAATCACCCTGTATACTATTTTTAGCTCTCTAAATAAAATTTAAAAATTTAGTTCCCATTTATTTATTATGAAGACCATAAGGTTTGTATTTAGCTGTTTAGAATAAAAAAGTAAAAATATGTATTTTTTTGGCGTTTTTGTGTTTCATGGATAATTTTTTTCGCTCACTGATAAAAATGTTTCTTCAGTTAAACATTATTTCTAAAAGTGTTCTGGTGCGATTCGTTGTATTGTTATTATTTTGTTTAAAATGGCTCACAATAACTACAATAATGATTACACATTCGGCGAAATGACGGACATGCACTTATGTTTTGGACTCGCTTCTGGAAATGCCAATGAAGCTCGCAGACTTTATCAGGAGCGCTTTCCAAATAGGCATCTTCCATGCGCTAAGACGTTTTCTAGAATTGACGATAGACTTCGGGAAACTGGTACATTTAAGAAAAACTCTAGTAACAGTGGAAGACAAAATTATGTGAGAACTCCTGCTTTGGAAGAAGCAATTTTGGATAGGGTAGCTGAAACCCCATCGACAAGTACCAGAAAAATAGCAAATGGTAAGTAATTACTTATTTATTATTTTAGCTACCCCGTACCTTATCGTATAAAACTAGTTTTTTTACTTGTTATTGCTTCTCTTACATTTCACGACTTTTCGTATCGAAAAGAGTTGCGTTATGCAGAAAAAATCTGATTTCCCAAATCAATGGATTCTCTTTCTTAACTATTCACTACACAGATTCTCTCATTTAATTTCAGAAGTGGGAGTCGGACGTAACACGGTATGGAAAGTTTTGCGTGAACAACAATTGTACCCTTACCACATTCAAAAAGTTCAGGCACTTAAAGCTACTGATTATGAGCCGCGAGTTATCTTTTCTGAATGGTTTCTTGGAAGATGTAATCAAGATGCAATGTTTCTTAATAAAGTGCTATTTACCGATGAAGCTGGTTTCACTAGAGATGGTATAATAAATTTTCGAAATATGCATGAATGGGCTGAAGATAACCCTCACGCGGTTGTTGAACGTCACCACCAGGATAAATTTTCAATAAACGTCTGGGCTGGAGTTATTGATAATTACCTTATTGGACCATTTGTTTTGCCGAATAGGTTAAATGGAGCAGCATACAGGCTTTTTTTGGAAAATAACTTACATGAGCTTCTTGATAATATTCCGATTTAAATCAGACATAACATGTGGTTTATGCATGATGGAGCTCCACCACATTACAGCCTTGAAGCTAGACAGCACCTTAACGAAAGATTTGAGGGTAGAGTAATTGGCAGAGGTTGTCCTGTTAACTGGCTACCTCGTTCACCAGATCTAAATCCAATGGATTTTTTTGTTTGGGGTTATTTAAAATCATTGGTTTATTCCAGTCCTGTTGAAACAGTTGAAGAATTGGAAGAACGAGTTTTTCATCATTGCGAAGTTCTTAGGAATAATCCTGAAGTATTTTTTCGTGTAAGACAGTCTATGATGCGACGGTTGCGCTTGTGTGTGGAAACCAATGGTCGCCACATTGAGCATCTGCTTTAATTTTTTTTGTTTTGTTTTTTTAGAATAAATATTTTTTTAAACCGTTTCTTATTATTAAATAAAAATAGTCCCACCACGACATTTGAACTACAATTATTTAGAGAGAGCTAAAAAAGTTATTTTTATTTACGAGATTCACCGAGGTAATTTAGGAAAATTGAAAATTAAGCTAAAGTGGACGAATATCTTTGGATGATGTTTTCTCGGAAACGGCTGCTCCAATCGAGATCAAACAAGTATTCCTTTTTGACGTAGTTTTCAATGTAGAATGTAAAAAAAATATGGATAAGTCATTACCAAAAACACAAAAAAGTTATGAATAATCAAAATTTTCAAAAAATTCCCAAGTACACCCCTGACGAAATAATTTCTTTTTGAAGGTGTCAAAAGGTCACTATTATTGATCATATTTAACAGCCAAAATTTGGTTCTTTTATTTGTTTCCATTTTTAAGAAAATTCAAAAAATCAAAATAAAAAAAATGATTTCGAGAGGCTGTTGCTCGCTTAGGGGGCACTTTAGGACATAGGTCTATAGGAACTTTTTTTCCATTTTTTGGTTAAGGAATCTGCCTGAGAATTTTGGGACACATTTTAAAGGACACCCTGTATAACTGACCGGAAGTATGACTGGTTTTGAGCCAGAAAGAAACCTATTCTGTGTACGGAATTTGAAGGTTTTCTATAAAGCCGTTTTTGAGTTATTGCGCCAACAGGTAGACGACAACAGACGACAACAGACGCCGACAGACAGACGGACGAAATGGGCAAACATGTTTTTCGTAATCTACGGACCCTAAAACTTGAAAATTTGAAATAATCTCGAAGGGTGACTTTTTCACGATAAGAAGAAAGTAAAACATAATAAAATTACTGTATGATCAGATAAAGATTGTTTCAATAGAAATCTGTCATTCAGTAAAAGAAGAGTTCCATTGCTACCAGCGAGGAACGACAATAACATACTGTATAATATTTCATCTTAAGAACACTGACAGGCAATGTTTTTTTAATTATTAAGTAACTTAGAATCAAAATACCAAAATCGATAAATAGGTTTCATCATTAAGATAGGATGTGTAACATTTACAATAACATTTTCCATCCTTTATTTTTCTTTGTGAAAAATACTACATGTTCTTTACCTAGGGGCTTGGAAGTTAATGAGTTTTGATCGTTGTGCCTAATTGCATTAGAAATTTAATATTCTACGCATGATCCCAGCAGGCCGGTTTTTCATTATTCTCACTGTTAATTGAATTCTCTAGCATAAATTACTCATTTGAGACTTCGAACACCTCAAAATCGCACTTTTTTGTTCTATTCCATCGCTAAATACACTAATAGCTGCTTTATCGACATTTTAATGCGTACAAATAACAAAATGGAACTGAATTATACGTGGTGGATTCGATATTTCCGTGGATTTGCTAAAATTTTGGTTGATTTTAGCGATGTTATTGATAGGAAGAAAAAAATTAGGGTTTCTGTTCTGTGTGCCTATTGATTTTTCCTACGTAAAATTCTCCTAATACAAAGGAGCAAAGCATTTTTTCGAAGCAATGATTTTAAACTTGTTAGTAATTTTGGATATGTACAGACAGACAGCTTCAAGTTTGGCAGCATAATGTAATTGATTGGATTATTTAATCAGTCAGTTGTTGGTAGGTATCGTCAATACATTAAAGTAAAACAAATTAAATTGAAAGTAATCTTCTTTTTTGTGTACATATTACAAGTGGTAGAGAAACAAGTGACACAAAATTTTCACTAATTTTTACATTGTAGAACATGGAAATGCTTTGCTACATCCCCTGCAGTGATGAAGCGCTCAACGCAGACGTCTTAAAAAGCCGTTGTAAAAAATGCTACTTAGATATTTAACTTAACATAAGTCTTCATGGCTCAGTTCTTTTAGGCACTCACACTTTGGATTTCATGACCTGGGTCCAATTTCCGATAAAAACAATTTTTCTTTTATTCTTTATTTTGGAAAAAATATAAAAAAAAGCGCAATTGCTGTTTATTAATTTTAGATAAATTTTATTTATCATAATGTAACCCCTACAGTTAGGCATTCCGTTAATTGTTTCGCTATTTGTTTTGTACTATTCTGAACTGTTATCGAAATTTATGCAGTTACCATTCTGTGTTTCTTTTTACCAGTCCTGATTTATTCATCTGGTCAATAAATTTGAAGATGACCACAATTGAGAAGTTTCCCATAATTTTATAATTCCACGTAGGTATTATAATTTACCTAAATTTTCGAGATAACGGCAGTTAAATGTTATTTTTTTAATTAGTATCTCCTTATCACTTATTTAAATTATACTTTGGTAATCATAACTAATAACAGTTAATGTAGATATTTAATTTTTTGTCAAGACAACCCCGAGTCTAAGTGAATCTGAAAGCTGAAGCCGGATCCTATTATAAGAGAACGGTCATGGTTCAAGGTAAAAAAAGTGCCTGAAAGACAACTCAAAAAAAAAACTAAAATAACTTCACAACTTTGATGTTGTCAAGTGACAATGCAGATTGTCTTACTATAGGTACTGGGTGCAGATATTTTTTTCTTAACCATCCTCCCGAGTCCTACCGCTTGCCGAGTCCTCACTGGCTGCGTATGCGCGTACCGATCTTTTATTTGATTGAAAAGTGGACATATTTCTTATTATTGTCGTAGCAGTTAAAAATAGGTTATGTTAAAAATGCAGAAAGATGATATAATAATAATATATATTCAAGAAAATATAAATAAATAGGAATAGTTACAAGTATAAATACAAAATTTAATAATTATTCAAATGAATACTTAGTATAAATACAGAATAAATTAGACATTGATAACTCACTGATGCATTATAATGTCTGTGTCCAAGCTAGTTTATGTTTCTATTTAGAATGATATAGAAATAAATAAATAATAAAAGAAAAAAGTATCTTCGGTTTCTCAATTTTGTAAGTAAGGTATAGGTGTACTTATAAGTAAAAAATAGAGTCCGGTACGCTTTAGGTACGACGGAATTTGAAAAATCAATTTAAACAATAAAAAGTAGCCATTCTATAGAATAAATTTCTAAAAAAATGCTGACAACAGAATATTTTCAACAGAAGATTTTGATGTTCCTAACCTAACATTTTATCATTTTCTTACAGTTTTGCCAAGAGTTTCAGTACTTTACACCTTATACTACATAAAATATGTGAATATTAACAAGACTGAAATATTTTTATATCGTAAAATTAATTAATTAATTAGGGCAAGAAAAATCTTTATAAATGAATTTCAGTTAGTTACAAGATAAAATACGTAAATATTGATATTACCCATTCTTTAATTGTGAAAAAAATTACGATATAGCCTATAAAATTGTAAATTTGATAAAATTTTCTTATCCTTTTTTTTTAGAAGTATACAATATGTAATGGGTACTTTTTATAGCCCAAGAGCCCACTGCAAATTTTTACCGTCATCTGATAACGAAATGAAATATACCCCAAAAGCATGGAAAAACATTGTACTTTACCAAATGACACCTGTGCCAAACCCAATCCTAAGAAAAGTGGCTTAAAAAAATTATTTTCTTTTAAAAAAATCACATAAGGCATGATAGCGCTAATTTTGTTTGCCCTTAAAGTTTTCCAGAAAATAACATTCAAATATATCTTGATATATATCGTTTAAGAGAAACATTTTCTTCCTCTTAACATTGCACAAAAATATCTATCCATGATTAGTGGGTAAAAATAATTAAAAATGTGAATCAATGTTTGCTGATTTAAAAATTTATTTGTATACCTATTGTTGTGATTCATTTTTACAGGTTGCCATAGAAACGACAAAAAGACTACTATGATTATGGTTTAAAATTATTGTCTAACAAGAGTTTATAATTATTATTGACTATCTCTGCAAATGATTTATACAATGCCATCCTTCTTCCTTTCATACATAAACATGGTTTAAAAGGTAGGTAAAAATATTAATAATTCAGGTTTAAAAGCTAGTTTCACAATGAATTAGGATTGTAATTTTTAGGGAAAACACAATTGTCGTTGTCATGTATTATGTGATTTTTTGAATATAAAATATTTTTTTTAACCACTTTGCTCAGGATAGGGATTGCCACAGGTGCAATTTGGTAAAGTACAATGTTGTTACATGCCTTTAGAGCATATTTCATTTCGTTATCAGATTACAGTCGAAATTAACAGTAAGCTCTCATACTATTAGTGTAATCAATTTTTTTTCTAAATTTCGAGGTAACTAAAGCGTACAGGAGCCAAATTATAGGTTCAGTATTTGTATAGTTCTTGATTCATTCACTTACTAACAATTTTAAAATGTAAATTTGTAGAAAGTAGAAGAATCTCGAATTGAGTTTTGGTAAAACAATCCTCATAAGGGCATCGAAAGAATGGAATATTTTAACCCTACTGAAAAAAAAAGGTTAGAGGTTCCAATGAACATTTTATATAAACCCAACAATTAGAAAATAAAATTGTACGAAACAAAATCAACTTTAAAAGGTACCACCCCAATTATTTCAAACGCGTAAACGCAACATGTGAGAGACTCGGAAAGCGGTAGAACTCGGGAGGATGGTTAAGAAAAACATATCTGCGGTACTGGGTATGGTGCGTGCGTCTCCCATACAGAACAAATTTAATTTAACATAATATAACCACGATATTATAAAAAACACACTTGTAATTTTATTATTCTTATTAACTGTTTAAATTTGCTAATAGAGTTTATAAATTTGTGTTGCTTAATTTTAAATATATTGAAAATATTTTAACCAAAATTGGGTTTAATGAAATCAACAATAAATTGAAGAGTAAGTGGTTAAAAAATTATTTTTTCGTCTAATATACTTCAAATGTGCTACATTTATTGTCTGTGACAGTTTGGATTTCCATTTGATACATAACTGATATTTTTAAGAGATGTTGTCATGATCCATTTTATATCATAATACAATTAAATTGTGAAACTTCAAACGCGTTTTTATAGAAATAATCATTATCTTATATAATCTTCATCTACAGATTTCAATGAGCAATGAGAATAGAAACCCTTAAGCGAACAAAGGCAGAATATTCTCTTAATACAATGGGAACTTTTCATTAACACCAGGTAATCACGACATCAAGCAAAGCACACCGAGACCGAACGACCGATATTTAATAAATACCCGCAAAAAAGATTATATGAAGAAGAAGAAGAAGATCTCTAAGAAGTTTATTTATGAAAGTGATCACGCACTCACAAAGTTATAGTTCCAATCTCGCGAAAGCGGTTTTTTCACTCTAATAAATATATAACCATGTGTATTACACGAGTAAGTGATAACTTTACATCAAATTAAAACGAATGCACGCAATGTAAAGGTTAAGTAGCCAAGTTCACGCTATTTTGGTATTTTCAAATGGGCGCATGCGCAGTGGGTGTTCCGCCGTTTTACAATTCACCACTGTTTTATGGGTCTCGGGATAATTGAACGTCGTTCTTAGGTATATAAGTAAAGGATTTATATAAATCAAAACGTGTCTTTCTATCAGATTGTTTTATACCTACCTACGGTTTTGTTTTTATGAAAAAGAATAGACGCATTAATCACATAATTGATAGTTCCTCGTATTATAATAATAAGTATCTGGGCGAGATAAATAAAACACTTATGTAAGACAGTTGAATGAAAAAAAATATGTGCAATAATTACAACAGGTTTGGGTTCATGATTTTTTTGTTTTATAATTCTATAATATATATACGAGTATTAAAAAAATAAATCAACAAATTAAAGACCCTGTATGTATCTAATAAGTTTACTAGTAGTTTATCAAGGGTACCAACAAAACAAAAAATTGTAAATTAGTAAAGTTAAGTTTTAAAAATAATACACAATTAATTCTATCGCCTATAGGACTAAGCCTAATGAAAACCAAACAAAATTATTCAACGAATTGTACATCTAAAGGGTGTATCTTACAGTGGTATCCGAAGTTTTTTTTAAATAATTTGACAAACAGTGAATTTTTTGTAATAAATGTTTTTTTTATTGAAATTCGATCCATTACAATTTATTTGGTCACTTTTTGAAGATGACATCGGCTAATTGGCCACCTCCGGACGCCACACACAAATCGGCCCGTTTTTCGGCATTTTCCATCACTTTTTGGAGTATTACGGGTTGAATGGCAGCGGTTTCTCGGCGTATGTTGGCCTTAAGTTATTGGAGAGTGGCTGGTTTATCGGCATAAACCTTTCCCTTTAGGTATCCCCACAGGAAAAAGTCAGGTGCAGTCAAATCTGGTGAATGAGCCGGCCAGTTGAAATCGCCGTATTTCGATATCAAACGATTTGGGAACATGGCACTCAAGAGGAGTTTTTTTTGAAAATATTTTTTTTACAATTTCAGCACGTTGTTGTGGTGTAAGGTGGTTCATTGTTAAAATTGTACTGGACTGACGTTTCTAAAACATTAACAAACATGGCGATCCGTCACCTAGTTGTCAAGTTATTTGAAAAAAACATCGGGTACCACTATAAGATACACCCTTTATTTATATTACTTCTAAACTTCAAGATAAATTTGGATGAAAAATGTTCGTGGACTAGTTTATTTACATGACGTTTGGCTGTACCTACATCCATCAATTTTTTTTAAAGATATTGTCAGCTGTCAAAACTCGCATAACTCTCTATCGGATGTTATTCTGTTGATTTGCACATTTTATGGGGAGTCCTAGTTTCATTTTCAATTGTTTCTTTGGACGATTATATTGAAGTAGCATCAGAGCATAATGGAATATTTCTAGAATATATTCAACTTTTGTTTTTTGTATTATAATAACCTATATACAAGAAGAAACTACATACACCATAAGATAATCATGAAATTATAATTTTAAATTCGGCTTACAACACGAATATGAAATTATTTTAAATATTCAGATGCTTCTGTAAATTTTTAATTAGTTAAATAGAATTTTGATTCTGCTTTATACGCCCTTAGCAATTTTTATCAGTACATTTAAATTTTGCGGCTACTTAAAAAATTGGTCCCCAATTCATATTATATCGGATTATTATTAAAATATATGCTCACAGAGCGTTTTTAATCTATTTTCGAAATCATTTAATTTATGTAAATTATTTAATGATAGAGTGGTACTGTAATTACACCTTGTTGGCCAAATATTTCTTCACGATTTTTTATTAACAGTCTACCGAATGTTTCCCCCAGTCTATAAAAATGATAATTACCGCGATACCATCGTCAAAATGAAGGATGTGGAATTCAGGGAGATTTTTATGCTCTTAATTAAATATTTACGGCAAGATATTGTTTAGAAATAAAGAAAAATTGAGTTATTTATGTGATGGATGAGAAAAAATGATAAGGAAAAATCTAAGAAAATACAAAATTTAAATTGACAAGTAAAAAAATAGCTACTTGTGTATTAAGAGCGAAAAATGATGCTTTGTCGCTTGAGACAAAAAGTTGCCGCGTGACGCGTAGCGGAGCGCGGTAATTTGTCGAAAGCGGCAACGAACTTTTCGCTCAAAATGCACAAAAGATTTTTTTCTACGATCACATTATTTTTAAAAATAGATATAAAAAGTGAAAATATCTACGTTAATTATGAAAAACGGCGTTGATATTCAAAGTCAATGTTAACGTAGATAATAAAACAAAAACGTCAAACTACGTAAAAAAACTTAAAAATCATTCATTAAAAATATATGTTAATATATCTGTTTGGGTACACTCTAATCTATATCTTTTTTTAGTAAAACTGTTGAACAGATCATAGAATACTTCGATCAAAAATTGGAAGTTTGAACGATTGCAAAAATTGAATAAAATTACCTCTTCATATATTTTTATTATCTTTTACATTATTCAAATAAGACAATTATTTTGTAATCTGTTTCACATCGAAAACTTTCCCATAATAAAATAATATTTGTTAATTTTGCATCTTCCTGTATATCTATAGATATTAAATTTTCGTTTCCAATAATATTAAATTTTTATTTATTTAATAATGGTGTAAAAATGTTAATTATAATAGATAGACGAGCGGAACGAGATTTCGCAAATTGAACGATATTTTTCAACTTGTTACATTAGATATTTTTCCATTCTTGACAAGATTATTTATAAAATTGATACAGTCATAGAAGTATAAGGGAGGGGGGGCAAGGGAGGGCAGCTGCCACCCCTTGGATCTTTCAGTATACAGTATCATATGGTATTTTTTTCTAAATGCTGCATTTATTTGTTGCTTCAAAAATGATAACAAATGATATGCAAATGACATGCAAATGGTCAATTTCCTGACTCTTTATACTCGTAAATATAAAAATTAAAATTTTTTCCCAAGAATTACAAAAAATGGCATAATTTTTTAAATTTTTTTTGGAAATGCGTAAAGAAAAGTTGCTTATTTTATAAGTTTTTGCCCATATACCAAATTTCAAGTTTTTGCCGCAACTTTTGTTTTTTTTTTTTAATTTCAATATTAAAGGACACATATTCAAGAAAAGTTTATTTAAGTGTCCCTGAGATCCGCAATTGTGTTTCAACAGTGAAAGATATTATTAATTTTTTCCGGAAATCTGTACTACGCAGAAAATATGCCCCAAACATACCTGTGTTATGCGAAACACGCTAGTCTCAAAAATATAAAAGCATTGCTCTCTTTAAAGATAATTTTGTTGCAATTGTAGAAAGCCTTGAAAAACTATCAATGGAAGGGAATCCTGGAACAAGAAATCTAGTTTTGCAGTTAAATTGTGCTGCCAAGCAAACTTTATTTATATGTTGCCTATGTATTATATCCAAATACTCTTTTCTGTTGGAACCTGTAGTAAACACTTTACAGTCAAAAAATCTGGATGTGATGAAGTGTGCATATAAAGAGAGTTCTTGTTGTAGTAACAGCACATCGAACATCTGAGGAAAAGGGCATCAAGGAACTTGTAAATGAAGCCGGGAAAATTGTCGATGATGTTGATGTAGAGCTACGACTTCCAAGATTCTTTGGAAAACAACTGCAACGGTCCAATCCCCCAGCTTCATCGTTAACTAAATATTTCAAATCACCTTCGTATCACCTTCATTAAGGGCCTATTTAGAACAACGATTTTCTGACGAAAACACACCGGCTTTTTCATTATCGGCCGTACATCCATTTCAAATGCAAAGCATCAGTCTCAAACAGTTTAGAACTAATTTAAATAGATTTGAAGAATTTTACAATTTAAATGGTAAACAGAGTGAAGGAAAACTATGGTACAATATGTGGCTGGGAAAAGATACTAAAGAAGAATACGATTTGGTTGAAATAATTTAAGAGACACAGTCAAAAGCTTTAGTCAGATCGCAAAATACTGCAACTACGGCCTCGTTGTAATTTATACTTGTATAGGCTAATTCCAAACAAGAACAAACAGCATCCGATACGTTTTTGTTGTTGAAAACCGAACTGCTTTATGTTCAATATATTATGTTGGTCTAGATATCTAACTTGTCGAGTTTTTACAAGTTTTTCAATAATTTTTCCCAGTGTCGGAATTAGAGATATTGGTCTAAAATTAGACGGCTCAGTCAAGTCTACTTCCTTATATAATGGAACCACAACACTCGTTTTAAGAAAAGGCGGAAAAGTACCTTTAGTAAAACTTTTATTTATTAAAATGGATAAAACGTTTAATGCAGAGGTAGGTAAGTTTTGAAATATTTTTAATAACATTCCATCATATCCAGTTTTGTTGTTTATGTCATTACAAACTTTTAATATTTCTAAGGAATTTGTTTCTCTTAAGAAAAATGAGTATTTAATAGGTGACGATTTTACAAATTCTAATGGGTCAATTGTTGTATTTAGATTTGTTGTTAGATTTTCAGCGATATTGCAATAAAATGTATTGAAATCGTTAGGATTTATATTTGCATAGCATAATTTATGGCTACTTTTGCTTCTCAATTCATTAATAATATACCAAGTTCCCCCTGCCTAATTTTTTGAGCTCTCAATTCTTGTATGATAATACATATCTTTAGCTTTTCTAATATGTGTTCTATATTAAGTTCTGTAGCGATAATAGTAGTTTAAAAATAACTCTGAGTAAATTTTGTTATACCGGGTGTTCAAATTAAAGTGTTACAGTCAAATACCGCCGAAAATATGCATTTTAGAAAAAACGTTTCAGACAAAAGTTTTATAGTTTTTTGGGCGAAACATTTTGGCTAAATTCATTTTTTTGTAACTGACCATAATATGGCCATATCGAGGTGGACTTTGTTTTTTTAAATGGGAATCCCATTTTTTTCTTACATATTCTTAAAGTACATAAAAAAATAAGAAACTTTTGAAGGAAATATTTTTTTATTGGACTTTTACTTTTTGAGTAACAGCTACTTGAAAATGTTGCTGCGCGAAAAAAAAGTTGGCCATATTATGGTTAGCTAAAAAAACGATTTTAGCCAAAAGTTTGTCCCTACAAAACTATAAAACTTTCGTCTGAAATGTTTTTTTTTATAAAAAGCGGTATATAGCTGTAACGCTTTAAGTTGAACACCCGATATAATTGAAAGATCTCATATTTTTTGATGAATATCTTAAACTATCTGTAATCTACGGCTTTTTTGCCTAATTTTTATTTTTTTATAGGGAAAGAAGTATTAAAAAATGTGCTTAAGTTTAAACAAAAATCGTTAAAAGATGATATACCAGTAAAGCAACTGTACCAATTAAAATTTTTACATACTGAATGAAATTTTCCATAATTAGATTTACTATATACAAAAAATTATGTTATTGTTATTATTCAATAAATATTATTTATATATAGTTTAATAAAGATGTAACATTAAAATAAAGTGTATTTTCTTTAAATTGTGCTCAATTCTGTTTGTTTTTCTTTTCAAACACTATAGTATAAAAATAAGTGTACATATCATTTTCAAATTATGTTGTCCTGCCCCCCTGGACCAATTCCTGCCCTACGTCTGTGGATACAATATAGATACACTAAAATGGATAGTCAGAATTCAATGCTCTCATGTTAAAAATAAGATTTGTTTTCTAAATTATAGATAAAATGGATGACATAAGTTCTGCCAATATTCTTAATAACTATACAAAATGCTAGCATAATCATTTAATGTGATTTCTCGTCTCTAAGGTGTTCTCATAAAAAAAGGATAATAAACAATTTTTAGTTGGGAATTTCGGTTTAAATGAGTTAGCGAAGATTTCTTAAAAACTTTTAAAAACAGAAATTATAAAGAATTGTGGTTCTTATTCAACCAAGTAGATTTTATTAACTAAATATATATACATGTTTATATAACATAACAAAATGGCCCCACGTTAGGCGCCATTTATGTTATAAATACCATAAGAAAGCAGTGACTCAACCAGTGAGAAATACAAGACTTTTAATTCCTCAACTTCAAGAATTTCCTTTAAATACCTAAATTTTGGCAAATGACCTCTTATTTTTTTTACTATTTCCTTACATTGTAGATCCCATCTCATATGACGATCAATTGTAATACCGAGGTATTTTACTTTTTCTGCTTCTACAATGTGGTTAGTCGTCCCGATGTTCAGTGGCCCCAAGTTAGGTAACCCAGTTAGGTAGGATGAAAAAGGTAAGTAGTTTGTTTTACTAGAGTTAAGCGTTAATTTATTGAATTGTAACCATTTAGTAATAAAAGGAAAATCATTTTCTATTTTATTTTTTAGATCTTGCCAGTTGGATGAATTATAAAATACTACAGTGTCATCTGCAAAACTGATGAGCTCACCCTGAATATTCAAGGAAAGCATACTATTAATATATAAAAGGAACAGAAGTGGACCAAGAACGGTTCCTTGAGGTACACCGTAAGTAATTGTTTGTGGTGTGCTCATTACTCCATCGATTTCTACTATTTGATCCCTATCTGATAAATAACTTTCAATGAGTTTGTAGGTATTTCCTCTTATACCATACTTCTCTAATTTATTTAATAACGATTTGTGGCAAACGGTATCAAATGCTTTAGAGAGATCTAGGAAGATACACACAGCAGGAATATTATTATCAAGCGAATCATAAATAAGAGAAGTTAACTTATATATCGCATCTTCAGTCGACCTAGATTCTCTGAAGCCATACTGCCGATTGGATAAAATTTTATATTTTTTTAAGAAGGAACAAAGTCTAATTTTTATTATTTTTTCTATTATTTTCGAAATATTTGACACCAGTGATACAGGCCTGTAATTAACCATTTCCGTTTTTTTTTCACTTTTATAAAGTGGTTTAACTAGACCATTTTTCAGAATTTTCGGAAAAGAGCCTGTACTAAAACATTTATTTATTAAGTAGGTTAGTGGACTTGCAATCTCATTAGATATTTCCCTTAAGGTTTCAGACCTTATACAATCGAGGCCTGGTGACTTCTTAAATTTCAAATCTTTAATTGTATTAATGACCTCAACCTCATCAGTAGGGCTAAGGAACATAGTACTTTCTAAGCAATTTATATTTTCTGTATAATTTGTTACTTTTGGTATTTTTTCAGCTAAATTTAAGCCTAGTTCACAGTAGTATGTATTAAATTCATTTGCAATATTCAATTTGTCAGTAATTTCAGTTCCATTTAATTTAATTTTTTCAATAGTTTTTTTAGGTGCCGTTTTGCCGCAAACCTTGTTAATGCACTCCCACAAAGATTTGGAGGAATTTTGATTTTTTTGGATGATTTTTCTATAATAGTCCTTTTTTGCTTTTTTAACTAATTTATTTATATTATTTTTGTGCACGTTGTATTGCCTTTTTGTTTCTAAATTATCGGGATGTTTTAAGGTTAATTTGTACAATTTATTTTTTTCATCAATTAATTTTACTAATGTAGGATTCATCCAATTTTGTAATATTTTGGATAATTATCCGTTACTTTGTAGATATGACTTCTCGAACAAACTCTGTATCTCTTTGTTTTTATTTAAATCAAAAGCATATGCAAAAACAAACCATACTGTAAGTTTTTAAGTGTCAGTATATCTAATTCAATGACAAGAGCTATAAAGAAAAAAATGTACGAAAGTCTAGCTGACTAATGTGGGACATTTTCTAATTAAATCTGCTATATTACTGAAAAAATTGTTGTGTTTTTCATAATATAAGGAGATGAGATTACTTCTTCCAGTTGGTTAATATTATGACAAAAAGTACATCAGTAATACTAACAGTAATAACTTTCGTTTAAAGGTGACTTTAAAGTGAACTACAACCAAATCCAACCAACTAATATTAACAGTCACGATTAACCCATGCGCTTCGATTTTTATGAACCTACCAAACAAAAATAAACATACAGACACGTTCCAACTGCTAATTTTCTTATCTACAACATAATAGAGAAATGCGGGAGTAGAAATTAATGTAATCTGTCCGGTTTCTAATTCTGAATCATGATCTCGCCCGCAGCCGCCTTTGTATTAACTTGCACAACTGGAACAGTTGGGCAACTCCGGGGTAAGTCGATACCGATCGACGAAAAAATCGATATGAAGTATTATTTCAATTTGTTCTAACAAACAGAGGCGTGGATACTTGCAACTACATTGAAAGCGTAAACCGGATTAACGAAACAAAAGAAGTAATAATAATTCATAGTGTTATTGCCAATGTTAACACTTTTCTCGGTTTATAAATATTTAAGAGGAAATTTGACAACTATAAATTTGCACATAATAGAATGTCTTTAGATAAAAAAGCTTACATTTAGTATTGCTTTTTTCATTCGTAATAAGGGAAGATACTATTTTTAGAAAAAACGACCTTAATAGGACAAGACACTTCTTGATAAGAGAAGATGGATTTATACGAAAAGCTTCTCTTAATAGGAGAAGGTGCTTTAAATAAGAGAGAGTTGCATATAAGTCGTAATAGAACAAAAACTCTTCTTAACTGTGATAAGTTAAGTCGCTCTACTAAATAGTTATTAAATTATGGCACTCTTCTAAAACATAATATATAAGATGCTGTAGGGGCACTTATAATAGAAGTCACTTTTAAGAGGGGAGACGTAATGAAATGAAAAGGGCTTCTAAGTCGTAATAGAAAGAAAACACTATTCTTAGCCGTAATAAATGAAGTCGCCCTTCTAAATCGTTAAAGAAGTTCGATCTTTCCAGTCGTAATAGATTGAGGCGCTCTTCTTAAGTCGTAATATATAGGATGCTGTAAGGATATTCTTAATAGGAGCATACTCTTTTAATAAAAGATACGCGATTCTTGGTCGTATTTAAAAAAACGCTACTAAATCGTAACAGGAATTAAACACTATTTTTACCCGTAATAAATGAAGTTACTCTTCTAAATCGTTAAATGGCGACGATCTTCGCAGTCATAATAGATTGAGGCGCTCTTCTTAAGTCGTAATATATAAGAAGCTATAAGGATACTCTTAAGAGGAGATTATGCTTTTAATAGGAGATATGCGCTTCTCGTTCGTACTTAAAAGCGATACTAAGTCCTAATAGATGAAAAAAACTATACCTATCCCTATTAAATGAAGTCTATATCTTTATAAAGGAAGATGTTCTTTGGAATCGTAATAGAAGAAGGCACTGTTCTAACTAGTAATGTATAAAAAGCTGTCAGGTTGGCTGCTTTCCTCGACTACAATAGAATATCTTAACAGAAGATGACGCTCTTCTCAGTGGCAATAAAAGAAACGCGTCTCTAAGTCGTAAAAGAAGTCGCTCTTCTAACTCATTATAAAGAAATACGTGTTTATCGGGCATAATAGAGGAAGGTGTTCTTCTTGAGTCGTAATATAGACAGCCTACTTTGCCTCTCCTATCTTTCCTCTAAACAACATTATCTCTTATTTCTACTAATAGTAGAAGTTGTTCTTCTCAGTCATAATTAAAGAAGGCTTGCTTTTCAGGTGTAATACAGAAAACGTTCTTCTTGGTCAAAATAAATGAAGTCACCTTCTTTATAAAAGAAGACACTTTTCTGGCGCAATATCGTAAGCCAGAAGAACGCTTGATTTCCTCATCCGCTATCATAATAAGAATAATTTTTTTTTAACTTTTTCATTGTGTTGGTCTTTAGCTACAATTTAAAAGCTGCATCCTTATGTTTCAAGATGAACCGTAGTTAGGTTTAAGACTAATCCCAAGTATAGTTTGTTGCCACTCTTACTTCTCTACCACATACTGACACATTATAAAAATTTCAATATCAACCAGACTCAAAATTATGTATAGTTTATATTTATAACTCCGTTGCATTTTAAACGATCTTCTCTTAATCCATTTTTTTCAATAACATTCCTCGATGTCGAACGTCAATCTTTGAAAATAAAATATTCCTTCCTTCTCCATCTGATTTTGATGATAAAAATCTTGACACCTAACACTTCCACTTATACAGATATATATTCTACGTGTCTATGAGAGAGAAAAGAACAAACACGCAAACCAACATTTGAACCTTCAATCTTTCGACAGATGGAGCTTCCTTTGATGTCTGGTGGATTTGTACTGTATACTATGTGCCAGGCGAGAGAACTATTTTAAGTATCAGACCCTTTTATATATTATTAAAATTAAATGGTTTTGTCGCTAAAGGTACAAGCAAAATATCCGATAAGTTCGCTAGTGTATTTACGGCAACAATGTTGCCAATGTAGAGGATTTTACTGAATTAAGCAAAAAACAGAGAGAGAGAAAATCAAATAAATTTGTATATTTAATAGAGTAGACGTCAGCTGGAGCTATGAGAATTAATCATGCATGGCTCTTTGCTTAACAGAAGCTGAATTCGTTGCACTGGCATGATTTATTTGAATTTTGATGGGGAAGGAACCAGATATTGAAAATGTTCAGTTCAGAAAAATTTGTTACAAAATATAATTTAAGGACACCAAAAGTTTAATAATATTCAATTTATTGTTGAAAGTTGGTAAGGGCTTCCTGGTCCTGGTCGTTAACACTATTAATAATATGTATTGAGAAGTTTAAAGGGCAAAATACCTCTAAAAATTTGATTGAGGTTTTTGCGTTTAGCCATTTTGGCACACGATTTGTAATCTTTCATACAAGTGTCTAAAGAGAGAAAAAAACAAAATCGAATAAAATGAAATAAAATAAAGCCCTATTGGAACTCAGCGTGGTCTTTCCGATAAGATCTGGTTCGAGCTGCTATAGTTTGTCACGTGACTACATAAAATCAAAAGTTATTATTCTTCGTTATGGTATGTCAATCGGTTATAAGTATTGGTTGGTTTTAAAAATGAATAGCTAGCCGTAATAAAAGGAAATTTAGTAATGACTATAAATTTAATTCGTTTATTGTTGTTTTTATTTCGCTTCGTAATAAATAAAGGATGTTTATGTTTGTTTTCGTCTTTCAAAGTTTAGATTAATTTTTGAATTATGATATTCATATTTTTCCTGACCTACCAATGGCGTAGATAGAAATTTGTCATGGGGTGATTGTAGATCTCAGAAATCTTAGATATGGCATCGTGAAAAATGTTTGCTGGCCACCATGATAACTGAGTTTTAATGTGACACTACTTACAAGACATATTCGACGCAAGGTTAGTGATAACTTTTGGATCAGCATTAGTCGGTGAGTAGAAACAATGAAAAGCTACTAGACTAATCCATCCATTCATAATCAACCCCTTTTTTATTACAATCATTCCGATTGTGTCTATTATTATTTCGCAGAGCTGTCGCATCGGTTAAGATAGAAAGATAGGGACAGCTGCTAATTTAAGTGGGGATAGTATGTGCGAGTATGTTTATTTGAGGAGCGAGCATGCGTTTTATGAATGAATCAGTATTTACGACTACTGCGCTTGTTTTACATTGATGTTACACTTCAAAATTAATTGCGTACTTTACTGATAAACACTATAATAGTTACAATGAGAAAATAGTTATTTATGTACCAAGTCAGCAAAGTGATTCTTTATTGAACTAGTTTGAGATTGTGAGCCGAGCGAGAGAAACGAACCAGGCGACTAACAGGCGAGTTCGATGAATACACTTTGCTGATCTGATCCATACAAATTTTTATCGCAAACCGTAAATTATTATAATTAATAAAAAAGGAGATATTATAACATCACATTTTAGTATGTCAAAGTAAACAAACAAAACAATACAAAACAAATCAGTTACATACTTTTTCTGTCAGACGGCCATGGCTATGTTGATAAATATTAGTGGCAGATAAAATACTTGATTTTTAAAGTGAGATGAAGTGTTTGATTACTTCCACAAATCGCTATGGTAATGCATGGCTTTATTGACTGTTGGCGATAAAATATATTAAACTGGTAATAACTGGCATTAAGAATGCAAAAATACTTCGCTAATGTAATTTTAAAAGCTTTTCGTGCACTTTAGAGCCTTATTTTTAATTAATACCGAATTGTAACCATAAAATAACCATAATAATTTGACAACTACATGGATGACACCGTGAATGTTTGCAATTCGATTTTTGTAAACAAAATTACTCTAGTAGTTTTTCGTGATTGTTGTATTTAAAACTTAATGATGATTATTTTTTCTGTTGATTTTATTGATTGTTTACTGTTTTTTACTTTTTTAGTTTTATTATTTTAGTGTTTTATGTTGTGTTAAAAACATTATTTGTGATTTGATGTCGACTAAATTTTAACACAGGCATTTCAAAAGGTTTTGTTTTGACCTGAATATAATAATGCATCTTACAATAAGTAACTTTTTATGTGTTCATACATACCTATTTTTCTTGTAAATACCAGAGGTACCATCAATCATAGTCCCAAAAAAATTAATTTCACCTGCAGCTAGCAATGCAACGGTAACCTTTTTCTCTTACCAAATTCAGAAATTGTCATCAGCTCACAGCTGTTGAGATTCCCAACTTTCGACCCACATTTTCTGTTCATACTTAGTATAATTTAAAGGCACTAAAAATCTAGTGGGAAAAACATCACATTTAATTCCTGTATAGTATAATACTACATTAATTTAGTAAAATTTTGTTAAAATTTGTTTGGACTGAAACTAATTTTAAAAACTTTCCTTCCTATTTTTCTTATTCTTTTGATAAAATTTTGAAAATATTTAAATTGTTAGTTTGCATAACATTGACTTTGCTTAATATTTTATCCTACAAAATCATTTTAAAATTATTTGGAAAGCATCGTATACTTCTCTTAACCGGGCAAAGATCAGCAGCTCAATTTGTTTTTTGATCCTGATTCTGCTATTGAAATATTGCCTTACTTACAACTCTTCCTAGAATTCTTGCAACAAAACAAAATCAGTCAAATTGTGTTTATGTAAACAAGTAGGAAAAAATTTTCTACCCATTCTCATATGTTTAATATCAAGAGGTGTTAATTTTAAACAAAAAAATCTTGTTTTATGATAAGTGCTGATACTATGACATGAGCAGTGCCAATATTATAATTTTCTGTCGAAATTGGATGTCTAAAATTGTGATTTTCTGCAATAATACTTTTTGGATCACCCTCTGTATAATCACTTTTCTTCTTGTCATTTAAACCCTTTTGAAAGATTTCCCGAATGATTCTTTCCCCAAAATTTGTACTTTTACAAGTAAGTCTGTAGGTATGTTTGTAAGCTACACATTTCCTTACATGAGGGTATTTAATTAACTTAGCCATTGAAACTGTAATAATTATATGGCTTAAGAAAATTTAATAAAATTAAACTTAAATAAATATATATGCTTTCTAATAACAGCAATAAACAAGAACGGAAACAAATATCAAATGGTTGAGTTCAAACAATTTTCAATTTTTAAAAATTAGCACGAATAGACGCCATTTTAAATTTTTTGGTGTACAATATGACCGATTTTGCCGAAAAAATTTTTTAATGGAAAGGGAATACATTTTTTAGTGTAACCATATTGTCAAATGTCGTTTTTTACAAAATAAATATTTTGCAATTTATTAACATAAAGTACCTACGTACATCCATTGAAAAGGTATTAATAAAAGTTCTTATTTATTGGTTATGTATGGCCCATATTCTTTCCATTAAAGAAATTGAAGTTTCGAAAAAAAATAGTCTCAAATATTTTTCATCGACATCTTGTTTATTTTATTTATTTATTTTTTAAGCCTTTTTAATTATTAATATTTTTTTTTCTATTATTTTCTCTTAAAGTTCGTCATTAATATTACCGTTTTTACCTCTTGATTACCAATTATTTTATAATATCCTTTATAGATTTATTTTAACTTTTGTTCTTTGTATGTTTTGTACAAAGGGCCTTCGTGAGGGACATCAGCGCCTCTCCTAAAAGAAATAAAATAGGTTTTAATGAACTAAATTGAGAATTAAAAATTATAAATCATAGTCGACCATCCCTTATTTGTTGTATTGCCAACATGGATTATTCGAAATCGACCTTGATATAGTTCCTGCAGCATAAAATAACGATATTTTTTAAGTTAATTGGGAAACGCTGCCATAGCTGGATCGAAATAAAACAATCTCGATCTGCGTAGAGTATCCGAAGACAATCTATGGTACAGATGTACGTTCGGTAACGTTTTGCTTCATTAGAGTAGAAACAAGCAATTATAAAGTAAAATATGATCACTTTCTAAAGTTCTTCGTACCCTTGATCAATAATTCAACGATGAATGATTTATTTATGCGATTATGTCAACAAACTCATAAAATTACGTTTTGGTTGTGATTTATATTAGGAGTTCATTAACGGAATTGTTAATTGCATTTTTGGGATCTTTTCAACACCAGAAATACATCTACACGAATCGAATAATGGTGTGGTTGACTTTATCGATAAGTTCTCAGATGTCTACGTTAGAATAAGCAACCAAGCAATGTACTAAATAGAAAAGGAAGAAAAAGACATCATTAACGCGATGGAAATAAAATATCTAAGAAATATGGAAGGAGTACCCTAGGTATTTTACAGACGGCGCTTGGTTGAATGCGTCCTTGAACTAAAATCGAAATTTGGATAAAACTGCTTTAATAGAGTTTCAGGTAGTTCCAGCATTGCCCTAGAATTTAGAGGTGTCCATCTTTAAATTACCGTTATATATACCCGAATTTCAATTTTTGTTCAAAGACGTGCTTCAGCCAAGCACGGTTTATAAATAATAGGGAGCTAAGGAAAATTGAAAGATTAAGGAACCAAAATAATAGAGCCAAAAGAAATAAAAAAGCAACTGGGTACTAAACCTAAACTGACATTGGTGCTTGGTCTTAATTACCAATGTTTAAAAACTGTATATATTTTATTGCTTCATTATCAGATAGGTTACGTAGTTATTTCTCTAGAGCAAGTCGTTAGAGGCAATTAAATAATTTTCTATACAAATGAAAGCCACAGGAATGTTGCTTACCATGAGCACTCTTAATCTTTAAAAAATTTAATATTAGGACATCAAACCATTAACATCATTACCTATTTATTTTTAGTGCAGTTATCGAAAATCACAAAAATAGTGCAAATCTACTTGAGCAATCTGATATTTACTATTTCAATACTAGACAAGCTGGAACTCTCAAGGAAACAAAAATTTGGAATATCTAAATCGCAAAAACAATAACAATCAGTAGAATTTTAAAATTAGGACTTGATGATGTTGATAAAGAACAAAATGAAAACATAATAGATATGCAGCGATCATGTAATAACTATTAGACGAGAGTTGTGTACTCTATTTTCTCTACGACCAAGAAACAATTCTTCAAAGTAACAATATTTCTGTAATTTTTATATTAGTTTTAACACCACTTAGGTAATCTAATTTTGTATGCCTTCAATAACTACCATGATACTCAATAATATTTTTTTTACACCAAGATGGATATTACTTTATCTACGCACAGATTACAAAACGAAAAAGTATGCTATTTCCTTCAACTGAACGAATATATTTCATATCCATTCTAGGTAGTAAGAACATGGCAAAAAAATGAAATCCGCCAATCACCGTTCATATTTTGATCAACCGACTGCTATTATTTTTAAAATTTTAAATAAGTGACAATTCTGTCAAACTAATTGTCATTATATTTTTTAGTTATTGAGATTAAAAATACATTAAAATGGGTTATTATTGTGTAGAATAAATAAATAATAAAAAAAAGGTAAATCAAACGAGGGTGGTCCTTAGGATCTCACAAGAGTATTTTATTACGACCGGTTTCGAGGATCAGATCCTCATCATCAGGTAAGGTCTAAAAATAGAGAGGAAAAACGAATGAGCTCATAACTAATAAAGTGGGTTTAAACATCCCCCCCTTTTACTTTAAAATTTCCCTATGAAATTCTATTAGTTATACTTATCTTATTCCTTATTTTTATTCTGTCTCCTTTTCCATTTTAATTTTTCAGCACATTACTTCAAAAATAATTAACCAAATCAATAGTTTTTTCTCTCTTTTCATTTTAACACCATTTCCTTTTCCGTTGATTGTTACCAACTTCTTAATTTGAATATTAGTACATCTAAAATTATTTTCCAACGCTAATGCTAGACTCTACTTTTAACAATAATAATTTATTTATTTCATTTTGTTTATTACGTACAAATTCAAACAATTCATTTTATAAACCTATATTATTATTAAGAAACATTTATTTTTTTCGCCAACGCCATCTATTAGCCGATGGTCAAAATATTTAAATTTGACAACCTCTAAACTGTTATCTTAAATATTAGAATGGTTAATTCGTCTATTTATATCTTGAGGGCGTTAATCAATATATTTAATCTAAATAAAATTTAATTCCTGTAGAATTATAAACACTTGTCCAAGAACCCATTTTAGTGCTTGTAGGGTTTAAAAAGTTTTTAAATTTGTTTGTCTTAATTGTTCGTCCGTTCGTGAAATATTTTAATAATTTTAATTAATAGTTTTAGACCTACTTTTGTTTATGTGTTTGACATCAACTTTTTGTTGCAACTATTGTTTTTTATATTTTTTTTATGTATTTTAAAAAATACTCACATACTTGTTTTTACACCGACCCTGGGATAATTCTCTTAGCTTAGTCTTAAATAGATGAGTAATTACGGGTGAGTTCTTGATATTTGACAACTTTCATATTAAAATGTTTAAACCCACTTTATTAGTTATGAGCTCATTCGTTTTTCCTCTCTATTTTTAGACCTTACCTGATGATGAGGATCTGATCCTCGAAACCGGTCGTAATAAAATACTCTTGTGAGATCCTAAGGACCACCCTCGTTTGATTTACCTTTTTGAACTTATAACTCACACATGGCTACCACCTTCAACTTTAAATAAATAATAGCATTTCTTTTTTATTTCGTCTATAATTATAAATAATTTGGTAATTTAAATAAAACTATATGAAGTCAATTTAAGCAACAAAAATAAAAGAATAGGTGGTCCTGTGGTTAGCGTTCTTGCCTTCCACGCGAATGATTGAAATTCAATTCTCGGATGGGGAAAAATGAAATGAACTTTTTTCTTTTTTTTTTCGTTTACTTTATTTTAAAAATTTTTAAAGGTCATAAATTATTTTAAAATAAGTTATTCTGTCTAAATAATCTAAAATATATTTTTAATTTGTAAATTTTCGTTAGTGGATTATTCACATCGCACTCAGACGATTGAGCACTCCGCCTACGGCGTCGTGCTCAAATTTCGTCTTCGTGCGATATAGCCATCATATCCACTCTTGTTGCACAAACTACTATTTTTATTTCATCAAGTAAAAATGTTTTTTTTTCTTTTCTTTATAGCCTTTGGACTTTATTTTTAAATATGGTTACAATTTTGGGAATTTACACATTAGTTTTATGTTTAATATTTAGTTGTGTTTTTAAAAGGGAATAATGGTAAATGGATATTTCAAAATCAATGATCTAAACCGTGATACAAAAAATTACAGAAAAATGACTAGACGAATACTCGTCTAGTTCGCGCATGACGTATTACGGTGCGGAATATGGCTAACTGATTGACCATGAGCAGATTTAAATTTATTTTCGCATTCTGTTTCCGATTAGCTGATACCTCAAATTCGTAAAAGTCAACACAATACGTCACCGTGACGTAGTATCAGTCTTTTTTATAGTATTATGTATCTAACTGACACAGAACAGAAATCTGTTAGAAACTGTCTAACACTTACGGAATGCCTGCTTGTTTAATACAAAATATAGGTTTTTATTGGACAATTTTTCAGTTTCATAATGAAAACCAGTGATATAAACTGAAAATTAACATTTTATAATCAAATTTTAATACAAGAGTACAATAATGTTAAAACTAATACGTTTTTGAAAAAAATTAAAACTAATATTACAAATATCACATGGAATTAAGTTTCTACCAATCGTTTGGATCCTTCTCTGGCACGTTCAATTTATCAAAACCGGCATTAACATGCAAAGACATAGAGTCAGAGATGAAGGTGATGGTCTCGTCCCATTCGAGAACTGACAAGTTCGAAGGAGAAGGCTTTTCATGCAGTCCGGTGACCTTGAAGTCTTCATTGTGGCCGAGACGGCCGAATTCGACACAGTGCCCACTCCGAAATTTGAAAAAAAAAATCGTTTTTATTTTATTTCTACACGAGTTTTTGTGACTCAAAATGCCGCGTCTCTATTCATATGCTGACAAAAGATAATATTGGCGAACCATGGACGTAGGACGCGGGATTTTTGTTACCATTTTATTCACAATGATAAAATTTAAACCAGAAAATGGTGCAGGTACAAACTAAACATGAAGCCGAAAATAAGACGAATACTTCGAGTGTAACTATTATTTGATTTTATTTGGCATTGTATTGAACGTGATTATCCTATTATTATAAGTATAAATTTTTTGTAAATTTGCTTTTTTGAAATTTGCCTTGAATATTAGCAAATGAATGCATCCCACCAACGGGGCGGGCCAGAAGAGAGTAAATAAATAGGAAAAATTTTGCCACGAGCCCAGGGAGACGGAAGATAAAACATTTTTGATACCAAAACGTTTGGCCTTCGGTCGCATGAATCACCTGAATAAACTTATTTTCTTGGCGAATTTTTAAAAAGCCCCCCCCTTGGCCCCGTAAATTACACGCATAATAATATTTATTCAAATTTCATTTTCAGTCTATGCTTGGCGATTTGGCGAGGAGGGGGATGAGATCCAAAATGGGTCTGCTTCGACTCGGTCTTTGGCCCCATGTATCTCTCCCTCAATACAAATTTCAAATTTTAATTTTGGGGTTACTCTTGAGGCGGGTTAAGTATGAGTAACTACCATCGCTCTACTAAAAAAAAAACTTATATGGAAGGGTGGGGGGTAGGGGATGAGAGTGAGTGACAGTTTTTCGCCTTTAAGTCCAATGTATCATACCCAGAGTTAATTTTCCTAAGCCTAGCGGTTCTATATGTATATAGACCTCCCATGAGGTGGGGGAAAAGTTTCAGACGGGATCTACGACCTCGCTATTAGTTTTTTCTATCCCTTGCCATTTAGGCGTGGAAGAGGAAGAGGAGGGGGAAGTTGGAGTGGGTATTAGTATGTTCTTCTCACAATCCTCTATCCGTCCATGTAATATTGTCTATGTTCGAAATTATAGGATGCTCATGTTCGCTATTGGCTAATTTTATTAATCAATCATAATTATGACTTGATAATAATTGTGGATCAATGAATTTCATATATCGAAGATTTGAAAAAAAAATACTATTCTCCAATTCTTTCTATTGATAACACTAAAGCTCGTCAATAGCTACTAAATAAAAATTAGAAAAAGAAAATCGGTTCACAAACAGAAGAGAAAATGGTACTCAACTATTTTGTATTTGCCTATTTATATATAGATAAACCAGACTGTATGTTTTTGTATTCTGTATCTGTAAAGTAGGGAGGGTGGGTTGATCCACAGCACTTATAAGGCACATTGTGTATTCTCCAAGGACATATAAGCTCTACTTCTCAACTCAACTCAACTTGCTGGTTGCCGCTAAGAGGTGTCCCAGTTCATTAAAATCCTGCAGGTTCTCAAGTCGTTAAAAACCTTCTGGTTGTCGCTGAGGGTTGTCTACGAGACTGCTAGCCTCTCGGGTCAAAGTCCTGTAGGTTAATAGCATCGTTGAGAGGTGTCTCCCGATGCCCAGTGGTAGGAAGTGGTCATTTAGTGGGCTTCTACCTCCCCGATGGTAAATTGTAAATATTTCTGTGTTATTATTTAGCTAAATATATTTTTAAATGAAGACGTGCGTCAAGCTGGCAGCGCAGTCGAACCTCAGATAATTCATTGCAATGTTTTGACTGTTCATAAAATATATGTGGCTTTGTAGGAATGGACTGTATTTAAAGCGCATGTATCTGATGTCCTTCTGGTGATCAAAGGATGTGTTGGAACAAACGTATAGCTTAAAGGTAACGGCAGATTTGTAACATAATATTGATTGCTTTCTTTTGTGAAATCTGGGTTATTTGCAACTGGAGCTATTCCTGACTCTATCTGAACGTTCTTTTTAAACGGTGCTTGTTGCTTTTGGGTAATTCCAAATATTCTGCCTTCTCCTCTCAAGCAGGTTCACAGTTATCTTTTCTTGTCAAACGTGGACCGTTATCAGTCATAAAATTTCGTACACCAAGAAAAATATACCCTTAAAAAGAAAACTCTTGTTATGAAACAATGTAACACGAGCATTCGATAGCCAGTGCTAAAAAGCAAACGGTTTCAGTCGAAAAATCAGGATCCACTGGACTCACTGAACTGTTTTTTCGCGAATTCCTTTGTGTATTATTTTTAAAGTCAGCGCAAGTTGCAGGTATCCACGCGTATGGAGCATTATTGAATCAAGAAATCTAAATAAGCATTTATCGTACTGTAATCACGATTGTTGCAATATAATGCTTACGACAAGCATTACATCACAACACTCTGTTCAGGACAGCCGCCGCCGCAGCCTTAATAGGTTTATTCTAAGAATTGTAGCAGTAAGAAACTCTTTTCAACTGTCAATCGCATGTATTTTAAAAAAAACGGAACTTAATGATTCGTTTTACAAGAATTCACTAAATATAAAAAAGAACACCGCATACCCAATCCTCGCGTTCACGTCTGCGCCACTGAAGAATATTTTCCGCGTTAATAACCCACTATGAATTAGACATGTTAGCTTCAAATTAAAAAATACCTGGACGTAGTCGGAACGTGAAATCGCCTTGTTTTGTTCTGCTAACATTTCATAAGCGATAACCATCGAAAATTGTAATTAAAATAAATTATATTTAGTCGTCACCGTTATAATTATCGTATTTGCTGGATGGGTAATTTATTTTCGGTGTTCTGAAAGAGGACGTTTCGGTTCGTATATTTAATAACATCTTCAGTCGGAACTAGTGTAAAGAGTGGTGTCTATAAATAAAAAATAAAATATTAATAAAAACACCGAATCCCCCTACTAAATTAAAGAATCCATCCCCACGATCCCAAAGTGAAAACAAACTATATAAAAATAAAAATGCTCCCAGTTTTTTCAATTTAGAAAGTTTTGCATGGAACATATTTAGCCTTTTTTAATAAATAGTTAAGATCTACATGTCTCCCTGTTTACGCTACTTTATTCAGAAACACTTCGTATAATACAACAAGTGATATATTGAATATGGACAATCGCAGAAGATAGTGTACTAAAAGTAATGAACAAAAACTAATTTCACTTATCGTTCTTTGGACAATACGTTAAGTGTCTTAGTTTATGTGATTATTTAATTACTTATAGTCCTGATACAAAAAGTTGTATTCAACAACTTTTACCATGAATTCATAAAATATGACAGTTCAATAATTTACACTTACAGTACAAAAGTAATGACATAATATAAAAGACTTACCTGATAGATCTTTATAACAAGAAATGAAATGGACAATATTATATTGGTACGCTGCTTTTGATAAATTTATTAAACAACTCAACTTTTACAATATTCAACAATAATTGTCATTACCGTACAACGTCTATCATCAAACTAAAAACTGTAATGCAAGATCATCTACTTGTATAGCTCCTTTGAACCTTCTAAAACCTCCCAGTTGTTTCTTGACACGGAATGGCATTGCTATACATTTCTAGACTTCTTTGATTGAGACGTTATATTTTTTTAAAGAAATATGGCAAATATAGATAACCAGAATTCAGCAGCGTCTGCGACATCAGCTTCCAGTTCTCCACAAGCTTCGTCGCCGAAAAAGGAGAAAAAACTAAAAATCCGAGAACGAAACCATCTCATCCACCTACTTCAGAAATGGTCAATAACTCCATTAAAGGTTTAAAGGAACGTGAAGGGTCTTCACTTCAAGCTATCAAAAAAGACATGTCAGCCAATAAAGTAGATGCAGAAAAGGTTGCCCCTTTCAACAAGAAGTATCTAAAGGCATCAGTGGCTTCAGGTTCATTGGTACAAACGAAAGGTAAAGGTGCGTCCAGTTCTTTCAGCTAAGCCTAGTTCGAACAAAAAAAAGAAGAGCACCAATGGAAAAACTAAAAAACTACGACAGTAAAACGTAGTATAATAACAACCGGAGAAAAACCAAAAGCAGCCAAGAAATCAGCGAAATCAAAGACTTCTTCTTTTATTTGTACTTTTACCTATCACAACCGCAGCACACTGTAGATTATTGATGACATTGCACTTCTTCTTTTATTTGTACATAACCTATAGAAGCCGCAGATACTGCAGGATGCAGGATAACATTATAGTACAGAAACAAGCTCTAAGTTGCTCAAGAAAATATTTAAAAAATGTATGTTAAAAAACATAAATAGGGATTATCCAAAAATCTCAAATCTTTTTAGGACACTGGAGTCACAAAAACATTGATTGATTCTTTTTTGTATAATTTTGTATAATTTAATTAATACGCATTCCAAATTTCGCTTAATAACTTTAAAACCAAATATTTACACAAGTAGAATATTTTACTACAAATCGTTTTAAAATTAAAATGAAAGTATTACGAAACGAGACATTGTTGACCGTGGCATCGACTTTTTCCTTGATCTTCGACCAAACGCCGCGGATATAAATTGCAAATTACGATTATTTATGTAGCGCTGAAGTGTAAAATTGCAAACATTATTATTCCTTATTATTACATCGTTTTATGCTATTCTAAGAGTATCATCAATATTAAAATAAAGGTAGGTAACGTTAGAGCCTTGATCTCAACGAAACACGTATCTAACGAGGAATACAATAAGAAAATTAGAAAAATAAATATTGATTTTTGACTTTTAATTGATTATATTTAATATAAAGGGAGAATAAAAAACTCTTATCAAAGAAACTAAATGAATAGTTAAAAACAGAAAGACATGCATTAAAAATACTTTTGGATTTCTAATTGAACTTGATAAGTTAGGACTAGAAATAGAAATAGCGAATAAAGAAATAGTATATCTTCGCAAATGCAAATTATGATGATGCTAAGCGGAAATAATAAAAAGCTGGTACGATTAGAAAACACAAATAAAAATTTCAGGTTCTAGCATGTATCTGTACTTTTGAGAGTTCATTTTGCCTTCTATCTTGACAATTTATTCGGTACATTTATAAGAAGAGTAGCTCCAAAATTAAGGAAATTAATGCAGGAAGATTTTCAACCAGATTCGGCTTTTCTTGTTAAATTTTGAGGGTACTTACTAGGGGAAGGAAAATTTCAACAGGAAATAAGCTGCGACATTTGAGCCAGCGGTTTTGCAACAAAGCAACTATTCAATACATTGTACATAGATGGCAACACCTGCACCTCTAGCTCGTATTACAATTTTATTTTTAAGCGTACTTGTTTTTATATCCAGGTTGCCAAATCTAGGTAGACAGATACCAGTAAATGTTTTAGAAGAATAATATATTTTGCGATATCAAGTTTCAATTTAATAATTGCACTGTTACATGAAAAATTAATCTGTCAAAACTTGTACCTAGTTGGTAAGTAGTAAGTAGGTTAAATGTAACAAGAAGAAAAAACATTAAATTTTACTTTAGAATAATGTTTCAACATTTATTCACATTACTGGTATATTGTATTCACTTGTAAACTATATTTGACGGTCATGATAATAATTTTAATCCTAAAGAATCGGGTCAATTGAACTTTTCCACATCGCAATTTTTGGATTGGAGTGAAAGGTATTTTATTTTATTACTTTATGGTTTTTCCTAATTCGGAGGGTTTTGTTTACATTTTACCTAAAAATTTGCAAAACTTCTATAAATATAAATCGATTATTTTATAATTTGAATGATTCCTCGATTCATTTCGATATTAAAATAATAATTTTTAATTTTTTATGCCTACTTATTAGGTAATGGTACCTTTAAAATTATCATAATATTTACTTAAGTAAAAATATAATTTGACAATAACGTGATCGCTCATGCTTTCGTTAATTAAACAGAAATTGTGAAAATTAACAATCGATTGGATCGATTATTGTGAATTTCGAAACTAAGCAACTGGTAGTTGTCACTGGCAACTACAAACCAAAAAAATGTCAAATGTCGAAGGATTGAAGTCTAAATCACAAAACGTAAACAATTCCTTTTTCGTGTTTGAATTTTGGCACATGTTTGAGTTGTTATTTTTTGTGATTATTTTTTACTTTTATAAGACTTCTATTAGTTATAAGGATATATTTTGAAAAATCGCTCAAAAATCCTTTTTTTAACGAGACTGACAGAACTAATTCCAGTAGTCAAATTTGATATGAGTTAGTATAAGTTTTAAAATAACCAGAGATGATTGGTCTACGATGTTTTTTTTCCAATCGTAATATTAAAAAAAAATCACATGGATCCAACTTATTGGCACACACTGTATAAAGCAGGTTTGAGAACGTGCAAAACTATTTTTTTTTTAATTCTTGTCAACTAACAAAAGTGCTTGTGCCTTAAAAGCTTTCCGATTTTGTTCATGTAAGAAGGTTTTGTCACTCAATAAATATCTACCATTGTAAACATACATAGAACGGCAACGTCGTATTATCATATGCAAGTATATTTGAACGTCGGTTCGTATTGTACTTTGAAATAATTTGACATGCCGTTTGCATTTCTAATTGGTCAACCATTATTTTGACATATGACGTTTGCTTTTCTGATTGGCAACTATTAGTTGTCGCCCAAGTTCCAATGCATATGTTAGTTAACTCAGCCTTGCATGTCGCATTGGTGGTAAACACGATGTACTAAAATGACATGATAATTAAAACGTCAATTTTTAAAATTGTGTCAAAATTTGTAAATTGAAATCATGCTTTTTGTAATAATTATTAGACCGACAACCGTCATATTGTAGGATAGTTAATAAAAAATCATAGAGAATTCATTGAAAACAATTTGCTTAATAATCCTTGCAATAAAATTTTTCAAGTTTTTAATAATAATGTGAAATTATGATTAGATTTATAGAATATGTTTATATTTAATTCATTCTTACAACATTGCTATTTATAATTATAACTCAATTTCCTTGTAATTTTTCTTTATTAATCTAAAAAGCATGATTTAGTAACACGTTGTGAAATGACAGAAACGGCCGCCATTTTAAGTCCATTTCCCAGCCTTAAATAAGTGCAGCGAAAATATATCAAAGTACCTAACTGACTTTTACAAAAACTCCAAACTGTCAAATAACCTTTCATGTTGAAATAATAATTATAAAATTGTTTTACTTAATCAAAAAATGTAATTTTGAAATTTCAACATTTGCTCCCTTAAAATTAATAAAATAAGTTAAATGTAATTTTGAAATTTATACAGAAATATTTCAAGTACAATGACAAAATGATATTTTCATGCTTTGAATGGCCAGGAAACTAAATCCTATCAAAATCTGTGGACTATTGTAAAACCTGAACTTCGTAAAATATATTGTACAACAAAAACAAAACGAATTAAGTTTGTAGCAATTCTGCAAAGTAGATTAGAATTTAAGGGAAAATAAATAGCAACTAAAAGAAGGTCAATTGTGAGTGTTCTATTAATCTAACCGATAAAACGAATGAACCAATAATACATCAATAAATCAAACAAATATTCCAGTCACAGATTATTTCACATAAGTAAATAAAATTAAATTAAATCCGAACCTTGATGGCGAATAATTCAATGGCTTCATTTAAAATAGCTGCATAAGTATGCGACCAAGACCATTTTAAGTTTTTGCAGTCGTCATCGACAATTTCTGTTTGAAGAGAATAATTTATTATACACGTCAATTATATTTTAATACAACAAACTGCGTGTATTTTATTGCTTTATTATAACGAGCAATGCCAAACCGATTGGCATGTCTGGAAATGTCAATGTTACTTTCTTTTCACAATCCACAAATTATACTTATAATTATAATATATTTATAGATCGGGAGCTAAAAAATGTAATGTATAAAACAGGGTGTTACTTTAAAATCATGATACAAAAAATTGCAGAAGTATTATACTTAACAGGCGAAATTTCGTCGAGTTCGCGCATGACGCAGTGTGGTGCGGAATATGGCTATTTGTTATGGCAATGAGCAGATTAAAATTTATTTTCGCGCGCTATTTCCGATCAAGTTAACTCCAATTCGTAAAAACCATGCTCCGCACCACAATACGTCACCGTGACGCAGATCAATCTGCATATTATCATACATTCTTTTTATCGTATCGTGCGGCTAAACGTACCTACGAAAAAAAATAGGAAATCTCCACCAATATTGATGATACTTAGCCGACCAAAACTCGTCGAGTTCACGCATGAAGTATTGTGGTGTGAAATATGATTATCTGATTGGCCATGACTAGATTAAAATTTATTTTCGCGCGCTGTTTTCGATCTCATGTGATACCTAAAATTAGTAAAAGCCCCGCCTTCCACCACAATACGTCACCGTGACGTATAGTATTAATCTGCGTAATATTATAATTTTTTTTTATAGTATCCATTTATTTTGTATTATATTGCAAATGTTTAAATTTCATAATATTACACTCTTCAATTTAAATATAACAATCCCAGGCCGGGTATGTCTTACAAAAACCCCGGTGTTCAAAGCCCACACATTGGGGTAAAGGGGGAATTGTGACCGCTGGGGTAATGGTAGCCTTCAAATATTTACAATTACGACCTAATGTTATTTCACGTTTAATATTTATTACGCCATATATCTGTGTGTAGTCCATTCAATACCCAATGCAATTACGATGCTGTGCCGGTAAAGTAGGAATTTTTGACAATGTCAGATTTTGTTGCTGTTGATGTATCAGTGTTAGATTTTTAAAGGTATGTAGAAGTATTTAATTAAGTTTATCTAGTTACATAAATGGTACCCATATGTTACATTTTTAATGTAGTTTAAGCCTACATAAAAAGTTCTTGCTTTAAGTGATTAATGACTATGAGTCAATGGGTATAAACATCTATTTTGAGGTTATAATAGCCACGTATGTGGAGGTAATGCTGGCCGGCCATTATTACCCTCCAAGTTGTTTTTAGATATTACAAAGTATTTATTTATAAACTCTTATAGGTATTTCAGATGCCGTGAGTTTACAAAAGTAAAACTGACAAAGAACGATGGAATGCTAAAAAATTTAGTGCAACAAGAGAAGGGAAATGAATTAGATAAGAAGAAGGATAATAAGGAAGATAATGGGAAAAAATAATAAATTCGACACCCGATAAAAAGCTTGATCGTTTGTTGACATAATTGCATTACAAGAATGCTCAAAAGATGATTCATTTGGAAATAAAAGATCCAATCACAATAGCAGCAGAAAGCAACATTCATAAATAATGACATTAACACCACGGAAGTAACTTCTAGAAGAGAAACAGCGGAAAAAGGAAGAAGAAATAAGAAATAAAGTCAACAAAGGAATAAAACGAAAAATTGACATCGAAGAATCAACACCTGTAAAAGTCAATTCGCCACGAATAATACTAAAAAGAACTTACTTAAGAATGCAGAAGATCACAGAAGATACATTAACTGAAGATGGGCACACAAAGACTACACCAGTTTCAAACGCAATGTACATTTGTGATTTTTGTAATTAATTATTTTTAAATGGGGCGATACTGGCAGTGGTCACTTTTACCCTTCGACCGCTGGTAAATATGGCTGCCTGCAGTAGTCGGAAAAAATATTTTAATTTTTTAATTCTTTCTGATTAAAAATATTTCGTAAATACAGTTTGAAATATTAAGGCTTAACGTTTTATTTATGTTAGTATTATAAAAATCTAAAGTCTTGTAACAGTATAAATTAACAAAAATACTTAGGCGCCCACCCCCATTCCCCTAAGTAACAACTGTTCTCTTGCTCTCTAGCTTCAACACAATATTTCCTGAAACTATTAACAAAGATTACGTACATAAACCCGCCTAATAACAAAGATCATTCCTGTACATATCGCCATCTCATAAGTAACAATAACCTTTCTCTTTCTTATCCTTGGAAGTACAAAATATTTCGTAACAAAAAAGCCAATTCCATGGTCCACACATCATACCGAAGCAGAAGAATCCATGTTCAACTGTTCAATCAGTAAGATGCCTCAGACAACAGGAAAATATCGTTTCTTCGAGTCAACTGTTGACCTCCTCTCCTACGAAATCATATCGTAACTTAAGGAACGTTCATAACGTAACTTCAGGAAAATCTATACCGTACCTTCTGGTCCAGCTAAAGGTACAAAGTAACAACTATCAACTTGTAGTACTAAATTTATCATCGGAAGTGTGTCTCTTCTTTTACGCTTAGTGTACATAAATAAAAAAAAGTGTAAATGCATTAAATGGAAGTACCTTTCATCAGTGTTTCATTTTCATGGAGTATTTTAAGATAATCTATACATTTCAGATGTATCGGCTTTAGGTGATGAATTTACAAGAGGCGAAACCTCCAACGTAAACAGCCCATTTAACAGTCTACTCAAGAGTATACAGAGTAATAAGTAAATGGTTTGGTTTCTTCTAAAAGATCTTCTGGCCAGTAACGTTTTAGTCTTCTGCATTTCATAGGATCAGTGCATAGGTTGACGATCAGTAGATTTTTTTAATTTTTATTGTTAATTTTGGTTCTGGATCACTTCATTGATGGTTGGAATGCCAAGACCGTTATATATTGTATGGTTGCTTACGAATCATGGAGTATTAGCTATCATTCGAAGTGTTTTAGATTAGAACGTTTGTACTATTTTGGTGTTCAATGGTTTTCTATAACTTCATAGCTCTATACCACTGTCTATACCATAAGTCCAGATTGGATTCACTATGGCTTCATTTTTAACTTCAAGTTTTTTTTTTAGCTTTAAAATGAGTTTTCCAAGTTAACTTTTGATTTAAATGTAATTCAGGATATTTAACTTCAGTTTTCACTGGTATTTGCAAGTTGTCGAGGGCGTTTTGTAGTGAACGCAATTTGTGTGGATTTTTCATTGTTAACTTTTATTTTCCACTACCTGCAGCCTATCTTGTAGTAGATTTTAATGATATTATAGCCTTTCTGGTGCTCTCGTGGGATCTCGATCTACTGACATATTTGCCGTATCGTCTGCGAAGGTGGCAATTAGTGTATTGTCGGTGGTCGGAATATCAGCAGGATATATTAGGTAGAGAATAGGACCAAGGACGCTTCTTTGGGGAACACCTGACTTTATGTGTTGGTATATTGGATAAAGAGATTGGAAATAATAGAAAATTTTAGTAATGTAATATCTGCTTTATCTTGTATAGGAGTGCCATACTTTGTCAAATACCTTTTTAATGTCTAAATATATAGAATCATAAAATCTTTTTTGTTCTAAAGTTTCTTAACAATATCTAATCGGAGTCAAAATTTACAGTTGAAAATTTAAATTTAAATATTGAATTCGTAGGAAATGAGTACCATTATTTTTGGGTTGAACAATATATGGAGTAATCCCAAAAATATCTCTAAAGTATACCTGTGAAAATTAACTGTACATAGTTATCACGGATTAGATCTCTGACTTTGACGTTTATGTCTAAGTATATAATGTATTTTTGCTCTTATTTTGTATTGTCTTTTTTTAAGTCAAATCCTGATTATTTTTAATTTCTACGCATGCGTTTTCAATTCTAAGAAACATTTTTCAGAAGAATAAACTTTAGATTTAAGATATAATTGACCTTAAAGACCTATCAGCTTTTTGCAATACATAAAAAAATTCATTTGTCTTAATTGTGAATATTTAATTTTTTAGTCCATACCTAAACACCGTGTATATATTAAAGTAACACTTCTGTATAAAAATGTTGATAGTGTTGGGTACTTTGGAGCATTCCGGTCAACGCGCTATTTCTTTTTTTGAAATCACAATTATTGGAAAAAAAAGCGCTATAAATATTAGTTTACATAAATATTGATACATTTATTCTGACATTTTAACGATCTTGTTTTTGTGTTCTTTGGCTATATGTTCAATTTTTAATTGCCTAATTATTTCTCGCGAAGGTTATTCGGTGGATTATAAGCGTTCATACTTGGTAGCAAAAATGCTGCGAAAATTGCCTCTTCGTCAGTAGGAAATGAAGAAAGGTCGTTTTAAATCGTTTTCGGAATCAAAGGAGTGGTTGTTTCTTATTTATTTCATCGTTTTTCGCATAGTTGAGAAGTTTAAAGTCATATTTTATGAGAAGAGAGATTTTCTTGTCTAGAAATTTATTTATGTCCAACTTTAGGCATGCAACATTTATTTTAAAAGCGAGTCATCCAAAGTTAATGCAAAATTACCTCCAAATTTATTATTCGCCCTAACAATATTTTTATTGCACATACACGTTTAGAACCAACAAATATAGTCTTTCTCTATACCTACCACTTTGCATGTTTCTTCTTCAACAACTTTTCCCAGATCATTCTAAAACACTTTTATCGGATTTAACGGGCTTTTTTCTATAGATTTTGTTTTTTAGAAGGTCGCATAGTAGTTAAGGTTCGGTTAGGAATGAGGGTCATTTAGTCTCCCCCACTTTTACCTTCTCAGATCTACTGTATCTTCTATATTGGTTAGAATACTCTGTCTTGTTTTTCTTTTCTAGTAGACTCCGTTGACTAGTGTAGAGGCAATTACTAATTTTTCTTAAAGTGTAAGAAATCTCAGTCTTAAAGAACTTCACAGTAGCCACAATATTCTGCTATCTAAATTAGAGCGTGGTTCAAAGCCCACTCGTACTGAAGCTCTATGCTTATTGTACCCCTCACAATAGGTGTATTGTACCTTCCTTCGTTTCCTGAAAGAATTGGCATCGGTTCCATTGAACAGGTCGATGTTATTTACGTCTGTGAAGCCTACAATGTTATATTAATTTTTCCTATCCCATTAGTAATGGCGATGGTCCTTTTTTAACTCTCCTGCTTGCCTGTCTCCTAGGGAATTGTTCCACCATCACTGATATCTGTTTAATATTCACTCTTTGTTAATTTTCTGATGACTGTCTCTGTGACCACACAGAAGGCTTCTATGCCAAAAAGAGCCTTTGTCAGACTCCTTCTCGGGCTAGTAAGTCTTCATTGCTCCTATGTCTTCTGTGACTTGGTATCCAGTCTGTATATGTATTCCTACTTCTTCATTCGTTTTGGGGATTTCTGCGTGATTTAAACTTCACGCTTTCCTGTCTGATATCATTTGAAAGCATTTCATCTAGAGGCATTCATATTATTTGATCGTTTTTCAGATTTCAGAAGTATACTTGCCTTTGAATACCGTTAGTTTTCGAATGACTCCAGTTTGCCGAGTCTTTGGTATACAGCCAATTTTTATTGCACTTAAATTAGAGGACGTTGTGCTTTTTTAGGTAGCCACGGATACATAAATTCATATTACTGTATTTTAAGATTCATTAGTATAAATATTTCAATTCGACTTCCTTTTTTTAATCTTCTTTATTTAAACATAGATAAAGACATCACGAAAAATTTTATTCGATGAATTTTTTTCTCGAATCATAAATAACACAAATGACCAAAAAGTAGTTTAAAAAATGCAACACCATTATCTATATGCGCATATCTTAAGAAGTCGAAATTTTTTATACACTTTTGTCCAAACTCAATAATTAAGAGGTAGGTGAGGCTAGGTTGATAATAAGTGGGATGGTGTGACCAAGATAGTTCAAGATAGAATAGTAGTTTGTGTAACAAGAGTGGATATGATGGCCATATCGCACGAACACGAAATTTGGGAACAACGACGTAAGCGGAGTGCTCAAGAGTCTGAGTTCGATATGGACAATCCACTCGAGTTGTACAGTATATTTTTTCTACGACTCACTAACGGAAATCTACAAATTAAAAAATATTTTAGGTTATTAAGACAAAATAACTAATTTTAAAATAATTTATGAATTTTACTTGTTTTTAAAATAAAATAAATATGAAAAAAAAAATTAGTCGCCAGCTGACAATCGATCCCGGCTTTTCGCGTGGAAGCCAAACACTCTGTCCATTCCTCTACAGCCACTTTTACGATTTTCATTTTAATATTCGTAATTAAAATATTTTCATATACCTAGTTTGATTAAAATTATTTTTTTTTTTTTCAATATATGGTTCAAATAAAAATAGAAATGCTATTATTTACGATTATTTATTGATTCTTTTGTTACCTTGTAAGATCATGAATTGCTACGTAATATTATTAATATGACAAAATAGCAGAAAACTCGAGAGGGCAAAATCCTGTAAGAGTTGCATACAATATATTAACAAAACACTATTGTTCAATTATAAGATATACATTTATGATGTAAAGTAAGAGACAAATGTATGAATTTATGATGTAAATAAACAAATGCGATTATAATTAGCCAACAATTTATAATTACTTAATACACGTTGTACAGATCAATATCTTGACTAATTAATACATCTAACAAATAATAAAATTGAACATAAATTTTATTTATTCCTGGTTACAAAATCATAGAAGGCTTTGTACAAACAGTTATAAATTTTGCTGTTTTTTATTACACCGTAAACATCAGTGTTGACATTTCGTTTTTATTTACTATTGCCAAATATGTATAAATTGTTCTTAATATAAGAACAGTTATTATGTTTAGAGTATGCAGTTACTTGCAATGAATCTATCAAAGTGTTGCGTAATTTTTTTTATTATTATTAGCTATGTTGTCGTATTACGGAGTGTAGGTTGGTTGTTTTATTTATTGTGGCGACTATTTGAAATGTCCTTGTCTTTGTTTTCGAGATATAGCAGAATTTGCTAGTATGTAAGATATAGGAATAAAGTGTAAAAAAATCATACAGAAATAGTTATTTACGTGTCAAGCTTGGAAAGTTAAACTTTACAGGGCGGAGCCCTGAAAGCTGAAAGCATGCGAGCCCTGTAAATACACTTTCTGAGTGTGGCGCGTACAACATTTTTTGTTCTACCACCAATAATTTGACAAAAATATAGCAACAGAATATTTACTGCTCAAAATTTATAACAAAACTTAACTAATTTATTATTAACATCTACTGACAGATGGCTACGGTATTGACATGGCAACTGTGATATTTAACATACCCTTCGAAAAAATTTTCTGGTTAGACGCCGGTATTTTGTTTTCAATGAAAATTTTGACATAAGAGCTCGGGAAAGAAGGTACTTTGCCAAGCAGTTATGTCACTTTTACGAGCGGCTGGCTATGTCAATTTTCCGATCTAGACCGGCAACGACGCCACTTTTCGAGATAAAAAATGATCGGAAAAATGCATTTTCTAAAGTGGCAGCACAAAAACGTTATGTTGTATTTATACACTCTGAAATAGTTGTGCAACAAGAGTGGATATAATGACCATATTGCATGGAGACGAGTGCTCAATCATCCCCACCTCCACATTTAGGATTTTAGTTTTAATACTCGTAATTAAATTAGTTTTATATAAAATATAAAAATAACTCATTTAATGTATATTTAATCTCAATAACTAAAGAATATACTGACAATTAGTTTGACAGAATTGTCACTTATTTAAAAAATTTTAAAATAATAGTTGGGTGTCCAAAATATGAACTATGATTGGTGGATTTTATTTTTTTGCAGTGTTCTCACTACCTAGAATGGATATGAAGTTGAACGGAATAGTATACTTTTTCGTTTTGTAGTCTGTGCGTAGATAAGCTAATATCCATGTGGGTGTAGAAAATTATTACTTTGTGCAAGAAGAGTTGAAAGGTCACATTCCTTTGGATTTCTTTTCGGACTTTGCGGATAATAAAATATTTCAGTTAAAGGTGACAGCTGAACTTATTTACAGCATAGATTAAATGAAGTGCTTACTGGTAGTATCGAGTAGTTCACAAAAAATAAATTAATTATTAACAAACTTAGTAATATAAAAAACAAATAGGTCAGGATTAGATATACCATATAAATAGGTAATATCGGAGATCGGTCCTGGTTTTGAGTGGATATACACATATTTATTTCGATCCGTAAAAACCACCTTACAATACGAATTAATACATTAATAATTAGTGAGAAGTTAATACAGTGTTTGTTAAAGAACTCCTAATAACGTGAGTAACACATACATACGAAAATGAGATCAGAAAAGTGAAATAAACATTAAATAAAACAACGCAAATTTTTCCGACAAATATAACGAAATATAACATCAATTTAATAGATCAATTAACAAAAACGGGTAGAGATAAGCGATTAAATGATAAGTACTAGAATACGTACAGGGTTGGCTTTAACAACATTTTAGAAAATAAAATAAATTAACAAAAATAAACCCAATCTGCTGCAACAATTACCATATAGGTAAAATCAATGATACACAAAACAAACCAGAAAAAACTCTTAAATTCATAGGAGTGGTGTCAAAAAATATCTAGATCAACGTACACATTAATTCTATTAAAAAAAATATGTAGAATTTTCAATTTTAAAAATGGTTTTACCCTTCTATCATTAAGAGTCATATTAAATATTGAATTATATTATTTGGTAGCTGCAATGAGACCGGAAAACTATTTATCTGCCAGAAAAGAGCGGTGAGAATAATATTTGGAATAAAAATGAGAAATTCTTGTAGAAAAAAAATTGAAACAGTACAAAATATTGTCCACTGCTGCAATCTATATACGAGAATCAGGTAAATTTTTCTTAAAAATCAATCAACCTTAGAATAACTACGTAACCAGGTCAGTAAACTACGCATATCCATTTTATAGATTCTCAGTAACAGAATTTTAAGGATATTATGTATGTATCCGGATTTATAATAGTCTTTATTCAAAATTAAAATAGAATTAAAAAAAGAATTTGTTCAAGTTTTTAGTTGAATCAGAACCTTGTACATTTAGTGAAACCATTACCTATTACCTATTACCTATTTTTAGGTTATACTCGTAATATTTGTAATAGTTTGTAGGACATAACTTTGCTGCAGTCCCTGTAATGATGGAGCGATCAACGAAGATAGTTCTTTCATATTAAATTTCATCTCATTTCAAAATAAATACTAAACCTTATTTGTACAGAAACTACTAATAACCTGCTCTCTATCTGCGATTCAGACTCTAATTGACACACTTTTCAAATCTATCGTTTACCGCTTTAAAATGAGAACTGTCCAACGCCGTTGACATTGAAAAATATTCGCTTACGATACCATTGTGGGCGAAGAAAGCGAAACCGTAAACAATCGAAGGGACAAACAAGGTTAAATAACAAAACATAGCGAAAGTTTTTGACAGTATCTCGTAAGAAAATCTCAAACTTTTACTTTATGTCAATAAAAATAACAAGGAACCGAAACGGGTTTTCGGGTTTTCGGTTTTAACGGGACATTCCGCAACGGTCGACATTTTGGATATTAAATATATTATATATATTTGGTGAATGGATTTAATAACTAAATATTAATATGAAAAGTTTCCGTATAGTCTCCAAAATTAATGTAATCTTAAATTTGGGGTGGACTCATGGGAAAATCAAATAATTTTAATAGTTAATTTTCTTTTTTTCCCTGTAACTCCTTTATTACTTTTCTTTACCGCCAATTTCCCAGCCTTTGCATTTTTAGTGAATTCTATTGTTTTTATATCTTTAATATGTCTAAAATACAAATATTTCATTCGTCTAAAGGAACATGTGCTGGGTTAAGACCCTCGTGAGCCAGGTTACTTTTATCTTACTGACACCCCATCATTGCGATAGTAATTCTGCGTAGTACGAGGGGAACCGCATGTTCTGACGTTTAGTTGACGTACTTACTTGAGCAGTTAATGTAGCGAAGCTACTTTCCATGGTATTATGCCTGAACACCTCTAACGCCGTATCCTTTCAAATCAAATGTAGCAACGATATCTTTGTGACCGAAACTTAAAGAATGAGATTTTAATAGGCCATTTTAACACCATTTCTGCACTGAGATCAACGATCTGCGGTGAGATCAATCCTTGTTATGTCCGACAAAATTTCTCAATGGACGAACATGGACAATCTTTTTAATGTTGGTACTCTGAATTGTAAATACGTATTACGTATCTGGCAAGGTGTTGTACGTGGTAGAGCATTTTTTACAAAACGATCTATTAGCCTTTAAGTTGTGAATTCTTTTTATCGATACGACGAGACCCCTATGTATGTATGCGATGTGCCTTTCATACGCCCTACAAAGTTATACCGAAAAATATAGAATAGCCGGAAGTGGCAAGTACTATTTATATCTACACCAAAGGTTATAAAATAAAACAAGACTCAATGTATGGAATATACTCGTGATCCTTACCTAAATAGAAAATGAGCTTTAAGCAGTAGTACCAGTGTAGTTTAAACTGTTCTGACAAGACGTATCGAAAGATGAGAATTTTACTGCTATACTTGATCACATGCATTCTGACTGGCCTTTGAAACGTAAGGAAGCATGGTGTTGCTAGGCCCTCCATTCTATAGGGGTTACTATCGAGCATATAACCTCACCATTTCTATTAAGATATTAGAAAATATATAAGAGACATCTCTCGGCGACGTTATTAACTACATTAAATCTTTAGGCTGGCTGACGAGCTATTAAGGAAACCACTTTTCATACTTTACAGATACCAGATATTTCTTTCGCGTCTAGTGACGAAAGTAAGTTGCATATTTTCACGTATAATCACCCTCTCACCTATACTATTTTGGGAGCTTATAATTGTTAAAAATAAAAGGATGCTCATTAAAATCTAAATACTTTTATCTTACCTTTAGTTAATTAATAACAAAAAAATTATAAAAATATTGTAAAATTTAAAATAACCCACATAGTTGTCTAATGTCAGTTGTTTATTTGAAGTACATGGTCAGGGGTGGCGGTTTTCGATTTTTAAATAGGGTGTGAAAGGTACAAAAATTATTAAAAAAGCAAAATTAATAAAAAAAATAGTCAATAAACTGGCGCATGTAGGGTTTCTTACCCAAACAGATAATTAGTATAGTGTACAAACTACACTGCTCAAATCTAGAGCTCGTTTGGAATCAATATGAATGTTAGTTTTAACTGTATACTGTGAAAAAACGAATAGAATATTAAATTATAAGTATATCTAGCAAGGTAATTTATTTTAGTTTTAAATTTTATAAATGGCGACTACTTTCAGTCACAGGATGCCCCAGACCCTTATTTGGGGGCAACTGACTCCTTACAAGAAATAATAAAGTTCGTAGAAAAAGTATAGTGTTTTATATGTCACAAATAATTTTTTGAAGGGAGAGAGTAACTTACCAGGCGAAGCCAAGGATTTTTAATGCTATTTTCATAACCCGTAAAACAATATACCATTTTGCAACTTAATTATTATCTAATATCAAATACATAAAACTGTACGAATCAAAGTTAATGTCAGACGTTAGGTGTCAATCCTAAAGTGGTTCTTTAGCAATAATTCGATATTTCCAAATAGATTTTACCTTTTGGTTACATTTAAAACAACTTTTTACCATTAACAATATTTTATCCAGTTATTAGTCAACATCCTGACTATTAGATAAGAATTTTTTCGAAACGGCTATCTATTTCGAATAATTCATAATTAAACGGGGATAATTTATATTAAAATCTGGCATTAATCAGAGATTTAACGCGTAAGCAAAGCAGCTAAGCACAGATCTTAATTATATCCCGTTGTGTGATCAATTATTGTACCAGTGGCTTAGTCGACATTATTTTGTTTTTAAAACACATCCAGTTTATTTAATTCTACAGGACATAAAATTTCTTGTTTGGTTTCTTGTTTGTATTTGTTTTCTTTTGATAAAACGGTAAAATTATGTTAAAACTTAAAAATAATATTTTGCTATTTTTCCTGCTTGGGCTTCTAGTCCATTCTTTGGCTATATTTGGTATATTTAAAAAACATTAAAGGAATATTTGTTTTCAAAATACAATATTTTTCGTTGTTAACTAAATATAAAAAGCTAACTGTTGAGTTCGTATAAATAGAGATGATTGTAGTCTTTTATCCCTTCAGTAAATCTATTTGCTATGCCAATGATCCAGTGGTTATAAAATAAATCGTTAAAATTAAATCTCTTCTCGAAGCATTTAATATATGATAGTCGTTAAATAAATATACTAATAGAGAAAAATATTCCATTCCTTTTTAATGGCAAGGACCTGTTCTTTATCCTGATCTTCTTTCTTGTTCCTTTTCTGCCACTATGGTGAGTTACTAAACTCATGTTGGTCATCTGCCTGTTGTTTGAAAGGTTTTTTCATTATATAGAGTTTGTACATATCTAAAACAATCATTAACTGTCACTGGATTAGGAGCTGAATAAGTATTTCTTCTAGCTCTATTCTGAAAAGATTTTTGTAAAAGTATACTATTTTTTAATTTTATTTGTCATATTCGTAACTAATAAGTTACGGATCTTTTAAATTTTAAATCTGAATTTGAAAAATTCCTGCATTTCATTGGAATTACATAGTAGATATAAATTATCACATTCATTCATTTTAATGAATGAACGTATTATTAAAAAAAAAAATGAAATGGAAAGTTGCTTAGCTCAGCTTCTGGAAACAGTTTATGCTTTAGTCAATAATTACACGCAATAAAGGTAATGACATAATTAAATATGTCAAATTAGTTCCTTTTATTAATAGAAAATCAGTTTGTTACAAAACATAAATTGAGGAAATTAATAAATTCCTTTTATAGCACATACTTATTAAAGTCTATAAAATTATAAATGAAACAGAAATTCTTTTACGCTCATTGTGAAATTGTATATTGAATAAATGTCAATAGGTACGATTTTTTATAAAATAATTTACTATACATTTGCATAGATCCTTGATAGTAACTTTATTTTACCCTAGTTCAAGTTCAGAGGTATAAGGAATTACTAACATAGAAAGTCAAGAAAATCCGGTGTTGTTCCTTGATTTAGTAAAAACATTTAACAAAATAATAGTATAGAAAAGTTCTGGATAATATTTAGGGTACTCGTAAAGTTAACAGTCTGTACGTAGATCGTACAGTCTTTTAAGACAAATAACAGGAACCATAGTCAGATAACCGCAGCGTAGTGTAGTGGAGCTTGTACCCTTTCTATATATAGTTATTTTTGTTTGAGTATTGTTACAACCTATAATTTTATTCTAAAAATCTCAATTATTTCTAGAAAGCATTACAAGTTAGCTTGACGATTTATTACTTTGTTTTACACTAGTACTAACATAAACATTCACTGCACAAGCTCAAATGGCTTCTTCTTTTTGATCCTTCTGTTGAGTGTAAAGTTGTTCAGTAATTGCAAGGCTTCTTCGTTGACATGGGAGTGGAGTCGACCCTCATGTTTCGCAGCAAACTTCTTTATTTTTTCTTTGACTATTGGCATCTTCAGGTCTCTATAACGACAATCGTTTTGATTGAACAAAGATGCATCAATGATGCCTCTCAGGACTTTATTTTGGAAAACTTACATCATGTTAAAATATTTTTGCTGGCACATTCCCATGGCTGTATGCCATAAATCCAGACTGGTTTTAGGATTTGTTGTACACTGACATTTATATTTCTTAGGAGCCAATACATTTAAGTTTAGGTTCTTTACGTCTTTTTATGTGCTCTTTTCATTGTATATTCTTTGTTTTTGTTCATTTTGTCGAAGATTAAAATTGACATGCATTGATTTAGTTCAATTTAGTTTTATTTTCCACTTTTTTGTTCATCGATTTATTCTGTCGCAGATTGTCTGGAGTTTTCCTGAGGTAAGTACCTATCTGTATTAGTTCGGCCAACTCGCAAATGTTACTGGTTAAACACATTATTGTAAATTAAAAAACTGGTCTTAGCACATTGTCTTGTGGGACACCTGCTTTAATTTCTTTCATTTCGGAGTATACCTCTTCTAGCTTTACTGTAAAAATTCCTTTCATTAAAGATGTTTGTCTGAATTTCTTCATCAACTTCATTTGGAGTAACCAGCATAATTTCAACTCGTAGATCGTCCCGCTGAAAGTGTCTTGATTTTCTTCCAATTGTAGGTTATATAGGTGGTCAGTGAAAATATCAGCTTTAAGTTGATTGTCTCTTGCACTCTTGCCCATTTGTTATCTCATATTCTGTTAGGAGGACAGTGGTAACATGAGTTTTTTATCATTTTAGTTGCCTTCCAGTGTGAATAATCAGTTTCTTTTTCATCTGTAAGCTCTAGTAAAAGTTCTGTTAAACTGTTAAAGGTCTTTGTGATTTAGGATTTCTCTTTTCAGTCTTTATGTAGCTCTATTTAATACATTTTTATCTTCTGGTGATCTTATTATTTCTTTCTTTTTTTGCTGTCAGTTTTTTCCATCTGTTCATCTTACTTTTAGTGTGTTCCTACATGCAGCTTGCTGGATTTCCACTATAAACTCTTCCAGTTCTTCATCTAGCTGATTTTTCGTTTTAAGTGTTATGCAGCCTATTAAATAGTATTTATTAAATTCTCCTAAAAACCTTTCCAATTTAGTTATGTCGGTTTTGCATCTTTTTGAATAAAATTATCACTTACAGTATCGATTACTGTAGAATGATCTAAATTCATATAAACGTTTTTTCTACTTGTGTGTATAATTTGTTGAAATTGTTCTCTCTCAGAATAAAGAAATGACATCTTAAAATATAAAAAAAAATCCTTTGTGTTATCTAGGATATCCCCATTTTAGTAAAAATCAATTTATTGGTATTCATGAATTAGTATAAAGTAAAATATTAATGAAAAATAACTTTGAAGAGAGAAAGTAAATGATTTTATTAACTATTTTCAAGAAATAAAATAAAAATATCTGCAATAAAACTGAGATAATTCGTCATTTCCAGGGTGTAAATCAATGGTAATGCAGAGTCCGTTAAATAGGAAAAAGTCTCAAAATTATTTGGTCAACGTACTTATCTTTTAAAATAAACAAGTCGATTTTCTATTTTTGGCTATAGTGCCCTTATTTTCAAAAATAGCAAAACAAAATTTATTTGACCTGTTTTCTTTTAATTTCAATGTCTAACAATATTCCAAAATCCTCATACTGTACTGTTATCTATATTAACAATTTTGGATGTTTCGATACTATAAAATTATCTCCAGGAAAACTTTGAGTATGGATCTGCTTATTATTTTAATTTTAAATATTATCTGATACCGTAAGGTACAAAAATTATTTAGGTATTTACGAAATTACATTAATGTGAATTTAAGTATCTAAAATATTTATAAAATAAATAAATACACATGGATTGAGTCATGTGCATCAGTTAAAAAAAAATGCTAAATGCGAAAATTGTAGAATTCCGCCTGTTATTAACGACCTTACAACTTAAAATAGTGTTAAAAAACAAATAACTAAAAATAAACCTTGTTCCAAACTTTATCACTCTTCGTGTAAAACCTCTGAGGAAGCAAATAAAACCGAAAGCCACAGAGGCGCACACACATTCAAAAAAGAAAAACAAAACGAAAACAAAAAAGACCTCCGTTGTCCCACTAACCAGTGTCACATGTCCTTTTTTTATTGTTTCACATAAACAAGGTGTTCGGGCTCAGATTTATGTAGGATATCTGAGATTCAAATCTCTGATTTGCCATTGAAGTGTTTAAACTTTCTATATATTTAACAATTAATTTTATGTACGAGCCTGGACGCGCTAGTAATTGTATTCAAATGTAATTTACATCTTTTGAGAATGTGTAGCCGACACAGGGACGGATTCAGAAGCTGCACATACGATTTAGACTTCTACTTCTGTTTAATACATACGTTAATGTATACAGTATGGTTCAAATGAAAGGAATAAATTCATTATAATGGAAGTAGTTGATTTTTTGAAAAAATGCTCGGACAGGTCAATTTTGTTTACTTAAAGCGCAATTTTTTAAATAAAATTCAATTTTCCCCCACTTCCCATTTTTGGGCAGTGACGTCATTGACAATTTTTTTAAATAGCAACCCTAATTTTTTTTCTTGATTTTGATAGATCTTGCAATTTCCTACTCGGAAACATAATATTTGAAATATCTGACAATTTTTTTTTAAAAAAAGTCATTTAAAGATCAGATACATAAATTTTATGTTATTTTGAAACACAATAAATGAATAAAAGATAATTATTTTTAATTAAGTGCTTAATCTAAAATAATAATAATAATAATAATAATAATAATAATAAAAAGAATTTAATGACAATTTCACAAATTCTTTTTATTATTATTATTAATATTTTTATTATTATTTTGTTAGATTAAGCATTTAATTACAAATAATTATCTTTTATTCATTTATTGTGTTCTCAAAATAAAATAAAATTTATGTGTCTGATCTTTAAATGTCTTCTATTCAAAAAAATTGTTATGTAAGATATTTCAAATATTATGTTTCCGAGTAGTAAATTGCAAGATCTATCAAAATCAAGAAAAAAAATTGAGGTTACTATTTAAAAAAAATGTCAATGACGTCACTGCTCAAAAATGGGAAGTGGAGGAAAACTGAATTCTATTTAAAAAATTACGCTTTGAGTAAACAAAATTGACCTGTCCGAGCATTTTTTGGAAAAACCAGCTACTTCCATTATAATGAATTTATTCCTTTCATTTGAACCATACTGTATATACCTACTATTTTCAGTTATTATCAGTTTGCTATAGGATGTTTATTATACAGATATTTCTGAAAGTCGGATGATTGGACTAAAGTTAGTTAAGAATGGTGTCTGTAGATAAATGGATTAAACGGACGCCTCTCTAAGAAATCCTTAGAGTTACAAGTCAAGAAAAGTATGAAAAAATAAGAAAATATCGTCGCAGGTCAGCCCAAGGAAACCTTACCTTTTAACGCGGGATCCGATACCATCTACTGAGAGTATGATGATGCGCAGTGTGCTAGAAGCAGTATTTTACATCTGAACTTCGGGTCTCTATTTTGTTAGTTTAGATGTATCTTAGTTTCGAAGTATTCCTACAATTACCTTCGCAAACGCAGAAGAATAGTCATTAAATTGACAAACTAATAAACTTTTCTGATACTTTCGATTGGTGTGCAAAAAAAAATAATTGCTGGTTAAACTAAAACCATAAAGAAATAAATAAACGTAGACTTAGAAAATAAAGAATTTGAAATATAGGAAAGGATGCAGTATAATGGCAAAAGGTGTCAAGGAGAAGAGAAGAAAACAAATAAAAAGATAAAGAAGAGAAGAAGAAGATGATAATGGAGAAGAAGTAAATGAAAAAGAAAAAGAAGCAGTAAAATAAATAGAATAAGAAGAAAAATTAACAAAATAAGAAAAAAAAAGAAGAATTAATAGAAAATATAAAATTCGAAAGAACAAGAATAAAAACAAAAAGAAATACAAAGAAAACAAAACAAGAAAAAAAGAAGAAGAAGAAGAATAGAATGGATAGATCACTACTCTGAAATAAAGAGGTAATAAGCTCGATTTTGTTCATTATGTTTCTACCAATTTTAGTTCTGAATACTATTCTGATGTAGTTATACAATAAATTTGTTTGTCCTAGTTTTTATTATTACATAAACAGCCGATTGCAAGAACGTCTCTTTTAAATTTTGACAAATTACGAAAAGACAAAGTGAATGTTAATTGGGGGCAAAAAAATTAAATGTAGCATCGCAGTGCGTTTCTGTTGATGGAGAATGAGTTGCAACGAATGCAAAAATTGCAGAATAGAGGTATTAGGATAATACCGAGCTGTTCGATTGGAACCAATCAATTCCATGTTAAATGTACTACAGTGGTTGCCTATTAAAAAATATTTGCTGTTCTATTCCCTGCTATTTATATTTAATATTAAATCAGAAAATCTACCCAGTATATTTACAAAATATTATAACCAGAATGTTCATGAATACAACACACGAAATAAGACAATTTTTAGAGTTTATAAGGCCACGAAAAAATGTACACAAAATTCAGTGTTTTTTAAAGGTGTACAGGCTTTTAATAATTAGCCTGAAGATATTATTAAATACTCTTCAAACAAAGCAATTTTTAAAAGAAAACTGCGTGAGTACGTGACCATTTGATTTTTTTTCTTGTTCTTTTATTATGTTTTGTATAGTTCACATTATGTTATCATTGTATTTTTGTATCATTTGTATTTTTTATTTTATTTTGACTGTGACGTAAAGAATAAAATGATTAATAATTATTTTTAGTTTGCATTTATATTTAGGGTTTCTTCAATAATTTACATCTTTAACTTCGATACTGTTAGTGGTTTACAAAAAATAAACCAAAGTAAAAATACCCTTCAGTACAACCCTGGTTGTTCTCTTCACGCATGCAGGTAAGTACTAATTTCAAGTGAAATAGAAACTTAGATATCTTAAAAGTCATTTTATTGCAAAGTCGAGGAATATAAATCGGCACTCCATTGTTTCTTACTCTATAAATGTATATAATGTTGTTTTTATGATATCGCCGCAGATTATTCTAGATATCTAATGGAAACTGGGACCTCCGGAGAATTTGGACTTTAAAAGTGAAGAGGATGTTGTCGTTGACATCTATAAAATCGATAGAAATCGTTTTAGTTTGCAATTTTAATATCTTTGTGGAAAGGCGCCGTAAAGGTTAAATATTTGATTGATTATAATTTTTATTATACATATACATCGTATTTAAGATATTTGTTAAAATGTACAAAATTCAATTTTTATTTGTTTTGACCGGGATGTAACTTTGTTGGCAAGTCAAGATGTGAAAACAGTAAAATTTTGGATTTTAAACTATTGTTATAAAATTGTAATTTTATTTAAGTGGATAAGTTGCTGTCACTTAACAACGCTGCGTTTTTTGTTTATGTAGGAAGTGTATCGTTTTCCCCTTGTATTGTTCTTGTTTATATTTTCAATATTCAGTGCTCCCTGTGTCATCAATTACATCCAAATTCCTACCTCTGGGCAAAACACATTATATTTACGATTATAGGTAGGAGTTGCAATTATTATTATTTTTAATTATTTAACGATAAATTCACTGACTAAACGTCCATGTTTTAAATATTAAGATCGTAATTTTCGAATCGTATCATCGTACCCGCATAAAACAAATAAAACATAAAATATTAGTACGATTGTTTGTAACACCCGCGACCGCGAATTTATTGAAATTGAACCGATGTTGAGGCAAAAATTTAATTTCAGCAACGATGATTCAACGTAATAGCGCGTACGCCTTTTTTCGAAAAAATAATGAAGCCGAATCGCGAAATTAAACGTTGGGCAGACAAAAAGGATGGCCCCCATCTCGGCCAGATATTATTTTACATATTTATTACCTTGATTTGAAGATACACTTGCAATTTTGGCGAATTTATTATTTATTCCTGCGACTAACAAGGCGCATAAAAGTCGAGATCTGCATTTTTGTTAGCAGTTATTACTACTTTTTTTTGTTTGCTCCAAGAGAATGTTCCTGCGATCAAACAAATTACTCGAATTTTCAATTTAATTCTTACGTCAGTTTTGTTTTGCTTAGCTTTTCGTAATTACTGGACTATAGAACATTAAGAGTGCGAAGAAATCACTTTAAAACAAGTGATATACAATAGTTTACATACGACCATAAAATAAGTCAATAAAAAAATATAAAACCAATGAATCTGTTTATGGAGGTTCTATCAAGATGTAGCTTTTTATTTTTTATTTATCTTTTTGATTTTGATTAATTTTGAAAGCGTTTTGTAGAAATTAAAAAAACCTTGTGATTCAATTAATAAACACTTTCTATAATGATAAAGATAAATATTAAGTAGAAAAAGTACAATAATATTTTTTTAATAGTTTATTGTTTAAAATGTAAAACAATTTTAAATATTCCAACAAAACCAATTTAAGCGAACTATGTAAGAGGTGGTGAAAAGCAAATAGCAGAAAACTAGATATTCATTCTGTTAATCTTTAAAAAAAAACTTATTTAACTTAAAGTTGGCGTTACTAGTACTATGCAGTACCAAATATATCATATAATGTCTATGTGCAGTACCTACCTGTCATCTATTGTAAGCCTTTTTTTGACATATCCATATTGTTAACATCAAAACACCATACCCATATTCTCTGTTGAGTCCTTAAATATCACATTACAAAAATCCTGGAGCCCTTTATTTCAGCCAAAGCATAGTTGATCTATTATACATTGAAACCAAACACCTTAAAATTTGAATTCCTATTAGCTACACCCATAAATATTCTTTTATAATACCAACACTTTGACACAGACAAAGGGTTTAAATACCTGCTAAGGAAATTTCATCTTTTATTTATAGATCTTAATATGTCAGTGGTGGCGAACAGCTTTCCTTTTTATATTTAATACCTAAAACCAGCATGAGATATCGATTTGTTTATTTCTTTAGTTTTGTAGATTTCCCTGACCAATAGGGTAGATTGATACCATATAATATAGACAAAAAAATTAAAGTGTAAATTTTTAGTTGGCCTGGGTGTGGAAAAGTTGCCTTTTAATCCATTGATAACACCTGTAAAAAAATTGAAAAATTGTAACAGCTTCAGGATCCTTTTTTATAAAAAAAAAATCAAAAAAGATGTAAGATAATACGTAATAGGCAAACATTTGAAATTTGAAATTTGAATTTTTAATTGGCCTGAGTGTGGAAAAGTTGCCTTTTAGTCCACCAAACATATCTGTAAAAATTTTTTGAAATATTAAAATAAAAAAATATGGCTTTTTCTTGTAATAGTAAAATTTCAAAACCAAAAAGGAATCTTAAGATATTTTTTTAAACTGATTTTTTTTGTGGATAAAAAGGACCTATAAAGGCAACCATTCCGCACCCAGGGATTGGCAAATTCGAAAATAAGTTTTTTCCCTCCACCCTACTGACCAACCATTTTGATATCACAAATATTGAAGACATAGACATTGATAAGTAAAGTTGATTTTTTTCCTTTATTTAATAGTTTAAATATCCCAGTAAAGATGCACAACAGTCTGCAGTAAAATTTTCTGAAATAAGTAAACATGCTATATGAACATTGCATAAAACAGTAGGAACAACTTATTCACTAATTTTACTTATTGTTTAGTGCACCTTCACCAACTTTAAAAATCTGTTTCATTTATCTGTATCTCTGTAAGGTGGGTAGAGCGAGTTGTCCCCCAGCTCTTAAACCTCACTAGGCTCATTATGCATCCACCTAGTTTAAATGTTCTGGGTTTATGAAACTATATGATATCAAAAGAGAGCAACTGGCAATGCTTTAGAATTGATAATACAAGAGTTATTTGTATGTGGTATGGAGCAAGTGCTTGAGGGGAGAAGGGAGAACTGATGGAAGGTGCTGTAGATCAACAAGCACTGTTAAAAAATAACATTCAGTTAAAATTAGGAACAACTCTAGTACTACTCGCGAGTAACCCATATGACAAAAGAAAGCACTCATTTAGTGAAGTTGTCAACGCCAATACTCACAGAATCCTAATAGATGGGAAGGTCGGGCAATGACAAAGGATATGCGGGTTTAGACAGCCACATGCTGTGAAGGTGCTTACTTGGTAATGACCAGTAATAATGCTTGTGATTAGTGGTAGATTTTATCTAGTCATAATCAAGTATTTGTTTACTGTACTGTTGTTAGGGTAACTTAAAGAGTTCCCTAGCAACTCTGTAGCTTTTTGTTTTATCCCTCCTTTCCTTGAAATTCACAAGGGGAGGTTTTTTAATAGGATTTGTCAGGAACGATAGTGTTAACCCTGAGTAAATAAATGGTCTGTCTAGGGTGACTATCACTTGTCTGCTATCTGTAAACGAGTAGATCTGTTTCCAAATTATATGAAGTAAAAACTCCTAACTTATTTGAAGAGCTATCGATTTTCATCCAATAACTATACTAGATTTGGCTCGGTACTTGAAAGGTACCTTTGCTGTTCTTCAATTTAATATGCACGAGAGACAGAGAGATATATGGCTGCGATATAGCGTAAATCGTTCGATGTGTATCCCCTCTCTATTTACCTATAAGTTACTCTTTCAAGTAGGGCCTAACCTGTAGTATATCTAAGAATATTCAGCAAGGTTTCATTATTGTCTCTAATAATATCAGAAACAAGTAGTCTTAGATATAAAATTTTAACAAAAAATAACAGTTTTTATAAATTTTTATCATTACGTTGACGCTGTTCAAACGACCTGGCATGTTACGCTAATGGTGATGTAGTCTTAAATACTACACATGTTGATTTGAAATTTAATTTCAACCATTATCCGTCCACCGTGGGTATTCATGAGTTAGAATCCGGTGAAAGAACTGGTTTTTTATAAGCAGGGACGCACTAAACTCCACAGAGTCTACTACTAACTTATAATGACCTAATTCCTCTTGATAATATGGATGATTGTCCATCTAAGCGGAAACTGGAGCATACATGACTGTTTCCTAATTGTTTATATCGAACTGAAATTGCTATTTGTTTATTAAAGATGCATAGCGTACTAGAATATACGTGGGAAAATCAACAGGATGCTAATCATTAGTATAATATCTAAAAAATATGGAGATATTGAACAACATGCAATTGGAGTATTCGTGCATTTTGGCTAGGCAAAACCAATTGTATTTATATAAAAAGGCTTCGTGGGTTAAAAAGATACCTACACATATCAAAATTCCTTCCCTGCGATAAAATCCTCATTTCATTTATTGTTTTGTCCCTACTCTTAAGCCTAATTCTTACATAAACCCGCTGTTTACAATTAATAAAATTATATCTATAAAAAAATGTATCAATAATGTATTTTTATTCTAATTAGCAGCTTGCTATTTTTATTGTTATTAATGACTACGGTGAATGCATAAATATTTATATTTTATTAGAATTAGCCTATCAGTAATAAAAATACTAAAAAATTGCGTATATTTCTCAAGTTATAGGATTATTAGTTTTAATTTGCATTAATAGATAAAGTAGCAGCTAATACCACCTACTTTGTTGCACTTACAGTTTATGTATAGGTAAATTAATTATATAAATTTATTTATGTTTTTTTGCTATTAATAATTGTAAATCAACTTAATAATTATTTTATTTATTAAATAAAAAAAATGATAATACAAATAAATTGCAAACAAATCTTCTATTGAAGGTGAAAAGGAAAACATCCAGTCGTATCCAGTAATAAAACTACTTAAGTATTATTTTAGCTGCATCACTCTGTATCACACGTGAATCAGACATTAAATTAAATAATTAGTAAAATGCTTAAATCCTAGCGAGAGTAAAGGGGCAAGGAGAGTTCTAGCGCAAACCAGCCAACTGTTGCCAACCTGCCCTAACCTAACCAGAACTGATCCGGAACTGATCCCTAACTGATCCGTAACAGTTCCCGAACTGATCCGGATCAGTTCTGGATTAGTTCTGAAACGGTTCCGGATCAGTCCCAGATCAATTCGGGATCAGTTCCGGATCAGTTCTAAAACGGTTCCGGATCAGTTCCGGATCAGTTCTTGCTCTCGTTGTCCTGTAAGATTCCGACAGTGGAATAATATTTAAAGTGGAGTTTCGTCTTTCTCTTCACATTTTCTATATTGGGAGCCATGAGATTTTCCCAAATAAGAACTTCTTACCCTTTTAAAATTCCTTTTTTAATTTAGTATCAACATTTAACATTAAGTTTATAAAGTACCTCGGTATAATACAAAATATTCCGTTAAAGAAAACATAAACGGTAAACACTTCAAAAACAAATAACATAAAACAAAAAAAACTAACAAATTGTAAATGTCACATATTTCAAACTTCCCACAGCTCATAATTTCCTAGAATCCATCAAAAAGTTGTCCAACCTCCCATAACACTAAAAAAATCCGAATCCAAAGCAAATCTAGTTCTCGCTAAACTGGTCATCTCCATCCAGAGCAACAAATCATACAGAGTGTTGTACATTTATGTCAGCAAACGAGCACTTTATTATCACGTCACAGCTATAAAACAATCCAAAATGGTTTTTGAAATACCACTTTGAACAAACGACTGCAATATCTGAAAACAACTATTGACGCTTCGGTAGAAAGTGACGATAAAATCAGCGTTAGTTGTGATTTTATCAACCGAGTTATCCTCGGATATTTTTGTGCATTAACAATAAATATACAAGGAAGTTTATGTTAGAAGGGTTGTCTATTTATTGTTCGCGAGTACTGTGTACGGCAGAGTTGCGTAAATAAAAGTGATACTTTACAGCCGCTTGATTTGTTTTGATTTTACTATTGTTCTCACGCGCGAGTAATATTTGCTTAGCATGCAAACTCGTTATACAATACAGTGCTAGGTGGAGAGCAGTAACTACAATATAATCAGTTAACTTTTTTTAAATCAGCCTATGAAGTCAAATATCGTCAAGAATGTATTATTAGCATAATAGCGACGTTCCAATGTTTACAACAGTCCTGCTTTTTTTGTATATGCGCATTTCTTCCGGTATCTATCTCTAGTACCATATTAATCCAGGCGCGGATACAATAAAAATACATATCAATTTATCAAAAAATTAAAATAGGTACATTGTACATTTTATTTAATAGTGTACGTAAATAAATATTAAAAGTACCACTGTAAATTAATATTAATTAAATCAATATGCTTAATGTTCCCTAAAAATGTTTGTAAGTAATTAATAAACAGAAAATAAAAATAAAGCAGTTTGACCTTAAACTAAACAACAAAGGAGAGAATAGAAACAGTCTAATACGAAAAGCAAAATAAAAAGAAAAAAGCGAAGAAAAGAAAAAGAAAAGAAGAACATAACTGTATATCCTACTATTGTGAATCTATTAAATTTCTAATTTTCCTTCGGGTTGTAATATGTAAGAATGTTTTAACTTTTTTTTTATATAAGTTTATTGAATGAATACAAAATTTAAGTTCAGATAGCAAAGCATTAAATAATCTAGATAACAAATGAGTATAACCTCTCTGGCTAACTGTCTTTCTTGAAAATTCAGTTTCTAGGTTTAAGTTAATTTTATATCTAGTAGGATATTTATAAAATATCTTTATAAAGAGCAGAAGACGGGTAAGTAGGTTCTTTTTTAAATATTATGTTTTCAGATAACATTGAGCCACACCTCCCCATCCCAAAATACCATAAAAAAGTCGATTTTCTATAAGTGCATAGTATACAATTTTCAATTGTTTTAAAGAAAGTATTTGGGATAAATATTTTATTTTATATAATAAAGGTCTTAAAGAATTAACAATATTGTTGACATGTTCATCCCACCGTAGATGCTGATCAATAACTACACCTAAATATTTCATTTTTTTGCACAATTACACAATTTGTGTTATTGATGTTTAATGTATTAAAATCGGGTAAGGTTGTTTTGTTACAGGTAAAAGAAATAAATAAAGTTTTTTTATATAATTTACTGTTAATGTGTTATTATAAGCTACCCAATTCACGATTTTAACTAGATCTGCCTCTGCAATTTCTTTAACTTCATTCCAACTTTTTGAATTATATAAGATTGCAGTGTCATCTGCAAAAGATATAATTCTTCCCAGTGAGTTTATCAAAAACAGATTATTCAATTATATAGAAAATAACACTGGTCCTAATACCGTACCTTGTCGAACACCATATTCTACCAAATATTCTTCTCCAATCTTTTTACCTGTTTTGACAAATTGCTTTCGGTTTGTGAGGTAGCTTTAAAAGAGTTTTAAAGGAGTTCCCCGTATTCCAAGATCTTGCCGAGTGTTCAACAACTAAGAATGACTCAGTGTCAAACGCCTTTGCAAGATCGAGAAACACACATAGCGTTGCATTACTATTGTTTATGTTTTCATATATTTCCCCAGATAACAAAGCAATTGCGTCTTCCGTACACCGTCCCTCCCTAAATCCAAATCGCATGTCAGTACAAAAATTTGTTAATCTTTCTTTTAATGCCCTTTCAAAAACTTTTGCAACATTAGAAATTAAAGATATTTGCCAATAATTTTGCTACATCCAATCTGTTTCCATTTTTAAATATTGGTGTTATTTTTGCAGATTGAATTCCTTTGGAAATAAACCATTTTGGAACATTAGATTTATAAGGAACGAAGGGGGTTCACATACTTCAACAGAAACATCTTTTAGAATTTCCCCTGTTATATCATATACACCAGGGGATTTGTTTTATTTTTTAAAGAGTTGATGATTTTTATAATTTCTTTTTTCTTCTTTTCTCCTACGTATTTTCTGGGAGGAGGAGCAGTTGGAGGTTTAGTTATTTTAGAAGCATATGTTTTTCCTTCAACTGAATAATAATTATTAAATGTATTTGATATTTCTAACTAATCAGTTATAATGTTGTTTTTGCAATTAATTTTTTGTTTTCTCTACATTTGATTTCATTGTTTTTATTGTTTTTCATATGTGTTTTGCGGAACTACTATTTTTTTCTATTTGTTCTTTTTAGAAATTGATTTTTGTATTTTTTATTAAATTGTTTAAATATGAGTTAAAAATTCTTGTTTAATTTTCGATCGTCCAAATTTTTTTTATAATTTTTGTACATCGTGTCCCTTTTTTTAATTGATTTTATTAAACTTTCTGTTACCCACTCATTGCGTTTTTGTTCTTCTTTTTCGTTTAGAAGTGCTAGTATTTTTACTTATACAAGTTGTAACATTTTTCATAAAATATGCCGTCGCCTGTTCGACATCAGTAATGCTATAAAGCTCATTCCATTATAATTTACTTAAATCATATTTATCTTTTTTCATATTGGTTTTTTTTTTTAATAAACATTCATATTAACTCTTAACAGAGTTGACAATATGCAAATGTATTACTGTGGTATAGCGATCTGTTATACTAATTTTAATTACATATGAAAATGTTTAATTTAAATCAAAATTAGCACTTTTTACATGAATGTGATCTACACATGTCTTACTATTACCTACAACTTTAATTGGTACATTTATAGTAGATGTAAAGTTGTATTCACCAAATATATCTAGAAAATCGTTGACTATATCATTATTAGATAATAAAATATTTATATTTACATCTCCAACTATTACATGATAATCTACAATAATATTAACTATATTTTCTAAGTATGGTTTAAAATTGCTTATAAATGTCAAGGGGGTAAAAGAGTAATTACCCCCCGAGCTGCTCAAAGAAATACTGAATTTTATTAAAGATTTTACGAGAATGCAAAAACAAGATGGCGACGATCAATAAAATTATTTACCTCCTCCAAAAATATTCCCAGATTCGCGCCTGATTATTCCCAAGATACCACAACGACTTGATTTCTTTTTCAGCTTAGGTATAGCACTCATTCAAGATTTGACAGTACAATATTGTTTAAAACAAACAATGCAGCCATAGGTGCCACTTTTCTTTTTTCGGGGGGCATACTATAAAAGTGTCAATATATTTTCATACTTCTCTCAACTTTTTCTTTATTTTGTTACAAGTTTTTCCCCCAAAAAGTTATCCATGTGTTTTCCATTGCTTCTGTTGAACATTGTCATTTTATCTGTCTCATTCTTACTAGATATCTTCTGACCATAGCGATCCTGTACAAATTATAAAAAAAATTATCGTAATATATTCACATATTAATATATTTTTTTTTCAGGTGGGTTTTACTACTTCTATTAATTTGAATTTTAAATTAATTCATGGGTAAGTTATGCATGTATTTAAATACTTACTTATTGCCCTAGTGCAACATTTTTAAATCAGTTATTTCAGTTTTTATACAAAAATGTATTACCAATATTATTCATCAATCAAATGAAAAAATACTTATATTATTTATATTTAGGTATTAAAATGTTTGTTGATACATGAAAGATGAAAAATAAATAAATATCCATGTATACCAGTTCTTACCCTAGAGCCTAGTCATGGGGTATAGTTGATGCGCTGTTGCAATCAATCAAAATAAAATATTCTTACTTTATAATCAATTTATTTACAATTATTATACAATTATAATTTTTACCCATATAAATATATCTTATAATTAAAAAGTAGTGATGGGCGATATTTTTATACTGGTGACTTAGATGGTCACTGTTACTACCACCGACCTAATTATTTGCAAAGCAGCGAATCTAGTCGCTATTTTTACAGTCGCCGAATCCGATGACGGCCCCTCACCGGTGATAGATTTTAGTAGTCGCAATCAAAATATATTCAATATTGCGTTATTATAATTAGTTGTTAATTTAAATATAATAAATAAATATTTTAGTCGGTTGAAAACGAAACCCGGAAAAAATGTCGCCTCCCAAACGTAAGAAACGGAAGTGATATTTGGATATGTTTCACGGTTCATGTGGAATACTATGCCAAGTGATATGTAAGAAAATATTTCTTACAAAACAACATAAGGAAGCATGTGAAAACTACTGTTGCTAAAGTCTCCAATATTTCTTCTAACAAAAGTATAAAATGTCCTCGATCTTTAGATGCAAATGGGGATAATAACCCAATTACTGATCCTTCTCCTTCCATTACTGAGCTTATTACAACCGTAAAAGTTGTTTCAGTTTCGAAGTCAATACAACAACAAAAATTCGTCATTTTTATCTACCAAGAATATTGGGAGTGTCAGGCAATAAATGTATAACAAATAACATGCTAAAAATGTCCACTAAAGAGTATCAGTTTTTTACCATGAAACAAGATCTCTTTAAATTCCTATGAAGATATTTTATTTTTTGTACTTAGTTTTCTGTTTTTTAAATATTATATTTTATATGCGTAAAGAAGAAAAACCTGATATTTTCTCAAACTGAGCTCAGAGGGATTCTCATAGCAGCAAAAGAAGTTACCAAAAAAATATATCACAGGAAAGAACATGCTGGACATACCACGAAGTTACTCAGGGTTAGTACTAGAATGTCACAATGTGGTTCAAAAAAACTAAACAAAAAAACAAAACTCGTCTTTTTCACCCATTTTCTTTATTTTTTAGAAAAAAACTTTTTTCTACACTTACAAACGAAATCCTTGCAAATACTGCTCTGAAGCAAACAGAATCAATTATATGCATGCTTAACTAAAAGTAATTCAGAAATAAACAATTACTTGATCCGAATCTTCCCACATTTCTAGCCGAATCAAAGAATGATAGAGAAATACGATTATTTCTATTCCGAACAATCGTTCTTTGTCACGTATCGAATGATATCCTCCATTCATCAAAAATAATTACAATTTCCATTTGGATTGGCACTGCTATTTGTTAGATTTGCACAACAAAGATGTTTTTTGTTAGACACAGTACTCGTATAAACAGACAATGAAAATACGGTAATAGAATTTATTGTAAGCATTTTAATTCGAACAATATCAAAGACAGGAGCGTCACAATCATTTAAATATTGTATGCCTTCCTACCGAAGAGTTTTGGACCAATAACCTGAAGTTTAAGATTTATTTGGATGAAAATAATGTTTAAAGAGAGATGTCACAGCATGGGCGTCTCCAGAATTTGTTCCAGGGTACAAAGGTAAAAATCTTAAAAGCGTATACTGTTGCATGCTTTAAGTAAGTAAACAGATTATATCTATACCTACCTGTTTTTGTTTCAAATTTATATTGTTAAAAAAACATTTTAGATAGAACTCCAATTATATAAATATTTGCTATATTTTTAACAAAGTAGGTATGCAAAAACTATGTCAAGGGTTAAGGGGCAATTCAATATTCTTTATTCCCACAACTATAACTGATGTAATAACAGGTTTAAAAAAGAAGAAAGCTCGAGGATCGGATAACATAACATTGCAACTCATTTCAGACTTTATAGCTGCCCCACTCACAAACATTATCAATACAAGCCTCCCTACAGGCATTTTTCCTCAACTTTTTAAGCAGTTTCTAATTATTCCTATATATAAAAATGGCACTAGGGAAAATTCTAGAAAAAGTGAAGAAACATAGAATATGTGGCTTCCTGGAAAAAAACAAATTGTTATCAAAAACCCAATATGGATTTAGGGAGGGAATTTCAACGCAAGACGCAATAAGGGAACTAACAAAATTCAATGTTTAATTGCCAATAAAAAACCATCAGTAGGAATCTTTTTCGACCTGGCTAAAGCTTTCGACATCGTCAATCATTGTCATTTATTCCCTTGAAGATATGAGATAAGGGGTATAACCAATAATTTAATGAAGTTATACTTAACAAATAGAAAACAGAAAACCAAAATACAAAATGTCACCAGCACCGATCAAATAGTCTCATGTGGTGTACCTCAGGGAACATTATTGGGGCCTCTACTTTTTATAGTCTACCTGAACAATCTCTTTTTAGTTGAAAGTAAAGCAAATATTATTAGCTTTGCAGATCACACAGTAATGCATTACGAAACTACTGACTGGAATAATTTTAAAAAATTGGTAGAGGAGGATTTCCCCAAAATCAAAACATGGTTTGACTAGCGATTACTATCTATAAATTTAAAAAAAAAACAGTATACCTACCTTTTTGCAGTCTAGCCTCCGGTCTTCCTCAATTTCAAAATATCGCTCTCGGGAAACACACGTATATACTACCTGAAAATAAAATTAAATATTTAGGGATAATAGTAGATAGTCACTTGCGCTGGGACAAACATATTCAATACTTACTCAACAAATTACGTAGTTTCTTATTTAAATTCATACAAGTATAACCCATGCTAGAATTACCATACAAGAGAATTTTGTATAATAGCCTTTTCCAATCTCATCTCAACTATAAAATAATTGGTTGGGGTGGAGTCACTAAAACGCATTTAAAGCCAATCGAGATTATTCAAAAAAGTTTTTTAAAAATAATGTTCAACAAAAATAGAAGTATCCTACTGTAAATGTGTATCAAGAAACCCATATATTTGACTTACAACAGTTATTCTATTAAGCAGCACTCACCCATCAATTTCAAAATCAAGATGAACTACAAACACCATTGTATTAATATGACACAAGAAACAGAGACAAAAGTGTATAAGATTGTATTTATATAATTAATTAGTAATATTGTACTTTAATAAATAAATTTGAATAAAAGTGGTGTGTTATCAACTTAAAATATTCAGGACAATCAAGCTTTATAAGAAAGAGTCTGTGAAACTATGAAGAGTATACCTAATATAAAATATCAAGCATTATATAGGTTCTAGTTCTAGTTTCTTTTTTAATTTGCTTGGATTGTATGGAAAAGAGTGATAAATCTGTGATAACTCTGTACCAAAAATAAAAGAAATGAACAAGGCAATAAAAAAGCTAATAAATCAAAAAATAGGAACGTCCACTAGAGCTGGATAATTTTTTAAGTTATGACCTAGCACTGTGGATAAGTTATTCAAGTTAAAATAGGTACCTACATACTATTAATAATTAATAATTGATATAATATAAAGGGTGTCCCAATAAGAATTTGAATTTTGAATCGCTCTCCATTTTCGTCTTTCAAACATCAAGTGGGCAATATTAGGCATGTGTTCTGTCAAAACATTGACATTAACGAAAATGCCGCGTTACACTCTTGAAGAACGTTTATTAGTTGTGAAGACACATTACAGAAATAGGGAAAATTTTACAGTGACAATTTGCAGGTAACGTGAACATTTCGGTGTACATAATACGAATTTTGACATCCTTACAAAATACAGTTAACGCAAGACTGAAGCTAGCTGATCCTAGACAGCGCAGAAACTTTGCGAATTGGATATTAGAACAACACGGAGTTGACGATGCATTCCACAACAAAATTATCTTTAGTGATGAGGGGCACTTCCATTTGAACGGCTTTGTGACTAAACAGAACTGTCGTATTTGAGGGGAAGAGCATTAACATGCCGTGCACGAGCTTCCAATGCATCCTGAAAAAGTGACAATTTGGTGTGCCATTTGGGCAGGAGGGATCATTGGACCCTATTTTTTTTAAATAATGAAGGTGTCTCTGTGACTGTAAGTGGTGATCGCTACCGTAGGATGCTGAGAGACTTTCTTTGGTTAAAAGTGAATGGAATGGACATAAATAACTTGTGGTTTCAACAGGACGGCGCGATCTGTTCATCGCACGCGATACAATGGCGTTACTGCAAACAAAGTTCCCAGGTCATGTCGTCTCTCGATTTGGAGACCAAATCTGGCCGCCGAGAAGTTGCGATTTGACGCCCTTAGACTATTTCCTCTAGAAGTGTTTAAAAAATAGAGAGTATGAGAACCATCCTGAGACTATTCGACAACTAAAGGAAAAAATCGAACGCAATATTCATGAAATCCAGCTGATTTTCCTTGAAAATGTCTTCCAAAATTTCGTCCAACGAATATCCACTTGTAAACGGAGCCGCGGTGGCAATTTGACAGATATTTTGTTTCATGTTTAATGTCAACATTTTCTCTTGAAAATCCAATAAAATATTTGCATATTTTTTTTTAATTACTGTGTTTTCTTTGTCATTAAAAGTTCAAGTTCTTGTTGGGACACCCTTTAGATTTATCCGAAACAAACATGTCTCTAAAGCTTCTAACTAATATGAATATTATTTGAAAATAGGTTTATTTTAGTTATGTTTTGTTTACAAATTTTTTTTATTTTATTTGACAAATTTTTTTGTCATTTCGGTCCTTCTCTAGTGTAGGCTAAGCAGTAATTTCTTCTCAAAACGCTAAATAAATGTCTGGAATAAATTTAATGGTATTCATTATGTCAGTCATGTCTTTCTTATACAGCTTTTCGTTATAAGCTTTTGTTGTAGGGAAAAACTATTTTCAAAATACGTCAGCAGTTTAAAAATAGTGTTTTAGTTTCTTATTATTTAAAAATCTTCTCCGTCTATGGCTACAGCGGAGTGGGTTCTACCACATGCCGTTAATAAAATAAGCAAATTCCATTTAGAAGTTAGGTACTAATACCTCAATGTTAAGTAAAATAAATGGAGCCAATTTGATTAAGATTACAATTTTAACAACTTGCCAACCTATTGTCATAGTTTGAAAATAAACTATAACGCCTACTTACTCGTAAATGTATTTTAATAATCTCAGTAGGAATTTTTAGAGATCGACCTCTGTCTTTCAAATTTGAAATTGGATATAAAATATTGTAATTTCAATTGATCAAATTAATTCTTTTGAAAATCTAGTACAAGGATAATACCTTCAAAAATATTTAGATTAAAACTTATTTAGAAGTTTATTATTAGATGTAATATATACATATTTTGAACAACTTTAGTACTGGTAGATAGTTTAATGCAAAATTTCTCAAGAGATGAATAATTAAATAATACGATTTTACAGCACATAATATTATACTGGACCCTCCATCATATAGCCTCGATTTGACACCATTGACCTTTAATACGAGTTAATATGAGTTGTAATAGAAATATTAACATCATTAAGAGATTTTATAAATACTGATTGATTTATTTTGAGAATCTAAAAATTTTAAATATCTTGTTCAAGTATAAGTAAAATTTAAATGTATTTCTTAAATATATACAAATCGAGGAAGTAGAATATCGGAGAAAATCGCTGGAGGGTATTAAGCAACGCCTGTAGGCGTTTCGGTCATGCTTTGTAGTCATCAGACCCCACCTTTCACACTCCTTACACAATAAAGAGTAAACAATGAGCTGTTATCAAGATTACTCATTTAGAAACCTTGACTTATTAAGTTTACGGTCGAAATAACGCTGATAGTTTTTCTTCAGAAATGAATTTCTTAAGGACGATATAGTAACAGTCCTTTGATAGAAAAAAATATTCTACACGTATAGTCTTTTATTTCGTTTCTCTACTCTTATCATTTCTTTTTTGTTGGGTTCAAATCCACTTAGGTAAAACCTAAGTACTATTATGTACCATCGACGTCCTTAGCGAAAGCAGAGGTAGTTTGTTGCGCGTCTAGAACATTGGTTGTCTGTATAGGAAATATTATTCTGCTGCTCCTCTCTAAAACAAATTATGTTTGTAAAAAAATACAATTATTATTTAAGTATTATAATAAAAATGATTTAATAAAAATAAAAACTAGAAAAAATATAACCTAGAAAATATGCCTATAATAAAAAACCTGTCACACATAAAACTGTCACATCAGTAAATAATTAAGTTTGTTTTTGACACCAATCTGCATTTGAAAAAAGTATTTCATTAGTTTTCATATAATTTTTAATGACATTTTTACAGATATGTAAAAAATAATCATCTCCAATTATCTACATCATATTCAATTCTTTTTTTAGAATATTTTATCTACAATAAAAATTAAATTATATCTATTATCTCAACTGTGGTCATTTTAGTCACTCTCTTGTCTGCAAAAAGTAACACGTTTTGTTTTTTGCTTGCTATTTGTAGTTGGGTAGAGAGGGGGGAGGTTGAACAACATGTACTACGTCCCGGTGGTGTAGGCTGTCGTGTGATCTGTCAAATTCAAAGTAAATTTGCTTTTACGAAATTCGGGATATAACTTAAACGCGGTTTTAATAATATTTTGTGATATTGCAAACATTTTGTTGTGTTGGCGAAAGAGTTGATAAGCAAAAAAATTTGTACCCTTGAAATAGATGTAACATCGGAAGCAAAAGTCGAAAAGTGGTTTAATTTCTTTCAAAATGTCTGTATGACTGTCAACTATTTTTATTCAGTAGTTCATCCATTCAACCTTAAATATACCCATGGTTTTCTTTAAAAAAATATTTCAAAATAGTCTATTTTATAGCGAATGGGGTAGAAATACTGATTAAAAATACTTGCTAGGGCCATAAATACTCTTAGTTGAAAGTCATACAAACATTTTGATTGCAATTTAGTCACTTCTCGACTTTTGGTTCTGATTTTACACATACACACCCCACAAAAATTATCGCATCACTAATAGTTTTCAAAAATTTGGAGTTTTTTTTTTAACAGTTTGATTGATTGGGATATTCTTTTTTTGGAAGAAAAGCTGGTTCTTCAAGAATAGAAATCTCTTTGATTCCTTAAATAAAAATTAATTTTAGAGTGTATACCGGATGTTACAATAATATAGGTTTTTGGTTGGAAAATTCGTAACACCCTGTGGAGTGTACCAGCAATAATAGCATGTTATAATTAATAGCCTACTTTAGCCTAATTTTTCGCAAAATATTATTTTTTTGATTGTTTTATTCTCTCTGTTATTAGAGGAGAAATACAGTTTTTTAGCACTGCCTGTTTTTATAAACATACATTGCAAACATTTTAGTGATGCGATAATTTTTGTGGGGTGTATATTTTAAAAATTAGTTCACTTTTCGCCAAGTTTGAAATTTTTGTTCGCCGACACCAAAACATGCTTGCAATTCGTTTAAGATTCTGATTAAACGCTGTGCCACTTTTTACAGTTAGATGAATGACTATTCAATTTAAAACAGTTTTATTTCTGTTAAAATAAAAATGATAAAACTATTGAAAACAAATTAATTTCTATTTTTGCTTATTTAAAATTGTAAGTAGTTACAGATAGATGAAAAATAATAGAACACATGAGATATGTAAAGATTGTCAGAAGATAGATGAAGGTTGACAAATGAAGAATGACAGATGAAGGATAACAGACACAGAATGACAGATGCTGGATGACAGATAAAAGATGACAGACAAACGATAAAAGAAGACAAATAAATTTATAATATATAAGAATTCATATAATGTTAAAATCAGATATTTTTGTTTTTAAATATTGCCCTCTTATACTGGCTTAATCTACTCAGGTCCAGATAAATAGTAAATTTGGGAATTTTTGTTTAATTATTATATGTGTATCCCGAATTTCGTTGAAAAACGTAAATATCCAGTAACATGGCCTAAATTAACGTGGCCAAAATCCCTACACTGGAAGTAGCAAAACCGGACGACAGAAAATGCTTACTAGAAGCATTAGTGCGTAATTGTTCAATATTTCAATTTGTGTTATAGACACGCAAACCAGTTTCTAATAAAAGTTATATGGATTTGAAAAATACATACTTTAAAAATATTTTTGGATATACAGGCAAATAAAAATGTATGTTTTTTAAATAAAATACCCTGTATTTTATTTGCAGAATGGTTAGGTAATACTGTATTCAACCCTAGATTGGTTTTAAAAAGTATTGCAGTGTTGCCAAGCAATTCAATTTTTTTTAAATTAGAGAATGATACAGACCTCAAATTATATTATCATAATTTAAGTATGTTTATATTGGTTTTAAAATTGTTTAATATTATCACGTTAAGCGTGTTTTTTTTATAAAAAATGTCACAATTCACGTGCTCTTTGATAATTATAGGACTATCTGTGTCCCGGGGGTTATCAAGCAAAATATATAAATTCAGACCTCAATCATGTAAACACTATTTAGCCTTAAACTTGGCTTCGTGGCCCTTAACTGTATAAGGGTCTACTCTTGATGCTAGAACCTAACTCGTCCCTGAAAAGAGGCTGAAGAAAACACAGTGTTCCTAAAACAAATATAATATAATTTAAAACGATTATCCAAAATATGTCCTAACTCGACAAACATAAATATAGGGCTCAATATATTAACAAATAGACAATAAAAGATAAGTTACCACTCCAACAAATATCTTGGGCACATGTCACAACCCTTAGCTAACTACTCAAAATGGAATTATTCAAAATAAAAAAAAAAGACTTTTAGTTTAAACCATAGAGATCCCGAGCTGGAGCTGCTACTGGAAATCTCCTACAAGGCGGTCCTCCTATGGGGAGGATCCTTCCCTGTGAAAAAAGCCCTGCGCGTCCCCTCGACATTTTTGTACAGGATGTTATTTAAATAATTAATTAAAATTAGGAAAAATATGAATTTATACGAGTCGTGACAATATACAGACTTATAAGATACTAAGCTAACAAGTAGTGGTGATAGAACTGGTTTATTTTATACAGAGTGTTTTGTTTAAAATATAATTAATATTAAGTTCAATTTACTCAATTGTTTCAAGTGCAACACTCTGTGTATTATCTTTAGGTGAATTTTAAGTTCAATTTACTCAATTTTTTAAATATAGCACTCTCTATATTTAAGCATAAAATTCCTTATAAATTTTCTTATACAACGATTCCAATATGTTAGCCAATAACATATATACAGGGTCTCCCGTCAGTGCGTAATTGATCGATAGCTGTTTTATTATTAGAAATACCAAGAAATTTTTAATACAACAGTTGTATGGCCGTATTTAACAATTATTCCTTAATATACAGGGATGTTCATAAACGAGGTGCTGACCAAATCTATACTTTTTAAAGCAAAACACTCTGCAGGTAGTTATACATATTTGTTTTTACATCGTCAAATAATTTTAATTGACTTCTTTAATTCCTATGTATGTTGTATACCTGTAGGATTTGTCAAAACGTGAGGTTACGATTTTCTCAATTGTTTTAATATAATACCCGGTATTAATTAATTGGTGGTATAACACATTTAAAAGATTCAAAAAATCGGTAACCCGCATTTTAACAGCTCGTTTATGAAGGGTGTTGCATTTAAAAAAATTGAGTAAATTGAACTTAAATTAGCCATATTAAGACCTGTTTCAAGACACTCTGTATAAAATAAACCAGTTTTATCACCACTATTCGTTAGCTCAGTATCTTATAAGTCTGTTTTAAACAATTTTGAAATCATTGTAAACCTATGTAAATTATGATAATTTAATTTGGGGTCTGCATCATTCTCTAATTTAAAAAGAAATGAATTGCTTGGCAACAATTTAATATTTTTTAAAAACAATCTGGAGTTGAATACAATATTACCAAACCATTCTAAAAATGAAATAGAATACAGGGTGTTTTATTTAAAAATATACATTTTTATTTGCCAGGCAAAAACGCAACACCATGTATATCCAAATATATTTTTAAAATATGTATTTTTAAAATCCGTATAACTTTTATTTGAAAATTGTGTCTACACAAATTGAAATATTGAACAATTACGAACTAATGGGACATGCTGTATATTTCAGTGCTAGCAAAAAACACGAAAAAATGTAGCAACTTCACTTTAAATTTGACAGGTCACACCCAATTATAAATAGCACCCAAAAAAAACACGACGTACCACTTTTGCAATCACATGAATGACTATTTAATTTAAAAGTGTTTTATTACTGTTAAAATAAAAATAATAAAACTAATAAAAACAAATTAATTTCTATACTTGCTTATTTAAAGTTGAAAGTAGGTACAGATACACATAAGATAGGTAAAGAATGACAGAAGATAGATGAAGGTTGACAAATGAAGGATGATAGATGAAGAATAACAGATGAAGGATGACAAATGAAGGATGGATGATGAAGGATGACAGAAGATAAAGTGTAAAAGAAAACAAATATATTTATTATATATGAGAATTTATATAATGTCAAAAACCAATATTTGGTTTTAAATACTGTCGTCCTCTTGTACTGGCTTAAACTACTTAGGTCCAGATAAAGAGTAAAACTGGGAAATATATTTTTTTAAATTCAGGTAGTTATCCCTGGTGTATTTTATAAATTAGTTACTAATTAAAATATTTGAGTTTAATATTTTTAAAATAAGGTATTTATTTATACATTTAAGTAGACTAAACATTTAAGCACACTACATATTTAAGCTGTTAAAATTTGCAGACCTACCAGTCGGTAGGAAAAAACCTTATATATACCAACAGCACAATTATATAAAGAGGGATTTTCATTCATTTCAGAACTGTAATTTACAAAGATGGATTGTTTTTCTGATTGATTAAGTACAAGTTTCGCTAGTATAATTTATGTTTCTCCTCAATTTTAAGTATAGTCCGTCTGTTTTGAAATACAGAAATAGCCCTCGTGCAAACAGTATAATAAATCTTCCATAAGCAACTGTTTATTACGCGTTTCAAACGGAATTTAATATTTTATAACGTATTTTTACAAAACCAAACAGTTGGTAATGTCCATTTATTTTTCAAATCGTTCATACTAATCATCTGGCCATACCAAAATCTATATTAAACTATATTAAACTGACCAAACTGATTTTTGGTTTTTCAAATAAATTAGATATTTGTCCAATATTTATTGTTTATCAAATAAACACTAGTCAAGTTAACAGAAATGTATTTTTTTAAATACATCAAGACATGTCTTTATGGCGAATATATTCTTAAATTTTATCAAATAAATATAGTCTGTTTTTTTAACGCAAAATTATTTTAATATTTACAGTTAACGCTGTATCTACAAAAAAATAATGTTCCATTATCAGATGAGCGTTCACTCGAATTACTACTGTTAGGTAATTAATTTTAAAATTATTACCCGTTAGTTGGAATTGTTTATATTCTTATAATTTCGAGAATCTTAATTGAATCTTCGTATAAATAGAAGTATGTTTTCTTTTACTAAAATCATGTAATAAATAAATGTCATTGTAACGTTCCAATCTTAATTGGATCAACAAAAAGTATATCAAAGAAATTTTTCGTTGATATTATTAGTTATTCTAAAGTATTCTAAACCTAAAACTGCCGTTTTAATGAGCAAATCACTTTATATTTGTGGCAGATACTACAGAACGACGATTCGGTGGTATTTTTTAATAAAAAAAGGTTCAAAAGAAACTAGAATAGGTATTTTTAAAGATACAATGAAAGAAACGAATGAAAACATATTGCCGAAGAAGAAGTCAAAGAATAAAATAAACGATTTGTTTGAAGAAGAGTGCAAAAAATTAGCGGAACAGAAATGTAAAATAAAACAACTATTGATAAATATTAATTATGAATACAGTGATAAAACATTGGGAAAGAATCTAAAAACAGATAGAAAAGAGAGAAAGAGCGGAGAAGAAATGTAGAAGAAACATTTAAAAATAACCATTTTAAAATGTTTTACCAAGAAGGAAGAAACATTTATTATATTAAAACTAAGGAAGATAAGCTAATCTCAGCAACTACAGAAGTTATAGAACGATGAATGGAATATTTTTGCAAGTTACTCAATAAGAAAGAGTTTGTTCAGAATGAGGACAAACTCGGTTACGGAGTTGAAGTAGAAGAACCAACAAGGCAAGCAATAGAAGAAGTTGTAATAAAGCCTTAGGTGAAAATGAGATAACAGTAGTACACATGATAAAGGTAGGAAGCCCATAAGCTAAATATGTGATGTAATCAATTTTGTCAGTCCAATAGAAGGGCCAGATCCAAAACACATTTAGTTTGCTGCCTTCTTGGCTAGTGAATCAGTAAGACAGTTGCTCGATGTAGCGTGATCCATCTTAAGACGACCACATTGTTGATGGATACTTCGGCCAAAGCTTAGTGACATTCTAGTACTAATCCTGTCCCAGGTTAGTAGTGTTTGTCTGTTATGTGTATAGATAAGTATGTTCCCTCCAGATATATTGTTTCTGGTAACTTCTTTTGTTGCTATGATAATCTCTGTGAGCTCGATTTGAACTACACTGGCACTGCCTCACAGCCTATTTTATGTTAAGGTTTAAGGATCTGGAGGATATTCCACATCTTGAGCCTTGTTTTCTTTTATAATTGCCTTTGTAGACATGAATCGTACTTATAGCTCTTCTATGGTTTATATATGGCTTATGGAAGATATATTTCAATGAGATGGAGTCCTTGTTCGCTTGAAGCAGTGGAAGCATATCGAGCGTCTCCTGCCAAAAGCGACCAGATCCTACATCAGGTTATGTTCCAATCATGCGCACAAGGCATATTATACAGGCATAAAAACGGGGGATATAGCTAAGACTGAATTCAGCAAGGTATAATAGGAACATGCACATAACAAACGCCGCAGTCAGTGTGGAAAACAGAGGTGGAAGTCTTGTCTCTGTTCGTTGATAGCGGTTTTTGTCTATTATGAATACTTTTTTTATATTATAACTTGTTCAATTCGTTGAAAGGTATAGGCTCGTGTTAAATTTATTTACGTACATATTATCTAAGAAGGAAGTACCAGTCACGTGGTTAAAATCCGCGTTGTAAATTCGATATAAAATTGTACACGATTTATTAAAATTTTCAGCCTCTAGAGAAAACCTCGGCGCGCGGTCGTGAATCTGTGAATTACAAATTTAAATTCTTGCACTTGAAACGATGGTCGATAAGAAAGAGTCGATATCTCCTTTACATAATTAGTACCAGCACAATTGTCATAACGACGTTACAGAGGATAGTTCGGTACAGTTAGGTATTTTAGTTAAATGTTATGTTAAGATGCCGACATGGTCGTGCTTTTACGCCGTTTTTGCGCTCGAGATTTGTGATAATTTCGACACTTTTATGTTGTCGTTAAGATAAATGTACTCAGGAGTACTATAACTGTCTATCTAGCTCTATAATCCCTTTGATATATTACGTTTAATAATGTTAATAACTTCCCAGTTATGGGTATGTAGGTCTTATACGACCTTAGCATTTTTTAAGGGTAACCAAAAAGAATAAAAAAGTTACGCCATATATTTTCTTGAAATATTTGACTATACTTACCACTCCTTCCTGTTCTTTAATGTTTATATTCAATCGCGTGTTCCTAGTTCTATAAATGGATGTAAATGTTCTCTTTTCACTCTTTTTTAGTATTTAGTATCTACAAACAACTACTAGACTAATCCTTTTAATTATAAATAATTATTTGTTCACTGGGAAGTATTTTTTGTTTTATGTTAGACATAGCTCTCGCCTCGGCTGCTGTATTAAAAAGAACGTCCATTAATTTGAGTGTGGATGGTGTTTTCGTGCAGGCATTTTATGTATGAACCCAGCAACTATGACTACATCGCTTGCTTTACACTGTTGTCACACTGCAAAATAAAGCCTAAAGCGGTATATATTTTTTTAGAGCGTGTTTTTGAATTTGAATTTGCACAGATACATGATGTAGATGAAAAAGACTTATTTAAATCAGCTGTAGAACTTTTTGTGGGTGATGCTTTCGTGTAGTACAGGAGTGTTGAGAGTTTAGTACAAAATTGGTCTGACCTAACAACTTTATTTAAAAGAGATTTTTTTGGATTCTAACTATGTTGACAACATTTGGGAACAGATTAAAAAAATAAAACAAAAACGTAACGCTATTTATATTGCACATATGGTAAATTTGTTAGATAGACTATCTAACTCACCTTGTCATTACTAGAGTCAAATACTTAAGGCAAAACCTTCTGCCTGATTTTGTTTCTCAACTAGCGTTAATTGATATAAAAACGGTATCAGAATTTTCAGATTAGTGTAGGAAATTAAGAGGAGGCTAAGAACCTTCAGGACAAAATCTGCACAGTTAGTGTGTCAGAGCTATCTCAACAAAATTTTAGAAATAACAGTAATAAAAATTAAAATTTTTCCTCATGATCTTTTAAAAAATCAGATGGTAGATCTACAGATAGTAGCTTACTAAATACTAGTGGTTCTTCAAGTAGTAATCATTCCAATAAGAGTAAATTACACATAATAACACAAATGATAAAACTAATATAACAGTAGTTTGTTGAAACTGTGGACTTCCCAACCATTTGTTTATGTTATTTAAGGCTAAGAAGAATATATTTTGTTATAAATGTGGAAGACCTGAAGTGGAACTAAGTTAATAATTGTCCCAATGTTCGGAATATGACCATCGAACACTCTATGATAAGCGGGTCACGTTTAAAAACAACAATTTTCACCTTTAACTTTCGAAAATAAGCCATTTGACAATAGACCTTTTATTAAGGTTAAATTATTTGACAATGAAATAACAGTACTCCTAGACAGTGGTGCAAGCGTATCAGTGATAGGTTCAAAAGGTCTATCTGTTCTAAAGGAGTTGAAATTGAATATTGATAATTCTAGTGGTCAGAAAAATATTTTCACAGTAGATAGTACTGAGGGAAAGACAGAAAGTGTAGTTGATTTACCTATCATTATAGATGGTGAATGTAGAGTTATTAGATCATTAGTAATATCCAGTTTACCGCAAGGTTTCATTTTTAGTTGTGATTTTGCTAGAGCTTTTAATTTGTAAATGGATTTTAGGGAAAAAACTTGGAAAGTACAGGTTAATAATTTAGTTACTTTATAAACTTTTGATACTGATATTGAGATTAATAGCCTAGTACAGTATTCTCTGAATGACCTTACAGACTTTGATGACAAGCCTTGTTAGATAAAGAACTTTCCTGGAAATCACCTTCAACTACAATAATTGCTAACCTTATTCTGATAATAACTAGCATTAAGAATGCAAATAAACTTTTTTTATGTAATTTTGATAGCCTTTTGTTAAGAATATTCTGAATTATAACCACAAACAATCCTTATATATAAACTTTCCCATAATAATTTGGCAACTATGTTGGATATACAAAATAGGTATAGTCTAGTAAGTGTTCATCGTTATTTCTAGTCAATACAATCCTACTCATTAAATTTAAAAAAACCATCGTTAGGGCTACATTTTTGAAATCATTTACTCTTCATATGTCAGTTGACAAATGTTATTTGTTGGGTACTCCATTGAACTTTACATCCTTGCAAATATTTAAATAACCGTTGATTCTCGTTAATACATATACAGATACATGGATCCTCTTGGCCTGTGAAATATCAAAATACGTATCTTTATACTCGTTAGCGATCTCAGAAAAATGATACCAATCAGCGTCTCACAACGAATGCAAGTCATTCTTATAGCTTGACCAATTTTTTGCTTTACTTACCGGATCATTGGCGGAGAATTTTTTAAATTATTTTAGGTTGATTTTCACACTGTTTGGTTATTAGTTATGCATCTTTATTAAAGTTGTATTATTATGTGGCTGATTATTATAATTTATTAAAGTGTGTAATTGTAAACGAAATTAATATTACAAGTGGCCAAGAATACACTGCCCTTTTTTTAAATTAAAATATTCTCGGAAACGCTATTGGGTAATTTTTTCTTTCATCTACCTCCGACTGTGCCTCATTTTACCAGTCGTGTTATTATACATTCTATCCATTACGGTAACCTAATAATTCATAATAATTAATATTATTGTCGCCGAGAATGTACAATATCACGTTAAAGTTGTTTCTAACTTTCTACACTCAACCTCATTAATTCTTCTCTTTTTTTTTTCTTCGGATTCTCGAGCAAGAGCAGATAGCACTTTCGGTTTCTAGATAAGTTACTAGACGTGTTAGCGCATAAGTTTCTTATGTGAGAGTATCCGCAATAGAACCGAATTAAACAAATACATTAAAGAACTTTTATTGTACTTACTTAATAGACATCACTCAAAATTCAATGTTCTATAAAAGGTTTGTTTATGCAGCTGTTTCTGAAAGTCAGTAGTATGTCTAATTAAAAGAGTACAAGTAGATTGTATTATATGCTGATGATTATGTGGCAATAAACAACTATCTGTCTTCTATAAATTGGGATCAGTTTATTTTTAATAATGAGTTTGATACATCAGTTAGTAATTTTTATCAAATATTATCAAATGCCATAGTAAATTTTGTTCCTATAAGGAAATTAATTTCATCTAGTTGTCCTAAATGGTATTCTTCTTATAGCGACATGCACTACATATCTTTATCATTTTTATTACGTCATACGAATTAAATTGTTGTCATCATTTAGACAACCTTTCGTGGCAGTTCTAGCAAGACAAAAGGTTGAACTCATTGGGAGGGAAACAAGAATTGTTTATTTATAATTATGATTTTGTTTTTTTGATAATTTATATACATGTCATGACATCGAATTTTATTATACGAAATTATACTTTTATAAGTACATTTTTATTTATTGATGGGATACAAAGAGTATTATTATTAACATTTAAAAGATCCCACACTTCTGAACTTAAAACAATAATTTACCAAAAAAAGAAAGCTCATGCAAAGTTTAAAACTACTAGGTTGCATTCAGACTATCTTATCTTCTCTAATCTGAGATATCAGTGTAAAGTTCTTAGTAAAACCTGTTACGAGGCTTATATATCAAGGGTGGATCGGATTTAAGTATAACTGAAAATTCTAAGCAATTTTGGAGTTAGGTAAATTCACTTAGGAAGGATCATGGGATTCCAAGTTATATGTTTTTAGATAATAAATCTGCTTATAACAAAGTAGACATTTCTTCTTTTCGCATTTTAACGAGTGAGGTTTTCTCTGAGATTTTTAATTTAAAAGATTACTTAAGCTGTGGTCCGGATGAACTGCCTGCATATAGTGATGAGCGAGACTGGTCTTGCGGTCTTGGTCTTGCTTTTTGCAAGACCAAGACCAGCTGAAAGCTTGCAAGACCAAGATCAAGACCAAGTGTGCAAGACCAAGACCAAGACCAAGTGGTGCAAGACTTACACAAAACCAAGATTCTTGCGGTATTGCGTTCTTTAATTGTTGCCTAAAAATAAAAGGTAAGTATATAAACATTCGTCTCGAAAAACCTTGGTTTTCGATATATAGGGTGTGTCTTTAGAAATGTGTAAATTAATAAATATACATTTAAAGCCGTTTGTTTGTTCAATGCGAGATATTCGCCAGCCGTGGATTGCATAAAGCTAGGTTGCGAAATGTTATAATTTAAACGTCATTTAAAAGTTCATTTATATATACTTTCTCACTGCGTTTAACTAGAGTTGACACGAGACGATAGATAGGACCTTATATCGTTTCGTCTTTAATTTTTGTGTTACAAAAAAACTTTTGGTATTACATAGTTTTTGTTTAATATAGACAACATTTAATCATTGTTGTTTTTTTTTTAAATGTTTGTATATTTAAGTTATTTTGACCCAGTATTTTATGCTAGTATGCTATGCATCTATACTTTTTATTTTAATTTAAGTCTGGAAGATCCAGGTTCAATTATCGGTCGCAGTTTTTGTTGATTTAAGGATACAATTTTTGTTTTTTATTGGATTGTTGGATATGCAAAAAAAATATTTCAAATAAAAGAATACACAAAATATGTTAAATATAAATAAATAAATATCCAATTGTTGGGAATTGAGCCACATATTTTATTTACCGTTTTTTTATATACTACGTTTCGAAAAAATTAAGCTTTTATTCTTTTTTCGTATTCAAGTGTACAGCATATAAAAATTACTAATTGACACATTTATAATTTTAATTTTTAAAAATGTTTACAGCTTTTTACATGCTCTACATTAAGTTTATACTTAAAAACAAAAAAATTATATTTTTGGAACCGTTTAATAAAAAAGGTTTGAATAAAAAGTATATGTGGTTTATTTACAATTACAAACCACAAGCTTTAGAAGATAACTATATCTACTGTTTGCGTAGTAGTTCCTGATTTTATAATGTACATTAAGTCTCTAATGGCAATAATTTATACAGGGCGTTTCATTATTAACCACAAATAGAGAACAATTAGGTGATATTATAAAAACACGTTTTTTGTGTACAAAGTAGCAGTATTTAAGATTTACCAAAAATGCAAGACTCGCAAGACTCTTGCAGCAAGACCAAAACCTAGCTGTGCAAGACCAATACCAGCTGAAGGCTTGCAAGACCAAGACCGAGTGTGCAAGACCAAGACCAATCCGGTCTTGGTCTTGTTTTGCTATCACTACCTGCATATTCCCTTAAGAATTGTGCACACACATTAAGTGTACCACTTTGTATGATGTTTAACCAGTCGATTTCTAAAGCTCATTTTCCTGCTATCTAGAAAAGTAGCTATGTGACACCAATCTTTAAAAATGATGATAAGTCTAATGTTAAGAATTACCAACCTATCAGTAAACTCTCTATCATCCCCAAATTATTTGAGCTGCTGGGTACAATATTTCTTTCATGGTATTGTAAAAATATAATTATAAATGAACAGCATTGTTTTACCTCTGACAAATCTACTGTGACAAATCTATTAATATATCAGAATGACATCATTAACTCATTTGAACTATAGGTAGCCAAGTAGACACTATTTATGCTGACTTCAGTAAAGCATTTGACAGGGTGAACCATGCTCTTCTAATTCACAAACTAAAATTGATGGATTTTCCAATCTGGTTAATTAGATGGCAGTGGCGGCTCGTGGGGGGGGTTCACAGTGACAGAATATAGGTATCAGTACACATGTATGAAATAACTTTCAGGGTTTTAGAAAGTTTATAATATATCTTTCTAAAACACTGAGAGTTTTTTACCTATATCTGTACCTCGATCTATATTCTGCTACTGTGAACCTCCAAAATTTTGGTCACGAGCCGCCCCTGTTGGCTGGTTATCCAGCTCTCTTAGCGGAAGAACTCAGTTAGTGGAAATTAAAAAAACCACACTTCCTCCGGAGTTCCACAAGGGTCTAATTTGGGGCCACTGCTCTTCAACCTCTTTGTTAATGAAATAAGTTCATATTTGAGTACTACAATTTTTTACTATTCGCTGATGACTTGAAAATGTACTTGAGAATTACTTCCTGGGAGGACTACTATACATTGGAAAGCAACATTTTAACACTTACCAATTGGTCTGTTGCTAACGGTATGTCTCTGAACACTGATACATGTTACTCAATTACTTTTACTAGAAATAAAACTTTCATCGTTTTCAATTATTCACTTAATAATGTAGCCATGAACAGAGTTGTTACTATCAAGGATCTGGGTATCAGGTTCAATAGTCAGGTGACATTTACTGAACATATTAATACCATTACTAGCAAGGGTTATGAAATATTGGGGTTTACAATGCGTAATACCACTGTATTATTTTAGTATAAAGGGGTTTTCCCGTTAAATAAATAAATAAATAAATATATGACAATTTGCCGATTATCACAAGCATCTGCAGAAACTAACCTAAAGCATGCTGTTGTTTATTTTACTATAAAGCGGAATTATTTGCCTTAAATCTGCTAGCCAACATTTTTTAATATAGTTTTGTCCTTAAACTGATGACGGTTTTTGTCAAAAAATAAATTGTTAGAGAAGATGAAATTTAACAAGAGATAATATTTAGGAAAACATAATTTACAATTTTTAATGTTTTCATTTTAGAAATAAAAGTATTCTTATATTGATCAAATTGTATGTGTTTCTGAGTTCTAGTCGAAATTGTTTTTCCGGATTTATGTAACATTGATTACGTATTAAATACCAGATCCGTGTTTAGAAAGTGATTCTTTTGGGCCTCTGATGGTTTTTTTAAACTATGAATAAAAAGTCAGACAGTACCAAATTCGTACAGTATTTTGTGAACTCGTACATTCCACTGAAGAATTTTATCACGCAGATTTATTTTCTAGCACTTCTTGTATAAACATCAATTCTTGCTGCCAATTAGTTAAAATAAATAATTAGGCATCAAATTTTTCTACGGTGCTACTTGTTACATCGAATGTTTATACAGTTTCTATCATAAATCATGGAATATAGAGCAACTTTCGACTGTCTGTCCATTTTCGACAATCACAATAGCCATAATTTATTTTTGATTTCATTGATTAGTTGATTTTGACATCCGGGAGAAATTAACCAAATAATTCGTGTAACAATGATTAATCTATCCAGATTTCGTATACTAATACGCTTAATCGAAGCATCTACAACATGAATATCTTGTTATTAGCGTAATTAATAAATTATATAAATTATTATATATTTTGGCGACAGGCACATAAATAAATTCGATACATTTTTGAATGGTCGCTGTTTTATCGCAAATATTGTAATCACCTTACAATTCCATAATTTATACATTAATTCGTTCGTTTCGCAGAAAATACAGACTTTTTCGCTATGCTATATTGCCGTGTTATTTCAAAGGGTCGTAACTACAATTTTCCTTGAAATAAAAGTATTACCAATACGCATGGCAACAATGTATTTTTGTCCATCTATATAACTTTCATGGACGTATCTTTTATAAAAACCCGAGATTTGATGATTAGAAATTTAGGCGTAAGGTGATTTTTTACTCTTATTAATTCGAAAAGCAGCTACAAATGTGAGTGATAATATCCGTAACTGCAAAGATTTTCATCAATGCGGCTTTTTCACCTTTGTTTTAGGCTATTTCCAGTTACTGCCGCGTAGAGGGCCTGTCACTTAAAAATATTCTTTTCACCATTATTATCCCAATCTACCTGTATCCATTGGACATAGTGGAACATACATTGAATATTATGATCTGTATGTAGACAGATAAAATGAGCTAAGTGACGTTTTTTTGTTTGTTATCAATCGACAGTTTCTTAGTTTACATTTTATGAAAACTAATTATGTTTTGAATACTTTTTTCAATGGAGTTATTGTTTATTAAACAGTTTGAAACTTTTACTGATTTTTTATTCAATTTTAAACTTTTGAACACCGTTTTCTCGAAGCATACGTTTGTGGCCCGAAGGAAAAAAAGGTTGAGTATGACTGATCTAGACGCTTCTGCACTTTTAGCTACAGCCTAAAAGTCTCAGAAGATGGATCTCAAGATGGCAAAGTACCCAGACAGCACACATAGTCCAATGGACGTCCATTTTAGATCCATTTTAGGATCAGAACGTCCATGTTCGTATTCGGAGATCCAGTGTACGTCCGTTTTTGATCATTAATTGGACAGCTGCATATCATACTCAGAGGACATCTACTTTTGGACTTCATTTTAAGTTTAGTAGTATTTTGATGTCCAGTGGATTTCCATCTTAGGTCATTATTTATTTAACCTACTCGATAATACCCATCTATATACTTTCTTTTTTATATATAATTGATCACTAAAAATTGACAAATTGAATCTATTTCATTTCATTCTATCAGTAGAAGTGTGCAATCTTATTCAATTATAACCATATCTAGTACAAAGTTTTCAAGTGGCTCCTTGGTCGAGATCGTATAGCGGTTGAAAGCGTAGAACGATAATGGATGTTTCGTGAGTTCGATCTTTGCTCAGATCAAGCGATTTTTAATAATAATAAAAGAAATGGTGTATAGCGGGTTATGTAAACAATAAATAAATTATTAATAATATAAAATAGTGAGTTGCGGTTGTGTAAAAAAAGTGGGGATGTGGTCTCAATGGAATATAATCCACGAATGGACGTTTTTGAATGTCCAGTATTTAACGTCCAAATATAATCCAGAATTGGATGCATGAATAATGTTAGATGAAAAAGACGTATCTCTCAAAAGTACGTTTTTTTCTACTTTGTGTTATACCACATTTTGCCACATAAAAACAGATACCTTTTTAATACCATCCGTTAAATAAATTCATCACATTTTTAGAAAATCAGGATGGTCTAGAACAACAGAAAAGTTGATTTTTCTCACGTTCAAGTATTAAACAGATACGGCCATTTAAAGTAACACGGCAGTATAATATAACATAAATATACAATAAGACTATCTTTACATTTTCTTATGGAAAGTAGGGTCATGTGATACCTCATTTGAAAGTTATTTTCATTAACTTTATATCCATGCAATTTTAAGTTTTTTGTTTAGCTATAACCTATTGGTTGGTCACTTATATCGGTATTATTAATTTCTTTATTTAGCTTTGCTTATAGAAAAATAGTACAGTAGGATTTGTAAGGAGCACCGATTTATTTTGAGTTTCAATTAAGTAACTTTCAATGCACATTCGGAAAAAAGTGTGGATAAAATTAACAAAAAATGTATACTAAACCTAACGTGGAATTTAGTATACAGGGTGTTTCAGATTTAGATGGACACAGCCTAATGGGAGGCTGAGTACACTTAGCTGAGTTCATGATTTTTGCCAAAACTAAAGTCGTCATTTTGTTCGAACGGCTAGAGATATTTTGATAAAATTTTATACAAAAGTTACACTTTCTTCGGTTAATCAAAGCCATAATTTAATTTTAAAAAATTCCAGGACCGGACTCTGTTTTTTTATATTGCCCTTTTTAGCTAGAATATCACCCTGTATATCGGATTTCAATAAATGTTACTGCACATTTAAATAGTACGTGGATCAATAAATAAAATAATGTAATACTATTTAATGGTACCATCTTGATTTTCTTACAGTAAATTTTTATAATGGCGACTACAATATTATAAATCAGTAATTACAAAATTGAAATTAAATATTTTACTCTGTATTTTTAAAACACTACAGAAATTAGTAACATCTTCATTTATTTTTAACTACTGCATTTTTCAATAAGAAATTGAACATCTACACAGGACCAGGCTCACTATATTTGATAAAGTAACAGATCAAACTAACAGAAACAAATAATTAATTAAAACTAAAGTAGATTTTCAAAATTAACACAATGACCGTCAATACACCTCTGCGAACGTTTTAACAGGTTTTTCACTGATTTGTCAATTATTTCCGGTTTATTTCTAATGTTGTTAAATACGTAATTAAGTTTTTCCATTAACTTTGCTTGGGTGTTCATTTCTACATCTTATTTAAGGTAACCCCATAAAAAATAATTGAGGCGATAGATCGCCTCGACCTATCCATCTATTTGGGAAACAATGATTTAAATGGTCTCTGACCATTATTTGAAAATGAGGTCCAGCACCATCGTGTTGAATCCACATTCCTCTGGTATTAATCCCTTCTAACAAATTTGGCAGCTGTTAATCTGTTTTCAAAAACATGAGGGTCTATTAAATGATTTTTATAAATACCACATCATACATTTATAGAAAATCTATATTGGGAATGTTTTTGTGATAAAGTGTGAAGATTTTCAGTTGCCCAAATACGACCATTCCATCTCGTGTAAATTGGGATTCATCAGTGAATAAAATTCTCGATATTGTCCTTCTGTGGGCCAAAGTCCATCTACAAAAAGATAAGTGGGTTACGTCGTCTCCGTGTTCAAGTAGCTGTACTTTTTGTACATGAAACGGATACAATTTTTTTTTTAAGTTTTCTATATCATTGTTATTGGTATTGCTAATTCATTACCAATTCTTCTTACACTAATAGGAGGATTATTTTGAGCTATCTGTAGTATTTCCTCTTCTTCTCCAACATTATTTCTCTGAGCATGTTCATGTTTAACTGTGGTTGGAAACTTTCCATGTTGCTTACTGAATTCGAAAACCTGTAAAAATATTTTAGAATTTGATAAACGGCGATTAGGAAAGCGTCTGCCATACTCTCTTACTTCTGCTCTACCGTTTCCGTTACAAAAACTGAACACAAAAATAATGTATGCATATTCTTCATTACTAAATTGAAACGGCATCCTGATACCTGAAATACTTATTTTCATACCATTAGAAACTTCCACTTATGAACAAAAGTAATTTAGCTCAAAATACTGTACATAAAATAAATGATATTTGATACAAGCCTACTAGTTTTATACAATTTTACATGATTCATGTTTAGGACGGAATGAGTAATGGTGGAATTTGGCGCATATTGGCAGTTGACTAAATTGAGTTTTCAGCTCGTTTATAAAATACCTGGTTTTTTGAACTTTTAAATTTGATTTCATTAGAGTTTTAGTTCGTTTAAGTTTTGGTTCATTTTAATTTCCAAATATAATTACCTAAAGATGAACGTGGAGACGGGAAAAAAATTAAATTTGTATCTATTTTATGTACAAAAAGTACAGCGACTTGAACACACATAAAATGTTTGATGTGGAATTTATAAAAGATCATTATTGAAAAAAATTAACAATGTATGTAACTACATTAGAAATAAACCGAAAATAATTGACAACTCAGTGAAAAACCTGTTAAAACGTTCGCAGGGGTGTATTGACGTTCACGGTGTTCATTTTGAAAATTTACTTTAGTTTTAATTAATTATTTGTTTCCGTTAGTTTGTTCTATTACTTTATTAAATAAAATGACACTGGTCCTGTGTAACTGTTCAATTTCCTAATGGAAAATGCTGTAGTTAAAAAAATTAAGATGGTACCTAATTTGTGTAGAGTTTTAAAAGTACAGAGTAAAATATTTGATTTTAATATTGTTAATACTGATTTTTAATATTGTAGACGCCAGTATTAAATTTTGCTGTAAGAAAATCAAGATGTTGCAATTAAATATTATTCCATTATTTTATTTAGTGATCGTTTATTAAAATCCGATATACAGTGTGATATTCTAACTAAGAAGAGCAATATAAAAAGAGAGTCCTGTCCTGGAATTTATTAAATTATGGTTTTGATTAACCTAAGAAAGTGAAACTTTTTTTTTTCTCTCCTGGGCTCGTCTGACTATGTATCTCCGAATAACACTGAAGCCTATTGGCTTATTGTGTTTTACCCCATGTTAGTTCATAGCACGCACTCTATCACCTTTGTACCTTGTACAAGTTGATACAGATCCTTGACTGAGTGGGTTCTATACGTTGTTGGATCAACCTGGGGTTGTCCAAAAAGAGCCTGTCTTTTGCGATCTAGAGCTTCGCATTCGCACAGTATGTGTTTGGCCGTTTCTGGTTTCTTGTGACATAGTCGGCACATGAGTTCCCCATTGTACATGCCAATTTTGTTCAAGTGTCCCTTTACTGGGGCGTGCCCAGTCATGAACCCTGTTGTCACTTTCAACTGGTTCCTATTCATTAAGAGTAGTTCTCCAGTTCTTTTGGGACATGGTCTGCCTATGAAGGCTTTTCCATGTGCCTGTTTTGGGGTGCTTCCCCAATAGTTGATATGTTGTTCCCGAATCCAGTCATTTATAAAACCCCGGACTGTACTTTTTGGTACTCCTGGGTTTGTGTTTGGTTCCGGTGTTTCTTCTGACCCTCTTTTTGCAAGTTCGTCAGCCTTTTCGTTGCCTTCGATCCCTTTGTGACCTGGCACCCAAAATAGTTTTACTCTATTACGGTCTGCCAATGTTCTTAGTTCTTCGATGCATTCCCATACCAGCCTCGACGTAACTTTCTGACTCGATATGGCCTTAAGTGCCGCTTGGCTGTCTGACATTATTTGAATATGCTGATTTTCGACAGCTCTTTCATTGTTCGTTTTTGCACATTGCAAAATTGCGTATTCCTCGGCCTGAAATACCGAGGAATGTATTCCTATAGCATAGCTATGGTTAGTATCAGGGTTTTTGGAGAATACTGCTGCCCCAGTGCCTTCCACAGTCTTAAACCCATCTGTATACCAGGTTTGTTCCTGTCGTTGGGCATTGGGCTCCCTTATGGTGATTTCCGCTCTTTCCTGTATTAAAACCTCAAAGGGAGTATTAAAAGAGTACCTCTTGGTTAAGTGGTCTGATCTCATGTCTAGCACGTCTCCTGTCACTAACCTTGAGATACTCATGTGACCTGGCCTAATGTCAAGATTTCCCAGTGTATTCCCTAATCTGTAAGCACCTAATCTTGCCTCCCCTTGTATCACATAGTGAAGAGGTGGGAGTCCTATTAGTGCTTCCATTGCAGCAGTGGGGGTTGTTTTCATTTCCCCCGTTATTCCGAGGCAGGCAAGTCTTTGTACCTTGCTAAGCCTCGTTATTGCTTTCCTTTGCTGTGTCTTTGGCCACCACACCAAAGCTGCGTATGTTATTATGGGTCTCACCACCATGTTATAAATCCAATATACCCTGTCTGGTTTTAACCCCCATTTTTTTCCAAAGGATCGCCTTGCCATCATTAATGAGGTTTCAGCTCTCCTTGTGGTTCTTTCTAGATGCTGGTTCCAGGTAAGTCTCGAGTCAATCATAACCCCGAGATATTTTACCTCCCCCTTAAGCTGGATGCTTGCACCTCTTAGGTTTAGAGGCCCTAGTCCCTCCAATTTCCTCCTGCGGGTGAATGCAATTATGTCAGATTTGTTTGGGCTAATGTTTAGTCCTTTCGCCTCTGTCCATTTTGTTACTATATTTAGAGCCTCTTGCATTCGATCTCTTACTATAGTGTTGTATTTTCCCTGTGCCATGATCACTAGATCATCGGCATATCCCAGGGTTCTATGTCTCTTATCTTTGAGAGCCCTAAGCAGCCCGTCCACTACAAGGTTCCACAGGAGTGGAGACAGCACTCCACTCTGTGGACATCTTCTCGCTACCCGTGCCGCTGTTGTCTCTCCCATAAGGGTTGTGTGTATAGTTCTCTCCCTTAACATAGAGTAGATCCAGGACACGCATGTGTCCTCGATTCCTCTGTGTTTGAGAGATCTAATGATCGATTCAACGGAGGTATTGTCGAATGCACCCTCGATATCCAAGAGTGAAACTTTTGTACAAAATTTTATCAAAATATCTCGAGCCGTTCAAACAAAATGGCCGATTTTACTTTCATAAAATACCCTATATATCAGAAACGAGTAAGATTAAAGGCTAAGTATGGAGCTGTTTTGAATTCAGCTAAGTGTACTCTACCTCCTATTAAGCTGTGTTCGTTTAAATCTGAAACACCCTGTATAAATAAAAAAATAAGGAACATGTAAAATTGTGAATAATCTTGCGATATACGAATTTTTCTATGACCTCTTTCGGCAACTCATTATTTATTTCTGAACTTTAAGGACGGTCGACCAACGTAAAAGAACGGCCGAGAGAGTAATAATAGTGACCAGTCATAAAGGTACGATATACAATGTTAAATAATGGTGTCGTAAAATCAAACGTTAAACAACCGCCGCTAATAATAATTAACAGTTATTTTCAAATTTAATTCTAGAAACAGGTTCCTCGATGGAGACGTTAATCTAAAACGTCATGAAGTGTGCTATGCGAGTATGTGTTATGAAGAAAAAAAGCACCAAAGGTACAGGTCCGGTAGCAGAAAATTAGATAAGGTACAAAGATTGGGGTCTCTAATAATAACAGCGGCATTTATAAGTACGCCCACAGCTGCAATGGATCGGCTGCTAAGGTCTTCCTGTATTTCACCTTGTGGTGGAAAAAGAGGCTGTGACGGCGGCATATGCAAATGGATTTTGAAATAACAGAAAATTCGGTATTAATAATATCAATATCAAAAAAGTGTCATATTATTAAAAAGATTATTTAATTATTATTAAAGATTATTCACCATAAGTTACTTTATCAAATTTTTGGTCATACCTCAAAGTAATTTGTAATATCTTCGAATAATAATAGACAACAAATTGAGCTCCAAAAAACACTTATAACCTTCAAAAAAAAAAGTAATTATTCGAGCCAAACATTTCAGAGGATTGACATACAAGAACCAAGGCATAGATATTAAAAATATCTCCTCGATAATCTATATCTTGTGTCTTATTCCAAACATGCAGAAGAAACACCTTAAATAATATTGAGATAGCTGAAAGAAGTGCTGTAAGAATCATTACTAAAATAATAATACATCCTTATAATCCGCTCCACAAAACTCCAGAAAACACAATAGTACCTAAAACAACTGAAAAATACAACGTCTCACTTAGAAATTTGCCAACAATTTAATTAATATTAACATTATTAACAGACAGGCAATAACAACTTCCATCCAGTTTACTAGGGTGTTTCCAAAGTAATATGAAATATTGTTGTGGGCAATTCTTCGTAGGGTTGCCACATTTCCGGAAATGAAAAGCATGGCAACCGTGACGAAAGAGCATTTTTAGATAATCAGGTCCAAATTTTGTGACCATTTCTAAAAAAAAAAAGTTCCTCTGCTTATTTTTTCCTAAATCGAGTCGAACCTTTTTTTTATGTAATCAGGTCTTATTTTTAGTACAAACGAGGGTCTTTTACCCGGTCTATTTTTGTGTAAATCCGATTCCACTGCGGCTTTTAAAAGCGTGGAATTTCCATAAAACGCGTGCAGACAAGTTAAAAAGCGTGACGTCTGGCAACCCTAGCAATTCGTCGTTCAATTTTAAGACGAAAGGCTTCTATAAACATGTGTGATAGGTTTTGTCGTTTATGAGATACATGCACTGATCTGTATTATTTTACTGGATAGGATATAGCCCCCTAAAAAACGTTCCGAAAAATTGGCCGATTTGGGCAAATAATATGGCGGACCGGATGTTATTTAACGTAATCTCTATTTCCATTTGTCATCACATTTGTCATTTAATTGTGTCAACAAGCTACGATGAGATGTTTTTATTGTAGAAAACAAAGTAAAAAGTATGAAATAAATAATAAACGTTCATTCCTAAAGACACAATATGCTTCACGTTTCCATTTTTATATTTTCTTTCATAAAAAATCAAATCATGGGTGAATTTTCCCGAAGGACATCGCCCGCAAAAGGAATAGAAGAAGAATTAGAAGAAAAACTATTCAAATTATAGGTTAGGTATGTCAAAGTATCCCAAATTTCAGTTCTGTGAACCCACCATAATTTGCCCAAATCGGCCAGCATTGTTGCACTTCCGGTCTCCTTGGTGGAACGGTTTTTTAGTATGTTAAATATAGCCTATTTCCTATCCAGTAAAATAATACAGATCAGTGGATACATGCCTTTGGAATTTTGACAATTACTGTGTCAAACATAGAAACAAATGCAAAAAACATACAATACATTTTTTCGTTCCAATTTCATTGTAGCAGAAGTTCTGATTTCGTGTGTGTTCAGTTATCAGCGATGCTTGCATTTCTTGTAAGGTTTAACCAATGGCAATGCCCTCCCCTACAGGCTAGACGTATGTATGCCCAGCATTATCCAAATAACTGCTTAGCATGTTCTGAAACGTTTACTAAACGGCATCTTCGTTTACAAGAAACTGGAACTTTTGCAAGATCAATTAATATTATTAGAAGACCTAGAACTACGAGAACTGCACAACTAGAAGAGCAGGTTCTTCAAATTTTTGACGAAAATCCAGAAACGAGTACCAGACAAATTGCTCAACAAGTAAATGTTAGTTACAAAACTGTTTGGAATATTGTAAAAGAAGATTTATTGTATTTATATCATGTTCAACTTGTTCAAGAGTTGTTACCTACTGACTATCCGCTCCGTATGCAATTTCGCTGCCACTGTATTGTTTACGGATGAAGTCAATATCTCGAGACATGCCATTACGAAATATCATAAAAACCACATATGGCCTGCTGTAAATCCACATACTACAGTTGTAGCACGATACCAACACAACTTTTCGGTCAATGTTTGGATGGGCATTATCGATGAATATTTATTAGGACCATTTTTCCATCCACAACGATTAACTGGTGATACATACAGGTATCTCCATTTTCTAGAAAATGATCTTTCAGTTATTTTGGAAGATGTACCTCTCATAACCAGAACGCGTATGTGGTTCATGCATGATGGTGCTCCACCACATTTTGCAGCAATCATACTAGAGTATTTAGATAAAGTTTTTCTATAACGTTGGATGGGGCGAGGATCTCAACGCCCATGGCCTCCAAGGTGACCATAATCCTCTAGATTTTGGTGTGTGAGGATATTTAAAATCACTCGCTAACAGAAACCCGATCTTAAATTTAGAAGATCTTTAAAATCGCATCATACAAGCATACGAATCGCCTAAAATAATATTTCAGATTACTTTGGAAACACCCTGTATATTGTTAATCAACAAATGTTTTATAAGTACATAATAATTGTAAATATGGACCAAAAGACTCTCCTCGATAGCCCTTTGGGAGCACTCAATATATTTTTTCTTCTTTTTCTTCTTATATCATCGGATAGAAAATCTATTATTGATGACTTCTCTCCCAACAGCAAAGTCTAAAAGTTGGGAATACATGAAAATACAAAAAGAATACCATCTGGTACATAGACCCTTCGAAGATACATAGCCGCCTAGGAAATGTAATTTACTATGCAAAGTCAGGGATGACCATAAGTTTAAATCTGGCGTTACTGACTAGTGTTCCAGGCTAATGTACCGACAATAAATATACCTGTACCCTGATCATTCTAAGTGAATCTCTTAGAGATAAACGACTTTAATATTACAGTCAGCCAGTCCATGATCAGAATTAATATTAGAATATCAAGAATCTTTCTAGGCCCCTATAGAACATAACAGAGTCACTCTTGAATGGGTGCCAAGAAATAAGTAGTAGTTATCGAGAAACCAGACCAGTTGGAACTATCTAGACTCAGGCACTCCATAATGTTCATAGAAACAGACAAAGTAAATTGTAAACCATAGTAGGAAAGAACTCAAAATCGTAATAGGGGCAACTGCACCCTTAGAAGACCTAAATTTTTTTGAGATATTTGAAGAATATCTATGTGAAATGGATAATGAAACTTCTATTCATGTACATTTTAGGAATCATACAATATCTCCAACTTAAAAAAATCGCGAAAACAACCTTCAGACACATTCTTGAATACACTCGATGAGGTAGAAATTGGAAGGGGCACAGTAGTACGAGTGAGACTTAATTCACACCGTAATTCAAATAGATAGATACAAATCCAATACTAGAGGAAACTGATCGGCCTGTAATAAAAAATTTGTTCTACAGGTTTACCTGGTTATGGGATCATAATTATTTATGCATTTTTCATTGGTTTGGAAAATATCAAGCTACAATAATAGCATTAAACATTTGAACTATTCCTTTGATGCCTTTTTGTGGAAATTCTTGACTTTGCCCGTTATTAAGTCATAACCCGGTGATTTTATAATAGTTTTAACTTCTTGTGAAGTAATTTTTTCATCTGGAAGTCCAGTTGGTGTAATTTCTCAATTAATGTTCCTTTTTCCATTATTTCCATTTTGTGTATTACAATTTTACAAAGACGTATTAGTACTTATAATAGATTGATTTGTATAACTAGTACTAATAAATAAATGACACAATGACAGTCAAAATCATTCAAAATTATAAAAACTAATCATTTTAAGGTTAATTAATGGTTTAAGCTGAAAAATGTCTGGACTTAGTAAGGTGATTCTTAACGCCTTGATAAGTAAAACTTTAATTACGGTGCTAACGGTTAAGCCTTCTTAAGTGTTAGTTAGATGCTAAGTAAAAGCGGTGTGAATTGCCCAAAACAGATAATTTTTCAAGTTTAAAGGATAGGAGAATCGACCCTATGTTTTATTTTCAAACCCACGAGCCGTCACTGGTTCAAAATAAGATTTTTTAAGTAGTATAAACTATTTAAAATTACTATAGTGACAGTAACACCTTAGGGTCAGATTACACCGACATAAAGACCATTTAGAATAAGATTTTAATACTAATTGTAAAATATACAAAGTTAAACTACTTTACAGGAAATTGCCCACAATCCTAGTAATATCCTACATACGATTGTGTTTCAGAAGAAAAAATAAAGAACTTCCAACCATCGTCGCAAGCATCATTATCAACACGTTTAAGGTTCTTAACACCTTCTTCCGCCTTTTTGATTAAAATATTCAACTAAAATTCCTGTATTTAACATCAATGTGAAGTGTTAATTGTTAGTTGTTGCCGAGAAGAAATATATTTTTATTCATTCAGATAAAATCAGTTATTAAAAAAGTTAGTTGTCATTTCTCATAAGGCCATGCTACATAATACGATGTAATGATTAGATCACTTGATAAAACTGTATAAAAGATGTGAACTCTTAAATAACGCAAGTACAGTTAGGTATTTGTCTAGTGTGGACGAGAGAAAGAGCCAGAGATAGAATGAGATAACGTTTGTAAATTGTTGAGGCGGATATTTCAAGAAATTACCATCTGATTTGTTGTGGTAATTGTTGTTGGCGAGCGTTAAAATTTCGCGTTGTTTTTGATAGGGTAAAAAAGTTGTAATGTCAAGAACAGATCATCAGATGAGCCTTTATAAACCCGTGGAAAATTAATGTATCGGATACAAGTTAAGATAAAATGGGTTTATTTTTATAAATTATTGGCAGTGTATTAAGTAGAACGGAATTTATAAAGGACCTAGAAGGGAATTAACTTTCATAAAGACGGTTTTCCACTAAACGGACAGTTGCGTTTGTGTTTTGTTTGTATTTTCTGGAACTTGAAAAACATAACAAAACTGAAATAAACCCAAAACTCTTATTTCCATCAAGGAAGTCAGAACACATTTTTTTCAATATTTTATTTATATATGTAGAAGTAGTTTAAAGGATGTATGTCACATCATAAAAACTTAAAAAGGACAATATTTGGACTTAATCTCCGACACTTGGATATACAGGGTGTTTCAAAAATATTGGTCATAAGATAAAAATTTAAATGAATTTATTTAACGTCGCTCTGAAACCGTCTGGTATTTTTTCATGAAATTTTATATGACGTGTTAGAATACCATGACTAATAATACCGAGGAAGAAGCAATCTTTTTTTCTTCATTTTTATAGGTTTTTGGAGGGGGTCACCGCTGTTTTCTCCACTCAACTTTTTTGTAGTATAAAATATAATTACAAATGAAACGCCACTGGAATGCAACATTCATTTGGAAACTTTTTTGTCTTCTAGTACTTGTTTGTAAAAAGTTTAGTTTAGACGATACAACCATTTGAAATGACAACTTAAAAATATTCAATGGAAATTCTACGTATGAAAAATATCAAAATTAAGTTTATTTTTAAATTACATACTAATGTAATCAAAATAAAAAAAAATAATTTAACAGGTGTTCAAAATTACATTCTCCTTCTGTATACACTTACTACATAGTTTTAATAATGAAAATCGAATTTTGATATTTTTGAATACGTATAATTTACATTGAATATTTTTTAGATGTAATTTTAAGTGGCTGTATCGTCTAAACCAAACATTTTACAAACAAATATTAAGAGACAAAAAAAGTTTCCAAATATATGTTGCATTTCAGTAGCGTTCGATTTTTAATAAAATTTTATATCACAAAAAATTTGAGTAGAGAAAGGGGCGGTGACACCCTCCAAAATCCTACAAAAATAAAAAAAAGATATTGCCTCTACCTCAATTTTGTTAGTCACGGTATTCCAACACGTCATAAAATTTCATGAAAAAAAAATGTCAAACGGTTTAAGAGCAACGTTAAAAAAATTCATTTAAATTTTTATCTTATGCACTATTTTTGGGTGCACTTTTGTATATAGGTAAGTACGGTTTAATCGACATATTTGTGACTCAAGAATACGTGGTATAATTTATGACCAATCTTTTTGAAACACCCTGTATATTCTACTAATAAATAAACTTATATAAATTTATCCAGCGTTTAAAAATAAATTACTTATTAATAATTACTTATCTATAAAAAAATACTTACCTAGGCACCAAGTTAGTTCAAAATTTAAACTACATAACACTACCGTTTCCAGTAAACAGACTCGAGTTTCAAAACACGTCAAAACCGTTTGATGTTACCGCTTCCGAGTAGGCCTCGAGAAAACTCCAACTGTCGCAAAACATGCCAGTTTTCAAAAGATTTGCGAAAAGTAGCAGTTTTGTTTTTCTTGACACGAGTTTGTATTTTGTTTTTGTTTTGTCCGTTTAGTGAAAAACTGCCATAAGGCACATTGATCTGATAATTATAATCGGAGTTTAGGTTTTGTAATTAGAAATTTCAAACAATTTAAAAATATATATGTCGTTTAGTTTTGAAAGTCAAACATCGCTCACTCTGTATGATAATACTAATAATGTCAAAATTCTTGTTCGCAAACAGCCCACCAAAAAGTATAACTTTGTCACGTTGCTTTCCGTTTTTCTTTAGATATTTTAAATATTTTCATTGGTGAATCTTATATATATTTGAAATTTTAAATAATATAAGAGAAACGGCAAATCTGGCAACATTTCAAATATCAAATCTGGAATCTCCGTATCCCAAAATAGGTGTACCTCAAATTTTGTACAATTAGGATTAGCAATTTACGAGATAATTGGCCGTTTCCAGACTTTTGGGCCACTCCGTATATACGCCATTACCTAATCTAATAAAAGGCCGAACTATACAATATTATACCAAATGAAGTCAAAGCCACTCTTTTTTTTAATATCCACTATATTAAAAACTGATATAACTGTATTTATTAATAATGATTAAATAAAAAATATATTTATGTTTTACATCCTTTACTTTTTTAATTTTGTTATTACGAAAATAATAAGAAATAAAAAATAAATAAAACATATACCTATAGTTCCCGGATGTATTGAATGTTTTTTTATTTTTAACTTTTAGATAAAATGTTATTCTTCATAAAAGTTTTTGCTTATTTTTAAAATAATAATAAATAAAACGTAGGTTGAAAATCTCTTTTGTTCAGTGAAATATTGACCAAATTATTTGTTTTACAGTTTTTTATTATTCACCAAAGCAAAAAGATATTCAATTTCTGTTTGGATTATTATTAGTGTTGAAATAAACAAAAACTTTTATAAAGAATAAAATTATTTCGATTATGTAAAAATAATTTTCCTTCTCTTTCCAGTCCACCTGGTATATAGTTTTTATTAATTTGTTTTTTAGTTGACAATTTCAGTTGACAATTTCAGTTAACAATTTCAGTTGACAATTTCAGTTGACAATTTCAGTTGGCAATTTCAGTTGACAATTTCAGTTGACAATTTCAGTTGACAATTTCAGTTGACAATTTCAGTTGACAATTTCAGTTGACAATTTCAGTTGACAATTTCAGTTGACAATTTCAGTTGAAAATTTCAGTTCTAGTATGTAAATACATAAATCTACCCTGAAAATTTTACACCTCCATTTTATAGCCAAAAAAATGCTGTTATTTTAAAACGTTTCCATGACATTTAGAAACATTTGCGAAAATTTTTCTCTTGAACGAAATTATACTAGACATTTTTAGACATTTGAGAAGCTCTCTCATCCACATGATATTACGACGCGGCGCGATAGAGTGAATAAAAAATTTGCAATTTCAGTGGTTAATATTTTATTTTAACTAAAATAAGTTTTTCGCGTCAACTAAATAACTTCAAATCTAAATTATTGGTCTTATATAAGAAAATTCGTGAGTTCGAAAAAATTTTAGAAATAAAATATTTAATTATTTTTTACACATTTCTCTCTAGACTCTCTAGAGCAGCCTTGTATACATATTATATCCTATGTTCGTGTTCAAATTTTGTTTTATGTTATTTGCCTTCAGAAGATTACAACATCTAAGTTTATTAGAAGGCGTTTAGATAAATTTTCAGTTTCCTGTTGCCTATTTGACCATCACCGTACATCTTCAGTGCAATGATACCGCGATTAATGTATTAAACGACAGAAAAGAAGCTCATCAACGGCCTTTCGGGTAATAAAATAAGAAACGCAAAATTGACCATCAGACAATGTTTAACATAAATACAATGTATGCTTCTGTCGAATAAATTAAAAGACTCGAATCAGGTCCGCGCCGAAATCGTCAGAAAAACGAATTCCGGCAGGTAACCATGGAAACGCCGCCAAAAAACTCCATTGTTGACGAAACAAATTCAAAATGGCCGGAATGGACGTCGTTTCAGCTGCGAACGAAGATGTGGAGTAATTTCCTTTTTTTTTTAGGACGTGTGTGTGACAGAAATAGCCACGGAACAGAAGTAAGATGAGTCGAAAAGGAAGGCAGATTTCGTCACCGATATTTAGGTTATATAAGTAGGATAATAGTTAATTATTCCAAAAGCGTATAATAATAGATATTATCTATACTTATAGGACCATGACAGTTTTAAAATGTACCCATTTTCTCTCACAATGCTATATATTATATATTTTGCACTATTAACGGTGTATATTCATTATTTACTACTTTTTATCACTACTCTACTAGAACCTAAGATAAAATTTGATTCTAACAACGATAATGAAATGCCTTTAACCTCGCCAGAATTAAAAAAAAAAATTGTTTTAGGATAAAAGAAATTGTAGGATTTTTAGGAGTATTTATTTAGGATTAATTTACTATAAATTGCGTACCTAAAACCTAAAATAAATGCTACTTATAATAAATCTAGTTAATTATTTCATATTTTATCATTTGTTTACTTCCATTAAAATTTCCTTACTATTTCAAACTTGAAAGTCCATGTAGATTTTGAATTTCGGAATCCATGTAGAATTTATCTAGAAGGAAAGAGGACATAAGTATCTTAAAAATAAACATTTTTTTACTAATTGTTACATTTCAAAACAGCTTATAATCATTTCGAAAGATAACCATATTATTAAATTAGTTTTGTTTTCATTTTCATATTATTCAAATTTCATAAGTCACAAAAGTCGATTTAATGAATGACAATTACAATGAATGATTAGTACTATGGAATAAGTAATCATTCATTCATTTACCAGTTAGTTCTAAGAAATGTATTCGAACTAGACTCCTCATTAAAACGTTTTGTCTTTGTCTATCAACTAGATTAGACATAAGTAATGGAACTTATAAATTAACAAACTATTTAATAATTTGGAGGGTCTTATCAAAAGGGAATATGCCATTTTGTTTTTCTTATGACAGCTTTCGTCAAGAACAAGTGACTGAATTTTTTTGTGGATTTTTCCAAAAGTTTTATGATTCGAGAGATCCGAATTGTTCTATTGTATAGTAATTCGAAGAAACTTTTGATCAGAAGGCCCTGAGCAAATTTATTAATCTTAGAGACCACAACCCATCACAGGTACTTATTATTAATAATATAAAGATACTTACGTTTCTCTCTCTTTCAGGCCTTTTATTTTTATTTTTCCTCTTATTTCTCCAATTTTACATCTATCCATAATTATTGTATATAACTTCCGGCGTTTTACCCCTCTGTAAAAGTCGCCTTCGGAGACATACTTATCCAGACCATCCATGGGGAATCATTGACGGGTCCCCTACGTCTCTAGTCTCATCCCTTTGAAGACAGATCCAGATACTAGCCACGGAGAATCATCGACTGGTCTCATACCGGAGATATACCTAGTCTCATCCCCTAACTTGCTATACAAGGTAACTTCTATGCTTTATTAATCGGGATTCCGGACCGCGTGATATATTTTGAGAAATATTAAGCTAATTAATTTTGTACATATAGTATATTTAGTTGTAAATTTTTAAAAGTTCATAAGCATAAACCTACCATATCTTAACAATATATTGAACTTGCCCGATTATCTCATGCATATTACGAGGCATATTATGAATGCTTTATAAAATATTTGATTACGAATCACGTACGCCGAAAATATGCATATTTAAGGTCCACCTGAAATAAGTGAATCTAACTTTACCACATATAGGAGTAAATAATAATAATCTATAAATACCTTATTTTGCGATATTCCATATTGAGATTATTCTGCTTTTTAACTATAATTATTAATTTGTAAAGATTTTCCACATGGCGAAGACCAGAAAAAAGGTAAAAAAAGGAGAAATCAGACTGTCCCGGTCCAAGAAATCAACTGAAATAAAACCACGTAAGGTAATTGATTAGTTTTATTGTAATCATCCCTTTCAGTACCCAACCTCTTATTATAGGTCAGATACACTTAAAATTTGTTTTCATCATGTTTTAATTCTAAACCCTCTACATGTATATCAAATTGAATCACTGAATTTATTGCAAGAAACCACAGGAAAATCGTTTTCGGCATCTGTTATGTTGGTGTATTTTACCTAACTATCTACGAAAGTAAATCTTGCAACTATCGGTAAAATATTAGTTGGTGTTTTCACTAAAAATTCAGTCGCGTCAATAACTTGTGCTATGAAAACATTATTAAGGCTACCACTAAAAACAGTAACTTGCATCCCTTGTTCCAACGGTTGTTATTCTGAATAATTTACAAAATTGGTTTGGAAACAATACAATAATTCGTCCAACTGATTGGGGATGTTTTAAAAATGAAGACTCGTTATATCCAATAAAAATGATAAATATGCCCGAACCAGAAGAATAAAGGAAGATGATATTTTGTAATTGCAAAAAAAATGTGGCCCAACTTGCAGTTATCCAGGCAACTGTCAAAATTGTCTTCCAATTTTAGCATATAAGGAAGATGTCGATAGTGATGATAGTTCTTGTGATGATGTATGAAATATCGACTCATTTAATACTTGTTTAATTGTAAAGAAACGTTATAGATAATTTTAGCTACAAGGCGATTTTTGAAGGATTAGAAGTTGCAATAAATCAGAAGAAATATTATACAAAGGCCCGGAATTTTATTTCATTATGAATGCACTTTTAAAAAATTTCAAAATGTTGAAAATTCTTTTTTTTTTGTAAATTTCATAATAGGGGTTGTTTTTGAAGATTCTACCGTTGTAATAAAACAGAATTTTTAAGCTGTTAAAAATGATTTTATTTCTCAATTTTGTCATAAGAGGTGGTTTTAAGGGATGAAATACACTCCGCACAACTACTGCCAGATATTGACGTGGCATACTTAAAATAAGGCTTTGCATCAATTGTTTCAGCAAATTGTCCCATTCCTCGATTAGAGCATTTTGAAGTTGATTTAAGGTGTTAGGAACGATTGGTCGATTTCATACTTGTGATAAATTGTCTCAGACAAGCTCTATTGGATTTAAATAAGGACTTCGAGCTGGCAAATCCAATGTGGGAATACCAACTTCGTTAAGGTACTGGCGAACAATTAAAGCTGTGCTAGCGAGCGTTGTCTTGCATAAAAACAAAATTATCACCAACGAATGGACCGTAAGGTACAACATAGGGTTCAAGAATGTCCGTTACATATCTTGCAGCTGTTAAATTTCCTCCCACAACTGGTACTAACTCTTTACGAGCCGCAAAAGAAATTTCTCTCCACATTATAACATAGCCACCACCAAAAGGTTTCGTTTCTCTGATGTTACACTGAAAGTATCGTTCGTTATCACGCCTGGAATTCGTCGATCAGATGAAAACAGGCTGTATCTAGATTCATCAGAAAACAGAACATTGGATCAATCGTCTATATCCCAATTCACATGATTTCCGGCAAACTTCAACCGTGCAACACGATGCTCTTTGGTAAGGCGGCCACCCTGGCTCTAATTCCCCCTTCCAAAAGATGATTTCTTATTGTTTGCACAGGAATTCTTGTGTTGCGGGCAACGGCTAGTTCGTTTTAGAGTATTCGCGTTGTACAGTGTCTAGTTCGAAGCGCGGTTAATATTAAAAATCTGGTGTCCGCTGATGTGGTAACCCTTGGACGACCTTGGTCAGCCTTTCTGTCGTATTGCCCTGTTTCTCTAAACCGGGCAGCTACACTGGAAATTGTTGATTGTTGAACATCAAAAGCATTTGCAATGTAACGTTGACTACGTCCTTCTTCAAGTAATGTAATGATTCTAACCACTTCGTCATGTCCCAAATTTCTTCTCTGGCGGTCAGGATTATTCATTTCAATAATTTTCAAAATTAAATACCACAAAAATCTAGTTAACTTTACTAAATATTGAAAGCAACTAATCGCGAAAGTTGGTTGCAATTTTACAAAAACATTTACACATAAAAAAACTCATCCTTTTTTGCATGCAAGTAACCAAAACTAATATACAGGGTGTTCCAATACTTAAATATATCGTAATATCAAATAAAGAAAAACTTTTTGTCACTTTTAATAGTGATGCACTAATTTTTGTGCAGAGTGTATTACAATAGATCACAAATTATATAAATTATTATAAATATTTGAACATGATTTTAATGCAAGCAATGCTTAAATATATTGTTTACAAATGTTTCTTTAAAAGAGGTTTTTCAACACCTAAAAATAAAAACAACTTTTGAAGAGGAGGGTAAGATAAGCTTAATTACAAATAAAAGGTGTTCCCCTATGCAGATATCAACCTCTCTTCTAATATCATTAAATTAAACGTCCTTTATCAGTTTTCTACACATATTTAGCGGATATATTATATTAGCTACATCTCCACGACAACTTATCTATACTAAGTAAACATATACAGTGAGATAAAGAAATACAGAATTGACTCGGACTTATCTGTGGATGGACTTAATTGACCATCTCTCAACAAGAATGTGCATATTACTCACCTGGATTGGTCTTTTATTTGGAATAATGTTCATTTATTATGCGATAAATTGTATGCATTAGGTAGACGTGTTGTAATATACAGTGATATTTTCATTACATGCTGTTACGATTGAACAGTCATTTTTAAAGACAATAATATATGTATAATAATTTTAATAAATCGTTAAAATCGAAATTTTGTTATTTTATCAAATGTATTTAAGAACGTTTTGTCGATTTATTGTAAGGTTTTAGTAATGTCTATACAATTGCTCTACAGACTTTACAAGTGTATAGCTAAGGTTCTTCCTCTATCCTTTTTTATTTTTTGGGTGTTTACTCCACTTTCTATTTTTTCTTGCATTACTACTATTTTGGGAATTTCTTTCGTTTTCAAGCATTTCTATATCTTAGCCGTCTTGTTTTTTGGATACAGTTATTCTTGCAATTGTTTGTTTGATTTTATTTTTGATAATAAATACGTTCGAAGATACTAAAGATTTTCAACAAATTCGTCACCACACACAAATATTTTCTGTATCCAATCCATGACTTTTCTATATATTGAGTATGGCCCATCTAATTAAAAAGTTTTTAGAATATGAATTGAAAATAAACATTTTTCTACGAACTCTTACAAAAAGACATCTTTCGCCACAGGATACTTTCAGCGAAAACTTGATTTCCGTCACTAGTGAGAAAAAATCCCATAACGTTTACTTTCATCTAGTGACGAAAGTAAGTTGTTACATATTTTCATATATCAGTCGCCTCCTATAATATTTTGGCAGCTTATAATTATTAATAATGAAATAAAAAGATGCTCATTAAATTATTCTATATGCGTTTTTACCTAAACTTTAATGAATTAAAGATAAAATAAAAATGTATAAAAATAGTGCAAATTAAACCAATCTACATCTAGTTTATTTGTTTATTTGAAGTTTTATCACTTTTGAGAACTGTCAGTTTCAGTTCGTCCTAAATTTAACACATTTTCATGATGTCTGAGTCAGAAAGCGATTGCACTCCCCCAGAAATTATTTTTAAAGCTGAAGAAACCTCTTCAGATTTATTACCGGCCAAATCAAAAAAGAGATATGAAGAAATTTATATCAAATTTTTGGACTGGAGAGAAAAAAATAAAGTGAAATCATTTTCGGAAACTGTACTACTAGCATACTTTGGAGAAATATGTTCAAATTTTAAACCGTCGACGTTATGGTCCATTTATTCGATGCTAAGAACTACACTCTCTGTTAAAAATGATGTCGATATTAGTAAATATCCAAAGTTACGTTCGCTTTTGAAAAGAAAATCTGATGGTTTTAAAAGCCAAAAATCCAAAATTTTTTCGCCTGAAGACATAAAGACTTTCCTAAAGAATGCACCTAACTATAAATATTTAATAACAAAGGTAACGGAATTATTATTTTTATTTTAACAAATACTTAATACATAACTACTAATATTTGTAGGTAGCATTAGTTTTTGGATTATCTGGCGCTTGTCGTTGCCACGAACTAAAAGATTTAACAATAAGCGATGTAAAGGATACTGGAAGTATTCTGTTAGTTAAAATCCGTAATACAAAAACAAAAGTTCCGCGTTCTTTTCATATTTCTGGACCCTTTTATGATATTTCTAAAAAATATATGAGCCTACGTCCCGCAAACATGGATCAAATTAATTCAAGATTCTTTATTAACTATCAGAATGGAAAGTGTAGCAGACAGGTTGTTGGAATTAATAAAATCAGTAAATTTCCTAACGAAATTCCTCAGTTTCTAACGCTTCCGAATCCTCAAGATTACACTGGGCACTGTTTCCGCAGAACATCCGCAACGCTATTAGTGGATGCAGGAGGTGACTTGCTTCTGTTAAAAAAGCACGGTGGTTGGAAATCTAGTAGTGTTGCGGAAGGATATGTTGATGAATCCACGAACAGTAAAAACCAAATACCATCCAAAATTTTACAATCTGTACAAACTAAGGAAACTACTAGTTCATCCGATTATGGCGCATCATCATCTGAAATGACATTTAACAGTAGAACAAATATGTCGGCATCTACCTCAATAAATAAAAAGCTTGAGTGTGATACCCCCATAATTTTGAACAATTGTTCAAATATAACAATAAATCAATATTTAAATAATAAATAATATTTCTGAAATATTTAATTGTTGGTTAATTTTTTGTTATTCCTAACACAAAATAAAGCATTTGTTAACGTTTGTTTTTTTTTTTCATTTTAGTAGGTACCTACATGACATAATAGAGTTCGTAGAAAAAGTATAGTGTTTTACTCGTCGAAAATCTTTTCGTCACTCGTGAAACAATATACTATTTTCACATATATTTAAAACTTAATTTTGCACACGGTCAATTTTAGAGAATTCATGTGTAGTACAAACAAGAAATTTTATATATGCGTCGTATAATTATTTATGCTTTCTTTGATGCTCTAGAAACCCCACAGAAGAATGCAGAACAGATGATGGCCATATTTGAGCCTTCTTGTCATAACTGAATATATAAATAACTACTTAATTCATTAATAGTTGTAGATTTGTCACAGATTAAATTTACTATGCATTTATTCTTTGCTATCCTTATGACCGACTTCACTGCAATACGTTGAATTATGGTTAATTAAGAAGGTTGGTATAACGAGTTTTTTTGCATATTCAAGTATTTGCAAACTATATTTATATTAGCCTATCTATTATTAATAATTATTCTCTGTATAATTAAATTAAATACATAGTGTAAATGACTATATATGTATAATTTTAGAGCAAAATTTGCATTAATATAATAAACATTATTTATATTATAAACATTTAAAAGAAAGACTTGTTTATTTTTGATCTTCTCTCCTTATTCTTATTATCTATCCTATTATCTATTTATTTGCCAACTTCTGTGATTCTATCTTCCTTGGTCTACTCTTCTCTTCTTCCCTCAACCTCTAGATTTAATAACATTTTGCATTTTATTTTCCTTTCTAGTTCTATGCCGAATAAATATTGTCAATTATTGTATTCAAATTTTTCTCTTGGTTTACTAATTATCCAGTGACTTCTCTATGTCTCAATTTTTTTTTCCATTTCATTCTCAAGAATTTTTTCATAAATATAGCATACTATTTCCAAAAATTTACTGTATTTTGCAAATTTAGTTATAGTCTTGACCAAATGGTTACTCAAGAAACATTTTGTTCTGGCGAGGTAACTACCTTTAAACGAATGTACGTTACTTCAATGATCATTCATTGAAAATCTGACATTGGTAATTTGTATTTTTGTCGTAATGGGCGGTAGAAGGCAGTCTCACTTTAGGAGAAGTAAGTAGTGAAAAATCCTGCCAGCAGTTTCCCATAGTAATAATGTTAACTTCCCTTCAAGGGGCTTGCATTAGGGGAATGTACCACGAGAGTAATACATTAAAAGAAAGGGATAGAAAGTGTTACGTGATCAAAAATGTGACATCTCCTATGGAAGATAAAATCGGGATTTGGGGTATTCGTACTAACACTGCTGCATTCCTCAAAAAAATACAGTTTCAATGGTGTCACACAACTAAATAATATATTATTTTCCACGACTGTGGCCCATCTTACCCTGAATTCTATGGGTGAGATGGATATTGTCACTTTCTTTAATTTTGTTTATGTATTTATTATTAACTTTACCTCTGCTCCTTTAAAATACTTCTCACTTTCAAACATATTCCAGGTATTGTTTAGATAACTGACATAATTATGACAAAAATAAAAAATGTAGTCCATTTCTCTCGGAGGTACCCCTTTTTTTCACCCTTTCACCCTGTCCCAAGAGGAATTCCGGCAGACTCCCCCAATCAGGCTTGGGGTCCAGCCACTGGATCTCCTTAAACATGCTTGGCGTCCAGCTTGCTTTCCCTCCTAGAAGTTCGCATGGCGGTACTGAAGCCCAGATGATCTATGGTGCCAACATTTGAATGCCCTATTCCTTCCCATTCATCATACATTAATCGTCATTTATTCCACGTCATCTATGGTTAACCGCTAGTCGGTTCAGTGGTCATACAAGACGTGACCGGAGACATCACAGCTTAACTACCGCGAGAACGAGATTGCACAAGTCTTACGGCAAGCCTCTATATATTCCTATAATTGTGGGTCTTATTCCTTCTGTAGTGTAAATCATTCTTTTTATTTTTCAGGCCCTTCATTGCTTTCAAGCTTCCATATATTTTTAAAAGTTCAGGTTATCCTTATGTTTCTGTATTGGCTCCATCACCATATTATGTTCCGTTTTATTTTAGAATTTTAAAATAAATTTATGATTTAAATATTGAAAAACCGACTTATCCAAGCAATCAATAACGATGACTTTCATTAAAATTGTTAATCAATTACACAAACCGTATACACAAAACAATTTCTAACGCTTCCAACAAATCCTCCAAAGCGTCTAACTGGAAGTCGAAGTTTTGCGTCTTTTCTTTTCCTCTTCTTCTCCTTTTTCTTCTTCTATACGCACATATTTCAACGCCGTCGGCCCGTATTTCCAAGTGTTGTCAGCTATGAGATATGAAGGCTAGTTCGGAATGTCACCGGTAATTGTCAATTACCGGCAGCGAGATTCTAGAATAATGTGCGCTCAGTCTTGTTGTAGTTTAACGCAAACGGATTAGTACGTGAGCAAATCTTTGCTCAATATACTTACTATAAAAAGCAGTGATACCACTCCTAATATTATAAATCCCTGTACATATTGGATGCTTCAGAAAGACTGGCATCAATCTATTCGATGAAATTCTGTTTTCTGTTTAGTTGAACTAACGGGAGAACAAACAGAAAATGTTCTAAATTTTTGATGATACTGGTTTTGAATGTTTAGATCAAAGTAATATCTTTTTCGGTACACTTCTTTCATTTTGCGTACTATCTCTTTGAGATCAATGGAGCTGGACTAAACGGCCAAAACTTAGGGTCCTTGCTAAGGAAAGAAGCAGATTTTTATTTGTAAAAAAAATATTATTGAGTTCTATTGTTCACTGTATGAGGTTTTTAAACCATGTCTTCTACTATCTTAAGGGCCTTATCTGTATGTTTTTAACTATCTCAATTTTGGTGGCGTCACTGACACGCGAACAAAAGAGAGTAAGCCTAATCAAATATTCAGAAAACAAATGCAGGTAGCGTTGAAATGCTACAGAAGCAGCCTTCTTCATTCCAATTGGAATATGCTTCGATTTGCTATAAAAGAAATGACATCATTCATAACAACTTTATTAGTCTTGGGTGGCTCAAGGGTAAACTGATCATAGAGTAAATATTGAGAAAATATATTTTAAGAGAACAAATAAAATGTTCTTTGCCATCGTGCGTTATGTAAACCCTTTTGATCGTGGACTTGTACCTCCAAGAAAGATATTACACAACTGCCATAGCTCTAAGTAGTCATCTCGAGGGTGCTTTGACTTATGTGGGTCCTCTAGAATGGCAATCATTTCTTCTATAATCTTTTTCGTTTGACCTTTGGAGTCATACAGATTATTTTTGCTCCACTCGTCAAGTCTATATAATACTAGAGCACGCACATTTTTCTCAGTTTAGGCAAGCAGGGGCTGGTTCACGTAGCTTGTTCCTGGCTAGTTTCTTTGAAACTACTAGCAATTTCTTGACATAATCTCCAGTAACAAGTAGGTATCGACACTCTTATCAACCTTTTCAGTGTCTCCAGCAAAATATCTGTAAGTAACTTGGTAATACATTTTCTGTTATTCTTACTTACTTACTATGTTGAAATGCAACTAATATCACTTATAAAAAACCGATAAGAAAATTATCAAACAAAGGTTTTCACTTAAATTAATATTACTACAGCTGCTACCTAGCAAGTGGCCATAACATTATTAATTCTTCAAACAAAATAAAGTGCTGCTCGCTACTAGAAACTGATCTTACTAACTAAGACTTCTCAATCTAAGTTTAAAAAGTAATAGTTGATTGAATTGTTTTATAATAACCTTTAAACAGTGAACTTTTAGAAACGAAAAATAAAAGTTCACTTTCAATATTCATAGGAACCTCTAAACATTTGATCCAGATTTTGTTTTGGTAATTCAATTTGCTTAGTGAAACAAGAGTAGCAATACGGAGATAAATATTTTAAACTTTTATTTTTCTCATATTATTATGGACCACACTACTTACTGTACACTTCCAAATATTGATTTGTAAGTTGTTATTAAAACACCATACAATGTTTAAATCATTTTACCAACTAAATTATATATTGATAGTTTTATTTTGAAAGCATCTGCATATAATAATTGGAATATAAATTACTACTTAAAATGATCTAGAATGATTTAGAATGATTTAGAATTATCTAAAATGATCTAGAATTATCTAAAATTATCTAGAATTATCTAGAATTATCTAGAATTATCTAGAATTATCTAGAATTATCTAGAATTATCTAGAATTATCTAGAATTATCTAGAATTATCTAGAATTATCTAGAATTATCTAGAATTATCTAGAATTATCTAGAATTATCTAGAATTATCTAGAATTATCTAAGATTATCTAAGATTATCTAGAATTATCTAGAATTATCTAGAATTATCTAGAATTATCTAGAATTATCTAGAATTATCTAGAATTATCTAGAATTATCTAGAATTATCTAGAATTATCTAGAATTATCTAGAATTATCTAGAATTATCTAGAATTATCTAGAATTATCTAGAATTATCTAGAATTATCTAGAATTATCTAGAATTATCTAGAATTATCTAGAATTATCTAGAATTATCTAGAATTATCTAGAATTATCTAGAATTATCTAGAATTATCTAGAATTATCTAGAATTATCTAGAATTATCTAGAATTATCTAGAATTATCTAGAATTATCTAGAATTATCTAGAATTATCTAGAATTATCTAGAATTATCTAGAATTATCTAGAATTATCTAGAATTATCTAGAATTATCTAGAATTATCTAGAATTATCTAGAATTATCTAGAATTATCTAGAATTATCTAGAATTATCTAGAATTATCTAGAATTATCTAGAATTATCTAGAATTATCTAGAATTATCTAGAATTATCTAGAATTATCTAGAATTATCTAGAATTATCTAGAATTATCTAGAATTATCTAGAATTATCTAGAATTATCTAGAATTATCTAGAATTATCTAGAATTATCTAGAATTATCTAGAATTATCTAGAATTATCTAGAATTATCTAGAATTATCTAGAATTATCTAGAATTATCTAGAATTATCTAGAATTATCTAGAATTATCTAGAATGACCTATAATGTCCTAGAATGATCTACAATGATCTAGAATGACCTAGAATGAAGTATAATGACCTAGAATGACCTCGAATTATCTAGAATGATCTAGAATGATCTAGAATGATCTAGAATGATCTAGAATGATCTAGAATGATCTAGAATGATCAGAATGGTCTAAAATGATCTAAAATGATCTAAAATGATCTAGAATGATCTGGAATAATCTAGAATGATCTGGAATAATCTAGAATGATCTAAAAAAAATTCTAGAATGATCTAGATTGATCTAGAATGGTCTAGAATGGTCTAGAATGATCTAAAATATTCTAGAATGATCTAGAATATTCTAGAATGATCTAGAATGATCTAAAATTATCTAAAATTATCTAAAATTATCTAAAATTATCTAAAATGATCTAGAATGATCTAGAATGATCTAGAATGATCTAGAATGATCGATAATGATCTATAATGATCTATAATGATCTATAATGATCTATAATGATCTATAATGATCTATAATGATCTATAATGATCTATAATGATCTATAATGATCTATAATGATCTATAATGATCTATAATGATCTATAATGATCTATAATGATCTATAATGATCTATAATGATCTATAATGATCTATAATGATCTATAATGATCTATAATGATCTATAATGATCTATAATGATCTATAATGATCTATAATGATCTATAATGATCTATAATGATCTATAATGATCTATAATGATCTATAATGATCTATAATGATCTATAATGATCTATAATGATCTATAATGATCTATAATGATCTAGAATGATCTATAACGATCTAGAATTAACTAAAATGATGTAGAATGATGTACACTGATCTAGAATAATTTAATTTTTCTAGTAGATATTCAGTTCTGTCAATTATCTTCGAAATTTGTATAAATAACATCCACCAGTCTATAAAAATAGTTAAAGCTCTGAAAAGTTGTGTAACTACAAGCAAATTAGTTTCGGTAGATTTATGTGACCTCAATCTATCTTGAGAGAGAGTTATCAGACTTTTAGCAGCATATTAATTGCTACTTTATACAGAATCGTTTCAAATAACTGACCATCAGATTAAGCATATTATTTCCTTTTCTTCAATTCTTCCTAAGTGAACAAATCAAATGGATGTTTGACGTCAATTCGTACTGTTAGAACAGGCCTAAAGACTATTCAACACCACGCATTTGTTGATGCTAATCTTCGGCTTGACTTAGTACTAATTTGAATTAAGTTCTCCATTTTCTATTTTAGTTTTGGTACAATGGTTGCAAATTTAAATTGATTGAGGAATAATTCCTTAAGATATATATTCAAAATCATGGCAATATGTTTGACATTCGCATTACATTGCTTTGACAATTATTGCAGCACAGCAAATTATGGTTAACGGCAATATGCAGAAACTGTTATATTGATTAAAGGAATGACGATTGTTTTCTTTTTTATATTGATAGAAAATTGACAGACATGAGAAGTGTTTAATGGGGATATGTAGAAATAGTATAATTTATTCATTTTTTAATCATTTTATGCTCATTACAAAATGTTTTCTGTTTCAGGTGAGTGATCAAAAGAAAATAGAAGAAGATAGTAATATATTCGTAGGTGAGTAGTATAGTAAAGATATAGTATAAATTAAAGCAATAATTTTAATATAAAGCAATATTATTTTTGATTATACAAAATTAAATAAATTAAAATATACAAATTAATTTCACTTCCTATTGAGACTGCATAATCTTCACACGTTTTCTTTTTTTTTGATGGTTTAATAAATTTTATAGTTATTTATTCGAATCTTAAATCTAAAAAACTAAAGGTAAATATTTCTTTAACTAATTTGTCGCTTAATGTCTCTAATATCCCCTCGTTATTTAATTTAAGTATTGCCTTTTACTCGTATCTATTAGATTAGCACATGTGTATAACACATCTAGATCAAGTCAAAGACATTCCCCAAAAAGTGAGCCCTCCATTTTAATCCAAACAAACATTCACAATTGTCTTTAGTAATGTTGGATTTTTATTAGTTTGATAACTCAAAACACAATTTTTGATTTATTTAGTCATAACATTAGCATTATATATAGAACATCTTTTTTCATCTGGTTTCCTGTTTACCTTTCATGTTTTCAACTTTTAATAAAATTCATTCTGTAGAGTATATTATTTTTTTATTATTATCGGTTTAATAAAAACAAGAACACGCTCTTCAAACTTCTATATCTTATTCCATTATCAACGAAATCCACATTAAGATCGTTCAGATACAATTTTTCGTTATCTTTATACTTTTTTCTTAATGGACTTGGTTGTCGCATTACAGTCGTCACGTTTTTTGTGTTGACATCTTGAAAGACTTAATACTTGATAAAAATTAATCTCACAAAGAGAAATTCGGATATACAACGCTGACAACTGCTCCGGAATCAACAATCAACAACCGATATCGAACGGTAATACCATTAACGTATGGCCGAAGAAAGTGACAAGTTATTTTTTTATTGTAGGTGTCGGCAATTGTAGGTAGTAAATCTAGTTAGAAATTAGAACAACTTAGAAAATGATCATTACTCATTACAATGTGATTGTATTAATGCTGTGCATACCGGAGTAATCCTCTTTCCCTAATTGAAAGTTAATCCTAGGCACTATCACAGAATACCAATCAATCGACTAAACAAGAAAGTGTTTATTCCTGGCAACACTGTACGGCAAAAAATGGTGACTCAATTTTTAACTAACAAACGTCAGAAATGCAATCATGAAAATAAGTTTATTTTAACTTACATCAAATTAAAAATACAATAATACCAATTGATTTGTTTTATAAAAAATTACAAAAAATAAGTATTGTTATTACTGGTTTTGGTGAGTGTAAACACCATGCTAGGCTCTGACAAAATCAACGACATACGTATTTATTTTCACGGACTACTGGACAACAAATTTTGATGAACCCGCGATAAGACTTCCGTCTATACAGATCTACACGTATTTGAATCCTTTTCCACAGTAAATAAAAGCTGAATTCGAATTCCTTTTTAAGTTATATTAGCAAACAAGGTAATATTTTTATCTCATTATCCAGAGGATGTACCCGCGTGTGACGCGAAATTATTAACAAGCCATCTTGTCCTGTTCCTTTATATAAAAATAAAGAAACAGTAGCACTTGCTGCTATAAATCTATTAAAAACTCCACCGACTCAATATTCGTTTACAGAGTGATTCAATATTCAAGCAGGTATAGGTATTTTTTTAGTTTTTGTTTATTTTCCTTTGTAAATTGTTTTGGCTAACCATCTTATTAAATTTACCTTGTTTAAGTTTCTATATTTTCAGTATTCATCTTTTTTATATATTATCTGGGCATTAATAGTACTTTTTTCTTTTTAAATATTCATTTGTTTCTCTATCCTAAATGGCTCTTCCTGAAAACATTTTATTTCTCTATATAGTTATTTATAAAGTCTTTGGATGCAACTACTTCTTGTATATTTTCATTTCTTTCATTCCTTATTCTCATCAATGACAAGTTTGTTTTCTTTTTTTTATTGAACATAATAGTTTCCCAATTTTCCCAAAAAGATGTTATGTTATGTTATGTTATGTTGGGTATGGGGTAATCTTGCTCTACGACCTAAAATATCTATTTGGACCTCTTCTGGTGCTAATCCAGCAAGTAAATAGTCTTGATCCCGAAATGTAGGATTTAGAGTGGCTTCAAGTTAGGCAGTTTACCCTCTTCTGTTTGATATGCTCCTAAGTATACTTCCCTTAGATTCTGGAGTGCAGAATTCAAAGAAAAGTTTGGTAAGTATTCCTGTTACAATACGTTGTAGCCTATTCTTGCAAAGGCAGATACAGGCTTCCGATCTTTTCTGGTTATATTCACTCAGAAGTATATTAGCCTTAGACCCAAATGATTGTTCTTCTACTGCCTAACTCTTTTTGAATCTCTCAAAATCTTGTGTTATTGCTTGCAGAACGGCTTAGGACCTAGAAAGGTGTTTGAGTTCCTTTCCTTGCGAAACTATCTGCAATCTCCAGACATTTTTGAGCTCACCGCCTTGATGGTTGCTTAGCTATCGGATATGATGATAATCTCTATTCTTCGATAGTTTATCTCGATGTTGAACTGGATTTACTTCTCAATGGCGTGAATTCCCGCCTGAAAGGTGATTGGGTATTTACCCAAACTTTCAGAGTACCTGTTTCTTGGCCCATACAATTCTATTTCAGTTTATACCACTAATTTGCAACCCCAAAAAGATACTAGACTTCATAATATTTTATAAAATTTTCAAGTACTCCATAATCTACTAGTTTGCTACTTTCATCATGAAGCTATATGGACTTGATGGCCAATTTTCATATATTTATAATTGATATTGTACCTATTTGCATGAGCCGGTTCGAAAACTGAAATCATAAAAGATTGGATCACTCTGTAGGCAGCTTAATGACTATTTAATTCAGTGTTCTGTGAAGAGACAAGATCGCCGATAATGAGTATCTTGTTTTTGTTACAGCATCAATCACTTTTGGATTGTTATACTCTCATTTTAAAATGTTATATTCCGCAATTATTATAATGAGGCTATAGTGACAAATGAAAGTGCCTGCCTTTTATTGATAGGACCACTATCTACTAGCTAGTATTGTTACGTAATAAAGAGAGACAATGTGTATATTTTTCTGTTAGCTCCTTTTTAAGAACAAATCAATGTTGTCTTAGTTATTGTAGTAATATTAATATTTTTATTGATATGAATGATGACATAGGGATTTGGATTCACAACTCCTCTGATGTGTTACTTATTCAGAATTATAAAAGATTTTTCCGAAGTCAAAATAGCGAAGTATGAAGTAATGAAAACATATAGCTTAAAAGTATTTTGGAAATACACATACCTTCTCAAATACTAATTTGGATTTTGTTCCTGAATCTTTAGTTTACTGTTGATTTCTCAGAAAATTGATATACTCTTTTAAATTCAATTGGTAATACATAAACATACATAAGAAAATATTTGACAAATTATCTTAAATATTGTACCTCCGATTATTACTGTTTCTGTCTAGATATTTATAAACTAAACATTACTGCCATATCAATACTCAGAACTTTAAAAATTATAATTATCAGAAAAGTATTTTAGAATAAAACAGGAAAAATCCTATTCAAGGTAGGAGTACCACAAGGTAGTGTACAAGGTCCAGTATTTTACTTGCTGTATACCTGAGATTTTCTTAATTTTTATCACAGTACTATAATAAGGTTAGAACAAAATTGCTTAATGGCCCTATTGCTTGGATAATATGAATCCTAAATGCTTCACATGGGGGTATTTATATATAAAAAAGCTGTTCCTATATAAATAAAGGATCTACTTAAAGTAACATCACAAATAGAAAAAGCCTTTGGCTTCAACAATTTTAATTGAGTAGGCAGTTTCATTCAGAATATTATTTGTTCCGCAGAACAAATACATAACAGAATATAATAACAAATAAATAACGAATTGAATTATTTTTTTTTACATTGAAATCACGATATTTTCCGTATAAATAAGAGATAATTTAACCGAACCCATTGTTAAATCGACTCGAAGATAAATGTTGAGACCAAGGTTACAATATTGCCCTAGTTCTTACGGAAACAATGAAGAAATGTAACAATAAAAAAATCCTGTTTTTAACCGGTTCTTTACCGACGTTTAAGGCCCCTTGCTCTCACTTTCACAAAGTCGTTATTCCCTTCAACGAGAAGAAAAAATATGAATTATTTATACAAATCAATCATGAATGGATAAAAAAATATTCGATTTATGGGTAGGTACGTTTTTAATGAGTAAATTTTAAAAAGGGATTTTAAAAACATCCTTAAAGATTGAAGTTTTTGAGGTTAGTTATTTATTAATAATTCACACCCTTGTTAGTATTTTTCTTTATTTTCCAAGAGACATTACAAACTAGAGAAATCGTCAGAACAGTAACAGAACAAACAAATAATGTTCCAATAGAAATAGTAAGTTATAGAACAATGTACAAATAAACATTTAAGTTAATAAATAATAAATGAGTAAAAACATAAGTACTCGGAAGCAGATTATATAGTCTGAGTACCATTGTAATTACCTATTGCTGACGAACTGGGGCTAAATTTAATATAGTAATTATTTTTTTCGATTTTGGTGTATGAATGTCACATTTTTGCACGCAATAGTAGTTTGTGCAACAAGAGTGGTTATGAGGCCATATCGCACGAAGGCGGAGTGCTCAATCGTCTGAGTGCGATGTGGACGATTCACTTGAGTTGTATAGAATATTTTTTTACGACCCACTAACGAAAATTTACAAATAAAAAAATATTTTAGGTTATTAAGACAAAATAACTAATTTTAAAATAATTTATGACTTTTAATAATTTCTAAAATAAAATAAACGAAGAAAAAAAGTTCATTTCATTTTTAGCCATCCGAGAATCGAACTCGAGTCTTCAGTGTGGAAGGCTAGAACGATAACCACAGGACCAGCTATTCTCTTATTTTCGTTGCTTTAATAAGCAATTGACTTCATATAGTTTTATTTAAATTAACAAATTATTTATAATTATAGACGAAATAAAAATATAAATTCTATTATTTATCGATTCTACACAAGAATAACTCATTTTAATGTATGTTTAATCACAATAACTAAAAACTATACTGACAATTAGTTTGACAGAATTGTCACTTATTTAAAATTTTAAAAATAATAGCAGTAGGTGGATCAAAATATGAACTTTGATTGGTCGATTTAATTTTTTTGCAGTGTTCTCACTACCTACAATGGATATGAAATATATTCGTTCAGTTGAAGGCAATAGCATACTTTTTCGTTTTGTAATCTGTGCATGATAAGCGAATATCCATGTGGGTGTAGAAAATATCGTTAAACGATTTTTGACGACTTTTTTTGTGACATTTCAGTTGACATTCACTACTTTTAGGCATTCCAACGACCTGTCAAACAATAACTGTCAGTGGGAAGGACTTTTAAATCCAAGGGGGTTGCGACATAGCCTTCCATCTTGAAATAGTAGTCGCCAAACTAGCCAATTTATAGAAAATGTATAAGAGGTTTTTTTAAAATATTGTTATTCTGTTTGACATAAAATACGAGTATTTAAATTTAATCCATTATTAATAGGTTTGTTCCAACAGCTAATCTGATCATCAGAAGGACGTCAGACGCTTGCGCATTAAAAATAGTCTGTTTCGACAAAGCCATGGATAATCCGATGAACTGTCAATAAAAGGTTCAAATATATTTTCTGATTCTTACATGAATGAGTCGGCGGATTGTCAAAACTATCAGAGCTTCATCGCTTGTACAATTTATCAGCACATGCGCATTTAAACGTCTCTTCTCGTTCGTGCTATTTGTTTGTAATTGTTGGGTTTTTAAGTTAGCTTGGAGTGGCTTGGGTTTCTATTTCTTTCAATTGAAATAAATAATTTTTGTGTACGGTTTTTTTTATATAAAATACGTACTTATTTTTGATCAAAATAAACATCTTAAGCTTTCAAAATTATATATTCACATAGATCGTTCGAAACAGCTAAATAAATGTATTTTGTTGTATTTTAAATAATGTTTAAAATATCTATTTACCAAATATGTGTTTGGTGTGTCTAATTCCATTGAAATCAGGGAACAAACAGTTGTATTTGTAGTTGCTTCAGTCAAAAAAGTTATAAAATTAGTAAATATCTACAAGTTATTATTTTTTATAAAACTGCCTCTATTTCGGAAATTTTGGGTTTTCGGACATATATTCCCTACCACTCCTAAAAGTTTGTCGGTATATTTACGGGACACTCTGTATAAAGAACACTCATACACAGAGTGTACCGTTTTTTTTGGAAAAGTTCAATATCATTCTTTAAAAAAATTATAAACCAAATGTGTAGGGTGGCTTGAGGCTTGAATTACATAGAGGTATACAGGGTGTTGCACGATTCAGGTACGAACCAGAACACCAGTTTATTATTTTAGATTTAGATAATTTTTTTTTCATTTTTCCATTCTCGTATGATTGAAAAACTCTCCATCCACTAATAGGTATACTTACCACCCATGTGTCGAAACAAGAAATTAAATTTAATAAATTCATGAAACCGTATTCACCGAGCATTGCTATTTCAATTAATAATAGATAGGAAATCAAAATTGATAAATAATTTGACAATATTTATAACAAAATTGTATTCAATATCGACAACTGGTACTATAAATCCGAAGTAGTCTTTCTTGTACAATCATAAAACTTTCAAAATCTCAGATTAAAATAATGTATTTGATAAACAGATTCCAATAAATATTTGATAAGCACTTGATACATGAAATGCTACTTAAAATTACTCTGGTAGATTATCGGAGACGGATTTACAGAACGAACTACCTATGTCATCAGCGGCGTAGGTAGATAAAATTAATTAAAAAAAATAGGTTTAATAAATATTAGCGATGCTAGTCGTCAATCGAAAATACATTAATAAAGGAAGTGAATATTAAAATGAATGTATACTATGTAGGAAATCTCAACTATATATTTATCTATTGGGTCTAACGTATAGAGGTACTATGTTTAAGTAGTTCTGTATCTTTGGATAGTTTTACTAGATTCCTTGTCAAATATTGCTCAATCGCTCTTTACGGTTTTAGATATAAAAATAGATTATTTTGTAATCCCATCACATGAAGGTGATTGAGCACGATGTAATCCCACAATGGTAAATATCTGGGGGCCTTGAAAGCTGTAGTACCTGTTTTTTTTTCCTTCTCCTGGGCTCGTCTGACTATGTCTCCAAAAAACACTGAAGCCTATTGGCTTATTGTATTTTACCCCATGTTAGTTCATAGCACCCACTCTGTCATCTTTGTACCTTGTACAAGTTTATACAGATCCTTGGGTGAGTGGGTCCTATACGATGTTGGATCAACCTGGGATTGTCCAAAAAGTGCATGTCTTTTGCGATCTAGAGCTTTGCATTCGCACAGTATGTGTTTGGCCGTTTCTGGTTTCTTGTGACATAGTCGGCACATGAGTTCCCCATTGTACATACCAATTTTGTTCAAGTGTCCCTTTACTGGGGCGTGCCCAGTCATGAACCCTGTTAATACTTTCAACTGGTTCCTATTCATAAAAAGTAGTTCTCCAGTTCTTTTGGGACATGGTCAGCCTATGAAGGTTTTTCCATGTGCCTGTTTTGAGGTGCTTCCCCAATAGTTAATATGTTGTTTCCAAATCCAGTCGTTTATGAAACCCCGGACTGTACTTGTTGGTACTCCTGTGTTTGTGTCTGGTTCCGATGTTTCTTCCGACCATCTTTGTGCAAGTTCGTTAGCCTTTTCGTTGCCTTCGATCCCTTGGTGACCTGTCACCCAAAATAGTTTTACTCTATTTCGGTTTGCCAGTGTTCTTAGTTCTTTGATGCATTCCCTTAAAGGGTTTAGTTTCACTAGCATGAACTTACTAAATGTGTGTCCTATTATGTGTTGCTAGTGAATTTGGTGTATGATGGTTATCCATCTACTTGTTCACTGCCTGTGGAACAGAAGATTTTATCTCAAATACAGATTCGGTTCCTGTTAACGGTAGTTCTGAGAATAATCTTTTAATGTGTAAAACAGTGTTGATATCTAGGTGAAAATAATATAAGGAGTACAAAGGTCCTAAAATAAAGTACTTTGCTTTCTAATGTAGGAACGAACTTTGTGTATTTAATTTTACTTCGAAATCTTTAATAAAATATAGGAAAATTGACAGTAAAATATAAATGAAGATTGGTAGTAAATCATAAGTATCATAAGTAGCTAGGTAGATGAACGAAATCATTCTTACACGGCCTTTTAAGCCACAAAATTGGCGCGAAAGCTCTTGATGAGCTGTGAATGTGTGTGTGTGTGTGTGTGTGTATATGATTTCTGTTGATACCCACTTCAAAAGTTTCGGAACAGTAAAGTGGGTACGATGTTCACATTCACCCATCATGTTATTGTCATAAATAATACTGTTTTTATATATGAGCATTTCCTGAAGAAATTATGCAGTACTTTAATTTCTTGAGCAGTACCAAGCAGACCTATCTATATTATGCAGACGAGTCCACCTTCTACAAATGCGTGAAAACGATTGTGACCACATTTATTTGAAGAAGTCTTGTTATGACTTCACGGCGTGAATATAGAGTATCCAGAGAATAATCTTAGAACGTAATACTTAGAATGTTTAATCTTTGAAGCCTAAATGGCGACCACGAATATATTTTATATAATATGTCACATAGTACAAGCGACCCTTTTCCTTCGGAAAACAATTACTACTCTGGCTAATACCGCAACAGTCGTGTAGATGATACTACTTTATGACATTGTAACCACCGGCCATGAGATCCAGAAATTTTAATGCATCTTCAGATTCCATTAAAAATTGAAATTAAGAATGTCTATTAGTTGCTGATGAGTCCTAATAAGGACGAAACCGGCCCAAGAATGACGTTTTCTATATATGTTGCTTCCTCTGGATATAATTCAATACCTATTGCGATATTGGCCAAAGATTTGATATATATTTTTATTTTATTTTACGTCTTAATCACATTATAGTTGGAATTTTTTTATATATTTTATGATGCCCGAAATTACCCCTCCCTACCGTTACGGCACTGTGTGTGTTCGGTCGGTCGGGTTGGTCGGAAGAATGTGATGGAAATTCATTTGATAAACAATTCAGGCAGTCGCTCAGGAATTAATAATGGATCACTTAAATTGGCTACTAGCGGTCACTAAAAAAATTGATTTAATTTATGCATATGGCCGTTTATAATCCATTAGCAAAAATATTTAATCATGATTATTGCTCAACAAGACGAAGAAAAAAAGAGAACAACAAAACTAAGCGGCAGTTTGTTGACACAAGTTTGGGAATTGAACGGTCTGTTTGTGTTGGTTCAGTTTTTTTTTAATACAGTATGATAATTTGAAAAGATTATAGAATAATAGGATGTTGAAACTTTTTTTTTGCTACAGTCCAGTTTCAGCGAATATTTGATTAACTATTATTGTCAGTGAAATCTAAAAATATATGAGGTAATATATGCTAAATTGAAGAATTGACAATCAGAGAAATTCTTATTCAATGACAAACAAGAAATGTGTAATTTCAAGAAATTATTAAAAAATAAAACAAAAAGAGGTATATGAACGGAGCGTGTGGAGCTGATTATTCTATCTTTGGAATCAAACTGATAATTCTTTGTTATAATTTTCTTTTTTTTTAACGAAAATTAACCAATTTCTCAAAAAACTATTGTTTACAAAATTCGTTTTTTGTCATTTTTTCATTGTTTAAAATCATCTTTTTTTAAGTGTTTATAATAAATTACCATTTTTTAATAAATATGTTTTACTGATTTTTGTCTGAATTTAAACGTTATTTAGTAATTTAGTTTGTTTCCTGTTTTACTGAAAAAGCTTGTTTTCGAATATAGTCAAAACAGTTGGCACCCTTGTTCATCTTCAAATCCCTCATAAAAAGTTGAAAAGAAATAGTAATAATAATATTAATAATAATGTTTATTTACAAAAAAAGGAAAAATACAAATTTATTTTTAAAGGAGATAGATGTAAATAAACAATGGTGATCCCGTAAAAACCGGGTTGAACTTGTTTATTTACAACTAATGAATGTTAGTAAGAAATATAATATAATACAATTAAAAAAAAACATATTTTGATCAAAGGACAATACTTAGTTATATAGTATTAGTATTAGGTATATATTATTCTAAAGATTGCGGATACATAGTGCATTCTAGAGAAAGTGGAAACATAATGGCAATATAGGGACGATATGAAAATAAATATGTATGTACCTATTTGACATATGATTATTTTGAATCTATCAAATGATGTATATATTTCCTTTCAGTATTAGCTAGAAATTTTTTGAAACTTTTTTAATGAAAATTGTGAAATTAATTGTTTTAATGTATATTTTATAAATTTCTGGTAGTGAATTAAAAAGCCTTGGTGTAAAATAAGTAAAACACCTTTGTCCTAGAGTCTTTCTTGATGACGATATTTTATTTTTTTCAATGTCGTGTAGTACTTTATTTCTATTTTTAAATGCTGAAATTAAGATTGAATGGGCGAATAGTTGGCGAATATCAAACACTTGAGATTCTTGAAAAAGATATTTTAGAGTATAATTTTCAGTATACGTTTCTGAATTATCTTTAATGCCCTTAGATGAACTTAATAAATCCCACCCCATGCTAGTATTCTATACTGTAGCCTAGACTCAACAAGTGAGTAGTAAATTATTTTTAGGTGATTTATACTCAAGATTGTACTAAAATATTTAAATTTAAAAAGTAGACATCTTAATGTTTCTATAATAATTTGAATATGCTTTTCCCACCTTAAATTACAGTCAATAATAACCCCTAAATATTTAATATGATTCTTTTTGTTTATATTAATATCAGCAATATTGATTTTAATCGTTAGCTATTGATAGTCAGGCATGCTGTTAGCATACGATGCAAAGGGTTTAAAAAAAGTTTTGTCGAAATTGATTGTTATCAACTTATTATTAAACCATTCAATTATTTTTATCATATCCGCTTCAATATTCTGTTTCAGTTCTTGTCATGTGTGAGAACTGTACAGAATAACTATGTCGTTAACAAAACAAGTAATTTCTCCAGATATTTCTAGATTTAGCAAACTATTTACATAAAGTGAAAATAAAAGTGGGCCCAAAATAGTTCCTTGAGGCACACCGTTAGTTAGATTACTAAATTGATTGCTGTACTGTTTGAGTTCGATGTTCAAGATAACTTGTCATTAGTTAGTGTGGTATGCCTCTAATTCCTATATTTTCCAAGGTGTCCAACAACTGAGTGTGTGACACTGTGTCAAAGGCCTTGGCTAAATCTACTGTAAAATGTAAAATGATAGTTCATTCCTCGGCATAATTAATTTTTTCTACGAGCACTATCTAAAGTAGACTTTTGCGCTACGAAATTCAACTACAAAGTTGACGTTTTCTGCGAACTGAAAAAAAGTGACAGCTTTGTCGCTCACCGCACGAAAAACTTGACAGCTTTGTTCTTCGCCTAATTCAAATTAGATAAAATATAATAATATTTCTTTTTAATAAATGATTTTCATATTATTTGTACGTAGTTTGATTTTTTTTTTATTCTATTATCCAAGTCAAAATTTATTTTGAATTTCAACACGTTGTTTCATTATTAACGTAGATATATGCAACACATTATACACTACTTACGACAAATTTTCAGTGTTAAGTTGAAACCATATGGAAAAATTTTTTATTATTGATTTTAGGAAAAAAGTTATTCTTGATAAAAAGTTCTGCATGACCCAAAACTTAAAATACAGTCATCATATATCAAATTTTTCAAGCCTTATACGAGGTTTGTAAAAAAATATGAATTTTGCTCAAGAGTAAAGTACGTTTATTTTTGACAAAAACGAAAATTTTCATAAAAAAAAGTTGATTAGAATTGAAAATTACATTCAAATATGCAATTACACCGATCTATCTGAAAAACAGATTTTCTTATTTTTTATAAATTTTTCTACACATTGATTGTAAATATCTGAAAATGTTATAAATTACGTTAGCTTTTGAAACATTCTCTCTCTTCTCTACTATAAACATGATACGCTTTCCTTTTCTTGATGTTTGGGTAGAATTGAGCAATTTTCTTTATGAAAATTTTCGATTTTGTCAGAAATAAACGTACTTTACTCTTGAGCAGAATTCATATTTTTTGACAAATCTCGTATACGGCTTGAAAAATTTGATATCTGATGACTGTATTTTAAGTTTTGGGTCATGCAGGACTTCTTATCAAGAATAACTTTTTTTCCTAAAATCAATAATAACATTTTTTTCCATATGGTTCCAACTTTCGTATATTTCTTAAAATTATGTGATCGTAGAAAAAATCGTGTGTGCATTTTGAGCTCTTAATGCACAAATAGCTATTACCATCTTCCTTAAATAAAAATTGTAAAATTCTGAGTTTATGAAATCCGTCATTTCAACGAGATAATTTAAAATAAATGTACAAAATTTAACATATTAGGTGTTCAGTTTATTAATGCAAAAAGTTAAAAAAAAAATGTTTTCCAATTATATCAATTTCGAAAAAAGTCAATTCAAACCCACTCTGTCATTTTAGGGGAGCTGGGGCACCAAGCTATTACCAACGATTTTTATACAGACCAAAACTCAAAGATAAAGAGAGCCAGAGCTGTTTTATCTTTTCGGCAATTATTTCATCGGTCATCCATAATGGCCACTTAACTGTGGTATTCTTTGTAGTTTATCTCTGATTTCGACAAAACGTTGGAAAAGTTCGGTTTCTGGTTTTGTTCCACGTTAATTAACAAGGTTGAATCAACCCATAAACATTATCAATAGATAATACCAAAAATTATACGCATCCTTGTTTTATATGGGAACGATTTTATAGGGAAAGAGAGGTTAGATTTACAGTTAAGGTGCTTCTCCATAATTCTCCGAAACAACAAAGTATTATTATAACTGGATTTTTTTGTGCCTAATATGAGTGCTTGTACAGATCGACAGAAATAGTAAAATCCGCGACATATACCAGCGTAAAATACGATGGAAAGAGTGAAACACGCCGCGTTGCCAAATGTATTAGAAAAATATAGTTCTGCTTTTATAAAATGGATACACATTTTATAATTTTAGATTATTAAATAAATTAGCTATAGCATTAAATTATAATGTAATATATAAATTATATATATATATATATATATTGTAGAAAACAAAGTTTATTTAATACTGGGAACTGAAAAAATTGTTTTTTAATACAATTATTAAAAAACAATTTTTTCAATACGGAATAAAATATTTTTGCTACTACCTCTTAGGAAAGTGACGAAGTGCCTTATATCACACGCGTGTGGATAAATCTACTTAATACTCGTGTGTGAATATGAATCTACTTTCCGCATAAACTGTCAAATATGTCACGTATAATTTCTAATTTTTATCAATTTTCATCAATCAATATTATTTCGAATACACCTTCACACGATGAAAGAAAAAGATGGGGTTCTGTTATTTTAAACTTTTTTAAACTGTTTGTAATCGTCCCCTTGGTTTTTTTTAATTTTTAACTTTTGACTGCACCCGAAGATGGAAAAAAATTAATTACTGAAACATATGTAGTGCTAAACAATTGAAAATAAAAACAATGACCGATTAAACTAAAAAAAAATTTTTATTTATATAAAATTCTACTACGGTCAGGAAATTATCCTTATTCACATTTATCAACGTTTAGCGGTAATAACAAATCTCCACTTCGATACCGCACTTAAATCAGATTGAAAAGACTGACAGTCCGCAATCGGATTAGCGTAAATTTTTGTATCGTCTGCGTATAAAGAGCAACAGCTTTTTATGCGCACAGAAATATCGGCAGTATATAATAGAAAAAGTAGGGGACCAAGGACTGATCCTTGAGGCACTCCATTGACAACGGATTTGGTTTGAGAGAAACTATTACCAACTCTTATGCGAAATTGTCTGGAAGTTAAGAGGTCCGTTTACCAATCTAATAAGTTGCCTCGGATTCCCAGATGTTCAATCTTTTTGAGAAGTCGGTGCTTTGGAATTCTATCAAAGGCTTTAGAAAAATCCAGGTATATAACATCTGTAGGAAGACTAGCATCTAAGACTTTTGTCCAGTCATTGACAGACTGCAGGAGATTAGATAAGGTAGATGGTCCTTTGATAAATCCATGTTATTGGGTGGGAAGTACACGTTCGTTTACAAGAAAGTCAGTTACCTTATCACATATTATGGACTCCATACTTTATACACTATTGGTACAAGGATTATCGGTCTATAGTTATTTGGGTCAAGCTTATTGCTTGAATATGGCAGTCACTGACGCAGTCTTCCATATAGATGGCAAGATGAGAGAATTAAAGAAGGAGAGATGAGAAATGGGATGACAGAAAGTGTCAGCACAAGACTTTTAAAGAAAATAGGAGATACCTTTTAAGCCTGGCGAGAGAGGAGCATTTTAAGTTTGTCTTTTATTATGTCTGGGCCAAACGATACGTTAGAAATAGAGGCCTGTATTCTGTTTAGTAAAATATTCGGAAGTGGTGATGTCAGATCTTCAAGGATGAAGACATTACAGAAGGTGTTAGAAAGAAGTTGAGCAGATTCAGTTGGCATACTTATATCCGTCTTCTTCTTGTAGAAGAGGTACAGACACTTTGGATGTCAGATTTGTTCTTATATATTTATAGAACTTTTTGCTATCAGCACAGTTGGCGATGTACTGTCCATTTTAATAGTTAAATCGATTTGATGATTAAATTGTTAACATTATTTTTTAAATATAGATCTTAGATATTTCTTTTTAACATATTATTAATATAATTTTAAAATAACTACCTATATTATTTTTGAATTTTCCTGGTTCATATACCTACATATTTAATAAGATAAGTTAAATGATAAAACCGAGATGCTATAGACTTTTTCAATTTGGCATTTCGTGACCATTTCGTGACGCTGGTTCAATTCACGATGAATTATCTTTTTTTAATTTTTTTTTGTTGAAATAATATTAAAATTGAAAAAAGACGACTACTGTGTTATTTATTTATTTAAAATATATATAATTTACCATAATATAACTCCTACAATATTTTGTACTATTTTAATTACTGTTCAGAAAAAAAATTGTGATTAAAGAAGTCGGTAACCATTCACGTTTGCTCAACTTAATTGTCTAAAATAAAATACACTAATGAAAAACTTTAATGTATTCTAATATTTTTTATAACTAATGTTATTTTGACTTTTATTTATTTTATCTTTATCATCATATGAATTTGTTTGTAAATGGAATAACATTTTTAATTTTGACAAAATATCTGTAAAACGGTTTAAAACTTATTCAATAAGGCATTTAAAAAAACCAATCTAAAACCAGCCACATCTTGATGGAACCCAGATTTCCTAGTTTCACATTTTTTGATAAAATCGTTTTTTGGTTGTAGGAAAAATATTGTACATCAGTTGTATAAAAGTGATTTTTCAGACTCGCGTGATTGTCACACTCGGTTTATGCCTCGTGCGGCAATATTTCCTACTTCTGTGAAAAATTACACTTTCCACACCGTAATGTAATCAATACCTGCATGTTTTTTAAATCGTTACAAAAACGAAATCGGATTCAATTTCGATGATTTTTTCAGTTAATTTTTCTATTCGTCTACAGTAAATTAAAAATTTAATCGTATAGGTTCTGAATTTAAGTGTAAAACTTATATTTCTGGGCCTCACATATAATTTTAAAGCAGCCCAAACCATTTTAATTATGTTTAAATCTGGATGAACTAGCGGGAGTATCACTACTTTATCTTTATCTCTTATTATTTTATCGATTGCATATTTTTTATAACGAGGTTAGCAAGTTTATATAGATCAGGCTTTAGATCAGTAAATAAAATATCTACCCTAGCTAATTCATGCATAACAGACTTCCTCTTGTTGTGAATGTTGAACAGTTCTCCTCATATGTTTTTATGATATGGTGCTTTATCCTACAATTTCACTCTATTTTAAGGCAGTTTTTCTTGTAACCATTTAAGAAAAAAGATCATGTCATCATTATAATCGCTGGAGTAGGACCCAATGACAAAACTGTTTTCAATTTCTACTACAATAATATTCAAACGTTTTCCTATTGACTGGTTAATAAATGAGTTTCATCAGAGAAAACGATAAAACTGATTTTCTTCTCTAGCTTTCTTAATGTGCCTAAGATACAACAGTTTCAGATGCCTAATTTCATGTTTTTCTATCAATTATATTCTATAGTTTTCATTGGAGGTTTAGCCTTTCACCCTAAGACACTTCTTTTTCATGAACAAAAGGCTGATGAAATATCGTTTTATGTACATAAATATTTTTCAATATAAATTAGTATTTAAGTAAATATGATATACAGGGTGTCCCGAAATTAGACGATCATATTTTAACAGCATAATCTATATCCTAAAATAGGAGTAAAAGTTTATGTAAACATAGGTCAGAAAACGTTTCTTTTCCGAGATACAGGGTGTTTAAAGTGAAGTCCTGTTTGAAACAAATAAATGTTACATCTTTTTTCTTTCTTCTGCGTATTCCTCTAGCATACACTACAGACAGTTACTTTTTTTTATACAGGAACATGTTTTTTCAAAGCGGCGTACGGCAATAACCAACTAATTAAAAGTTCAGTTAGATACTTATAATAATGTATTATCTCTCCCAAATGGTTATTGAATAATTATTATTATCATTTGTCGGAAATTGAAGTTAGTCCATATGTCGTTTCCCTGACGCCATTTAATTGCAATTGTAAATATACGAAACAATGAATAATTTATTTAATAACTTTAAAAATTGTTTGTCACTTTTAAATACCTACTCAATAAAAAATAATAATTTAAATTTTTAAAGATAATAAATTAAAAACACAGTTTTAATAATAATTTACGATTCTAAATTTACAATATTTTAAAATATCCTGAAACTCATCTGCTAGATAAACATTTTCCAAATGGTTGTATGTTTTCAACTTGTTAGACTTGTTTCAATAGTAAAGAGTACAGTTGCGTTACAGGAAAGTGAAAATTTGATGTTGTAATTTAAAACGGTTGCGTAACGATTTCAAATTTGTAGGTTAACACAAAGTTAGTTCTGTTTTAGTTCTTCCGGGTTCACTCTAGGCAGTTCGGATTAGGCGTTTTTGAAACAGCATACAAGCTTCAACTGTGAAAAACATTTATGAATGAGGGCTTCTCAAGATGTTTTATTTGTTGAAAAAATTTTCAATTTCAAATTAGTAGAAACTTACTAAAACCAGTCGCAACACAAACCAAATCAAATTCTAATTATTGTAGTGTGACATTAAAAAACTCATTTTATGGAAGAACATCGAAAAACATTGTCAAAAAAATGTTTTAAGAAATATTTATAAGGAACAATTATCAAAGAACATTATTAAGAAACATTATTAAGAAACATTATCAGAAAAGATTATCAAGAAACATTATCAAGAAACATGATCAAGAAACATGATCAAGAAACATGATCAAGAAACATGATCAAGAAACATTATCAAGAAATATTATCAAGAAACATTATCAAGAAACATTATCAAGAAACATTATCAAGAAACATTATCAAGAAAAATTATCAAGAAACATTATTAAGAAACTTTATCCAGAGACATCAAGAAACATTATCAATAAACATTATCAAGAAAAATTATCAAGAAACATTATCAAGAAACATTATCAAGAAACATTATCAAGAAACATTATCAAGAAACATTTTCAAGAAACATTATCAAGGAGCAAAACTTTATCAAGAAATGTCAATTAAATGTATCAAGTATTTGTTCAAGATCGTTATCAAATACATTATGAAAGAACACTATCAAAGAACATTACTAAAGAACATTATCAAAGAATATTAAATAATATTTTCAAAGAGCATTATCAAATCGGATTATTAAAGAACATTAACAATAAATAACATTATCATATAACGTTATAAAATATGATAAATAAATACTCGTTTAAAAGTTTGTTTGAATGATTTTCTGAATTCAGTTATAAATTTTAATTTTAATTGATTTGGTAAAGCTGTATGTTCATTGTTGATATTTGCTAGATAAAGGAGTGTTTGTATTTTTCTGTGTCTATAACGACTATTTAAAAAATGCGTGACAGAACTGTATTTAACTTTATTATATACAGAAACAGGTCATGAAATAATCTTCTTTTTCCATATTGTAATGTTAGCCGTTTCCGACCAATCTGGTAATGCTCTAATTCTTTGGGTCCCTCTGCCTTGTTTGGGCCTTTTTACGACCAGGAATATTTTATAAAGGGGATAAACCCCCTTTACCCAACTATAGCTGGTATGAATCATCCATTAGGGAATGTGCTAGAACCCTTTATAGTAAAATGGTGGTAGCGCTACAATGACAAATGGGAAGTAAAATAATTTGGTGGGTGTTTTGAGACTCCTTCGCCAATTATATAAATATGCATTTGCAGTTATAAACAGTTCAGTTGGAGTCGAGTCATAGCAGTGAACCACATAGATTTTTTTAACATAAAATGATAATTAATAAAGATTAATAAATATAAACTGTTTTAAGTTAATGAAAAGCATTAGGAATGCATATAATAATATTACTATCAAAATATCATTTAATTTATTTGGGCTAGAAACAAGTACATCATTTTTTTTTATTAATGTGTTTATGCCACTTAGCTATATTTCTGAGGTCTTGAATGATAAATTCAATGGCATGTAAAATATTGTTTAGGTGAAAAAGTTATACATTTGTGTGTCACCTGCTTATAAATGAGCCTTATAAGGTAGTAAGACTGTTCCGATATTTGTAGTGGTATGACATGTAAATAGTACAGGTCCTCTGAGGTGCCTCTGAGGAGCTTGATCCCGTCGAGCCGCTGGCGTCGTCGTAGCTAAGCAACTTAAACAAGTCACAATTTGGTTTCTGTGACTGTCATGATAATCTATGACACCGATATACTGTTATATACTACTAAAATTGAGTCTAATTAATAATATTATTTATAATAATTTCTCTTTTTATAATCTCTGTTTGTAATCTTGCGAAACTTTGTCACAACTACTATAAAACGTGGTACTTGATACCCTTTGTGCACCTCACTATTGGCAACTTTGCTTATGCGATTGATTCTACAGATTTGACAGCATATTTCGTGAAAGAATTTTCTCTAAATTTAAACACGAAGATATTTTAAATTCCAAATCAGTCCCAATCGTTTGAAAATACTACTCATTTATTGCATTTTCCCCATTGGGACTTACATTCGTGACATTTCAAAAAGTTGTTGATAATAATCGTACCACTTATTATATTACCCTTGAAAGTTCTATAACCTTTAAATAAAATACTGCTCTTCAACGTTAATCGCTGGGAACCCAAACTGATTTCCTGATTTAGCACAAAATTATTAAAATGTGTATAAAAATGTAAATTGTTTGACGAAATGGTCAAATCGTTCACGCAAGTGTTTTAGTACCCAAAATTCGCATCATACACCGACAATTAGGACTGTCAATAATATGATTATACGGTTTCAACATCAAAAATATCTAGGTATAATAACGAGTACTTGCTTGCGTGTGAACATCAGCACAGTAAGGTTGAGCAATAATAATTAGAATTCGGATATTTTGGATAATTCGATTTCAGGACTGTATTTAAATTATATTTTTTCTTATACTTACTTTACAATTCTTGTAACCGGAATTTTCTATATTTTTTTCTATATTTTTCTATATTTTTCTATATTTTTCTATATTTTTCTATATTTTTCTATATTTTTCTATATTTTTCTATATTTTTCTATATTTTTCTATATTTTTCTATATTTTTCTATATTTTTCTATATTTTTCTATATTTTTCTATATTTTTCTATATTTTTCTATATTTTTCTATATTTTTCTATATTTTTCTATATTTTTCTATATTTTTCTATATTTTTCTATATTTTTCTATATTTTTCTATATTTTTCTATATTTTTCTATATTTTTCTATATTTTTCTATATTTTTCTATATTTTTCTATATTTTTCTATATTTTTCTATATTTTTCTATATTTTTCTATATTTTTCTATATTTTTCTATATTTTTCTATATTTTTCTATATTTTTCTATATTTTTCTATATTTTTCTATATTTTTCTATATTTTTCTATATTTTTCTATATTTTTCTATATTTTTCTATATTTTTCTATATTTTTCTATATTTTTCTATATTTTTCTATATTTTTCTATATTTTTCTATATTTTTCTATATTTTTCTATATTTTTCTATATTTTTCTATATTTTTCTATATTTTTCTATATTTTTCTATATTTTTCTATATTTTTCTATATTTTTCTATATTTTTCTATATTTTTCTATATTTTTCTATATTTTTCTATATTTTTCTATATTTTTCTATATTTTTCTATATTTTTCTATATTTTTCTATATTTTTCTATATTTTTCTATATTTTTCTATATTTTTCTATATTTTTCTATATTTTTCTATATTTTTCTATATTTTTCTATATTTTTCTATATTTTTCTATATTTTTCTATATTTTTCTATATTTTTCTATATTTTTCTATATTTTTCTATATTTTTCTATATTTTTCTATATTTTTCTATATTTTTCTATATTTTTCTATATTTTTCTATATTTTTCTATATTTTTCTATATTTTTCTATATTTTTCTATATTTTTCTATATTTTTCTATATTTTTCTATATTTTTCTATATTTTTCTATATTTTTCTATATTTTTCTATATTTTTCTATATTTTTCTATATTTTTCTATATTTTTCTATATTTTTCTATATTTTTCTATATTTTTCTATATTTTTCTATATTTTTCTATATTTTTCTATATTTTTCTATATTTTTCTATATTTTTCTATATTTTTCTATATTTTTCTATATTTTTCTATATTTTTCTATATTTTTCTATATTTTTCTATATTTTTCTATATTTTTCTATATTTTTCTATATTTTTCTATATTTTTCTATATTTTTCTATATTTTTCTATATTTTTCTATATTTTTCTATATTTTTCTATATTTTTCTATATTTTTCTATATTTTTCTATATTTTTCTATATTTTTCTATATTTTTCTATATTTTGTTATATTTTGCTATATTTTTCTTTATTTTTCTTTCTGAATGAAACATGAATTTAAATAACTAAAAAATATTTCAGAGCTGTAACTCTAACAAATTAATGCTATTCATTAAATTACTATTAAAATTAGCATTCAACTGAGGTGTCACACTTCACAATACGGGTGAATGACGTATGAAAGTTGTAGGTATGGTAGAAAGGTGTCCCTCTTGGAATTAAAATCTACGTGTCAAAAAAATGTATCCATCAAAATATTCTAAGATACTGCCGCTAACAGCCCTTAATATGTACTTGCCTATATTTTTGTCTTTTATTTTACAGTAATTTGTTATGCCACTGTTTTTATTGTGTTTGGATATTTCTTTTTTTTTTAAACCTACGGTCCTCGATCATTATATTTCTTTTCTGTTAGCAACTATTAGATATTTTATTTAGCCTTCATTAATTTCCAGTCCTCTCTTTTTGCCTCTATACTTAATATTGCACTTTACTTTATTACGGAACCAGATATTTTATGACGGCTATATACAACAATCCGGACCTGTCAAGACCTAAAAATATCCGGTGCATAGTAATAATGCAGCAGAATAAAACGCGTAAACGTCTTTTCGTCTTTTTATTTTCGAGAGAAAAGTTGAAAAATCTTTGAAAAGCCCGCGGCCCAAACGGCCTACATGACATAGCATGGCTAATTTGATGGCTCGGCCAGCATAACATTGCTCAATGCGGTTACCGAGCACCGGTCGAACGTTAGCGCTGACCAACAGTCGGTTATTACCGTTTCATGGTTGCAATGCATCTCAGAACGGCCGCCTACGGGCCCCGTTCAGCTATAATCTTTCTATCAAAACCAAAGTATGCGCTGGAATCGAGCGTGATCTATCGATTGCGGCGTTACCGATTCGCCATCTTGCGACGATAATATTTTTCGGGGCCTTTTTGCATAATGCCCTAAATTGTGATATTTAACGTATAATAATTTCCAGCCCGTTCCGCAACTACGATTTGCCCTGTGATATATGGCGGCGGTAGGTGGTATGATGCGAACTTTTCAGGTTAATTTCACGTGGTGATTGGCTTGAAATATGGACGATCGCGGCGCATGCTGCGAAATCATCGGTGTACGATTATATAATTGTGAAACCGCTAAGGGGGTTTCGGTGTATGAATCTTTTTATGACCCCTGATTTTTATTGATTGGTCGAATCCTTTCCGAGAACGACCGTCGCAGAAGGGCATGCCAATTTTTGCGACGCTTAGGTATTCATTTTAAAATGTACCTACACATACTTCTTTTAAACGATCATACTTGGTAACGATTTTTTGCTTTGTCTTCTTATTTTAAACTACCGAGGAGACCAACTCCAAAACAAAATTCTACAAAATCTTTAACAATTACTACTCAGGGACGCATTAAACAACATATAGTTTCCAAATCAATGAAGAGGTACATTAGTAGTAGATATATAAAAGAGTAATACATGCCTATTCTAACAGTCAATAAGATTTTTTTAATTTCATATTATTGACTGTCATTTAATACGAAAATATATCTATCTTTCCTTATAATTGATAAATATTAGGCATCTTGCTTTTTAATCAACTTGTAATGCGCATACTCTTCGAGCCACCCCTGTGCAGTATTTCACAAATGTGCCATAGATGTGCTACCTACTAAGAAAGACATAAATGAGGGGGAAAGAAGCAGATAGAGATGTTGCGATACAAGTAAAGTATCGATACTGGTATTGAAAAAGAATATCAGAGCCAAAGTATAGATACCGGTATCGCAACGACAGTATCGATACCGATATCGGGAAGAGTGTAGAACAACCAAAAAGGTCATAGGGTACGCCGACATACCATAAAATGATCCTACACAATATATTTTTTGTTGGTATTGTAAAGTCAAAACTAGTAAAATATTGAAACGAAAATAGTAGTATCGAAACAAAAGTAGTACCCATATGAGTAAAGTATCGAAAGCAAAGTATCGGGTACTTACCCGGTATCGAAAGAAAAGTATCGATATCAGTATCGTAACATCCCTAGAGACAGGCGAACGTTGATTTGCATTTTTTTTATACAATTTATAATTATTCACCCTACATTTCTCGTTTTTTTAAGTTTGTAGTATTGGCAACGGTGTTGGGTGTTAACAATGTTATTCAGTGCCGTTTTATTCACGATACCTAAACTGCCTGCTTGATCTCACCGAATTCCGTAATTCACCATCTTTAATCACGAATAATCCCAAGCCCCCCTGTTAATGGGCTTCCCATGTTTTGTGCCACTGAAACCGATTCTGGATGATACAAATTGTTCGAAAAACTTAATCGAAAACATTTGATCGAATGAATTTGATCGAAAAAACAATATATCGAATAACAGTTGATCGAGAAGAAAAATTATCAAAAAGAAAAATAATCAAAAAGAGAAATGGTCGAAAAGAAAATTGATTAAAAATAGATTTGATAGAAAAAGCTTTTAATCGAAAAACCACATATATAAAATGAGAATATTAAAAATATTGAACTAATATACCTAACCTGTGTCTCGAGTCTCAGGCCGCACAGGTTAGGTAAATTATTTAGGTGTTTTTATAATGTAAAAAACATTTGCGATGAACCTCGTGATAACTCCAGGCGCTGTTTTGACTGACGGTATTTCAATAGGCGCTATTTGAACAAAATAACGCTCTTCTGATACGTGCTATTTCGATAATAGTAGTGCATATGGTGGCCATATCGCACGAAGATGAAATTTGAGCACGACGCCGTAGGCGGAGTGGTGAATTGTCTGAGTGCGATGTGGACAAACCACTCGAGTTTTACAGTATATTTTTTCTACGCCCCACAAACGAAAATTTACCAATAAAAAATATATTTTAGGTTATTAAGACAAAACAACTAATTTTAAAATAATTTTTAAAATAAAATAATCGAAAAAAAAAGAAAAAAAAGTTCATTTCATTTTTCCCAATCCGAGAATCGAACTCGAGTCTTCAGCGTGGAAGGCAAAAACGCTAACCACAGGACAACCTACTTTTTTATTTCTGTTGCTTTAATACTAGCAATTAAATTTACTTCACATAGGTTTTTTTAAATTAACAAATTATTTATAATTATAGACAAAATAAAAACTGAAATGCTATTATTTATCGATTCTACATAAGAATAACCCATTTTAATGTATATTTAATCTCAATAATTAAAAAATATACTGACAATTAATTTGACAGATTTGTCACTTATTTAAAATTTTAAAAATAATAGCAGCGGTTGATCAAAATATGAACGGTGATTGGTCGATTTAATTTTTTTGCAGTGTTCTAACTACCTAGAATGGATATCAAATATATTCGTTCAGTTGAAGGCAATAGCATACTTTTTCTTTTTGTAATCTGTGCGTAGATAACCTAATATCCATTTGATATTTGATAAAATATATTTTCGATCAAATTTGGGTTAAAAAACATATATGAATCAAATATCTATTCTTGGTTCACCGACAAGTTATCAGATGAGGGACCAGGATGTTTCTACAATTTCTAAATAACTTAAAATGGCATGGTGGACACAATCTTGGACAAACTTTTGCAAAACCACTACAACACAATATCCTAAGATCTGATCCAAAATCTTATCAAAAATAATGTACTTTCCCCACTTAACATTTTGCCACCTCCTCTCCATTAATTAATGCGTCTCGAGAAAAAATTGTTTCCACTGGTTATTCCATGTAACATAATATAATTCTGGCACTTTTATTGTTCAGAATATATATATCACTAAAGATCAATCACACTCTACACAATTTAATTAGATATCTTATGAATTTTATTAGTTTAACATTTTTATTGTTGATTTAAAACATATTTCTTCTGTCTGTTTAATATAGCTGTATATTAATTTTCCAAGAATATATTTGAAATCATTTTTTATAATATAAATAACACATTTCAAATTGTACTCAAGTTTTATAAAATTAAACATGTATTAATCTTTAAAAAATTGATCTTCCCTCTATTAATTAAACAATGTCTGTTGTTAGAGAGATATTGCAAATTTCTTTAACGTCAGCCACTAATAGTGATAACGTAATTAGAGGCAAATAAATTCCATGCTAAAATAATAAAATAAATCTTATTGCAAACCTTACACATATTTCTAACCTCATTTTCAAAATTTTAAATTACAGTTCATCTTTTTTATTGTTTATAATAGTAAATAATATGGAAGATGCATTAGAAATTACCTTTTCAAAAGGTTTAGATGACGATAATATTAAAAAATTTTGTACTGATACGAATGTTGGCGAGCGCATCCGAAAACTATAAATTCGCCACTAACTGCTGTCCTTAAACATTCACAATTAAGGACAGGCACAATCTAGAATATAAGTGATCTGCGCATGCTCAGATGTCAAAATAAGAGCGGCACTAATAGTGACTGACCTTAGGTGAACTTGCAATAACTCTATATTATTATTATTATTATTTTTCTATTATTATTGATTTTTCTGGTAATATTTATTCTGTAAAGTTATTCTATTTGAACAGATGCAGAATTCTAGAATCCATCCTACCTTTCATAGTTATTTTGTAGTAAAACGTTCCCGTTAAACTTCAATTATACACTTTTTCCCATCCGACGTTTCCCTTTATACCGTTTGATCCGCCTCTGCTCGGTAATTCGATCCGAGCCTCATAGAAAACACTTTTTGCCGCAATAAGAACAACATGGAGAATATTACCATCATTTGTTACCCCGCCCAGATTCTGATAATTCATAGAATGTCATTGGTGCAATTCCTGATGACATCTGCATAATGTATTGCAATCCACTTCACTAATTACATTATTACTTGTCAGACCATTTGAAACACCCATTAAATTGATAAATTGGGTCTAGCGGAAAAAGACTTTTGCCGATTGATGTCGTTTAAAACGTTATGTGATTATTTGTGGTCTTATAATTATTATTGCCAAGGCCTTCGACAAGACGTGGATGAGTTCAAATTGTTAACGCCTAAGGCGTAATATAATATAAAATTAACTAATATATCAGAGAGATATATGTCTTTTACTTTTCGTTTTTCTTGTAACTAATTTTCTATTTTCATTTCAGGTAATTGTCACTTCTTGTATTGCTACACGTGAATCATCAGTAAGTAAATTTTAGTTTAAATAATCTAATATATGAATATTTTGAATGTTGTGCAGTACATTTTGTTTTACCTGCACTGAAACATTTACCTACTAACTAAAATAAACTAGTTGTTAAAAAACATATCTTTATTCCATTCAGGAGTACTTCCTCAATACAAAGGGTTGTCCCTATTTTTGTGGTACTAATATTAACAAGAAACCATCTCACGTGTACCAATAATGGTACATCTATGACTGTAAATTCAACAGTGGAACTGAGGCAGGATTAAATATAGCAAGACCAAGGCAGCATATCAGACTAAACCTTAGCCAAATCTTGTGTGTTCTATGCCAAAATTCAAGCAATTAGGATTTAAATGAATCAGAATATGGAAGTTTTATTAAATCCATCTATACGGCGTTAATTAGGCTTCATTAAAAGGTTTGAAATTAAAATAAGTAAACTCAAAACTGTTATGGAAGTGTCAACAACCTCTAAAAACCACGGCACCAAATATGTAATACCATGATATAGTGCAGTAGAAGGCAATGTATGAGATGATTGCAAAATGAAGATGAGAAGGCAACTTATAGGTAGGCTCTCAATTAGTATGTAGAATATCCTACTCAATTAAAATATTGATTGCATGCCAAGTAAATAATATAAACAAACGAAAAGGTTCTATTTGGTGAAGTAATTGGCATAACGATAGCTCGCTGAAAGCTATGCAAACATCTACAGACTATGGAAAGCTATCACACAACTTATTCTCTTCTAGACCAACAGTTGCCAAAGGTTCACAGATAAAGACATTATTTCCTATCCATCACATACGAGTGGCATTAACTATTTACTTTGATATGCTCAAAACGGAACCGAAGTTGTTATCTCTTTAAGCTATTGCATAGCTTTTATCGCGGGCTTTGAGCTCAAAAAGTGTAACTTGAATTAATATCAAAGAAAAAAAAATACTGCATAAATAAAATAAATAAATAAATAATTATAATTGCATAAGTTGATAAAAAAAATGCTATGCAATAGCTTTACCGCGGCAGTCCCCGAGTGCCACGCGTATTTATCACTGTATAGTGAACTAGGAAGTCCCTAAAACATGAACAGCAATGAATTACATTAGGAATACTCTGCCTTATTATTTAAAACTACAAAAAAAAATTCGCGCTCTAGTTGGGAATTAAACCCACCAATGTCCTAACCATTAGTCGTCAGAAACTAGTCTAAAAAGAGCTAAAAATTAATAAATTTATGTTGAAATGAGTTACGATCCTCCAGACAATCCCTGTAGAATGAGCGATAAGCCTACATTAGCAATTGCAGTTCTTATTAGTAACATATAAAAAGATTTTCATCTGTTCAATCTGAATTACAGTTAAAAATATTTTATCGAACGACCGGCGTTCGGATAAAAATTTTTAATTAACCGTCAAAATATGCAATAAAAAACAGATGATTGCCAATTATATTCGGACGTTGTACCACTTTATCTGGTACTACAATCGCAAAAATACGATCGTTAACGAAAAATAAACGACTCGTTATTGTTTCAACGTTTTAAATGTGATGTTTGAGTGATCGGTTTCTTATTTGTCATTTTCTTTTAATACTTTTTTATATCAATTACACATCTATTGTAGTCAAGTTTACTTGGGCTTTGAACATAAGAGTTGGTTTGTAGCCCAGTCATAATAAAGTGCACGTAGAGTCCGATTACAATAAGAAAAAAAACAGCTACGTCATCATTTGGCAAATGGAGTGTTACTGTATGGGAATATAGGAAATATTTTTTTACACCTAACAACTTGCCTACTTATTTTTTATTTATTGATAGCTATTCGCGATTCAAATTATGCGCCTGTCATTTGTCACCTATAAGTAGGATGTTTGTTTATTTACATGTGTTTGTTTTGGGCGGATTTTGTATTTGTGATTTATTTAACTGTTTTTAGATAATATTCTCATTGTAATAGTGTTTTTGAATTTCATATAGTGTTAATTTAAGTTGAAGTCTCGTCATAAATATAGTATTTATCATGTGTATGACTTAATTTGTTGGAAATATTCACCTATTGGTTGCTACAAGAACATCTAGAAATAGGTATTTACTAAACCCAAGGCATGTTTTATTATGTGGTTTAAAGGACATTCCAGGTACCAAACGTTTATTAGGCCCGATTGTACAATACGAGTTGAACCTCAGTTTAGCATGAACCTGGTTCTTGGCGTTGTACAATACTAGTTCAAGTTCAGAACATAAACTGCGTTCATCTATAGGTTCAACAAAGCGGTCATGTTTCCGCGCTTAAACCGAGTTCAGACCTATTTTTGAATTTAGTTAGTTGGTAACACACTACAAAAAAAATCTTTTTTGGGTTGGTACCTTATACGTTACCGTACACCATAGGCCAGTTCGGATAGTCAGGGGCTGGAGCGGGACAAATTTTAGGGTGCTTTTAAATGACATTTAAGCGTGTTAAACTATCACTAATCGGACTAAACCGAACGCTAAAAGGGTCGTTTGGAGTTAAAAGTGTAAGGAGTTAAAGGAACTTGGCAGACCGAACGCAATGCGTAGACAGGTAAATAGAAAACAAGATATATACGAATGAATTCCTAATTAATAGAAGTTGTTTCGTAAAAATGGATGAAATGTCTGAAGACGAGGATTTTTTAGAATTAGCAAATATCGTACAACAACCAGAAAGACAACCATAAATATATAAATCAAGGGACAATCATTTTGTGAAGTGGAACAATACTGAATTTGCACAAAGATTTGTGAATTAAATTCACTTTCAATTTTTATCCAGCACTCATTCTTCTTGTGCGTTACATTCACATCTGTGTTTTTATTTTCTAAAATGTCTTTATATTTTTTCACTAGTTTTACTAGTCCTTCTTGGCCATGCGTGAAGTTTGACGTTCTTTATATAATCAGTTTGGAAGTGGTTTGGAAAAACAAGGGAAAACTACGCATAACCTCTAAAAATAATAATTTTAGAGTAAAAATGCCAAAAATTACATTTTATATAGCTCATTTATTTTCTAATAAGAGAAACAAAGATACACTACGTATTTAGTAAAATTAAAATCTGGCAACCCTGAACAATGAAGTTTATCTAAACCGACATTGAGCGGGGTATGTACAATTCATACCAATTTTTAAAGTAAGTTCAACCATTTACCAAGTTCACCTGAACCTAGGTTTTAGCTTGCTTTGTACAATCGAGCCTTATTGATGAAGTTATTTAAAAATCTTACACTTATGCAGTGAATTAGGTAGTATTTTGTATACATGTAAATGGTAATAAAACCGTCACAAGTCAGATTACAGTTTGATTCTAAACAAAGTTTTGCAAAATTTCAATATTGTGAATTTGTAGATATCCATTTTACGACTTGCACTTGGAAAATAATGAATACCTTAGTTTTGATTTTGACATTAACACCATATAGATTGCAATTTGCTGGGGACTTTTTCGCAAATTTCATTTTTAATATGAATATTATCACATACTATAAGAAATAAACAAATTTAAAGCTAAAAACTAAGAAAAAATTCGAATTGTGATTGATACAAATTAAAATGTAAAAAATGAACACAAACGCCAATGTTGCCAAATGATGAACTGATTTTAAAACAAAATTAATAAATGAACTGAAATTTAAAAAAAATCAATATAATAAATCGGTTTTATAAAAAAAACCTAAAATAAATATAGAGTATGACTACATATTGCTATACACAAATTTTGGTTCTTACATAAAAGGTCTCATCCACATCTTCAAGAGCTAAAATCCGACAACGTACCGAAATTTTGCTACTTCTGGCAACACTGAACGATATCCTACTTATAGGGACCTTCTACAAATTTCCTCCAGAGGGTGTGTCTCTTAGCTTGAATCGCGAATATATAATATCTATTCGAAATTCGAATTAATGATTATGACGTTGCGGTGTTCTTCTTATTCTATCATGTACATTGCACAAAATACGGAAGAAATTTTCAATGGCTTATATAATATTTTTTAAGGTGTTGGACACGAATCTGAACTTTTCCATCTTGAAAAATTTTTTTGGTGTATCTATTTAAAATGTGCATATTTTACAAGTTGTTTGACATTATTTTATTTGTGTAGGCATATTATATTTACTTGTTTAATTTTATTTGTGTTATTTTTTTCACTAATAAACTAAATGGACAGCTAAAAAGTGTGCCAGTTGCAAATATTACAAATAGGGAATTTGTAGTAAATTGACTGAAGACGTAGATTCTTTCGAACATTTCATTCGGTTCAGGTAAGCCAAACTTCTTTTGTTGGTAGTAACCTGTGACTAGTTGGATCAGATTAGGGATTTGGAGATGGAGGATCTTCCTCCACGTCGCACAATATAATCTTTTGTAAAATATTTTGGTGGCTCTTGAATCAATTCTGTTCCTTAATAATTCTTCTATGGTTCTCAGAATTATTCGCACATATTTCTAGATATTCTTCTTCTACTTCTAGGTTTATTTTTAATTTTTCTTACTTATTTATAAACTTCTCTATACTTCCATATTTTTTCATATCAATAAATCCAAAATACACTTTTTACCTTCGCTAACTTTTTTCCTTATTTTTTTGTAAGGTAAAGTTGATGATAATTATGATGATGATGATGATAGTAATAATGTAGCCATGTATACGATTATTTATTGGATACAAATAAAAATCGATAAATACATGAGTAATTAAATCGGTCCAATCGGCACGACTCTGTTCGTCAGAAGAAGACAGAACTAGTCAGACCAGAACAAGTGAATCATAAGAATGCCTGAAATGTTTCTCTTATCAGATTCTAACTGTTAGTTGGTTAGTTATTGTCTTACGGTTGGGCGGATGATAGCCACCGACATCTCCAGAGACATGTATTAGTAACTGTCGATGTGGAATCATTGGTTTCTGATAAAGAATCGATTTTTGTAACGGATATGTCACAAGCTGCGGGGATAGAGTTGTCGGTTTCTTAAAATGTCGCTGATTAGTAAATAAGTAAATGCGAATTACTAAAGACGATGCCGAAGAATGTTTTCTCTCATTTGATGGTGATACGTTCTAGGAACGTCCAACGATTACCCTTAGGCAATTTATTTGTCATTAGGTTTTTAATTCTTCATAGATATTCGAATCGTATTCTGGGTTTTGTGGCCCATATAGTTCCTCACACAGATAAGAGATTTTCTAAACGATATAAAATAGTAATTTTCTCACTGCACGTAGCTAAAAATGAATTCTACTCTATTATATTTTTTTTTATTTACTTCCCTACTAAAAGCTTTTCAACATTTTTTTATATTGCCACCCTATTTACTGTAAAGGACGGATGTCTAGTTTTTTTTTCATTCAAAGGTTCATAAAAAATAGGGTTGTGTTGTAATATATTTCTTGTCATTTTCACTTTGTATTTCATTAGACTTTAATAAATTACCATTTTTGGTAAAAAAAAGGTATTTAACAATTATACTTCTTATTTAATCACCTGCACAAGTTTCCAAAGAAAGTGACACGATGAAATTGTCATGGAGATTATTTTAGTCAGTTAGTCTTTATCCTAAGGGCACGTGGAGCACAAGCCACAAGCCCAGGGACCCCACCCTGATATGTTTCCCGAAATACCGAAACATAGTCTATATATTTATTAATCAATTATATTCAGTTTTAAAAAATAAATTGGTTTATTGGTTTATTTACAATAATTAAATCAGTAATATCATCAACAGTAAAAAATTTCGATTATTTCAATTGACGTAAAAGTTTACTGTCCCTCTAATGACAGCAGGCAAAAGTTTAATTAACCATAGTAACAAATACACAAAACAAAAGTACATTCAGATGTTTTTATTTTCGATTCTGTGGCTATTTACAATACTCCACAAACTCTGTCTGTCCAAGTGTCCCAGCATGGTCTAAAAAGGCCCTGGACCATACTTTATTCCCATTCATCAGATACAAGTGGTCAGCATAGACAATATAAAAACTTACAACGACTATATCAGCTAAAGATATCGAAAAAGTAAAACCTAATAAAAATTAAACTGAATAAATATCATTGTTAAGTTAAATTGAAAAGAAAGAGTACGCTACTGATGGACAAAACTGTTTTTTACATAAATAATGTTTATTACTTATGTAAAAAGATATAAAATTAACAATGGACTTTATTAAATTTATTGATAAATAAAAATGAAAAATTTATTGTACGCCCATGGCTACTAATGTTTAATAATTGACCAGAAATATATTTGTGAGACACTTGTTTACTTTAAATTACGTAAAAAAATAAAAAAGGGGTGATTATCGGTTGATTGTCAAAAAGTATTTATTCCTGTTTTACTGTAGATGTAAAATTAATTTCAAAAAATTAATCCAAAAATGAACTGTTTGATGATTTACATACTAATTCCATCATCAGATCTTGATCAAATGTATCCCCCTTTACCTGAGAAAAAAAATTCCGATAAATTGGACGTATGAACTTGAAAATATATTTATTTTAAATTAAAAAAAAAGTAATTCTTCATAATTTCTTTTGTTAGTTAAATATATACGATTTTCGTTGAGAAACTTCGATTTTGTCGTACAGGGTGCGCAAAAAATAAAACAATTGTAAAAACGCAAAATTACAAATTTTTAAGTAAGATTTTTTGGAATCGTCTTAATAAAAAACCTTTATTTTACTTATAGATTTCTTCTTACAAGCTCTTCATTTGAGCGCTTTAAAAAAATTATATTAAAAAATATTTAATTTTACAAATCTACAATTGTATTTTTTGTTACGCACCTTGTACAAAACAAAATCAGTTTCTCAACGTGAATCGTACTTATTTAACAAGCAAAATAAATTATGAAGAATGACTTAAAATAAAAACTTGTATCTATCCCTGGACACATCGTAAAAAAAAGAATATTTCGAAGAATTGATAACTTCCTCCTTTTTTTGAAGTCCGGTAAAAATATTTAATTCAGATAAACATGCCATCTTATTTTTAAATAGGTTTTAACCATTAAACCACACTGTATATGGTATAACTAATGATGGAGTGCCTATTTTCTATGTTGAGGTGGGTGGCCCATAGGGGATTGATGGTCCCCCTTCGTATCTTTAAAACTATTTTAAGCTTTGTCTAATATTATCTTTAGTTATAACCATTATAAGTACTTAAATTTTCACTCCATATATACAGGGTGTCCCTAAATTAGAGGGTCATATTTTAACAGCGTAATCTGCATTCTAAAATAGAAGTCAAAGTTCATATAAACATAGGTCCGAAAACGTTTCGTTTTCGAGATACAGGGTGTTAATGATGGCACATTTTTGTACATATTTTCTAAAATTTCTTTAGTCACCGGTTTTTCAAAGTTAAAAAAAATAAAATTTCTGATTCCACAGGCCAACTATTATTGTTTACACTTTCGAATAAGATAACATCAACTTATCATGAAATTTTCAAATGCTTTTTGAAAATGGTGCGTCCTAGCTAGATACAACAAAAGTAGCTTTATTATAAAGAAAATATTGGTTTTCCAAATTTTGTAGTCAAAAATGTTAAAAACAGTCAACAAAAAGGACAATTTAACCCTAAGCCCATGCCCTAATTTACCCACCTATGAAGATGCTCAAAAACTGGTGTTTAGTCCATTAAATAGAGCGTAAAAAGTTTAACACTTAGTGTCACTTAGTTATCTTTAAAAGTTTAGAAAATATTTACAAAAATGAGTCATCAGGGCTTCACTTTTAACACCCTGTATCTCGGAAACAAAACGTTTTCGAACCTATGTTTATATAAACTTTTACTCATATTTTAGGATGTAGATCACGCTGTTAAAACATGACTGTCTAATTTCGGGACACCCTGTATATATTATTATAAAGGAATAGCACCTACAAAGATAAAAAAAAACAATAATGATTTATTGGTCCAATTTTTTCAGAAAACCATAAAGTTTATGCCAATTCCTAGCAGAATTTTCAATTACATATTTTTATACCCGACAGTTTACAGATAGGCATATTTTCTTCTCGTACATAGATATTACTTTACCTTTTTACAAAGTTAAATAACTCCACCATTTTTTATGGGGGAACGATATGACTATAAATTGGTACTAAAAAGGAACTCCTCTAAGAATCCCAGTAAAACAAGACACAAAAAACTAATAAGCTACAAATCACCTGCGTCCTAAAATTTCATTTTCTATTCATTAAATGAGCACCTAGTTGAGAAACCATCTCGTATCCTTTGATTTAAGACCTTTTAGAACTAACAATAAACGGTCCATAGGTGGCGCATAAAGTTTTTTGAAAAATATAGTAATATGTATAAAAAATAATCAATTTATCTTAACTGATACTCATTTACAGAAAATTACCTGTAAGTTTACATTGTAAAAAACTTAATCAGCATTATTATTTCATAATAGATAGATAGTATAACTATGTAACACATACAGGGATTAATTTAGATATAAAAAGAAAAATATACATATTTGCAAATAATACAATTTAAAAAGTTACACACTTATAAATTAAACCAATGATGATGGAAGTTTTTGAAGTTATAACCTAACTGTTTCCAGAATATATTCACTAACAATAAAAAGTGGTATTATTTTTATTCTCTCTTTAAAAAGGGTTTCTCTTTTGTTGACAGACTTTAGGTTTACTGAATAAATTCAACTCAAGTTCTCTGATTTAACCAATCTGTAAAAAGACAAAAAATACAAATTAACAATCTTAGCATAGCGTTTGCTATACTTAAGCGAGTCTACAATATAGTAGAAATATGTTTTCGAGAATGGGTGGTATACATGGTATACTTTTTAATGACCATAGTGTTCCTTCGGTCCAATACCAATATTATTGTATTGTAGCTTTTTTTGTAATTTAAGTTTTTTTTGTAGTTAGTAGAGTTACATACGGTGAGCACTATAAGTCTTACCCCCCCTATCTAACTCGTTACTGGAGTCTTGTTAGGAAAATCGCTGAGACACGTCGATTTTTGATTTCTATAATGTACATTTTTGTATGAATAGTTTACCCTTAATTTCATCCCTTACTGGAGGGGAGCAACCCTTTCGAAAAATTTAAATGGCATGGGGTGGTGAGTGATAGCTCATTTGAAAGAGGGTTTTATTCTCTATTCAACCATGTAAAAAATTTTGAAATTTGCTTCATTAATTCTCGACTAATTGTTGTTTTAAAATAACGGAAATTAACGTAGCGCACTCATCCTTAGAATTAAAATTCGGCCCTGCATGATTTCTGTTTTGGTTTAGACGTAAAGTAAGACTTTTTGCCATTAGAAGGTCACTGTTAGTTTAGTTGCTTTCCTATTTTGTGAGGATTTGTTATTTTTAAACATTAATAAATCAACACGTAATGAAACAAATTTCAAATTTTTTTGCATGGTTGAATAGAGAATAAAACCCTCTTTCAAATGAGCTTTCACTCGCCACCCCATGCTATTTAAATTTTTCGAAAGGGTTGCTCCCCTCCAGTAAGGGATGAAATTAAGGGTAAACTAATCATACGAAAATGTACATTGTAGAAATCAAAAATCGACCTGTCTTGGCGATTTTCCTAACAAGACTCTAGTAACGAGTTTGTTAGGGGGGGTAAGACTTATGATGCTCACTGTATAAATTGGTACCGTAGACAATACTAGAATAAAACAATCCAAAATATATTATTTTAAGATGTCTCTTTCTACTAAATTCTAAAGTATTATAAGAGGGCCATAACGCAGGACCTTGTAACTAAAATTTCCACGGAAAAATATCTTTTATGATAATCTCGTTTAAAACATTTCGCTCCAGTTACTGTATAGGGGAAGTATTATAATTTTTGAACAATGGGTAAATTTTAGTCCGATTATAGAATTAAATGCACTTGTGAATCGTTTTCTTTTCATATCTTAAAAAATTTTGATTTTGCGACTTACGAAGTCCTGCCTTGTGGTCCTCAATAAGTTGAAATAGAATATAGTGGATATCTCTTTGACAAGGAACACCCAATTTAGCGTGACATCTAATGTTATACCAAGCAATATGCAGTGACTTCCCATTGTGACCTGATTGTTACTAGAAATTACTACGCTCAATTGTATTCTTATTTATTTACAAATTATTTACAGATCAGTATATTTCCTTGATCAACCTTGTGATAGTTTGACATTAGACATAATAAAAGATCTATCGTCGGCAAAAAGAATATTTAGGTATATAACGTTTTGTTGTAGTAATTCAAGTTGTTGATAAGTACGATAAACAAAAGTGGTCTCAAAACGGACCCTTTGGGAACACCATAAATTTATCTTACAAGAATTCGTGGGATACAGTCGAACACCTTGGAAAGGTTAGACTTGTTTTATTTACCTGTCTTCGTTTGTCTTCTATGCCTGATTCTGGCCAACGTTGACCGAAACTAGTTGCTTTACCATTGTTCATTGAAGAAATTCAACTGTGATAAATTGATTAATTAAAAGAAAAACTTCTTTCCCACCTGTGATATATACCTCATTAAATATGAGATCGTCTACTACAAAGTTCAATCGTTGGTATCTTATTCTGTATTGACGTTATTATTGATAAAATGTGTAACCTAATTTTTTCGTAACATTTTTTTTTTTTAGTTAGTTCTTGTTCGTACGCCACTGGGGCCATCATAGATGGAGTTGCGTACAGGACTATAAATAATCAGTGTTTACTATCCGCGCATTTTCTGGTCGCATTGTTACCAACACAAATAATACCCTTGACCTTCACAACCCGTCTGGGCATCTGAGGAACCCGACCGAAGTACCCAAGTAACCACGGTACCACAACAATAGTACCGGCAACAGTACTGATCGTTTTATTATTTTATCACCACCGGTGGTTTATGGATTTCGTATACTGAGCCTTTTCGGAATGTTTGTTATTATTTACATGGTTGTACCAGCTTTCTAAGATCATTAAAGTGGTAAAAACTTGTAACCAATTTGTAACCAAAGTAAGATTTATAAGTAAACTTAAATTACAAAAGTATTACGTAATCATCATATTGGTCATTTTGCTAATTTTCTCGTCTAAATTTTTCTATTTTACGATCTTTTAATGTTAATTCCTGATTTCTTCACATCACGATCGAACTTGGTCTTAGTAATTTTTCCTTATTTATCACTCTTTATTAATTCTAAACATTCTGTTTTTACCGAGGTATTTACTCATCTACAGAGCCTTTGTCTGATATTTCTTTGATACCGCCTTTTTTAATACAAATAAATATAGTTTCTTTCTCTTTTTGGGCAATACCAATGAATACCTACCCAAGAAGCGCATCTCAATGAGTTTCTGTCTCTACCAAAATCTATATGACATTTGACCAATCAATGTATGTAATTTAGTTCGTGTGGATTGAACGCCTACTAAAATTATTACAATGAATGACAAAATACATTCTTAGTATGAAAATAGATAATTTTCATGACGAAATAAGTAATGTATAATCCATAAATAACGGTGAACACAAATCGTCTAATAAATGAGAGCGTCAGGAAATTGTAGAGGATATTCTCGATGGTATCATCTCGTTCACACCCCCTGCAAAGTGCTATGGCGATGCTTCTCTACTTGGCAATGACAGTCAGAATGCCTCTGAGGAGGCACATATTCTGTCTAGTCATAGTATTTGTTTGGTGTGGTATTATCGGAATAACTTAAAAGCTCCCTAGAAATTCTACAGCTTCATGTTTTATCCCATATTTCCTTGAATTTTACAAGGGAATGTTTTTTAATTAGGTTTGTCCCTACTGATGTTGTCATTCCAATTGAAGGGTCAGATGCTAAAAGTATTTGATTGGCTGTCTTCTTGGCTAGTGAATCAGTGGTGGCTTTACCTTTGATCCATCTTAAGGCGACTATTTTTTTGTTGGATACTTCTACAAAACTTCGTGACATTCTAGTACTAACCTTGAGAAAATTTGTGGTTTGTCCAAGGTGAGTAGTGCTTATTCTGCTATCTGCATAGATGAGCACGTTCCTTTAAGTGATATCTGGGTTGCCAACTTCTCTAATTGTACCAAAAATGTTCTCAAAAAGATATTTTTTTTATATGGACTAGCATTTTAGCATAACCATGAGCAATGCTTTTATTTTTCTCATGTCAATCCTATAACCAATCAATTACTACTTAAATACAATTACTTAACCCTTTGAAGATTGTCGCTCTTCTGAGCAGACCACCTTTATAAATTCCTCTTTACCACCGGTTTCTTAGTTATACCACTGTGGTTACCTATATTATAATTTACCTAGCTAAAGTTTTGATCTCCAGAACATGTAAAAAGGGGAAGACCATCGATAGAAAAACCAGTGAGTAAATTTAAAAATCATCTCATATGCCTCAGAGAACTACTTCTTTGAGATGGCTTAGTGAAGTACAACTGCAAATGTTAGCAGAACACAGTGGAAATGTTAATCTAAACGTCGGACTTGGCCACAAACACGACAAGAATTGTTTTGAAATGTTCGATGCAAAAAAATAAGAAGAACAGTCTAGTTTTTATTACAGAATATATAATTTTTAATTAGTTCATGTTCCCACTGGTATCTTGAGAATACCACATCTTGCAGGGCATACTACAGGATCAGGATTGTTTATTTCGTTTTAAATTCTTTAAAATGTACAATAAATTGATATTGCAAAAAACATCCTATATAGGTAATACATAATTTCTCTATCACTGAAGCAAACCATATAGCAAAATAACAAATATTAGCAAAACCGGACGTTTCTAGTATTTTTTTAAAAGTTATAAGCTCTGGAAATGGGCTACTTTTCATTGGGACACCCTGTATATAAAGTGACAGTAATATTTGACGTTAAAACACTACTTAATTACTCAAAAAAGTTGGTTTCGATCATGCATAAAAATTTTGTCCACGAATTTCCCTCCCCCATTTCGGTAGATTGTCTTTGCCAATTCATAAATGAACACGTGCATGATTCATCCTTCTTTCCAGATATCATGACATAACTCTATCTGAAACTATTTTACGTCCAATAGCATTTAACCAAGTTGCTAAAATATGCAAAGCAAAGCCACTACTCCAACGTTTCCTCTTTGACTACCAATGAACTAATTCAAATAGACTTATGACAAAATTTTGACATAATTTACCAAAAAAAAAATCGAAAACGAAACGTTCCTATGAGTGACAAATTAAAATATTTTACTTGTAATAAAAGATGTTTATTATGTTATTTGTATTTTATTGTAGTGTGAGTACTATAATTTTTTTCTCTGATTAATTTTATTGCACGGCTATTATATTTTAAATGGCTTTTACTGTTTCTAACACGTTATTCCATCAGGCAAGGTATTATTATGTGGTAATACTTTCCCTCCACCTTCATCTATAGATTGGTTATTCTAATGATTATGGCAATGTATGAATTCCAAGCATTTTAAGTATGTAATAAAGACAAGACAATCTGATTTACAATCAATCTGTTGGTCTATGGATAGGCACCCACAAAGGCAATCAAGTAGTGGGTGATATAACTCATAGCCACATTGTTTCTATGCTAATATTCCAAAGGACGATTATCATAAAAGTTTAGTGGTTGTAGTAAAAAGTTGGATAATAAAAACTACACGCCCTCATGGGTATGGGTTGCATTGAAACTAATATTATTAGAATTAAAATTACTTAAAGCTTGTTGTATCTATTATAAATTAAAAAAGATATTGAGATATGGAAATAAAATTGAAAATAATGGTGCTCGTAAACATGATTCTTTGTTATTTAAGGATAGCCAGCTGCATTAAACTGAAGTGTAATCGTATTTATATTTCTTTCGAGTTGTTTTAGATGATTTTAGAATGACAATTTCAATTCTTTTTCAAAATATTAATGTAGAATGTGTTGGTTAGATGGTTTACTCTGATAGTAAAAGAACTAGAACTTGGATAATGTTATAGGGTTTTTCAATGTCATTGCACTGTTATCACAAACAACAATTACCAGTTTTTATGCCTATAATATCTTCAATTTTTAAAATATTGGTGCTAAAATATATTTTAAATTATTTTTAAAGAATTGTAAGCCATTTTCGATTTTCGAGATAAAGGTTATAAAAAAAATACCCATATTTTCACCCCTATGTAATGGAAAAAACACAATAAGAATTCGATATTCTACGATTTATATTATTGGAGAAATTTCCTTTGATTAAATAATCAAAACTGAGTCAAGCAACTAATGATCAAACTGTAGTTTTTTTTAACAATTATTTGCATAAACGATAGTGGGTTTAGAACGGACCTCTGTGGAATTACCTCCAAGAAAATATTTAAGGTTTTTTTTAAATTTTGTTACTAATACAACTTGTGATGTTTTACTAGAAAATGACTGGTCTGAATAGTTAAAGTCCTTGAGCTGACTGCAAAAAGTACCATGTCATGTTTTGCTTGCTATTTGTGTAGTTGGGTACAGAGAGGGGGTAAACAACATAAACTATGTCCCTGTGGTGGGAGCTGTCAAGTAACCTGTCAATTTCAAAGCAAAGTTGATTTTAACGTTTTTTATGCTTCTAGATGTCGCCAAGAAATGAGGTGCTTTCATAACTCTATTTTTAGTTAGTTTTCTTCCACTGCACATTGCCGTCTTTCCTCTTATTGTTGTCTTTCTGCGACCAATTGATGTATGCTTTTCTCTTTTTCGTGTACCTTGAATTCGTTTCCTTTTACATAATATACTCCTTTATATTTGAAAGCTGTATGTAAACCAAGGGCTGTATGGGGTATTAGGTATTGTCTTTGAATTCATTTTAAATTTATTACCAATTTTATTAATTTAAAATCACCTATATGTCACGAACAATATTTAAAAAATAATCTACATAGAGACTTGTATATAGGCTATAGAAAAGGGCAACGAAAATTAAATTTGATTGATATTCAGTAAACAAACATTTCTTATTTCATAATTATTCTTAATCGCCGACGTATTATTTCTAACATGTCGGTATTTTACGAGTTCGTCATTTGCGGCATCGAACTCTTCCGAGTTCCTAACGTGTCAGCGGTTTCCGAATAGGCAGCCGGGCCGCTGTCCGTTTTTTGATTGCTTAGCTGTTATAATCACTTTGTAATTTTTCGAATAAAAATTTAAAATTAGAATTTTCTCATTAGGTTGGTAAAATCTTGACAGCTTCTTGTAAATTTTCATTGTCAGAGAGACATCTATTAGCTAAAGTAAAGAAAGTCAAGAAATTTTCAGACGTCATAAAAATATAATAATATAACCTAACCTGTAAATTTTTATTATCAACATGTTGGCAAATATTCAGAATTTTACTTTTTCTTCAAAAAATTTGATGAGTAAGTTCTTAAATTTTAGTTTCCTTAAATATTCTTTTATTTATTATAGTGCTCTGATGATGGCTTTAAAATACACGTCTCTTCCTCTTTTCTTTAATAGAACATTCCACTGATGTGGACATTGTTTTTAAATTCTTGCATTATCTGTGATTCTCTTGCAGTGCATTCATGAACTGAGAAAACGAATAAAAACGTGTAGACGAAGATTTTTATGTTGAATTTTTTTAATAAATGTTTTTGCTTCTAGTGGGCAAGGCATAGATATCTCCACCCACACCTGCTATTGGTTAATTGTAAATCTTGAGGTTGTACAATGTTGTATATAAAATTGCTTGAACGATCAAAAAAACTCAAGGTCAACATAATCTATGTAAATCTAATCCCAGCTTCTTTGGCGAAACAGATTCTTTAAAACATTGTCAAATAAAAAAAGTAAAATCCGTAAAAGATGTGACAGTTTTATGACCTTTGTGTTGATAGGAAATCATTTGATATTAGATTTTATAGATTTTTAAAAGGATTTCGCCATTTGGATGTTAAAATTTTGTTTACAGGAAATTTAAATTAAACGAATTAACATTTAGATCACGTTTAAATTTTGTTCTTTGGTGAAATTTCTTGTCAGTCGGCATATTATTTTCATTAATTATTTAATAATGAATAAGAATCGCCTATTTGAATTAAACAATTTTATTACATTACTCAATAAATTACTTAAATGTCGATAGAAATTTGATATCAACATATATATATATAAGGAGTGAAAAAGTCAGTTCCGCAGAATGTATACATTTTAATAATAGAGGGATTAATTCCGGCCACTATGGTCCATCATCAGGCCTAAAAAGTAAGATTTAATAAGATAGAAAGGTGATTCTTATCTAGTAGCTATAAGCTTTTAAAAGTTAACTATTTGAAGGTTCCTTTTCTTTATAGAATTGCAGTAATGAAATTGGTATAAGGTTAAAAGTAAAATTTTAATACTAAATTTTAAAAAAGTTAAAAATCAGTGGCTTCGTAATAGGTGAAAAGGGGAAGAAAAGGTGTGGTAGAATTAATTAGAGTTGGAATAAAGGAAACTCTGAAAATAGGAAATAGGAAGAAAAAATGAAGATAAAGGACCATCTTCCTTGTCATCATCTATTCCACAAAAGGTGTGGTAGAATTAATTGCAGTTGGAATAAAGGAAACTCTGAAAATAGGAAAGAGGAGAAAAAAAATGAAGATAAAGGACTATCTTCCTTGTCATCATCTACTCCACACTTTATCTCGTGTCTTGATTTTAACCAAGGCATTCGACACTGTTGATCAAACTCTTCTTCTAACTACGTTAGAAGATATTAGAAATCAGAAGCACTGGATATAATATGTTTAAAAGTTATTAAATCAATAGGAAATAAAGTCAAAGTAAATCAGTATAATAGTGAAGAGGAAACAGTTGTATGTGGTGTCCCTCAAGGATAACTTTGAAGGTCAAAAGTTTATTTTAACTTAAATCAATTGAGACACCCCAATTCCAATTTATTTAACACATTCACCGCCAGGGCGGACACTGGTGTCCGCTGCGTGGTCGGCTCATCACGCCAGGGCAGACACCGGTGTCCGCCATGTTTAGATTTTGATATTTCCTCGAAAATTCTGAATTTTGTAAATGTTTTATTATAACTTATTCTTTTTAGGCCTCTAGAATGGCCTACCGACCGTGGTTTTTTGAAAAAGAGTTTTTTTTAAATTGTATGGACTGTGTCCGCTATTGTGTCCGCTGCGGCGTGTAAAAAAGTTTTTAAAGCAGCTAAACTCTAGGCGCCAGAGCGGAGAAATTTTTTTCAATGGAAATGTAAACTACTTTTAACTACTAAAATTTTATTGTTTTATTGAAAAAAACATTTTAACATTCTATAGTATACAAAATAAAATATCAAAAAACTTATTGATTATGGTTATATTATGTACAATTAGACACAATATAACTTAAGCATTTCTGACAATTCTTAAAACAAAAAACATATCAAGAAAATTCTCGTTATTTATAACAAATAACTAAAAAAATATATTGTTCTATAGGTACACACATTTTAACATTTTTTAGTATAAAAACAAAATGGCAAAAAACTTATTTATTATGGTCCTTATTAAAACATTCCACAAGGGACATAATATGTCTCGATCTGCTGCTCATTGTCACTTTATGAAAAAACAAAATAGAAAAAACTTGTGACGAAAAACCACTGTCAAGTGTCTACTACGCTAATTTATGCAATACTGAGCTTAGCAAGACATTTGGCGCTCGATCCGCTTCGGCAAACAGACCTGTTACGACGTGCCCGCTGACATATTTGTGTCCGCTATTGTGTCCGCTGTGACGTGGTAAAATCGGAAAAATTTTGTCCGCCCTGGCGTGATGCGAGGGAAAAATGCTTTTTTTGGGCATGGCGCCAGAGCGGACACCGGTGGCCGCTGAGTCGCTCTTATGGGTGGCGTGCTGGGAAGTTTTATGAATGTGTTAAACGACAAGCCAGGACCATCTTCCTTGTCATTTTCTACTCAACACTTTATCTTTTGTGTCTTTAATTTAACCAAGGCATTCGACACCGTTGATCAAATTTCTTCTAACCATGTTAAAAGATATTAGGAATGAGAGGTACTGGACAAAATCTGTTTAAAAGTTATTAAATCAATAGGAAATAAAGTCAAAGTAAATCAATATATTAGTTGTATGTGGTGTCCCTAAAGGTTCGGTATTAGGGCCATTACATATTTTATTTGAACAATCCATTTTTATTACAAAAAAATAATAAAATAAGTTTCGCCAATAATACATAATATTTTATCATGACGACTATTGGTTTAGTATTAAAACCAAAGCTGAAAAGCACTTATTATAACTTAAAATTTCGAAAAAAAAAACTTTATACCTACCATTAGCTTTCCGTCAATGATCTCTTCCATCATTTAAATTAAACATACAGAAAACTATAAAAATCCACTCTTCAAATCAAGTAAAATATTTAGGAATTTTTATTGACAGCAACTTAAGGTGTATTATTACATGTAATCCAAATAAACTGGTCACATGTGACTGGCAAATATAAAACTGAAATTAAAATAAATATATTCCATTAAGTACATCGAATTGCATTAGCATTTTCCTTATTGTCTAATTAAGATTCCGCAAATTCATACACGGGCATAATCATTAGAATAGCCGATCGTTAAGTCACTATTTGATTTCTATCTAGCATAAATGTGTTTATTAATTTGTTAATTTCAAAGTAATTAAGTCTAAAACGTATTCATAATTACTACATGAGTTTAAATTCTAACGCGCTTAAATGCAACATTACCTCATAACCGTTAGAATAAGCAAGTAACTGAAAATGTTTTCATTTTTGTTTGTAAATTTATATCAAAATGTAAAACTGATAATGAATAATGCATAATAAATCTATTAATCATTTTATCATGGTTGATTAGTTCATAACTTCTAGCCAAAATCTCTTGCAACAGGATCTCAACAATTTTATTAATTGGTATGATTTGCATTTTATTTGACAAACGTGAATAAATATCTATTTATTTATTCAGATAGCATACATTACAGAAATAATTCTAAATAGTATGTATACACGGTGTCCCAAAGTTTAGTGTACATACATCATACTGTATGTTTGTGATATCAAAATAAGTCGATTGAGCCAAAGTTACCTATAACACAAAGTGTTTCGTTTGCCTCAGTGGCGTAGCCAGGCTTAAGGGGCGGCAAGGGCGGCAAGATATTAAAAAGGCGCATAACACCGTCTAGGTAGTTTTTCTTAAAGAAAAAAACTAAGAAAAACTAACTACTTTCAATAAAGCACTACTAAATTCTGAAAAAAATAAAAAATCAACATATATTACAAAAAATAAGTACGAAAACGTTAAAAATTTAAACATTTGGTAGCAAGGCAATTTCCCCTCTTTGCCCCCTAGTGGCTACGCCACTGGTTTGCCTGTAAAAAAGCTTGAAAGTTGAAAGAAAATTTTTATTTTTTTTAATAACTCAGAAACGTTTCTTTCGATTTTTATAAAATTTGGTATGTAGCTATTTCAATTGAATAGCCATTGTTCAAAGTAACAACTACACCAACTGAAATCATGGAAGGGTAAAAAATACCCTAATCCTGCCCTAAATGACATCGTATTTTTTTTTTGTAGGCCGCCCTTGCTCCCTCCATTTTTTTATGGATATCTGTATTCATTTTTAACATTTTTTGTTCCGTTCAAAAAACATGTATCTCTCATAGTATTTGATTAAAAAAAATTATGAACTGATGGTTAATTACTTAAAATTTTCAAGAAAAGTAAGTTGGCGGTTATAACTTACGCAACCCGAACACTGTTGCTTTTGACGTTATTACAATAAAAAAAATCATCAATAGACATATGTTTTGACTGAAAAATAACCATTCAAACAAATGTTTAAAGACTTCAAATTTTCAAGAAAACTAAGTTGGCGGTTGTCAACGTTACTAATAAAAAATTAGATCATTTTGACAGATATGGTGTAGAACTGTCAACATTTTCAATACTACTCATTTTATGTATTGTATTTTTTTGTTTCGCTTAAAAGTTCTTATGAAGGAGTTATTTTGTCGCTGGTATGATGTACATATTTAATTAACAAACTGATAGGTTGCTAGTGCTTGGTTTCTATAATGGCAACTGTCGTGAGAGTGTTCGAGTACCTATACCATGAAATATTTCCAAATCGACAGATTCCGAATCACCAGACTTTTGCTTTTGTCAAGAGGCGACTTCAAGAAACTAGTCAACTGAAACCGAACAGAAATAATGCTGGACGACCTCGTCAAGCCAAAACTCTTGCTGCAGAGGAGAAAATACTTGAAATAGTTTAAAATAATCATGTAATTTATTAATACCCGTTGACTGGCACGCCAAAGTAGAGTCCCAAAAGCACATCCAACAGAATAATTAGAGAACAACCAAAGTTTATGAGTTCCTATCAACAACATTTAACAATTATTGGGTAGGATTTAAAATGTGAACTCTATGCGAAATAATCTAGGCATTTTGAGAAGGGTACAATTTCTTGCGTCGAATTGAAATCTGCATGAACATTAATTGTAAAAAAAAATGTATTATTCTCTTTGAATTTTAATTTTTCAGTATGCCTATTGATGATTTTTTTATTGTAATAACGTTAAAATCGAGAGTGTTCGGGTTGCGATAGTTATAACAACCAACTTAGTTTTCTTGAAAATTTTAAGTCACTAACCATCAGTCCATAATTTTTTTTTACTCGGAGCGTTTTTGAGTTAATATAAAAATTAAAATTTTTCCTTCAACTTTGAAGCTTCCTCACAGGCAAACAAGCACTTTCTGATATAGGTAATTTTGGCTCAATCGACTTATTTTGATCTCACCAACATACAGTAGCTCTATATGCACGAAATTTTGGAATCCCCTGTATAAAAAATTCAAACAATCTTAAATAATCAGAGCACTTAATCAAAACAAACCATGCTCCTGTGTGTTCACAGACCTATCCAGAAGTCAAGCTGTGAGAATAGACGATGTTGGCAGTAATTAAGAAACTGTTGAATGTGGTGAGCATACCTCAGAATACTGAATTGGGATCAATTCTTTTAATATTTGCGTCAAGAAATTATTCTCCTTTAAAAGTTCTGGTGATACTTTAGGATTAGTAGTAGATCCTAGGATGACCTCAAATTAAAGGTTGAGACTGATTTCTGTAACATAAGAAATTGGTTAGCCTAAATTATTATTGACAAATATTAATAAAACCAATAACTTATCTATTTCTTGTCCTTGTCTTTATTTAGGTCTGCCAAAATTTAACCGACTATGGATAAATGCTGAACAACCATTTGAAATGTTATCATTATAGATTATCACGTGTAAAGAAAATCTCATAAGAAACTTTGAATTATAATATACAAGTTTAGAGTTCTCAAAGATTTATTAGCAAAGGACATTTTCAGGCTGATGTATTATGCCTCAGATTTTACGTTATGGAATTTTAATTTGGAGGTATGCTGTAAAAATGAAGTTATGCAACGACGCTTCATAAAACTTATTCATAGTAAAAAACCCCGAAATCATTGTGATTCTCTAGATTATGAATCTCTAATTATGAAAAAATGAATTTGCTGTACCTTCATCACATACTTATAACACTGTTCCTTTCATGTTTAAAACTCATAGCACATAAACTATATATAATAGCATTGTTAAGCCACTTAAAAAAGTTAACCATAGACATAAATTAAACAAGTGTTAAATAATTATACGAGTACTTATTTTTCAAATTAATAGGAATACATTGCCAGTTATTTTGATCTATAAAAGTTTATTTAATTTTACGTAGTTCATATGGGGAACAAAACATACAAATACAAATCAATATTGAGATTCACAGTATTGTTTGTAAGCAACACTTGGACAAAAAAGTGTCTGCGAAAAATTTACAAAGGAAAAAAGTAAGCCAAGCATGGAAAAGAAGAAACAACAAGGAATTACAAGGATTATTTAATCAACTAGATATTGTGTGCACGATTAAGAAGTACACATACAAATTAAGATGGTTGAGACACACTGAACGCATGAAAAATGAGAAAATACCTAAAAGGCTAATGGAATGTGGCTTAGAAGGAAAAATGAAACGAGGAAGCAGAAATAAGATGGATAGCAAGGTGCTAAAAGCTAATATATATTCAAATAAAACAACAATGCTAGTGAAACACGACATGACTGGTTTTAGAACTTCAGACATATCCAAACATTTTCAGCACAAGGAGTGTTGATGAATAATACAATATAAGACTAATGGTTTTGAACCGCCATCATTTTTTACAGCCTTTGACACAAGTGCAACCACTTCTTTATTTTTACCACACATGTTTTCGCCTGCATCAGTTGTAATAGATTTTAAGTTTTTCCATCGAAGATTCTTTTTATTAATGGTATTTTGAACTCCCTTAAAAATATCCTCCTCAATAGTCGTGCCATGAATACTATCAATATCAAGAAGATCTTCATACACTTCATAGCTTTTATCTACTCCTTAAATAAAAATCAATACCTGAGCTGTATAAATATTTGGTGAAGATGAATTTTAAAGTTCCTTTGTAACATATCTGCCAGAAACAGACATTTCACATCACATCAACCCCAAAATATATCTCCAAAAGGAGTTTTATGAGCCGTGTCCAAAGATTGTACCCAGAGAGATCAAAGAAAGATTGAAATATCCAGAGCATTGATGAAAAGCCCTAAAAAATGAAATGGGAATGAAATACTTCAAAAGGCATGCCAAAAAGTTCAAGCACAAAGTTCAAAAAGTAACTAAAAAAGTTCTGACGATGACAATACAATCTTAAAAATAATAGAAATAAAATCTTAATGAATTCCTAAAGCCTTTATCTTTAATTGCCAGTGGAACACAAACTACGTTACCATTAATATAGCGTATTATCAACGTGAGATATGAATTTATAGAATCAATAAACTTCAGGAGGGTTTGATCGGAAAAATGCCATAACCTTACAATTGTTATCATTTAAAAATAGATGTATTTGATTAAACTGAAATTTTTTTATATTTGCTAAAAAATTAAGATCATCTGCATTCATTTCCTATTTTATCTCTTCTTTTTGAGTCCTTCGATACTTCTTCATTCTAATAATTTTTTTTAAATAGTTAATCAGTTCTTTGAGAACCTTAATTATTCCGAATATGCTAGCGTAAAGGCCATAGATTAGATAGCCGCTGATCTAAATGTAATAAATAAGAAAATGATTTGCATTTCCCCACAACGTTTTTCAACCCAGTCCTCGGCATACTTTGTATGATGCCGTTTCATTAATATACAAACTAGTTAATTCAACTCACCAATTTAATAACTGTTTTCCACAACTAATTCGATTTATATAAATTTACACTAAATTACGGCATGCAGAACGGCTGAATATGTTGGTATAGACATCAAAAAAACCTCGTAAGTATCCATTAGAGTGAAATATGTCATTATTCATGAGTAAAAGTAATTAGCAACGTTCTGCTTCTAATTAGTTTAACCGTCAATTATTATAACTATTTTCCACAGCGTATTAACATCATATTAATTTGCTGCTTTATATATGTTTTTTTTTTGTGTGTGGATGAGCAAACTATTAAACCGGACTAATATATATTTAAGATATTACCGCAGATAAAAATAGCGGATGGAAATTATACTCTTCTTGATAAGATTAACTTATAGGAATGTTTACGTAAGGGATTACCAACTAATGTTTAAATGCGCCTAGAAATAAGTCAAATAAAATCTGTCATCCGGTTGTTCAACGAAGACTTCATCTAGTCAGCCAGATGTCAAAATGATTATGGTTTTCTAATAGTTCAGTTGGTAATTAATTGAAAAGGATTAACAGTTATATATCATCTATGTAGGTAGGCATTATTTTTGTATTGCAGTAAGTACTTAGGAATAAGCTCACTGGTCACGTGATCATGTGCAAGCATCATCAATAGCTAGGAATATCTAGTGATCTTAGGAATTGGCCTAAAATAAAGAAAAATATCATTACTTCTGCCTCAAAAATGGATTCAATTCATTATTACTCAAATGACATGAATAAAAGAGAACACTTTTTGGTACATATAGGTACTTCAATGGCACTCTGGATAATATATGAGGCGTCCAGATCCAAAACTGCTTTAATCCATTTTCTAAAAAAATTGAATTAAAGATGGTGTTGGACTCATTTTGACTATCTATCTATATGTTAGCGGGTAAACAATTTTTTGTGTATTTACTAACTATGGTACTGTAGAGAACATCGGCAGTCAAGAGCGGGGAGTTTCAGAACTTACTGCATCCACCATTAAAATTTGGTGCCAAAACTGTTTATATCCAATGCAGTAAAATGTGGTTAAATGTCGTACGTTAACTCACCTAAGCTCTGGCATTTTCTTCGTGAAGTTAAAAATTTTTGAATGCTTGTAAGCAGTATTGTTTTCGTTTTTACGTAAGTTGGGCGTTCTCGGTTTTCTTCTGAGGGTATGTTTATTTGAGAAAATAAAAAATTACTGAAGAAAACAGTATGTGCTTGCTGCAACTACCGGAAAAGGTCGAAAAAAGTTGCGTGATGCACCCAAGCAGAATAAATATCAAGAACAAAAATTTCTATTTGTTTATTTTGCAACTGCTTTTTTTGTTATAGGTATAGGCCTAAAAGACTTCCCACTCATCCTAAGTGCACAAATAAAAAGAAAATTTTGTTTGTCCTAATTTGTCCATGCAAGAAATAAGTAAGTTTCACCAGGCAACCAGGCAACAAAAGCAACACGACCAAATGCGGTTTCTATTTCGTACTTTAATAAAATTGAAAATGGGACCAAGAAGATTTTTTTTCAATCCTTGGTATTTTAAGATTTCGAGTGCAGAATATATCTAGACGGTATTTTAATCAATCGAAGGAAAATAGAAGGTGTGATAAACGAAGCAGGAACTTTTTAACGCAAAAGGAACGTGTTAAGCAATTCATTTTAAGTATATACTAGAGAAAAGTCAACATGTCAATACAGCGACTGCCCTTGTGGAAAGACTATTGTAGGGGGAACTCAGAACTATTATTAAAATATGATTTTTTTCACCTCGTTAGTCTTAAAAGTCCTGCTACCGATGCGTGCTCAGAATGAATCGGTAAAAGGTCTCATTTTAACTGTATCTGTAGCAACAAATACTGAATTAATATTCAGATTAAGAGTGCATAAATTGAAATTAAAAGCTTTTGTTAAATTGATACAAAACACAGAAGAAAATATCAAAAGAACATGGTTCTTCTACGTGTTCCAGATCAGGCAGCATATTTCTCTCGGCAATTATACTTGTATAATTTCACAATCTACGCAGGACATTCCAAAAGTAAACAAACAAAAGATAACATTACATCTTATACGTGGACTGAAAATATAAGAAGCAAAGGATCTAATGAAATTTTATCAATGGTTTATGAAAAAAGACTTTGAATCGCGAATATATAACTTAAAATTATTTTGTGAAGGATACCCTGGGTAAAATAAAAATGTCACCATAATAGGTTTGTTGATGCAGTGGTTGTACTTAACCCAGTCTATTGTAAAGGAGGTCCACGTGATCTATCCAAATATTGGTGATTCTTACTTGTCATCTGACAGGGTTTTTGGAAGGATCGACAAATAGTCAGAAAAAAAAGTTATTATGCTACCAAAAGAATACCGAGCTATATTTGCCAAAACGCGAGTGTTGGACATGGAAAATACTTTGATGTTTTTGATTGGAAGAAAGCGGTAGAATTCAATATTAAGTCTTCAGGTCAGTGGCATTTCCATTTTCCTTGAAAAGGAGTATACAAATATGTGCTTCAAAGAGGAAAAAGTCATGCAGCCATCATTCCAGAAGCTCTTTCCAAATTAATTCACACTTTGGTCCAGAATAATGGGGATTTCTGAATGGCATAGATTTGAAATTTTACAAAAATGCCATTGACAGTTCAGAAGATATTGGAGATAATCAAAAGGATAAAGCAATAGATGTTGACATTCCAAACGTTGAAGAAGATGGGTTGCGGATTTGATTTAATATTAGATTAAAAAATGTATTTCATTTCATTAAGAAATTTATCTTTTTGTTATTTCTTTGTATTTTACTTATAACTGTTTGTAATAAAATAAAATGCAAATTTCCTTTTAACTGAAAAAATTGAATTTTACTGTTTCAAAACTGCTATAGTCCCATTTTGACATTTTCATAACTTTCTAGATTCATTGTATAAAAATAAATTTGTATTTATCCAACTGTTTTTTTTTACATATCAATGGTTTCCTGATATTTTTATCTTATAAGTGAAAAACGAAACTAAATGGTGGTTTGAAAATATGTAAAAATTGGCAAGTGCCTAATTTATTTATGACGGTTGTTACAGGTTTTTCGCGTTTTCTGAATAATTGGTTATAGTGGACTAAAGCAGTTTTGGAACTGGACTATTATCTGTTATTTGGATAGCAGTTCGATACACCAAAACTTTTTGCAAGATCCAACCAATTATTAAAAATACAACTTAAAGAAAACAGCAATATCAATTTAGAATCACCAAAGTTCCAGACAACCAAAATCTCACGTAAGGTAGTTGTTAAATTCCTGAATTATTTTTAATAAAAAAATGTAAATTTAATAAATGTAATGTTACTTCCCGGGTCAAATTTCTTATCTTCCCTTCTACTGTATTTTGGCTGCTTTGCATTCATGTCTCTATTTTTCTTTAAAACGAATTTACAATGCATCAGATATAGCTAACGCCGCCAAGGTCATATGCGCAGTGAATAGACAATCGGAGCTTAGTTTGTTTCGCTGTTTCGAGATGATCAGTTGGATCCAAATACATTATACTCGAAGCTGAGCATTTATTCTGTTTGGAAATTCACGTAGGAGGAAGTCGATGTAAATAAACCTATTTTCGAAGTACAAAGATTAATATTCGAAGGATTTCAGGCCAATCATATCTTCCTTCAGCAATATTAAAAAGTAACATCAGGTCTCTATGCTTCCTTCTGGTTTCCAGAGAAGGAATCTTTAAGAACTTATCGTTTCGTAATTATATTAAAGCTAAATAATTTTAAGTGTTTGTAAGATAATGGTTCTGAATACGATTAATTTTTAATATTTGTGAGGACCATATACAAAAAAAAAACAATAATAAGATAATTTCTAACTAAACTACTTACAATAAAGTTTTAATAGTAGTTATATCAGTGAAGTCGTTAATAAAATATTTCCCTTTGATTGAAAAAATGTGGTGGTAAGAGCTAAGAGTACTTACAATTTTGATCATAACATGTCTACATCAATGAATATGAATAACTAATCATACCAAAGTAATATTAAGGAAATACCACATGAATCTCTTTGTTAGACGAAATTACATTTTTCTTGTGTCTGACCGAAGAAAAACCAATCCATTCTAGTGTCGGCTTCAACTACAATAACTGCAAAACTATTTTTAATTTATTTTATTCATTTCCGTTTGTTTGTGGTGAAACAATTAACACATTTTACGTTTATGCGGTAGAGGAGGTCAACTGAGCGATTTTTCAACACTCTTCTTGACACTTTCCGACCGCAGATATGACGACTAGAAACTAAAATTTATTTATATCTTCGACCTACATGAGAGCCGTGCCTGTTAACTGCGATAGTGCATAATTATGAGACGGTAATTTAATTTATTCCGAGTCTTTTGGACGTTTCATCAAAGACGGCTTTTTAATTTGAATTCGTCAGTGATTATTTCCCTCATCATAAATTTAAAAGCTGCTTTACAATTCGCAATTTTTGTTGCTGCAAGTAAAAATGAGGAAATCTTTATTATTGTCTATGTTACTCTACGCCATTTATTTCCAAAAGTTTTCAGCAGATTAAATGTAATCCCACAGGACATTTTACATTAAATGCCGTTTGTTCCATTCGAGTCGAACGAATTATAACGGAGATATCAGCTTAGTTCCTTTCATTGCGATTATTGCTTGTTAAATACGTCATCTTCGTCTCCTCTTTGTTGATGGTCTAAGTCATTTCATCGTCCTAAAAGTACTTAATGTTACTACATCACTTCTTAAGCATCTTTTCTTCGTCTGAGGGACTCCAGAGGCCTTTCAACGGCTTCCTAACCGAAGATGATTCTTTATAACTCCTTCGGCTACTCCTCTTTGTCTTTGAGCCTACAGATACCTCTTTAACGTCTCCTCCAACCGAAGATGGTCCTACGTCATTTCTTTAGCTCATCATCTTTGTCTTTGAGTCTCCCCAAACCGAAGAACTCACTTAACAGGTACACCAACTTAGTTAAAGAAAATTAGGAAAAACATTGGGGAAACATGGGGGAAACATAGGGGAAACATAATGATATGGAAATGTATGGCTCAAGTTGTATTTGTAAAATTTCCAATCATAAAAAAACTATCTGCTGGTACAAAATGATATTGATTTATTCTTTAGTTGTTGTCAGATCAACAAGCTTTATCTTAACCCAGAAGGAGCAAAGTAATGAATTTTACACAAAACCAAAAACCAATTAATTGTTAATTATTAAACCAATTAATTGTTAATGATTACATTCTTAATAAAACTGTATTTAGACGAGTCAGTGGATCTAAGAACATAGGCATTATATTTAATTCGAAGCTAACCTTCACATTACGTATTGAGACAGTGGTGAAGAAGACTTTCAATGCAATAACAATATACTATTCACTTGCATGAACTAAACACACATACTGCTTGATAATCTGAAACCTCTATCGAACAAAAGTCAAAATTTAATTGGTATATTTGACTGTAAAAGTGTATTAACCTTATGGAGACCAGGGCTGGGCAAATGATTCGAAAAAAGTGCTTCAAAATATAATTGCCAGCATCAAGCACCCAATCACTTTGTATTTACAATTACCAAGTACTGAGAAAAGTAATTGCACAATTCAATTACCAAGCACCAATTACTCAAAACAACCTTAACTGCGAAATTGTGAATAATTTGTTAATGTCAAAATGTCTATTTGACCACTGTACACTCATTGATTGTTGGCGCTGTTGTAATTGGTTGGTTGCTATATTAGTTATTTTAGTCCATAGTTCTAAAAACCATGTAAAAATGGCTAATATAGGAATAGTAGTTTGTGGACAATCCACTCGAGTTGTACAGTATAATTTTTCTACGACTCACTAACGAAAATCTACAAATATTAAAAATTATTTTAGGTTATTAAGATAATATAATTATTTTAAAAATAATTTATGACTTTTAGTGATTTATAAAATAAAATAAACAAGAAAAAACTTCAGTTTTATTTTAGTTTTATTTTTCTTAATCTGAAATTCGAGCTCGAGTCTTCCGCCGAACTCGCCGCCTACTAGGGGTTGGTGGCGTGTTAATATTATGGGAATGTAAGAATGTTTTTGAACCAAACAACTTACTCTTTATTTATTGATAGTTATAGATGATATATATTTAAAATGCGAAATAATAGTTATGACGTAGCGGTGTTCTTATTGTAATCGGATTCTACCCGATTTTGTGGTTCAGTGGCGTCCCAAACACTGCTAACTTTTTACAAAATCGAATAGAATATTAATGAAATTTATAAAAAATAATTTTAAAAAAAGTTAACACCCTGTATCTTGAAAACTATGAATGTTCGGATCTATGTCCATATAAAGAAATTTTCATGTTTTCTTATTTAGAATCACCCCTATAATTATTGGAACTGAATTTCTGGATACCCAAATTAACAGATTCGAAAAGAAAATACTTTTCTTATATTAACTATTTTTGCATGGTTTTTCGAACTTTGGACTAAAATGACTATGGAAACCATATACAGCAGTGACCAATAAGAGTAGTTTTCAAAAATACATTTTGTCATTAATACTTTATTCACAAAATTTTGCAAATTTGTATATAAATAAAAAACAACAAACTAAAAATACAAAAAACAGTAATAATTCATAAGCAAGCACTTAAAATCTAATTGTGCTTGCAAGTCCTTTAATACTTGCATGCCTTTTAAGTGCTTACAAGCACTTTAAATGGCTTGAAAAGCGAAATCCAATTACCAATTATCAAGCACTTTTTATAAAGGGCTTCAATTACCAATTACAGTACACTGTATTTCAAAAGTTCTTGCAAGCACTGAGCTCGAAGCACTATTCTGCTTATAGTACTTTTTCAAGCATTTTCTAGGAAATTACTGCTCAGCTCTGATGGAAACGTACTTCAACCAAACTGTTTCGATATAACTCTAGACACAACTTTAGAGTAAAACGAAGTTTTGTTATCACCAATTTTTATAACATTACATAATCAAAATTGTGATCCCATTTTATTTAATCAAATTTCAGCTAGTGGACAACATTCTAGAAATATTTTACATAATTACCGTGATATTTACAAATATTGTGTTTACTACTGTGGTTACAATTTTCTCAGTAATATTACATAAACTAGATTTGATGAAAATTTGCCGTATTCATCTCGTTCAGTGACTCATATTAATGTTTGAGAACATCAATCTTTATATCACCTTATTATTTTCGAGAAAGACAAATTTGTAATATATTCCTGTACCTACATATGAATTATTTTAACAAATCAACGACTTGAAAGTAGGTTAAATACAATTTACTACCCTGTGCTTTAAACATTTCGAAACAACAATTTGCAAGGTGTCATAACAGCAGTAGGCGTATCAAAATACTGTTTTAATTGTTTAAAAAAAACGCAACAATTAATAACAGATTATAATTGCCATAATCGGATATACGTCAAGGACGATAGACAAATTATTAAAGGATTATTCCCAACAATATACGTTCACTGTAGATATTTTTTTAATTTATCATGCCTTTCTCTTTTCAAAATTATTTTGATAAATAGCTATAAAAAGACAATTAATAGTCCCTACCTACTAATAAAAATACTGTTACATACAATAGGAATTGATAAACTTAATCTATAAATGGGTAATGAAAAGTGACTGTGATTAATTTTTATGTTTCTGTTGTGGGATTCTTTAATTATAATTTTTGGTGGGGATAACGAAACAAGTGAAAAAAAAATACTTCAAGATTATCGTTTGATGTTAGATCGTTATTTCTAACCAGCTAAATATATACAGTTAGTAATAAGTTGCTAAACAAAATTTTTGTCATCAATTAAAATTTTAAATTGTATTAATAGCATGCTATATATTTAACTCATAAATATTTCTAATTACACGTTATAAGTAGATATTATTAATCCATGATTGCATCTACTATTAATGAAAAAGCGATATCGCATGAGCCACATTTATATTTAAAAATCGAAGATGCCATCACGCTCACACAGACCCGACGAGAGGGGTGGGCAGGGGCGACAAATTCCCGGGGTTACTGGCACAATGGGGGCCAGGCTGCTTTAGGTGAGGACATTGGATTTTTTTAGAAGTTCGCCACTAAAGGGAGGACCAAAATACAAGGTGAGGACTTGTTTTTTAAGAATTCACTAAGAAAGGATCAGAATTTTTGTTTTTTTAAGAAATGTAACAAAGGACTTGATTTTTTTATAGAAATTCCCTGGGGCCCCACATGGCTCTCATAACGCGAAATAAAACTCAACTGGTTTTTGGATTATCCTTCACAGCTACTGAATCACGAAGTAATAAATGTATTACTATTATTTGCACCACACTGTATAATTCACTCACAAAGAAACCACAAAATTACCGATTCAGAGTAATTAATCGTACAAGGTGATTAGTAACACGGGACAGATCGCAATCGAATGAAAATGAGTACGGCAAGAACATTGAAGATTTATCAATGGATGTAATCAGGTAGATTGTTAATACTCATATAGTCTAAACACCGTGTACCTGGTAATTTGAGTCGATTGGTGGAATTAACACATAACAACACTTGTTAGAAAGGAAATTTATACTTTAGAGTCTTTCGGTGATGACATGGGTGACTTCTGATGAAGGTTGGTTGCAGTTGTTTTATTTTAACAGTATATTTTAACATATATACAAAAAGCTTGAATTACTTTAAATGTCAAATAATCTAATAATGTAAAATAGTATATTATTAAACGAGCAATTTATGGTAGCCATTATTCACTATATAACTGAATGACATGAACGTATAACGTCTATCATAAAACTGAAACTCTTACGTCAGGATCATAGACTTATATAGTTCGCTTTGACCTTCTAGAACCTTCTCGAACTATCCGGATTTTTCTTAACAAGGAATGACATTTCCAGACATTTGTGGATTATTCCATCTTCTTCTATAACTCGTACTTTTACTTATGAAGACCGCAGCACACTGTAGGGTGATGGGTGACTTTGCTCTTTTTTTTTTGTATTCGTACGTTTCATATAACAGCCGCAGGCTGCTGCAGAGTGCAGGGTAACAGTATTTATTTTGAAAAAAATTTAAAACGAATTTATAAAAACATTTACGCACCATTCTGTATTAAATCTATGAACATTTGCTGCTTTTTGTTTAGGGTCACCTTCAGATAAAGTTCCAGTCAACCAACCAACGGATATATTATCCAAGAGTTACTATCTGACAGATAATTAGAATTCCGTCTGTTAAGGGTCGGTCTTTTCACCTTCAGATAAAGAGTCAGGTAATTGTTATCTCTCAGATAACTTAAAAAGTCATATTTTCACTTCTGGATAAAACTAACCGGCAGATAAATTGGTCTAATCTGAAAGATAACTTATCTTATATCTGAACTTCTTGGGGCAGGTCTTTTCACATTCAGATAAAGTTCCAGGTACCTAACTCACCAACGGATATATTATCTGAGACTTACTATCTGACAGATAATCAGGTTTCCGTCTTTTCAACAGAAATAATCTGTAGGGTAGTTATCTGGTACTTTTTAACGTTCTGTGGTCATGTAACTACATTCATATCAATGTATTTATGCACTCACTGTCACTTGTTGTCGTTATTTCGTTCTGTCACTTATTTGAAAAAAGTTTTTATTTTTCTGAAAATAATTGTTATTTAAAGCATGTGACAAAAAAGATATCAACCCACTTTAAAAAAGCAAGAGAATGTTGGAAAAACAAAGAAGTACTGCAAAATAAAAAACTAATTATGTGGCCCGTTGTGTTGTAATTAACATGAGATTATTTATTTGATTAATATGAATTTTTCAAAGATGTAGTTTTATTATTGTGTATGTGTGTTGGTGCGAATGGCATTAGTTTACACTATTTGCCATTTATTTTTTATTATATCGCTTATTTTTCCAAGTATTTTTTCGGGATTTAAATATACAATTATACAAAACAAACCACTAGTTACAAAAAAAAACCTTCAACAACGTCCATAAAAGCAAATAAAATAATATGTTGACTCGTATCACATATTATTATGTCATATACCTACTTATCTGTCAGTTAACTACTTTATCAGGAAGTTCAGAGGTAAGATAAGTTATCTTTCAGATTAGTTTAATCTAGTGGTGAAAAGATGACTTTTTAAGTTATCTGGAAGATAACAATTGCCTGACACTTTATCTGAAGGTGAAAAGACCGACCCTTAATAAATTGTGGGGACATTTTAATTTTGTAACAGCAGATAAATGGTTAGGCTCATCTTGAATGAACCTGGTAACGTTACTACGTTACAGGTTACTATGACAATATTTATTATTATGATAGATTGTCATTATTATTTTTATTCTACGCCCATTTTCACATCTAATCAAGATATGCATTATACAATAATTGTACTGGCATTTTCTATCTTCTTAAATATCTAGTAATTTTTAAATTGGATGATTTCCAACCATTTTTACTTAAACGTCTTTGCAGAGTGCTGCCTTATCGTTGCACAAATTTAAATATCTCAATCAGTGTTGCCAGAATATATTTTTGTAATGTACCAGATTTATCTAAAAAATGTACCAGATTTCACAAAAATGTACTAAATTCTATAAAATTACCAGATTTTTCTAATTATGAAGTATGGTCATTAAAGACCAAAAAAATGTTTATAGAGAACACGAACACAACAATTTTAAACAATATTTTATATCTCGAGCAGTTTTTGAATAAGATTTTAATACCTTTTGATACTCTTTTATCTCTCGAACAGTTTTTAAATATTTTTTTTAACTCTTGAGCTATTTTGAAACCATATTTTATCTCTCGATAAATTTCTAACAGTATTCTATCTCTCGAGCAATTTTTCACAACTTTTTTTATCCCTCGAGCAATGTTTGTACAAAATTTTTTGTAAAATGTTTAACACTATTTAATCACTCGAGCAATTTTTAACAGTTTTTTTATCTTTCAAGCTATTTTTGAACAATATTTTATCTCTCGTGCAATTTTTGAAAAAGATTTTAATACGTTTTAATATTATTTTATCTCTCGAACAGTTTTTAAGAAACCTTTTTTTCTCTTGAGCTATTTTTAAAAAATATTTTATCTCTCGATAAATTTCCAACAGTATTCTATCTCTCGATAAATTTCCAACAGTATTCTATCTCTCGAGCAAATTTTAACAACTTCTCTCTCCCGAGCAATGTTTGTACAATATTTTTTTTAACACTATTTAATCACTCGAGCAATTTTTAACAGCCTTTTTTATCTTTCAAGCTATTTTTGAATCATATTTGATCTCTCGTGCAATTTTTGAGCAAAATTTTAACAATTTTTAACACTATTTTATCTCTCGAGCAATTTTTGAAAAAGATTTAACAACTTTTGATAATATTTTATCTCTCGAACAGTTTTTAAACAATTTTAAACACATTTCTAACAGTATTTTATCTCTCGAGCAATTTTTAACAACTTTTTTATTCCTCGAGTAATTTTTGTACAAAATTTTTTGTACGATTTTTAACACTATTTAATCACTCGAGCAATTTTTAACAGCTTTTTTACCTTTCAAGCTATTTTTAAACAATATTTGATCTCTCGTGCAATTTTTGAGCAAAATTGTAATAATTTCTAACACTATTTTATCTCTCGAGCAATTTTTATTAACATTTTTTATCTTTCTAACAATTTTTAAACAATGTTTTATCTCTCGAGAAATGTTTAACAGTATTTTTTAATTCTCGAGTAATTTTTGAATAAGATTTTAATAACTAAGATACTATTTTATCTCTCGAACAATTTTTAAACCTTTTTTTATTTCTTGAGCTATTTTTAAAAAATATTTTATCTTTCGATAAATTTCTAACATTATTCTATCTCTCGAGCAATTTTAACAACTTTTTTATCTCTTTAGCAAACTGCACAATATTTTAACTATCGACAAATTTATAAAAATATTTTAACTCTCGATAAATTTTTGACAATGTTTTATATCTCGAGCCATTGCTCAAACATTTTTGTACAATATTTTATCTCTCGAGCATTTTTAATAGTATTTTATCGTTCGAGGAATTTTTAAACAATGTTTTATCTCTCGAGAAATTTTTAATAGATCTCATCTTAAGTCAATTTTGAACAATATTTTATTTCTCAACAAATTTTTCAATAGTATTTAATTCCTTGAGCAATTTTTGAACAAGGGTTTAACATTTTGTAATACTATTTTACCTCGAGCAGTTTTTTAATACAATTTTAACAATTTATAATACTATTTAATTTCTGGAAAAATTATTAAATATTTTTATCTCATTAAATTTCTAACAGTATTTTTATCCCTAGAGCAATTTTTGAACAATATTTTACCTCTCAAGCAATTTATAATACTATTTCATACTTTGATCAATTTTTAACACCCTTTTTTACCTTTCAAGCCATTTTTGAATAATATTTGATCTCTCGTACAATTTTTAAACAATGTTTTATCTCTCGAGAAATGTCTGCTATTTTATCTCTGAAGTAATTTTTAACAACTATTTTAATTTCTCTTGCAATTTTTGACCAATATATTTTACACTTCAAATGGAAACATACGCTGAAAAAAGTACTAGATATTCTGTCGAGTGTACTAGAGTACCAGATTCTCAGATAATGTACTAGATCTAGTACAATTGTACTAGACTGGCAACACTGATCTCAATGTTGTTACAAAGTATTCCTCGTGGCAGGCATGTAAAAACAATTGTATTTTAGAAAATCCTTAAAACATTTTTGCTCTTGCGAAATTTCCTGTTTGCTCTTACTAGTCTATAATATACCTACTCCTTTGTTCTTCCACAAACTATTAGAATTTCATTTCAGGCACCTTAAAAAAACTAATTTGGCATACAAAAGCGACTATTTATTGCGGTTGAAAACCCTTTAGCAAAAAAACGGTCTTGAATGTTTTGTAGCCTTTTCAGTCATCGGCGAATTCTTGTAAAAATCCAAAGCTCGCATGTAACTCGGACTATTTTGCTAATGATATCGCTCATATCCCGTTCCGTTCAACTTTCAACTTTCCAGTCGTTCTTCCCAGAAAGCACCACGGTACAACGTTGCCAGTTCCATCTGTATAATGTCGGTTACAAAGAAAAACGTCTACTTAAACGGCTAAATTCGTATTAAGCTTAAATGTAGAAAGATAGAAAGTAAATACTTTTATTGATAGAGACAAGCAAATAATGTGTTCCAAAATTAAATTTTTGGATTATCATGTACCAAGTCTTCTATTCATTCGAACGCTTAAATAAATAAACACACGGAATTCATTATAGTCGATCGTCAAATCTTTTTATTTGTTCAAATCAGGGGGTAAACCACTCCCGAAGTACTGGTACGTTTTCACTCGAAGTCACCGAAATCACTATGAAAATTTCGAAATCATCATCAAAAATCATGTTCGAAATCATCGCCGAAATCATTTCGAAATCAATTTGTCGTTCAAAAAGTAAATTCAGCACGTTTTGAATCAAAAGACATGGGAATAGTAAAAAAAATATGTCCTTGTATAAAATTAAGGTAAATTTTTAGCGAAATCACCGAAATCACATAAAATTTTTTTAGGTTATTTCCGAAATACGGGTACGTTTTGACCTCAGTGGTTCCCCCTCGATTCAAATTAAAAAAAATGTCATTTGAAAACTTCTAAATCCCTTATCTCAAAGCTTTGTATGTATTCTCCTGACCATCATTGTCCGAAACCTTTACTTGCTTTCTAAAACGATTTATTTGTATAATAAATACAGGTTGACAGAGGCTTTGAACCTGCGAACTTTCGAAATTTTACACCGAATCGTTGCCGCTTAACTTAGGTATCCACTAAACATAAGAAAGAATATGTTTACATGACACACCCTGCTAATAAACTATATTTTTATATTAACCGTACATAAATTTAAAAAATGTTCTTGTTTTCATATGATATTTTTAGTATCGGTACGTTCTAACTAATGTCGCGCGAAGCCGTCTCTGTTCTTTGTTTACTACCTTACCTTTATCGCGATATGAAGTCTAACGCTGACCATATGGAGACCCACGCTATTTCGAGAAATTACCAGAAACATTGTTGCCCGCTGACTGACTCAGAGAGGAAAAATTCCCAGACATTCTAGATCTCCAAGAAACTACTAGTACAGAGCTAGGCTTTATATAAATAATGCGAGTTTGTCGGAAGACGTTAAGTTTCAATAAAAGTGTTGTATAGTAAAGACAAATTGTAATAAATAAATTAGAATTGTGAGTGATAACAGTACATAAATATTAAATAAATTAATTAATACATTATAAATAAATTATAAATAAACTGTTTTTAATAAATAAACTAATTTTGAACCTTCGTTACACTAACGAATTTGTAGGTGGCTTTGAAGTAATATATAAGTTACTTCAACAACGACATTTTAGAGGTTTATAAAGAAGTTACCATTTAGGTATTACTACAGGTCCAAAAATACGCAATACTGACATAACATTTTTACTTTCCTATCTGTATACAGATATAAGGAAAGTATAGGAATCATGATTTTTTTCGACCTCGAGTTTTCGACGGATTTTTACGTTTTGAGGTCCCCTGAATCCGTTTTGACTATTTTCGCGATGATGTCTGTGTGTGTGTGTGTGTGTGTGTGTGTGTGTGTGTGTGTGTGTGTGTGTGTGTGTGTGTGTGTGTGTGTGTGTGTGTGTGTGTGTGTGTGTGTGTGTGTGTGTGTGTGTGTGTGTGTGTGTGTGTGTGTGTGTGTGTGTGTGTGTGTCTGTGTGTCTGTGTGTCTGTGTGTGTGTGTGTGTGTGTGTGTGTGTGTGTGTGTGTGTGTGTGTGTGTCTGTATAACGCATAACTCATGAACCGATACACAGAAAAACACCAAATTTTAAACTTAAGCTTTGTTTCAGCGTCCAATGAGCTGATTAGATTTTGGGCAGAGTCGGAACATCTGGGGGGGTACTTTATAGGTGGTCATTTTTATATTTTATGGAATATATCTGTTATTTACGTTTGGAGAAGAAAATTCTTCAAATAAAAGTTACTTCTAATATAATTATCTATAATTTTTGTTTCATGCAAAATTTTCTTAAAATGGTCCGTATTCGAGAAATTTGACAAAATGTAAAAAAAATATTTTTTTTTAAAAAATTGTTCAAATAAAAGTTGTTTGTAATATAATTTTTGTCCCATACATAATTTCTCTAAAATGGACCGTATTCGAGATATTTGAGAAAATGTGTAAATTTCGAAATTTGAAGAAAACTCAAAAACGGATAAAGGAAAAAACATTAAATTTTAAACTTAAGGTTGATTTCGGCCTGACGTGAAATGATTAGATTTTGGACAAAGTCGGAACATCTGGGGGGGTACTTTATGGGAGGCCGTTTTTATATTTTATGGAATATATCTGTTATTTATGTTTGGAGAAGAAAATTGTTCAAATAAAAGTTACTTCTAATATTTTTATCTATAATTTTTGTTTTATGTCAAAATTTTCTGAAATGGTCCGTATTCGAGAAATTTGACAAAATGTGCAAAATTCTGATTTTTATGAAAATTGTTGAACTAAAAGTTGTTTGCGATATCGATTTCTATAATTTTTGTTTATACATGATTTTTCTAAAATCGACCGTAATGGAAAAGTGCTAAATTTAAATTTTTCTGTATTTTCGTTTTCAATGAATATCTATAAAAAAATGTTTCGAGGTAGATGTATGTGTAAAATGTATATATTTAGTTTATCCTCTAAACATTTATAGAGATGCTGCAATAGGTTGTACAAAATAACCGGAAAATGCCTATAATAACTAGATAGGAAAGTCATGTGTTGGACACATCAGATTTTTTATTTAAATCTATGATTGCTTTGAAAAAGCTTGGTTGGCGCTTATGTCACTGTTTCGTACAGCAAGAAAAATCATTGAAGAATGCTATGAAACTTGAATGCTACAATAACCTCGTCTAAACACAACTTCAAACTTCAAAAACAAATAAAAAGATGGCCGCTAACCTCTAAAGGGGCGTTTGATTTGAAACTCAATCGAGCGAGCGTCGAGGAGACCGAGAAGTGACGACGTCACAATAGAGCATTGAATCAAATCAAATAAAACAGAGTAAAAAACATAACCTCGCTTTTCTGTGATTCTTGTTTCTGGTTTGTATGTTAAAATAGTGAGCAAAAAGTAAAGAAAATGGAAAAACCTTTAATAATAAGGGGTAATGGCCCTGAAATGCAGCATTTACCACAAATGCCCGCTTCGCTCTCATACTCCAATGACTGTGATTACTGGTGATTGGATCTGGACAGAAAAAATGTATTTTCCAAACACACAATTTGTGTTTTTTTATGATGAATAATTTTAGCTATAAGAAAAAAGCGGCTAAGCAATTTGTTGACTTCCTGTCTGGTCTTTAATTTTGAGATTCAAATTTGTTTGTAAGTTAATTAAAAAGAGATAGGTAGAGACAAAGACAAATTTCTCCTTCTTCTCGATCTTTCTGCTCTGAGAACATCGAGCTCGCTCTATGTTCTCGCTCCAAAGCGAAACAAACACTTTAGGGATCTCTCGGAGTGTCAATTCAAACACTTTTGAAGCGCTCGGAGATCTCCGATGATCAAATCAAACGCACCATAATAAACCGCATCGCAAACGTTTACGAATTATCAAGTCAAAATTTGGTTTCTGCTACTATAGCCTCTGTACTATTCTATAATGGAACAAACTGTATTTATTTCTAGTAGAAGAAGATTTTACTTCATTTTATTACACCAACAGGTCCCGGGACTAATTCCAGGGGCCCGGACTCAAGTGGGGGCCCGGCAGCGGTATAAGGGGGGGCCGTCTTCAGAAGTTCGGCATAAGAGGGGGGAAGTTTTTATTTGAAGACCTTTTGAGATTGAGAAAAGAGTAGAAGTTTTTGTAGACTTTTTCTTTTTTAGAGAATGAAAGAGGAGGAGGGAGAAGTTTTAGCTTAAATACCTTTTTATTTTTTAGAAATTTTTTATAAAATTGTCGTGGGGCCCGACCTTAGAGAAATTGTCCCGGGGCCCGAACTGGCTCTCAGCCTCCCTGTACACCAAATATTAAGTGTTTGCATAACATCAAGACAAGTGAATGTATTTATTTCCGGACTTTTATTATTCAATTACCAACAAGTAATAACTAAAAATTACCAAGTAAAAAAAAGCCTTTATTCATTTTTATTCATTCTTTTATTCGCCATTATTTAGAATGAAATCGGATACAGTACCTATCGGAAGTGTTGCGCCGGACTTTTGGCAACGCGGGACTAGAACGGGTATCGAAGTGACGAAAACAAGAATACTCTTAGTTAATACTTGCGGCACTCATTAGTATTCTTCGCGAATTAATCCAAAAAGAGAATTGCAAAAGGGGCCGACGACGACATTCATTCGTCGGGCCAAACATTCCGTCCTCCGGACTCATTTCTGCCGCTAAACGACGTCACCGGCCACTGCAAATATTTCAAAATCGTCGGAAAAAGTTCTCTCCCGAACGGACGAGACTCATAAACATCCAAAGGGGAATGCCTCAAGGACCAGAGTCGGACCCGCTGGATGTCGGCGATTAATTAAGAAGGAAGTAGGCTAAATATGTAACGGAAGGAAGAAACCCAGACATTTTCAAACAAATAAAGTTGATAATTTATTTAAAAGTCAAACAAGCTTATCAGTCTTATTACATAGACAGTACGATTAAAACAAATTAATTACAAACTTAATTTCATAATAGATATTTATGAAACCAGTTACATTAAACGGCATTTAGTAATGTGTTACATACAATATTTTTTCTAATTTTGACTAGATTATTTATAAAATTATGTTTTGGCAAGAAATTACTTACACCTAGGCAACCAATATTACTACTTTTTTGTATTGTTGGTTGCATATGCATCATTTTATTGACAAATATAACATAATATTAATTTTTATTATTTATTCTCAACGACATTTGGTGTGTAAATATGGCTTATTAACGTTATTAAATTTTCAAAAAAGTGGATTATTTTGTTGTGTACTGTATTTTAATTATTTTGTGCTGATTCAGGAAGGAAAATAAGGCTCAAACAACATTATTACTAAGTTGTAGGTTTAACCAAATTCTGGTTTTATGAGTCCACCTGTACTTCTTTGATATAAAACCCTAAAGTGCGATTAGCACTTAACTGTATTTTCTGAATCAAATATAACAGGTTATTGTAAATAACTCTATAATCTTTTACTTTTGAAATACTATTTAACTCTATTTAGTCATATTTAGTTTGGAAATATACCAAAATATATTGACGCGAGGTAAGACCACCAAAACAACACTAGTATCCTTTTCAAGGAAAAGAAAACTCTTTCAAAACCGTCAAATTGGACGGATGGATATAGAATGGGAAATAAGACAAATATCTAGGCCTAATCCTGGACAACAAACTTCTCTTGGATATACCCCAAGATGAAATGATGAAGTACAGTTTTGTGAAAAACTTCAAAACTACAGGGCTGGGCTGCAAGAAAGAATGGAGCCAAGAATCCATCGTGCTTGCAACCACAAGACATGCTATTAAATTCATTGATATTGTATTGATATCTATCTATAGCGCTGTCCAAGTCTCTAACTGTTTGGATCTTCATAGATACCTTAAAATCCGCTGTAAATATTAAAAATCGAAGAATTTAATAAAAGTAGGTAGATCATAAATGAATATTTTAAAAAGCAACGGTCCAAGGTTAGATCCTTGCGAGACTCCAGAATATGTTTTTTAGATGAAATAGTTCCATTGTATTATACAACAAAGTTATTTTGTAAGTTCTTCACCTTACGATGTGGTTAAAGTTTAGCATTGACTGAAGAATAGTAATGGCATCAGCAGCTACAGATATTGATCTACTTAAAAAAAAACTATTAACTTACTATTAAAACGAAATATTTAGTATTATACTTATCGCAAATACAATATATTTTAGATCTAGATTGATAATCGTATTATTAATCCCATATAACTAACCTTCATAAAGTTGCTACGTCTGCTTCGTATCACGCAATTTTACAGCTTAATACTGTATATTTTCTAAATAAACGTCGAAACATAAAATCCATGTGGTAGTTGCATAGCGACATACCTGCACTTTTTCAATTACACGATATATTTAAGTCCCTTGGCTAAGTTAAACCAACTCGAATTAAAATTATAGCTTTTTAATTTTTTTAATATTCTTTGAACGCAGACCGCCATTGTCTTCAAGCATATACGGTGTACCAAATAAAAATTAACACACTCCGGATGTATAATGTATAATTTTCGTTAATAACGTTAGGAAAATAAAAGAACCCAAAGTAAAGCCATCCTGGCTTCTTTTTCTTCGTTTTCTTCAGTTTCGTAACCAGTATGAACATCGGTGTACATCCACAAACCAATATGTTCCTGAAAAATGATTTATATGCTGATTCCGATCTAGCATAATTTGTCGATATATCACTAATAATTTTCCTACAACCTCCACATTCTTGAAAATAAAATATACGCGTAGGCAGTCAGTGCAAAGCTCTATTAATATCTATCAGTTTACAGCAAACCGTTTAAACATGGTGGCTCTCACGGCTTTGAAAATTTTACTTTCTATAGTCACTCGCTAACCTATATTTCATTTTTAAACTAGAAGGAAAGATTTGAATTTTCCGCGTCTGGTTGGTTATTTGACAAAAAAGTTCACATAGACCCAAATGTCTAATAATGATATTTATTTTTTCTATAATTTGACACATCGTGGTCGATAACTTGTGCTTTTTTCGTGTTTTCAGTACTAACTATATTAAAATAAAATAAATAAAACTAAAAGCCAACATCCCATAATTACGAGCGACCGTTTCCCTTCAGAAAACAACTACTCCTTTGGCTAATACCACAACAGGTATTGAATTATATCCAAAAGAAAGACAGCAGAGATAGAAGTTAAATTTCAACACTCTCCCTTTGATTTTGCTCACTATGAAGAACGTCATTCTTGGACCGGTTTCGTCCTTATTAAGACTCTTCAACAAGAAATAGATAAGTCCTCAATTCCAGTCTCTAATGGAATTAACAAATGCTACACATTTCACCGGTATACAATAAAGTTAGTTACGAAGAACATAAGAATTCAAGTAGTGAAATGGTGTCGCCATCTGTTCCTAGTAAGTGGAATTATTTTCCTTTTTACTAACTATATTGTTTTCGTGCATTTTTATTTTTTGTTTTCATTATTATTATTAATCTAGAAGCAACTAAATCAGTTCTTTTTAGGACTTATAATGTATTGCTTGCTAGGAGAAGAACCACCCAATATTTTACTCCAAAAGAACGTTTATATTTGGCAGAAAAGCAAACTTTAAAAAACTTGTACAAAAAAATCCTAAGAGATGAACTAACTTTGAAAATTTGTATTTTATCCAAAATTGGTATTTCTGTTGTTCTTTATACAACAGTAATAATAAATTATTTAAAAAATCTACATAAGCATTTGTCCTGGAAAGGAGAACATAAGCTCAAAACTATTCTTTTACTAATTTTACAAAATAAATAAAAGATTCAATATTAATATAAAAAAATCATGATTCCTATACTTTCCTTATATCTGTATACAGATAGAAAAGTAAAAATCTGATGTGTCCAACACATGACTTTCCTATCTAGTTATTATAGGCTTTTTCCGGTTATTTTGTACAACCTATTGCAGCATCTCTATAAATGTTTAGAGAATAAACTAAATATATACATTGTCCACATACATCTACCTCGAAACATTTTTCTATAGATATTCATTGAAAACGAAAATACTGAAAAATTTAAATTTAGCACTTTTCCATTACGGTCCATTTTAGAAAAATCATGTATAAACAAAAATTATGGAGATCGATATCGCAAACAACTTTTAGTTCAACAATTTTCATAAAAATCAGAATTTTGCAATTTTGTCAAATTTCTCGAATACGGACCATTTCAGGAAATTTTGACATGAAGCAAAAATTATAGATAATAATATTAGAAGTAACTTTTATTTGAACAATTTTCTTCTCCAAACATAAATAACAGATATATTCCATAAAATATAAAAACGGCCTCCCATAAAGTACCCCCCCCCCCAGATGTTCCGACTTTATCCAAAATCTAATCATTTCACGTCAGGTCGAAATAGAACTTAAGTTTAAAATTTAATATTTTTTCCTTTATCCGTTTTTGAGTTTTCTTCAAAATTCGAAATTTACACATTTTCTCAAATATCTCGAATACGGTCCATTTTAGAGAAATTATGTATGGGATAAAAATTATAGAGAATTATATTACAAACAACTTTTATTTAATCAATTTTTATAAAAAAATATTTTTTTACATTTTGTCAAATTTCTCGAATACGGACCATTTTAGGAAAATTTTGTATAGAACAGAAATTATAGATAATTATATTAGAAGTAACTTTTATTTGAAGAATTTTCTTCTCCAAACGTAAATAATTAAGATATATTCCATGAAATATAAAAATGACCACCTATAAAGTACCCCCCCAGATGTTCCGACTCTGCCCAAAATCTAATCAGTTCATTAGACGCTGGAGTAAAGCTTAAATTTAAAATTTAGTGTTTTTCTGTGTATCGGTTCATGAGTTATGCGACATACAGACACACACACAGACACACACACAGACACACACACAGACACACACACAGAGATCATCGCGAAAATAGTCAAAACGGATTCAGGGGACCTCAAAACGTAAAAATCCGTCGAAAACTCGAGGTCGAAAAAAGTCATGATTCCTATACTTTCCTTATATCTGTATACAGATAGGAAAGTAAAAAAGCAAGATATAGTAAAAATATATCAAAAATTAAATATAAATATATAAATTATAAGATAACTAACTTGGTATAGTGATGATCACTGTCTATTTATCCATCATTTGATTTGGTGTGAATTTATTTGATTATAAAGCATTTGTCTGCAAGTATAAACCATTATATACTTAATTTAATGAGGTAATCCAAATATATATACAAACAACGAATATTGATAAAAAAATATTTCAAATAAAATTATAAACTAACCTAAAAAATTCAAAAATTAACACTTTTGTTGCTATTTGTTACCTACCAAATTGATACGTCCTTCAAGGATCTACACATCTCGAATTTTCATGTACCTATGCTTAATTTTATTTCTAAAAACATAAGGAACTCACATATGCTTTAAAATGTAAGGATAGTATCAGTTGTGCAACCATTTTAAGTAACGGGGCAATTTAAACATGCATTCTTCTACCATTTTCCAGTATTAGCAAGGCAGAATTATTAGGTATCCTTTATGTCATAAATTCCTTACTACCAGAACATAATCGTCCACTCATTTGTACTGATTCGCAGGCATCGGTCAGTTCTATCAAAAACATTTACACTCATCATCCTATTAACACTATTATGGGTACCTTCACACGTGAGGAATGCTCTTACATCTAACAATAATCCCGTAAGAGTCCAACTCTGGCAGGACACTTTATTCAAGAGCAATACTAAGAAGAAATAGCAATCAATGGAATAGAACACACAAACGAATCGGATATTCCAGTCCAACGCATTGGTACTTAATGGCCACCAAGAATCCAACTGAATGCCAACATTGCAGATGTTAAAATCACTGTCAAGCATATTCTCATAGCCTCAAAGAAGTACTGGGTTGCCCAGGTCGACTCACACCATCATTATCTTAAAGAAAATTGATTATTCACATAATATAACTTATTCACATCTCCTACATTGTTATTATTTATTTTTTTAATTTGCAATTTGGCGAGCTTATACTATCCCGGTGGTAAATGCTTGGGTCTACTCAATCCACAGGTAATTTTTTTTCTTATTCGGCCATCGCAATATATATTCTTTTTCTGTTACTGCTACCTTTCGATTTATTTGTCATCTTGTAGGGTTTTATAATTTTTAAAAACGTCTTCCAATTATTCGAATACTGCATATAAATCAAATATGAGTGCTTGAATGAAGCAATAATTATTATTATTATAGTTTTTGAATTATCAAAAGCATGACTGAAGTTAAACGCTTTCGAAATTATTCAGAGCATCAACTTTTTGTTGGGACACTCTATGCGCGGCGGAGGATGGATAATTTCTTGAAAAAGTCAAGGTTATTATATGCAAGATATCAAGTATTAAAATCTGAAATAATTGATGATAAAATTACGTTTAGGCCTATCGCCTACATAAATATTGCCCTAGAGCCTAAGGTTTGTATGTAATTATGAACTTGTATGCAATAATTTTGCAGCATTTATGTCGTAAATATACAAGCAGGCACTCGACGTCCAGTTTTAATTTTGCTGGAATTTTCTTTACCGATATATCTTTATTTGATATATTTCGATAAAAAATTGCTTTTGCGATGGCTGATCCCTTCTGCTAAACTGCCTACCTACTACCAAGATAACCATAACTTTAAAACAGCACAATATAGTATAATTTTAGATAAATATCTTCTGAATATTTTTTTTTCTTTGGGCTCTAGACCAATAAATCTACGACTTGGCACATGTGAAGTAGCAAAATATTCAGCATTTATTTATTCTTTAGCCTCTTTTTATTTATTTTTTTATTTTATTTACGTTGCAAAGTTTTTATTTACTTTAAATATTTGTGAGCATTCATCAGTGTTATCTATACTAGTTATACTCATATATAACTCGTCACTGTAGTAGGAGCTTCAAAATGACGGAGGTACTGATCCCTTTTAAAATTTTACCAAAAATGTCCTAATAGATATACAAAAATATTAAATTACACAGTTATTAATAACAATAACTCTACGATAAGTAAACATATCGCGGGCGACCTGGCAAAACCTCCTATCTGATAATTGACAAACTTTACAGGAAACACAAAAAACTTTGCTAGGGCTCTTAAAAGAATATTTTGCTACTTTTTTTGTTTAAAAGTGCATTTGTACTATTTTCTTTGTTATATTTAAAAATTGTACAATATATTTCTTACATAAACATATAGGTCAGATAGGAGATATTGACATTGATAAAATAACTAAAGGGAGTTTTTGCATCGATTTTTTTTGGATAGGATAAATTGAACTAAGCAAAATAATCAGTATTAAAATAATTTCAAAATAGCTTTATTAAAATAAACGAATATTTTTGAACCCCATCTTTACTTGGGATTATATATAAAAAAAAATAACTGATAATATTAGAGAAATCAAAAAGTTGTTCTAAGTTTAAGTACTACAATAATAGTAATTAATGTTAGAAACTAATCAAAGAGCAGATTGTCCTAAAATGAATGCGTATCTTTTGATAACACCGATTTAAGATCCTGAAGGTGGTTCGATTTTTCTCTTTTAATTTTACATTGGCTTTTTAAAAGTTGTTATTGGGTCCAAAATCTTTGGTCTTTGATCAATATAGTCACTATCGTAGTCTAACTTCACCTGAATTTTCCCGTTGGGGATGTACTTCATACATTTAATATCACTGACGACGGGATCAATGGTCTTTTTACCTGGGCGTATCGAAGAATATCGATGAAACTTGGAATCAGAAAAGTTTTTGAAAAAGTTGTAGTCTAAAATTTGTTATCATAGGGTTTAGGATTCTTTAGTAACGGAAGCGTAATCACTTGGTAAATGTATTTCACGATGACGTAGTTTTCTCTCTATTGTGCTATGAACCGAGTCACACTCCATTTCAGTGTGACCCGGCTCTAAATACTTCTGCTATACAAATATTTGGTGTTTGATGGAAAAGTTTAAAATAGCATTGGGCAAAATATTGTTTCTATTCTGAAAGCCACAACCATCAGAATAGATAATAATGGGCAACTTGTCAAGGGTCAAACAAATTTTCTCCAAGAAGTCTATTATGCAAGAAGTAAACGTAGAAGCTTGTAGCTGATTGTTTTGGTCCTCGGAAAATCAGTAGCAAGTTACATCACGAGTGGTCAAATTGTATAAAGTAAAATTGTGACAACACAGTTTTGTTTTAAAATAGATTTTTCCAGCTGGAAAAAATGGCGCTAGTTTGACTGTAAGTCCATTGTTAATGCCACAATTTTCACCTTTTCCGCTAATTCTTTGTCGGTGGTCTTTGCCTTGTCTTTATTGGCTACATGAATTTTCCACTTCTCTTCAGTTTCATTTTTACTTTCCTATCTGTATACAGATATAAGGAAAGTATAGGAATCATGATTTTTTTCGACCTCGAGTTTTCGACGGATTTTTACGTTTTGAGGTCCCCTGAATCCGTTTTGACTATTTTCGCGATGATGTCTGTGTGTGTGTGTGTGTGTGTGTGTGTGTGTGTGTGTGTGTGTGTGTGTGTGTGTCTGTGTGTGTGTGTGTGTGTGTGTGTGTGTGTGTGTGTGTGTGTGTGTGTCTGTATAACGCATAACTCATGAACCGATACACAGAAAAACACCAAATTTTAAACTTAAGCTTTGTTTCAGCGTCCAATGAGCTGATTAGATTTTGGGCAGAGTCGGAACATCTGGGGGGGTACTTTATAGGTGGTCATTTTTATATTTTATGGAATATATCTGTTATTTACGTTTGGAGAAGAAAATTCTTTAAATAAAAGTTACTTCTAATATAATTATCTATAATTTTTGTTATATGCAAAATTTTCCTAAAATGGTCCGTATTCGAGAAATTTGACAAAATGTAAAAAAAATAATTTTTTATAAAAATTGTTCAAATAAAAGTTGTTTGTAATATAATTCTCTATAATTTTTATTCTATACATAATTTCTCTAAAATGGACCGTATTCGAGATATTTGAGAAAATGTGTAAATTTCGAATTTTGAAGAAAACTCAAAAACGGATATAGAAAAAAACATTAAATTTTAAACTTAAGGTTTATTTCGGCCTGACGTGCAAAGATTAGATTTTGGACAAAGTCGGAACATCTGGGGGGGTACTTTATGGGAAACCGTTTTTATATTTTATGGAATATATCTGTTATTTATGTTTGGAGAAGAAAATTGTTCAATTAACAGTTACTTCTAATATTATTTTCTATAATTTTTGTTTTATGTCAAAATTTCCTGAAATGGTCCGTATTCGAGACATTTGACAAAATGTGCAAAATTCTGATTTTTTTTGTTTTTACGTAATAACTAGATAGGAAAGTCATGTGTTGGACACATCAGATTTTTATATTTATACGAAAAACATGTGTTGCACTAGTCTTTTTTTGCCGGAAAAGTGAGAGATTTTTTTCGTGAAAGACTTTGTTAAATATATTTCTACTCAATGAAGAACGCCCCTGTTCTTTGCAATATTCTTGATAAACTTTGTACAAATCACTTAGCGTTTGAAAAGAAGTCACTAAGTATAACTTTAATGTATCTTTGCGGCAGTAATGTGCGGGTAATTTTGGCAATTGTTGAAAGAAATTTTTTAGATGTTGATACCCTTCCACGAAACGAGTTTTGACGTAGTTTTTTACATGAGATTTTGCTGCCATACCGTAAGAGCTTTTATTCACCCATTCTTGCACAGTTTTGTAGCCAATATTTAGCGTATTAATAAACATCGTGCGGCACACTTAAAGTTTTTCTTCTCCGTTATTCAAAAAGTAAACAAAAGTCCCCTGTCTTCTAGAAGTTTCACTTGACGTCCTTGCAACGTTGTTTTTTAATACGTGAGAAGAAACAAAAGATTTTCGTTACTTTCTTTCCAAAATTTCTTAAAAATCTTTTTTCTGCATTCCTCACTAAATTGTGAACAAAATCTTTTCTTAGAAATTTTGCATACTGGTGAATTACAGACTGGCTTTAGCGATCTTCCCAAGCGTTGGCAGTTTTGCTTAATTTTACCCTCTTCTTTTTTAAACCCCAAGTATGCTTTTCCTTCCAGCCGCAGTTTTTTCTGTTCTTCCTATATTAACATTTTCATCTTCAATGAATTGGTTCTCTAATTTATTTGTCACATCGTTTTTTTCGCTTTCTGTATCCGACTTACTGTTTGATGGTTGTTTATAAGAAGTATCACTATTGTTTCCATTTTCTTCGTCACTTGGTAACTCATTGGCTACTAAAGATTTGGGTTCTAAAGTATTTGAAATGTTTAATATTTCTAATTGGGTGTGATTTATATTAGGATTATCGTCGATTATTATATCTAAACAGTCTTTAAAAGAATCCCTGTCCAACTCACCAGTGTTGATTTCAGTGACTAAGCATTCTTCAATATCATTTAGATTATTAACATCCATCACAATATTATGTTCTAGAGAGGTAGCAGGTAGATTTGGTATACAGTCTTCTAAATTATCACATTTTAAATTGTTCGTTAGGTTTATATTACTCAGTAGACGGTCTTCAAACACTAAAGACCTCGTTTGTGTCTGTAATGAATATTCCTCTGCAGTGATTACAGGTATATTGTTAATATCAAATTGGTCGATATCTCTTGTTTGCTGTTCCATGGAAAAGTTTCCATTAGAAGGAGAATTATTATTTTTAGTTGAATTCAGCATGGCAATAATTTTTTTCCCTCTGGAAGACATGATTCAAAATCTCCTATACGACTTTTTTATGCGGCTGCAAAATATCCTATCTGAAATAAAACGAAACGTAAGTTAAAATAGATCTACAATCCTGTTTGAAATATATATAATGAAATAAAAATGATCTATACCTAATAAAACATTCATTTGTCAAAAAATATTAAATAAAACTTACCGTTTTTTACATAAAAATAATAAAAACAAAGCACGTGTAGCAGAGTTTAACGATTTTGCGATTTTTTGAGCTATAGGATAATTTTTTTTTAACATGCGCATGCACGGAAAAAAAATTGTAGAACAAATTTCTACAATTATACATTTTTTCTCTACAATAAATAGTACATATAGGGACATGGACAATTTGTAGTAAAAATTTCCAAATATTTGTGGAGAATGTATTGTAGAGTTATTATCTACAATATTTAGTAAAAATATCCAAATGCATCATAAGAATTGTTCTACAAATTGTTATAATTTTTGCTATTCATTGTATGAATTTATATTAAAAATGTATTGCGTTTTATGAAAATAAATACAAAAATTTTACACAATAAATAGTAAAAATTTATACAAATTGTAGTAATTTTTAATAAAATTTGTAGTAGTATTCCATAATTATTATAATTATAACCTAGAAAAAATGTTCCTTAATAAAATATTCAATTTACTGTTTTAATATACAAAGTCTTAATTACATTATGTAATAAATAACAGTAATAATAGCGCCCTCAGTCTCAGTTGGCTTTTCTGCATCTGAAAAATATGAAATAAAAATTAATACCAATTGAACTCTTTATACCCTTAAAACAGGGATATTTATCACCTTTACAGTGATTTAGATATTAAATGACTAAGTCAGATAACTAACAAAAATGAGAAAGTAGGTATGTCACAATTAAGACAAAAAAACATCATTGAACTTGGCACAAAATTCGATCGTTGGGCACAACATTCGATCGTTGGTCACAACTATTTTTTTTAAATACTGTCAAAACAAGGTATTATGTGACACCAGCTAGCTTAAAAAACAACTGTCACTGTCAAACAAGATCCATGGCCTACTTGTCGTACAGTAAGTTATCAATAAATAAAGATTATTGAGCAAAATATAAGTGGTGCGGTATGTGGTTAATTTTGTCTAGGAGTTTATATATTGTCAGTCAAAAGACTTCCAATAATATCGGTCGTCATTGTAAAACCAAATATTAAATATTGGAGGGTTCCATTTTGTTAAATCATCATTATCATTTTTTTTATTTTTGTTTGTTATAAATTAGTTTTTCACTCACTTTATTAAGCCACTTTTATTTTTAAAAAATTTATAATTTGGAATGACTGAGATAACAGCGATGTGAAGTGTCACCTGTTGACATTGGTATGACGTTTGCCAAAAAAGGCGCATTTTTTGCCGGTGTAAGTCAGGTAACTCCAGGTGTGTTTTGAGTGAGAGCGGAGAAGGTTAAAACTATAATGGAGCTGTATTAATAAATGAGTCTAGAATGAGCTACTAAAGTTGAAAAGTTATTTAATTATGTTAGAAATTGACAATAAAATTATTTCATCTCCATTGTTTTTAGTAAGTTGGCAAAACTTTATGGTTGTTAAGATTGTAAGTAATGAAATATGTCATATGTCTTGTTAACCTAAAAAGAGTATTAATGAAAAGTTTACTGTTTAATAAAAAGCGAATTAAGAAAACTGGTTTTCACCATTTATTTAACACGTCCAAACCTACGATTAACAGGTTATGGGCCCAGTCTCGCCTAAAATGTGTTAAAAAGTCAAGTAGTAAAAAAAAGTCATAAGGAGGTGAAGTACTACTGGTATAAAAAAGTGTTTACGGTCAGAATATGACGTTCGGCATATGTAAACGATGGGAGACCATGCAGGATTCATAGTCATAGCGAAACTAAATTGAGGAAACTGGACCACATGGAAGTTCCAGGTAGAGATTGCTTTAAAATCTAAAAGATATTTTGATATAATAAATGGAGCAGTACATATACCAGCCACAGCTACGGAATGATAGGATAGTAAAGATGCAAAAGCATAGGCATTTTATTTAAAATGTATTTTCAAAAAACATTTGTCAAAAAATATTAAATAAAACTTACCGTTTTTTACATAAAAATAATAAAAACAAAGCACGTGTAGCAGAGTTTAACGATTTTGCGATTTTTTGAGCTATAGGATAATTTTATTTAACATGCGCATGCACGGAAAAAAAATTGTAGAACAAATTTCTACAATTATAGATTTTTTCTCTACAATAAATAGTACATATAGGGACATGGACAATTTGTAGTAAAAATTTCCAAATATTTGTGGAGAATGTATTGTGGAGTTATTATCTACAATATTTAGTAAAAATATCCAAATGCATCATAAGAATTGTTCTACAAATTGTTATAATTTTTGCTATTCATTGTATGAATTTATATTAAAAATGTATTGCGTTTTATGAAAATAAATACAAAAATTTTACACAATAAATAGTAAAAATTCATACAAATTGTAGTAATTTTTAATAAAATTTGTAGTAGTATTCCATAATTATTATAATTATAACCTAGAAAAAATGTTCCTTAATAAAATATTCAATTTACTGTTTTAATATACAAAGTCTTAATTACATTATGTAATAAATAACAGTAATAATAGCGCCCTCAGTCTCAGTTGGCTTTTCTGCATCTGAAAAATATGAAATAAAAATTAATACCAATTGAACTCTTTATACCCTTAAAACAGGGATATTTATCACCTTTACAGTGATTTAGATATTAAATGACTAAGTCAGATAACTAACAAAAATGAGAAAGTAGGTATGTCACAATTAAGACAAAAAAACATCATTGAACTTGGCACAAAATTCGATCGTTGGGCACAACATTCGATCGTTGGTCACAACTATTTTTTTTAAATAATCTACTAAGGTTATTTAAATTAGTTATCTAAAATTATTCAGAAACAATAATAAATGTACTAATAGAAGTTATTATTAAAATTTTCTCAAACGCATCGGTGCTTATAACATAATAATGTGTTATATATGCTTTGTTTTGTGAACATGGCGAACGGCTACTGCTGTCTGGCCATTTATGGTCGACGTCAGAAAACGTTGGCCAATAGCAGAATTCTGTTTTATTCACATGACTTAGAATTTCTACAGTATTATAGAATATTTTTGAACAAAATTGAATTTTTTTTCATAAGAAGGAATGTAAAGTATTACTATTTTTTGTAGAGAAAATTACTATTTTTTGTAGAGATAATTATTAATATTTGTACAAATTTTTTCAGAAGTTAGTAGTAGTAGTAATTACGATAATTGTAATAAATTTCTACTTCTACAAACAATAGTAAAATATACTAAACATTGTGGACTTATTTCCTATTGTTGTAGCATTTTATTCGACAATTCAATTGCTACAATAATGAATAGTTTTTAACTATAAATTGTAGTAAAATTTTCTACAAAATGTTAAGTACTTTTCTACAAGTCTACTACTACAACATTGTAGTAAAATTTTCTAGTCACATTTTTTCCGTGTGGCCTAGTAGAATGCAAAAACAGTAATAACTCATTTTCGGTAAAAAAAGTCGCCCGCGATATGGATGCATAAAAAGTTAGTCAAATAAGACAAACAATAGTCTACACTGAAACTCATAATTAATACGCAAAAAATAAAAAACTAGGTACATAATATATGCAATAATATAAATAGATATTAGAAGAAAAAAATTTTTTTGGAAATAATTCTTGATCTAACGCAAGCTGCAAGCAAGTGGTAAGTTTTTTTGATGCCTTAACTGCAGTTTCTATTCTTCTTCTTCAAATACTTCAGCTACAAGATTCGTTCAATTGTAACTAAGACCGTTTACGTGTAATTGGTAGATACATATCTGCAGTTATCTTCTTTTTTTATAAATATTATTAACTATTTTATTTTGGCCCCTGATCCACATTCAGTTTTTCTATTCATAACTTCTACAAAAAAAGGTTGACCATGCCTCCTATAAGGGATATTTATATAACTCCACATACTCTAGATGTCTTATATAGATATGTTAAAACCAAAGGGAACCCAAATTTCTAAACCATGCTCCGTTTGTGACGCTAATGATCGATACTTTAAATCTAATGATGGATTCTCTGCGTCCAAGTTTCAGTCAGTCGAATATTTCATAATCTCTCTTAACAATTGAACACGTGGAATGACATGGCACCGTCGATGTTTAATGAAAGCCTTCTTGTCGTGGGTACAAAAAAATCGGGTAGGTACACAGTTTGTTGAACCTGAGTCATACTCGTTAGGTATTAAGACAAATAACAACTTTTGGATTGTTAGGTACGTTGCCCATGCACAATGGGATTCATTGACTTCGAAATTTTCATGATTGTATTGTTATATTTCGAGTGTCTTCGACTATCGTTGCAAATTTATCTATCTGGGTATCATTTCATTATTGATTGGATGAGTACTAATAAAAAAAAATATTATTTATTTATACATCATTTTTATTAAGACATACACTTTATTTAATAAGAGTAACATTCAAGGTGATGCTTTAACCTCCAAAATGTCATATTTTTTCTTAATAACTCCAAAAATCAGAGGTAATCTGGTAATGATCAGACCTCGAATTAAAACATTTATACTCTCAAACCAACATCATTGTTAATTCAAGATTTTTATTCTTTTACTGTATACATCACTAAGAAACGTTTTTGGAAGAGCTAACATGTTCCTACGGATTCATTTATTAGAGACCTCACGCAAATGAAGAAGAATGACACTTTTAGTCCTTGTTGATTTTGATTTTAAATTAATTTATTTTAAGATGAGTGAGTGGTTAAAATATCGAAAATTAAAAATAAATGACTTTTTGTTTAAATTTTATAAAAATTACAATTAATAAAGTTACAATTAAAAAGGTACAATTAAAAGGAAATTACACAAAATTGTATAAACCCAAAGAGAGCAACACTGATTGGGGCAACAGCCCTTCAGATTCCTAAGAAATCTCAGAAAGCTGAGCTTGTGAGAGAAATGGATATTGTCCGAACCAGTGCCGTCAAATTGAATTATGTATACAGTTTAAGACAGTTAAATTAAAAAAGGGTGAATATGGTAAATACAAAAAACGAAATTGAGAAATAATTTGAAATTTTAAAAGTTCAAACACTTTAATTAATCGAAATATTTACAATAAAAACACAAAATAAAACTAAGTTACATTGAAATAATGATGAACACCTAAAAATTAGTCGAATATGACCTTTACATGACCTTAATTTGACTTATTTTTTCCATAAAAATTTGTTTTTAAAAAGAAAAAAATCAGTAAAAGAGAATAAATGCATCTGGGTCTACTCTAATACCGCGTAGGCCCTCCTCTACTTCTTGTCACTGCATTCATGCATCTCGGCATGCTTGATATCAAATGTTCAACAAAAGCTTGCGGTATATTCTCCCATTCTTCAATAGCGACCTCTATGAGTTGGTTGTGATTAGAAACAGGGGGTTATGACTTCGAATCCTCTTTTTGAGATAGTCCCACAGATGTTCTATAGGATTCATATCCAGACTGTGAGGTGGCCACTCTAATAAAGGAATATTAACATCATGTAAGTAACCAATAACCTGTATAGCCACGTGGGGACGAACGTTGTCATTGGGCCCAACAAACGGAGCAAAAGACATTACATGTTCGACAATAATGTTGTCTAAGTAATATTGGGCATTCATAGACCTCGTACGTATAGGGACCAACTCCGTACGAGCATCGAACCAAATTCCTCCCCAAAACATTTTAGAGCCACCACCAAAAGGCACTTTAGGAGAGATATTACAGCTGGCAAACCTTTTTCCTTGTCTTCGCCAGACACGCTCACGTCCATCTGGAGCTGTAAGGCTAACTCTAGCTTCATCGGAGAACAGAACCCGTTTCCAATTATTGATGGTCCAATTCTGATGTAGTCTTGCAAAATTTAATGTCTGAACTTTGTGTTCTCTGGTAAGCAAGGGTTTTTTGGCTGGTCTTCTGTTGCTTAATCCTGCTTCATGTAAACGTCTTCTAACCGTTCGAGACGATATAGCGATATTTCGAACATCTGCTAATTCATTTTTAAGCAGATTGCTGCTTACTCTCCTGTCTCTAAGAGCACGTTGTCTCAAAAAAAGATCATCAATTTGATTAGTGCAATGTTTTCGCCCTTGTCCTGAACTTAGATGGTACGAACCCGTTTCATTATGTCGCCTCACTATGCGACTAATGCTGGAATGATGTCTTCCTAACAAACCAGCAACATATCGCATTATATATCCTTCATCCAGGAGAGTCGATGCTCGCACTGCCTCCTCCAGTGACAGATTTTTTTTGACGGTTCATTTTTTACTTGATATTCTCCCAAATGAACTTCCAAACATGCATGTAATAAAAACAATTACAATCAACAGCTTGCTTCTAACAGAAACTTTGTTATAATCACTTTTTAAGAAAATGTTAACATAGTTTTAGTCTAAAACGAGGTTTAATACGAATTACTGTCAAAACAAGGTATTATGTGACACTAGCTAGCTTAAAAAACAACTGTCACTGTCAAACAAGATCCATGGCCTACTTGTCGTACAGTAAATTATCAATAAATAAAGATTATTGAGCAAAATAAATAAATATATAAAGTGGTTAATTTTGTCTAGGAGTTTATATATTGTCAGTCAAAAGACTTCCAATAATATCGGTCGTCATTGTGAAACCAAATATTAAATATTGGAGGGTTCCATCTTGTTAAATCATCATTATCATTTTTTTTTTGTTTATTTGTTATAAATTAGTTTTTCACTCACTTTATTAAGCCACTTTTATTTTTAAAAAATTTATAATTTGGAATGACTGAGATAACAGCGATGTGAAGTGTCATCTGTTGACATTGGTATGACGTTTGCCAAAAAAGGCGCATTTTTTGCCGGTGTAAGTCAGGTAACTCAAGGTGTGTTTTGAGTGAGAGCGGAGAAGGTTAAAACTATAATGGAGCTGTATTAATAAATGAGTTTAGAATGAGCTACTAAAGTTGAAAAGTTATTTAATTATGTTAGAAATTGACAATAAAATTATTTTATCTCTATTATTTTTAGTAAGTTGGCAAAACTTTACGGTTGTTCAGATTGTAAGTAATGAAATATGTCATATGTCTTGTTAACCTAAAAAGAGTATTAAAACGTGGTTGTACTAAGTTCACTGTTTAATAAAAAGCGAATTAAGAAAACTGGTTTTCACCATTTATTTAACACGTCCAAACCTACGATTAACAGGTTATGGGCCCAACTTCTCCTGTAATGTGTTAAAAAGTCAAGTAGTAAAAAACATGTCGACGCCGGCAAGCAGTTTTTACGTTTTAAGTCATAAGGAGATAAAGTACTACCTGTATAAAAAAAGCAGCGAGAGGAAACTGGATCACATGAAAGTTCCAGGTAGAGATTATTTTAAAATTCAAAAGATATTTTGATATAATATATGGAGCAGTACAGAGACCATCTATAGCTACGGAAGGATGGGATAGTAAAGATACAAAAGCATAAGCATTTTATTTAAAATGTATTTCCAAAAAAAAAAACCTGAAAATATTATTTTGTAAACAGTTTGTAATTGAATACATATGTGACAACATATTTTTTCCAAGATTACCAATACAAGGATAAGGATAAGTTTTTCCGCAGAATATGAAAAAGACAGGCTTTGTGTAGAACATAAGAAAAAAAAATTACGACAAGTTTTGTGGAAGGACATTTTAAATAAAAATATGATTTTTCCTACGTTAGACAAATTATAAATTAACACCTTTTATACAAGTAAAAGACAGTTTTATAACAATAAGTATCACATTCAAGGAAATATTCTTTAACATTGATAATTTCAAAAATACCTGGTCTTCAATTGAACACAATACAAAAGGGCCAACTCTAAATTTCTTTAACACCCTTGGCTGTCAGAGACCAGTAAAAATATTTTAAATTAAATGTAAAATTAGACGACTACGGTGAATATTAAAATGATTGAGTACTGTTGTATGACCTTCGAAATAATTTCAAATTTATTTTAATACAATTTAATTCCATTAATTTTTTTTTTGCTAAAGTTTTGCCTGGACCTTTAGCAAAAACGTATTAACATATTTAGCAACCGATTCTGGATTTTTATTATGAACATCATGCATACCGTCAATATAAACTGTGGTTACATTCTTAAATTTAGTACAGGCTTTTACTATGTCAACATATTTTTTTCTAGGGTAAGTGTTATGTTTGGCATAAACGATTAAAATTGGACAGGTGACTGGGTCGTTTTCCATACTGAGTATTTTGTATCGGGTGTCATTTTCTGGATCAATCTGTGCCTTTGGTCGTTGATCTGTTGTTAGATAGTATTTTCCGTCACCTAAAAATGATAAATAATCTATAAAGATATTTTTTTTATTTTATTTTATTTTATTTATTTTGTTTGGAACACAAACAGGACATACCCAAAAAAGTGTTCCCAATGCTTCTTACATAATGGGTTTAAACTAAACAACTTTAACCTAATTAATAACAAAATATTATTACACTAGATACGAAATAAATGTGAAATAAGAAATAAGAGAACAGAAAAAATACTAAAGTTATTGCATTATAACAGAAATTCAAAAATTTTCATTAAAAAATATGTCGTAATTTAAGATTTTAAGGTACACTAGACAAAAAGTGTTTTTTTAAGCAATTTTTGAATGCACTTTCGGAAATAGAAAAAATATCAACTTCTAGTACGTTCATTATTGTGTCGAGAGTTTTAATACACCTATGTAAAGGAGAATTTTTAAAGTAATTAGTATTACTTGTATCTGAGTAAAACAAATTATTGCTTCGGGTATTATAAAAAGAAACGTTATAATTAATCATGCTATTAATGGGAATTGAATTTACTAAATTGTTACAAACTTTATATGTAAAAGTAATGTCTGTAATTTTCCTTCTGTTATAAAGTGGAATTAGGTTCATTTTATGTTGCGTAAATGTTAAGTCTTCTGTATATTGTGAAAGGGTTTTTTTATGAACAAATTTTATAAATTTATATTGTATATTTTCCAAACAGTTAATGTAGACATTATATTGCGGATTCCAAATAACCGAACCATAGCTTAATACGCTATTAACGTATGCCATATAAAGTGAACGAAGAGTGTTTATATTTGTAAAATCAAAAGAAGAACGCATGATAAATCCCAGCATTTTATTTGCCTTATTTGTGACATATTCTATGTGTTGGTTGAATAACATTTTTGAGTCAAAAATTATACCTAAATCCTTAATATCAGATACAGAGTTAATATTTAAGTTATTTAAGTTATACTGAAATTTTATCAGATTAATATTGCGACTAAAGCTTATTTGGAAGCATTTATTCAGGTTTAAAAATAAACTATTATCTTGACAGTATTTATAGAGTCGGTCAAGGTCATTTTGTATTAAGACACAATCAGCGATATTATTTATGGTGTGGTAAATTTTTAAATCGTCAGCATACATAAGAAAACGTGCAGATTTAAAGCAGGTTGATATATCATTCACATAAATATTAAACAAGAGGGGTCCAAGATGGGAGCCCTGCGGGACTCCGGAACAGACTTTTGAATAAGACGATAAACAGTTACCGACGGATACAGCTTGGCAACGGTCACTGAGGTAAGATAGAAACCATTTCAGAAGGTTTCTATCTACACCAACTTCAGATAATTTTTTTAATAAGATACCGTGATCAAGTTTATCGAAAGCTTTGCTGAAATCAGTGTAGATAGAATCCACCTGAAGTCTGTTGTTTAGATTACTCAAAATGTATTCAGAATATATGAAGAGATTCGTGTCTACAGACCGTTGTTTTATAAAACCATGCTGTTCATCGTTGAGTATATTAATAACGTCAAAGAAAAGAAAATCAAAAATTAAAGATTCAAATAATTTTGCAATAATACATAATTTAGATATTGGCCTAAAATTTTCTACTAAGTGTTTGTCACCAGATTTGTGTATAGGGATAACATGAGCAGTTTTCCATATCTCAGGAAAATGCCCCTCACATAGAGATTTATTAAAAATTAAAAATAATGGCCGGGATAAACCAACAACGCAATTTTTTATCAAATTAGTATGAATATTATCAGGGCCTGCTGCTTTATTAGGTAAGTTTTTGATTTTTTCTATGATTCTATGTTCGTCAATGTGATAGTTCTTTATATGATGCCCGTGATGTGTTTTGTCAAATTCATGTAAGGAAATTTTTGAATTAGTAGAGTTAAAAGATGATAAAAAGTAGTTTGCAAAAATATTGCAGACATCTTTGATATCGGTGACTAAATTATTGTTATTTTTAAGAAATGAAATAGTATCAGGATTTTTCCTTTTTGATTTTATAAACTGCCATAACATTTTAGGGTTTTCTGAAATGCTACTCTCACAAGTTTTAATGTATTTTGCATAATCTTGAGAAATGAGGTATTTGTATCGCCCTCGCAATAATTTGAAAGTTAGAAAATCTAATTTATTTTCATACCTTTTCCATAAAGAATGATATTTTTTCTTTTCCTTTAGGACTTTAATTGTTTCAAGAGTATACCATGATGGAAATTTTTTATAAGATTTTGAATTTTTCGGGACATGTTCTTCAATTAGATCATTTAATAGAGAATAGAATATATTTGTACATTGACTGGTATTTAAATTGTTAAATTTTATATCCCAATTTATTGCCAACAAGGCATTATTAATAGATTGATAATTTGCTTTACAAAAGTTATATTGTTTGAATGTGTTACTCTGTGGCATTTTTTTATCTCCTGAAATAGAAATTGTGAATTCTAACGTGGTATGTGATCGATCTTCTTTTACTAGTGGAAAATCAGATTTACAAATATTATTTATGTTAAGTTTGTTACTGAGTATTAAATCGAGAACATTTCCTGAAAAATTTTCAAAATTTTGAAATTGCATTAAGTTACTAAAAGACATAGAATTTATAAATAAACTTGAACTTGGATCGTTATAATTATGAGGAACATACATTTTGTTAACTTTATCCAGTGACCATTTAATATTTGGCAAATTAAAGTCTCCAGTAATGACTATTACGTCATTAGGATAATTTGTAAAAATATCACACACTTTCGAACAAAAATTCGTTAGCGCCACTAAATCACCTGGAGGGATATACGCACATCCCATGTGAAATTTCAGATTAATATTGTGAAAACTAATGAAGGAATTAGAAGAAATGGGTGCAGAATCAAAGTTAATAAAACTGATGAGAAGAACAACAATTTGTCTAAGGAGAGAAGTAGAAAATATCTAAGAAATAAAATCAATATAAATGAAGCTATACAGAATACAAAGTCAAAATGTTTTAATTGGTGATTAACCAAAAAGTTATTTTCATCTAAAATGACTGGAACAATGTCAACTTAACCTTATTATTTAAGAAATTTCCGATGGTGACTAGTGACTAATATGTAAAGGTAAAACATCAGAACAAAATGTTAATTATTTGTTTAAGAAAAGATATACAGTGTGTTTCATAAAGTTAAGTAGAATATTACGATTGGAAAAAAGTCGTCGGAATTACAACCCAGTTTTTAAAAACTTAAAATAGCCTATACTAAAGTTAGATAGGTACTGCATTAGTTATCCGTTAAATTCGGTATTTTTTTTTTAAATCGTACCAAAATTATTTTTTTAAAATGCGAATTTGACAGAAAACCGAAGTCAATAGCCAACTTTGATATGGACTATTTTAATTTTTTTCTATATGTATTAAACTTTATGGCACACACTATATAAAAAAGAATATAAAATACCTGTTGATTCTAAGCACCTTTTCAGCAAAGGCTCGGCAGCTTCTTTTGTTAATGTTTCTCCTCTATACCTATCTTTACAAAATTTATCCAATATCTCCTCGTAGGTATATGTTGGTTGTGTCCCTTTGGCTAGTTTTTCTTGTAAGGCAATATTTTTTTCCATCCGATTTCGAAGGTATTTCATGAGCATCGCTGGCTCAATAGGAAAAAACTGAGGCATTGCATCAAGAGAAATAAACTTTTTTATGTACTGAGGATACAGTTGAGCGAATAAATAACCCACCTGTCCTCCTAAGCTGTGTCCTATATAAAAAAATGTTTCCTTTTTGAAATGTTCTACCACTAATTTGATTGCTATGGCATAATCGGTGCTATGTATTGGCAGGTGTGGAGGAAAATGCGATGATCTTCCGTGACCTGGAAGGTCCATACAAATGTAATAAAAACCATTTGACAGAAGAGGTAAAAGGTTATCAAAGGTTCCTAGATTATCGGCAGTACCATGAACCATCAGAACGTGTGGATCATTTTTGGTTCCCCAGGTTTTTACTAAAACAAAAAACAAAAAAATATTGAAAATTAAAATACAATGACATTGTCGTAACAAGAAGAATACAGTCATTGAAGACTTTGCTTTTAAGGTTTATTAGAATATTTTGATCTTCAGCATTCAGAAAAATTATACTTGGGTAAAATTTCCTAAACGAGCAGCAATCTTAAATCAATATAAAATATTTTATTTGAATAATCAGCTGAGAATAAATAATAAACAAAATATTCTCACGGGCTAGTTTTTAATGAATTCGCTTTATGATATTACCAAAAACTTTATTGGCAAAAAAATATCAAAAATGTTACTCAGTTGAAAATATAAAATAATAATTAATTTATTAATAATCTTTATAATATATGTTATAAATAGTATTAATGTAATTAACAACAAAACCAGCTAAATTCTTATAAAACTGTCCTTTGATAACTATTTTATACATATTACAATAATTGAAAATTCTTCATTATAACATCTATTCTAAAACCATGGGTATCTGCCTTTAAGCGTACCCTGTTCCCTGAAATATCTCATGATCCATTCTATTCTATTTTATCTAGCTTATCTTCTGACCTATTCCCTGACCTAGCCCTTTGCCTATTCCCTGACCGATTCCCTGATCTATTCCCTTACCTACTTCCTGGTCTATTCTCTATCTGTGTCAGTTCTTCCTAGTATTTTTGCTTTGTGAGTGTGGTGTGTAGTACTCCAAGAGCTGATAGAATTTCAATATAATTATTTATCATTTTGATTGCCATGGACTTTTTCTTCCTGTCTTTGGTGAATAATTAATATAAAATGAATTAAACTCAAAGCCAATATCACATAAAATACCAACGACCGTTTCCCCTTCAGAAAACAACTACTCCTTTGGCTAATACCGCAACAGGCATTGAATTATATCCGAAAGAAAGAAAGAAAGAAAGACAACACTCTCTACCTTTGATTTTGCTTACTAAGGATAACATCATTCTTGGACCGGTTTCGTCCTTATTAGAACTCCTCAGCAAGAAATAGATAGGTTCTCAATTCCAGTCTCTAATGGTATTAGCCAAAGGAGGGAAATGGTGGTTGGTATTTTATGTGATATTGGCTTTGAGTCTAATTCATTTTATTTTACGTCTTTCACATTTGAGTTTGATTTATTTTCGTATTTAATAATTAATATATTCACGTAAAAGGATTTTAAAGTTACGTATAATCTATTTTCATATCTGTAGTATCATAAATAAGATAATGAAAGTATACAGGGTATCCCATTAGTGCGTAATTGTTCAATATTTTAATTTGTGTTATAGATACGGAAACAAGTTTTAAATAAAAGGTATATGGATTTCAAAAATACATATTTTAAAAATATTTTTGGATATACAGGATGTTGAAGTTTTGCCTGGAAAATGAAAATATATTTTTTTTAAATTGAACACCCTAATTGTGGTACTGCTTAATGTTTCTGTCTGATACCTTTTTAAGGTTTGATGGTGGTCATGACACCCAACTTTCCTGTCCCTTGGATTCGATTTAAACCATGCCCGGTTTAAGGTTCTTGGGTTACTGACTGATTAAACCAATACTCCATGATCGTATTTTTTCAATAATACGAGGGATGTTATAAAGGTAAAAATTATATAACATTCTCCCCATGTTTATTTTAATATACTTAATATCTAAGATGTTGAGGAGGGAGGCGAATCCTAGAATTTTCAGACTCTTCTAGTTGAATTTGTTCTTATTCATGTATGTGTCCATTTACAGAATCCGTGGGAGCATTTTCAGTAGAGCGTGTGTCCTCCATCAAGACGTTTTCTTTTTCAGAGTTATCCCGTACATCACCTCGGGGGGCTAGTTGTTTAATAGATACGGTAGATTCCGCTTTTATTCACTAAATTCAGACGTAACAAAATTTAAATTGGCAACTACTGATATAAAAACTAATGCAATGGTATATACAAAAGTAGTCAACAATACGAGGATGTTATAAAGGTATAAATTATATAACACTACCTAAATTATGATAATTTAATTTGGGGTTTGCATCATTCTCTAATTTCAGAAAAAAATTAATTGCTTAGCAAACCTGCAATATTTTTAAAAAAAATTCTAGGGTTGAATACAGTGTTATCAAACCATTCTAACTGAAATAAAATACAGGGTGTTTAATTTAAAAAATATACATTTTTATTTGCCAGGCAAAACTGTAACACCCTGTATATGCAAAAATATTTTTAAAATACGTATTTTTTTAAATCTATTTAACTTTCATTTAAAACTTGTTTGCGTGTCTATAACACAAACTGAAATAATGAACAATTACGCACTAATGAGACACCCTGTATAAAACACTAATAAGTTACATAAATTACATTGTATTTTAATAGTAGTTTTTGCAACAAGAGTGGATATGATGGCCATACTACTAGAGTTGTACAGTATATTTTTTTTACAACCCACTTACGAATATCCACAAATTAATTTAGAGACTAAAAATAATGTTTTACTTTTACTAATTTATAAAATTAAATAAACTCGGAAACAAAAATATTTCATTAATCTTCAATCCTACTCTGACTCTGCTCTATCAAGACACCTATTTTTTTAATACTCATAATTATTAAATTAATTTTAAAAAGTTTTAATAAAATTTTCGATTTATTTGTAAATATAGACGAATATCTTGTAAAATTTCATTATTTATCGAATTTTCACAAGAAACACTCACTTTTAATTAAATTTAAATCAAAATAACTAAAAAATATACTGACAATTATTTCGACAGAATTGTCATTTATTTAAAATTTAAAAAAATAGTAGCCTAGTGACCATATATGAACTGTGATTGGTGGATTTCATATCCGTACATTATCCTTACTAAAATCGATATGAAATTATATTCGTTCAATAGAATGCAATGGCCGTAGATTAAATAATATCCATGTGGTTGTAGAAAAATTTTTTAAATCTTACTCGCTATATGTCCCCATGGAACCGAAATATTAAATTCTTCCACTGTTTTCTTTTGCCTCAAAATCATTGTAATGCACAACTATATGTATATTATAAATTTATTATTATTTCTGTATTAAAACCAGTTGTTTTTATTTGCACTGTTGAATGTCTACTGATATCATTTAACCTCGAAACACACACAATCAACATAATTATTATTTTAGTAAACGAAATTAAAGGAGTGGCTAGATGACCAGTAGTTAGTTAGATATGAATAAAAATCTTATACCTTATACCTTATTACCGAATTAGTATTATAACCCGTGAAGTTGGTTTAATATGTACTCTGAAATTTTTATTTAAGTCCTTGCATTAAATACAAAGGTAGCTAACGATACATTTATATATAATAAAAAAAAACTATCTTTTTCTGTCAAGTTAAATACCAATAAAATTATGTATCTTTAAAAATATCTGGTATGTACTTTAAGAAATTGTATATTCAAACTAATTTTTTTAATCCGAGGCTTCCTCTGTAATTTCCCACTCACTCCTACGCGTTTTAGAGATAAATATTGCGCCTAATAGGTGATAATTGGCTTGAATTGTTAATAAAGTGATTTTAAAGAATACCTGGTAGTCTTATAATTAAAGACCGGACAATTTAATTTATTCTTATCAGCGAAGTAACGGTAAGAGCGGACCTTCGATTTGAATAATACATTCTGAATAAAACAAGTTATTTACTGAACTGGTCGACACAGTAGATAAGATATTGGATTTTTATCGCCCGGGCGTAACATTTGGGGCGGGCTTATTATTACATTTACATTGCAATAATTATTTTATTAAATTTTAGTTCAAATTTGGTTGGATATTATTATATAATTACAAATGATATTATTATTTATTTTTTTATTGTGTTGTGGGATAATGTTGTTGGCTTTTTCTGTTAATATATTATTGACTAATAAATATATCAACGAGGATACACCATCATTAGTTTTATGTTTAGAGTGTTCCAATATACACTCTTTATCCTAAAGTAGCAAATATACAATTATATACAATATATACAATACAAATTAATATCAATCTTCTTCATTTGAAAAATATGTTTGTATGACTGCATATTTTTCTAAATTGTCTTCAGTGAAATTACTTCTTTTAGAAGTCAATAAATCTTTAAACCTAGAAAACGATCGTTCTACGTCACAACTCGTTACAGGAGCAAATGAAAAATGTGGAACAAAATCACAATATTTTAAAGCAGTTTCATAATCGTTAAAATTGTTCAGGGAGATTTGTTTCAGAGTCTGTAAATTTGGATTTCTTTTAATAACACAATCTATTTTATGGTTAAATTTATCTTGTAAGGGCCACTTTACGTTTTTTAAGTGTAACAATGTCGATTCAAATTTTTCCATAGCAACCGATAATTGTAAGTTACGGGTTTCAAGGAATTTTATAGTTTCTGGGAGACACGAAAAATAAGTCGCAAGAAAATTTAACTCCGACTGCAAAGTTGTTTTTGTTATTAAACCTTTACACTGAGTGATAGAGAGAGCGTCCTCTGATAAGTTGGAAATAAATACTTTTAGTCTGTCGAAATGCTCCGAAAAAAAGAACACAGCCTGTAACCAAGTTCCCCATCGTGTAATAACTGGTTGTGGAGGTAGGGGGATATTCGGACATATTTCTTTATATAAAGAAACTCGGGACGGTGCTTTTAACAAAATTTTTTTAAAACAGCTAATCAACGAATTAATGTCTGGAAAGCTGTCACGGATAAACTCACAAACTCGGTGTAACGCGTGAGCAAGGCAAGTTACATGCAGCATGTTTGGAAAATGTTCTTGTAATAGTTTCCCTGTTTTCAACATTACACTTGCCGCGTCTGAAATAAACAATAAAACTTTTGAAACGTCATTATCAATTACATTGTTCAATCCACGTTTCACTATTTCATAAATCATTTCAGCGTTCACAGTTTCACGAAACACACTAGAAACTAAATACTGTTGTGAAGTATTTTCAGCACTTAATAATCCTACAACAACATTAACAACACATCTACCCTTTATGTCAGTCGTTTCATCTGCACTAACCCAAATATATTTGCTGGAAATTTTCGTTTTTATTGCCGTCATTGCTTTATCGTACTGATTTTGAATATAATGTTTTCTAATTGTGGATTCATCCGGTATTTTACGTTTAGTATATTTACAAAGAAAATTTTTGAAAATTGTATTATTTAATTTTGTTAATGGAATATTTGCAGAAACAAATGCGTTGCATAAATCTTCATAAAAGATTTTGTCTGGACATCCCTCTAAAGATTGCATGTGTTTTTGTGTTTTCACATGTTGTGTCATACTTGACTTTCCATTAAAAACTAACACCTGATCACAATTGCGGCAGTATAATTTGTTGTCATTAAAACGACGAAAACAATCAAAGTCCGATAATAAATTTTCCATATTTACGTTTCCAGTTTCTATCACTTTTCCCTTTGAACTAAACAAATATACTCATTGGAAAAATCTAGTGATATTTTTACAAGACACTTTCTTCTCAAATCTCCTGTTTATCGACTCTTTGTTATCTTTTTACATTTTTTCAACCAACAGATACCTATATAGAGTGAGCAATTGAATTAATACATACATTACAGAAATTTAACAGACATTTATTTTATTGTCTCATCGTGTATAAGTACCATAATATCCACAGGAAATAAAAACATAAATGTTTTGTTACAAAAAATCGGTATGTACGGTATCGATAAAAGCCAAAATATTCATAAATATAATATAAGGATTGACTTTATTTGAATAAAAATATCACCGGCAACTAACCGACAATGGATCGAGAAAGTATAAGACAACATATGATGGGCCTATTTGACATTCATTTTAGGCCCTCTCTACAGCGTCTTAGTCCAAACGCTCGTAGAGTCCTAATATTTGGCCCCGATGCAATTTCTCCAACAATGAATCGGGACCAGCTAAGGCTAGAAATTTCCAATTTTCTGGAGGAAATAACAAATTCGGGGGAGGCAGCTGGGGTCTTCGATCCTCATTTTAGGCAGGAGAGTAGTGTACCACGCCAAAATATTGAGGAATAGATATTTTGTAATTATATAAGAGATAATAATAAAAAAAATATCATACAGAATATCGTTTACATTACTACACCTTAAACTCGCTTATGAAAAGTTTAACATCTTCATCAAAAAAGTTATTTTTTTTTAAGGAAAATTTCTCAGGCCACAAATTAAAGGATCTGAGGTTACTAAAAACTTTTGTAAAATATCCTACATATCCTCGGCGTTGGTGAGAAGAAAACATTAAATTTGTTTAATGAAAATGATTCAAAAGACAAAGAATATAGGTACACGATAAAAAAAAATCTCACTTTTTTGTATTAGTTTTAATGTCTATGTATATATCAGTACACTTTTTTTATCTTGTTTTAATAAAAAAAAGAGGTTTGTCCTGATAGTATTAGAATCTGCCGCACTGTCTGCCGTCTTAAATAGCGAACCCAGAATGAGACGCCTATGTGATTAAAACCAATTATTTGAACGCGATTAAAATGTCCGGTCTTTACTTATAATGTATTTTTTATATGCTAATAAGAATATTTTAATCATTAATTGCTAGAGAGAATCGTTTAATTTCTTTCAATGTATACACTCACACAACAAAAAAATGACCATTTAATGTCAATGCTCTTTAACGATTTTGGTATTTGAAAAATAGTTGACAATATGTAGGAAACCTATTTTTAAATTTTTTTTAAGCTTGTATTTATAGTGGCAGTCACTTTGTTAATTATTTATTTTCTTACTTATGTACTTGTCAGCTTTCAGCCTCTAATTTGTCAATTTCTAACTAATGGATTGTCTATTCATTATCCTCAACATACTGCAATTACTGATGACATACAAATGAGCAATACTAAAAAACACGGTAGTGTGAGTAGTTAACATTTACAAATATGGATAACACTTTCTCGTTGTTTATTTGAAAAGAGTAACGCCAAGATGTTGACATACGCCTACAATCGATACAGAAATATACATTCATAAAATTATCTAAAGAGGATGGTAACTAATTCATTTACGATCACAAAAGTAAAAATTAAATTAATTTTACTTATAAGTGCAAGAAGAAAAGTTTTCTTACTTTTGTTGGTACATGGAATCATTCGAATCGTATGGTTCGGCAAAATTGCTGTTAAAAGTGTAACGTGCTCACTAGCGTTTGTGATTAAATCCGGGCGATCCGACATATGGGATATCAGAATCGGGGAAATGACTCAAGACTGCCACTCTAAAATTTACTCAAGTGTCAATTCAAAACAAGGTTGACAAATAAAATTATTTACCCCACAATATATCTTTCCAGCTGCTCTACACGAAAAAAGTGTATCTCTGCCTTGAAGAAAGTATTTTAGCCAGATATATAGAAATATCCAAAGAAAATTAAAATTTGATATGACTTTAACAAAATCTTTATTCGTCAAATGTGGTAATAATATTAAAGCAATGTAGATCTCAACATACACCACATAAAAAAAATTGTTTAGTTTGTCCAATTGATTAATAACGACCTCACAAATCCCATACAAAACACTCCAACCTAATTATATAAAATGGATTTACATACTTTTCGGGTTTCTCCGTCGATACCTATATTGATTTTCGATGATGTTTGGAATTCGTAACAATCTGTCTTAATAAACTGTACTAAAGAGTATCTCTATTTCTTATTATGATCAACAACAAGTAAAAAAATAGATTTATTTAATAAAAATTGCTTTTAATTCACATTACACACAATTTCAACCACTTTAACAAACCCACCATCAACAATTTCCAACTTCTTCAAACCTTTTTTAGCGAATGTTAAAAATTCGTTTACGAAATTAATACATACAAAAAACGGCAACATAACTCAAGTTCAATTATGTCTACAACATTTCTGGTCGATTTTTTTCCAAATAGGTATGTGCCGTTTCCGAGAACAATTTGAGGATCTTGAGACATTATGGAATGAGCGTCTCGACTTTGGAATCTTTTCCTTATATATTTTTTGATTCGACTATTTTTTAAGTCAAAATTATATCGGATAAGTTCGGAAAAAAACGGTTATGAAACAATTCTACAAAAATATAGGAAGTTTTACTAGTGAAACAACTGTTAAATCAATTTATCAGTATACAGTACACAATACACTGCAGTTGCAAAAGATCTTATAGTTATACTTTTAAAATACATTAAAAAATAATATTAGTAACAGAAAAATACAATATACAATAATAAAATTGTCACAATATAAAAATTGAAGTCAGTAATGTAGTGAAAGGCAACATGGCAACTGGTTTCGGCACTAAGGCTATCCATCAGGCCTGAAAGTGAAGAAAACATTGATAACTACATGTTAAAAAAAAAAACCTTATAGATCTGCAAAGACTACCAAATACTCGTATGTTGAAATGAATATTAAAGGTATAAAGATTCTTAAAACTAAACTATGGTCACTTCTTAAACCATCGAAGATATAAAAGTGGCTTTGGTGCAAGGCGAAAAATTATACATAAAAATAATGGTGGAAATACATTATAACATAAATAAAAATAACTGTAGAAAATTGAAAAATTTGAGGAAAAAGTATCCGGGACTGGGATAAAAGAAGTCGAGTCCGATAGGTGAAAAACAATTATAATTTTGTTGATAAGCTCTAGCGAACAATATGTCCAAATAGCAGCCGAAGGTTTGCAGCAAGGAAGGTTCCACCATGGGCCATGTCACATGGGAGTGAATTGGTAAATGGGAAAGTAGTAGGATCTTTAAATGGTGGCACAATAAGCCGCAGGCTACAGATTAGGGTAAAAAACGGTGTAAAAACTAAAAAATAAGATAATAGAGTGTTGGTTTAATCAGCAAACCAAGAACCTTAATGAGACCTTAAGAATCCGTTGGCATGTTTTAAAGGTATCAGACAGAAACATTAAGCAGTACCACAAGTGAGTGAAAGAGTGTGTACCTAGGCCCACGAAGGGAATAGGAGTACCCTTTTTTCTTCCGGTAGAGGTTATCCACATTATCACCAATCTTTCCTTGATGCACACAAAGTTTGATTCTGGTTGGTTTTGATACAATATTAAAATCCAAATTTATATTTAAGCTGAATAAAAACGGCTTAGTTGTAAACGAGATACCAATAAAGAAAAAGTAACTGGATGTCTACAAACTACTAAGCAGTTGGATACCCTTCTTTGCCTAGAAATAAATTGTGTCCGCAGTTAGTTCTATGTACGTTTTCCTAAAAGTTTTGTCTGTCAACTGTGTTGTGTCTCGTGAGAACAAAGAATCTAATAGAATAAACCATGCTATCATAAGCAATACTTCTCCATGTCTGCATTCTAAACTCAGAGAATACTGGTTGGGTGATCTATATGTTTCGGTGGAAGCCTATATTTATTTGTTTTGCACTCTCTTCAATTGATCAATATATGACACTTATTATTGTTAGGGGCAAACATAACTAAGCAATATTCTAAAATGCTTCTTACTAAGTAATTAGATTGGAGGGAGTCAAAAGCTGCTGTATCGTAAATGTGTTCAATATTTATTTTGACAAAGTCCACCAGTCGAAAAGCTCTATTCATAATTTCTTCAAGAAGTGGAATAAACGACAGATCTTTGTCGATAGTAACATCAAGATCACTTATAGATTACTCCAGATCCAATAATATTATAATCATGCATGCTGGTATTAGCTGCTTTATGAAACCTTACGATATATTCAGATTAAACATATTATCATTGCACCAATTAACCAAATTGTTGAAATGTTATAGTAAATAATTATGTAAAATGTAAATGATCATTTATGATTAAAACAAATTTTAGTTCATCTCCATAAAGAAGACAACTGGAGTTGTTAAAACAAGTTAATGTCATTAATGAAGATGATGAACAATATAGGCTCTCTATTCGAGCACTGTGGCACTCCTGAGTATACCAAGAGATTTACCATTATATAAATTCACTTTCTGACTACGTTTAGTTAAATACAAACTAATAAAATCGATGTATTTGTCAATAATACCTATTCTCTTCCATTTACTCTCAAGTTATAAACAATAGCCTCCTATTCAAAATATTTCGATATTCATGCATCTTTTTATTAACAAATTGGTAAAAAATGTTTCTTCTTATTTGTAGATTACATCAGACGGTGGACAGTAGATATATCATATGTAGATATATCACATGTCCTTCCACTTTTAGTATATCATAAAAGGGCATTAATTAGCTATTTCCTGAATGCTTATGTGAACAACGTTGATTGTTTCGAGTTGATGCAAATACTTTACGACCCAATAAAAACGTTACTGCAAATTCATACAGAGGGTTTTAAATGAAATATATGTTCAACATTGAATCAGTAGCGTACACCATACATGCATCATTTTAACAGGTTTATTAAGCAAAATGGGGCAAATAATCCTAATATCTAATGTTAAGTCAAAACTTGATTTGTTTTCAAGAAATTCTAACAAACGTTTAATCACGCATTTTATTATTTACACTTTCTATCAGACTTAAGTTTAACATTATGTTATTATAATATACAGAAAAATACTGTATTTTTCCTTTAAATTGCCAAACTCTCTCTAAATATAGTTTTTTTTTCTAATTTCAGGTCCAGATAACTGTCTTAGACAAAAACGACAGTCCACCATCCTTCAAAGACACTCCCTTGCATTTTTCCGTTTCTGAAGACCTCGGAGCCGGACAGTCTATCGCCACCATCAAAGCTGAAGATCCTGACAGTATTGGCACACTAGATTACACCCTCTTAAAAGGAGATGACGGGCGGTTTTCTCTGGATAAAACCACCGGGACGTTGCGATTGGTTGATTCCTTGGATAGAGAGACGAAGGATACTTACAAGTTGCTCGTGAGATGCAGTGATGGAAATCAGTTCACCGATACTATAGTTTCTATTGAGGTGAGTATTTAAGTTATTTTTTATGTTGCCTTGATTTTAGAAATAATAGGTAGTAATGGAATATATGTAGAACGCAGTCATCTGTTATTGCGCCAAAGTTAGGTTAAAATTTTAGAGTTACGATAAAATGGGAAATTTTTTTAGTGGTGGGGATAAATTGGATATTGCATAATATGGCAATACCGCCAGCATATAATGTAGGTCATCAAATTAGCCACTAATACAAATTTCGATTAAAAGGACAACGATTCACTCGTAGACACGTATTGGCATAATGAATCTGTGTTGTATATTCTAATATTGATTTTGTATATTGCTGAAATTGATATCGACAGATTTGCCTTCATTCAATTTAATTCATCATCTGTTCGTCCAGGTGTTAATCTAGTCTAAAGATGTTTGCAATTTTCTATTAGTGTCTTCGCAATTACAGTATCATTACCAAATGTTGCGAGAGTATTTTGTTCAAGATTAGGACTATGGACTAGGAAGCCTTTTGACTTACCCAAGTCACTGTTAATGCAACGCAGAGTATTGCGCGCTTTAGTATTACACGTTAACTTAGTATAATTATCAGACCCTACGGAATGCTAGTGAGTAGAATTTTAGTGTTTAAGATTGCAATCTTAGATAATTGAGCTGAAAACAAAATTACTCATTGGTCAAATTTTTATCAAGTCTTGAAAATAATAACCGCCCCTCATGAAGTTTTTATGAACTAGTTAGTACTTTGCTCCGAGAGAAAAAAAAATAATTATTCTTCTTTCTGACTTTTAAGAAATGTTCCTAAAATAGCATTAGCCAATAATTACATAACTATTAACCTTTTTTGATGCATTTAGTTGGGTTACGTCGTAAAAATCTCCTTGAAAAGTATATCCTGACCCAATTTCAATCGTTAAAAAAAATGGAGATCGGGGTCATGAGATCCCTCCGGCAAAATCGACGATCGTGTGTATCAAGTAAAGTTCAGTACATAAAAACCGCCAACGCACAACCTCCAGACAACAAAAATACGATTTATAATTGTTTGCGTTCGCGCCCTAATCGAACATCTAATCATGACGACATCGAAATCCAATAGATAGTTAATTAAAAGCGCAAGAAGAACAAAGAAAGATTGATAAGATATTTTGAAGAAATGCGGAACTTGTTTTGGACACCACTCAACCTGCAGAGAAGGAGGAGGCGTATACCGACTATTATAACAGAGAAATGCTGGTATATATAGTACGGGTACTAACTATAAAGAAGTGAGTGATCCTGATTTGTAAAATAATTTTTTCTTTTCTTTTAAAATAGGAATATTTTCTTCTTGTCTTTTCGTTGATTCTGCAAGCATTTTTAATGCTTTTAATGCTGCGACATCTGTATTAAATAGAGGACTGAACTTAGATACCATAAGGTACACAGCAAATTGGTGGGGTGAATCTTCTTGTTTTGCTAACTTTTATAATCGGCATACAAGGTAGGATCCCACCTCTTATGTTGAGAACATTCCAATTTAGTTTATTGTAGATTGAACTTTGGTTTGTTTTTTACACTTCTCAATATTTTTTAAAAAGGTTATTTAAAATTGCCTAGTTTCTTGTAGTCACAATTGTCTTTAAACATAACTTGGGAAACCCTTGTTGATGTCTCAATGGTGTGGTAAGAATGTACTAATAAGTATATCGAAACTTCACAGTAAAGCTTTAAACATTCATTGATATTAACAGATGACGTTAGTTTTCAAGCTATCGGTACCACAAGCGTTACTTGCCTCTTTTTGTGTTTTTTTAGTTATACACCCTTCGGACCTCCCTGCTACACCCTAATCCGTCTATAACCTGGTGGTACAATAAGACTCAGGCTGCAGTACCTACTACTTTTCCATTCACCAATTCACTCTCTTTCATCGTCGTCGATGGTTAATTGCTAGTCGGTTGAGTCCCATGGTGACACGGCCCATGGTGGAACCTCCCAGCGGTCACCCATCCACGACGTAACCGGAGAAATCACTGCTTAACTGTTGCTTGACTTTAGATATTTTCAGGTTATTTTTCTATTTGCATAAGTATTAGTTTTAAATATGTTCATTGATCATAACGTTTTTAGTATTAACTTTCTGCAATTCTTAGTTTCCCTTTTTTCTTCGTGAATGTCATACATAACGTTCGATGAATGAATGTTTTATTTTTAATTAAATTATCTAAATTATTCCTCTCTACGTTATTGAGGTACATTAATAAATATGATTATAAAAGACAACGGTTGTCGTCGTCACATTTTGATTGGTCTAAAAAGGGGTCTCTCCAATCGATTTTCGTTTGAACAAGTGCCCGTACTAGAATCCTTGTGCAGTTAGCGGCTCACAGAGAGACTAGCCTCGGCTAGCACTTTATCATAGTTGCCACTACAGATGCAGATCTGGCAGATTTCAGACTAACAGCCGCGGTGCATTGAACCGTAATTGTTGATGGTAGTACTCGATTATGCCTCACTTTACAATTATTAATGTCCCTTCGTTCAAACGGAAAAATGTCTTGCTATTTTCTAACATCTGTTGATCGATTTTCGAATTCCTGTAGAACTATGCTGATCAGTCACTGGCGAAATGACATATTGATGAAGGGTTCCGCTTTTTCAGAGGTTCGTAGAAGATTTGTTGAGTGTAAATTGGTTAAAAATTTATGTTGCTTTTGATTGAAGACAAACTACGAGGTTTCATTCAAAATTTTACGTAAGATAACGCCTAGATACCACTAGGTACATTTTTATCTTTCGTTTTTAGCTCGCTATTCCCATAGTCATCTTTTATTTATGGAAGGTAAACTTCTTTTTCTTGTTTTATATTTTTTAATCCTTTTAAAAACAAATTCTTTGTTTGAGTCTTATTTTTCTTGTTCCTTTCATGTTTTCCTTTTATGTTTTTAAAATCTTCCCAATTTTTAGTTTTTGTTAAATTTTTCTTCCACAAACATGCTTCTCTTTTCGCATTATATTATTATTTTATTGCTATTTGGTTCCTAATTTGATATGTATGAATTAAAACATCTTTTAAGCTTTTTAGAATTAAAAGTGAGTCACGTCAAGTTATCTGAATTTTGTATGAATTGTTATACTTAAAAAAATGTCCAAAAGGAAAATAATTACAGGTTCGAATATTGTAAATTGTTCGCCCTTGAAATATGTTAACGATATTGATAAACTTTTATTTATTATTCAAAAATAAATATGCATATTTAAGAACTATCCGAAGAGAAATTATTGTAATTGTCTTTGTTTCGTTTACCTAAAAATAAAACCAGTAAAAATCAGCAAACAACCTCATGTTCCACCAATGCATTCAACAAAAAATAAAACCGCAACGTAGCTTGCTCATTTTATTTCATTGACAGCAAATACGAATTTATTCCCATAAATAAATCAAACCATTTTTAAAATTCCTAAAAGTAACATATCGATCCCATCGTACTAGCCAATGATTAATACCTTCGTAAATACGTGTTTTGATTTTTTATATTTCACAAATATTATTGACGTTTTAAAATTGTTTTTGACGTGTACCATACCGTAAGTGATTACTTCTGTTTTATTGATGGTACAGTCATAAATACTTGTCGTTGTAAATGATGGGCAAGTTTGAAATCATGGTGGCTCTGAGAGATAGGATAGAATATTCCAAAATTGTTGTTTTGTTTCCTATTTCAGGGGTGAAAATTTACAAAAAAATCACACCCCCCTTTGTTTTAATTTAAAAATCTGATGTGTCCAACACATGACTTTCCTATCTAGTTATTACAGGCTCTTTCCGGTTATTTTGTACAACCTATTGCAGCACCTCCATAAATGTTTAGAGGATAAACTAAATATATACATTTTCCACATACATCTACTTCGAAACATTTTTCTATAGATATTCATTGAAAACGAAAATACTAAAATATTTAAATTTAGCACTTTTCCTACTATTTTTCCATTACGGTCCATTTTAGAAAAATCATGTATAAATAAAAATTATAGAGATCGATATCGCAAACAACTTTTAATTCAACAATTTTCATAAAAATCAGAATTTTGCACATTTTGTAAAATTTCTCGAATACGGATCATTTCAGGAAATTTTGACATAAATAATAATAATGACATAGACAATAATATTAGAAGTAACTTTTATTTGAACTATTTTTTTCTCCAAACATAAATAACAGATATATTCCATAAAATATAAAAACGGCCTCCCATAAAATACCCCCCAGATGTTCCGACTTTGTCCAAAATCTAATCATTTTACGTCAGGCCGAAATAAAACTTAAGTTTAAAATTTAATCACGATAATAAATTATCAAAACTCAAATGTAATAGTAGCAAAATGAAATAAAATGAATTTAGCTCAAAGCCGAATATCACATAAAATACAACGACCGTTTCCCCTTCCGAAAACAACTACTCCTTTGGCTAATACCACAACAGGCATTGAATTACATCCGAAGGAAAAACAGCAGAGATAGAAATTAATTTTCAACACTCTCTACTTCGATTTTGCTCACCAAGGAGAACATCATTCTTGGACCGGTTTCGTCCTTATTAGGACTCCTCAGCAAGAAATAGATAGGTTCTCAATTCCAGTCTCTAATGGAATTAACAAATGCTACACATTTCACCAGTATACCATAAAGTTGGTTACGGAGAGAATAAAATTCAAGTAGTGAAAATGGTGTCGCCATCTGTTCTTAGTAAGCAAAATCAAAGTGCGCTATGGTACCCAGTTTGAAAACTAGGTGGGACCAAAAAACCAGGCGGGCAATTTGTACACGATAATAAATTATCAAAACTCAAATGTAATAGTAGCAAAATGAAATAAAATGAATGGTTCCACCTAGTTTTCAAACTGGGTACCATAGCGCACTTTGATTTTGCTTACTAAGAACAGATGGCGACACCATTTTCACTACTTGAATTTTATTCTCTCCGTAACCAACTTTATGGTATACTGGTGAAATGTGTAGCATTTGTTAATTCCATTAGAGACTGGAATTGAGAACCTATCTATTTCTTGCTGAGGAGTCCTAATAAGGACGAAACCGGTCCAAGAATGATGTTCTCCTTGGTGAGCAAAATCGAAGTAGAGAGTGTTGAAAATTAATTTCTATCTCTGCTGTTTTTCCTTCGGATGTAATTCAATGCCTGTTGTGGTATTAGCCAAAGGAGTAGTTGTTTTCGGAAGGGGAAACGGTCGTTGTATTTTATGTGATATTCGGCTTTGAGCTAAATTCATTTTATTTCATTAAAATTTAATGTTTTTTTCTTTATCCGTTTTTGAGTTTTCTTCAAATTTTATAAAAAATGATTTTTTTTACATTTTGTCAAATTTGTCGAATATGGACCATTTTAGAAAAAATTTGTATGGAACAAAAATTATAGATAATAATATAAGAAGTAACTTTTATTTAAAGAATTTTCTTCCCCAAACGTAAATAACAGATATAATCCATAAAATATAAACATGACCACCTATAAAGTACCCCCCAGATGTTCCGACTCTGCCCAAAATCTAATCAGCTCATTGCACGCTGGAACAAAGTTTAAGTTTAAAATTTGGTGTTTTTCTGTGTATCGGTTCATGAGTTATGCGACACACAGACACACAGACATCATCGCGAAAATAGTCAAAACGGATTCAGGGGACCTCAAAACGTAAAATCCGTCGAAAACTCGAGGTCGAAAAAAATCATGATTCCTATACTTATGAATCGATAAAAAACGTGAATAGTTAAAAGCAGTAATTACTTGGCTTCGAAACAGTGTATGGACGGGTTGCGTAGTACCCCACTAGATGGTGGAAGGGTAAAATAAAAACAGTGTGTCCGTGTAGTTAAAGGTTAAACATGTATCTATCTCTCTGGAACTACTTTTTCCAAAATAATTCAAGATGTAATATAAAGATCAGGTAAATTTACTTATTATTATATATACAGGGTGTTAAAAAAAAAGTGTTACAAAATAAAACGGGGGGTAGTATGGGCCAAAATATGCAGAAAAGTCTTAATAAACATATGTCCGCAAATGAATGGTTTCAGAGATACGGAATGTTTTGTGTTTTGTATCATTTTTTGATTATCTTTTTTCATTCTCAAAAACTTGCTTTTCTTATCGGAGTCTACCGATGTTTTTTCATAGATACTATTTGTAGTTATTATTTTGTTGTGGGTGAATAATTTTATAAATTTTCGTTATGCCTGTTTACACTAATATTGAATTAGCTGACATGCATTTTATGTACGGTCGTGCAAATGGCAATGCGAGGGAAGCGCTACGTCAGTATTTGAACATCTCATTTAACTCTATGTTGTTATTGATTGTTTATAAATATCGTTGTTTTTTTATAATAATAAAAAATTGTTATAAACACAAAATGGTCCGTATCTCCGAAACCGTTAATTTGCGGTCATATATTTATTAAGACTTTTCTGCTTATTTTGGGTCATACTATTCACCATTTCATTTTGTGACACTTTTTTTTTAACACCCTGTATATTATTATTGAAGGAGAACGAATTTACTCAGGGTTAGTACTAGAATGTCACGAAACTTTGGCCGAAGTATCCATTAACAATGTGGTCATCTTAAGATCGGTTAAAGGTCATGCCACATCAAAAAGTAACCGTTTTGCTGATTCAGTAGCCGAGAAGGCAACCAACCAAACACTTTTTGGACCTGGCCCTTCTAATTAACGAACATTCCCTTGTGAAATTCAAGAAAAGATGGGATGAAACCAAAAGCTGCAGAGTTGCCAGGTAGCTTTTAAATTTTCCTAACAACACTATAGCAAACAAGTACTTGACTTAGACTGCGCCTAATCACAGGCATAATTCCCAAGTACGGAAGCATCTCCATATCATGAGGCTGTCAGAATCCGCACTCCCTGAAGGAGTGCGAATAAGAAGATGAGACCATTGAGCATATCCTTTACGAATGCCCGACTCTCTCATTTATTAGACGATTTGTGTTCGGCGAGTATCGGCTAACACCAGCCGCTATAAGGTAAGCACTTCTTGGCGACGTTGTCAACTACATTAATTCTGTAGGGTGGCTCACGAGCTAGGAGGTGTTTATATCTTCGGATGATGCACAAAAGGCTTAGTGAGGCCTAAGTGCTATGGGGTAACCAACCTTAATTTGTGCTAGCTAAAACTAAGTATTACAGAAAAAAACTTAAAAAAAAATCAATGCAATGGAAATGAAACAATTGAGGAACAAAACTAAATGGTACAGAATGAGAAATAGGAATATTAACTAAACAGCTGCCAATAATGACAAAGATCCAAAAGAAACAAATAAACTGGTATGGCCATCTAGTAGGAAATGGGAAACTAAATAAAAAGACAACAAGGAAGACCTAGGAGAAAATGAGTTAAGCTGATTTAAGATATCGGAATTGATAAGAGATCAATTTTAATAGGGACGAAGACACTAGCCAGGAACAGAAACCAATTGAAGAAATGGGCCCACGAAAAGGAGGGATCCCAGTCCAACTCCTGAAAAGGCAGAAGGAAATGAGAAAGTAAGAAAGAATTCTAGTGTGGAAAAACTTCATGGGAGAACCTTCGAAATGTTTGTGGTACTTTGTGCAATATGTATATATTTAATACTTATATAGATGGTTCATTTTTGTATTGCACCAAATGCTCTTGCTCTAGTCAATTACTTACCATTGGTGTAACACTCATGAACTTATTATGGTGTTCCCTCGTCTTTTAAGGAGCGAAAAAAGCATAAATAAAACTATCTATAGAGATGCATGTAATTGAAGTTGTATTTGGATGACTTACCGGATATAGTAGGACCTTTTATAAAGTATCGTAAATCTACAATGTGTGTAATAAAATCCTGGATTTTACAAGCAATAATTATAAAATATTGAATAACTAAATGTAACTCTTTTTGGGGTAGTTGAAAATCCGAAAAAATTCTATTAGAAAAATACAGACCACATGGCCCAAAAATCAACCCCCAAAAAGAAAGAGAGAACAAAAAAGAAAGAACCAAGAGAAAGGACCTGAGGCACCAAGAAGATACGTTCCTGCTTTAGGATGGCTAAACTGGCAATAGTCAGTTTAATTGACCTAATAACAAAAATTAATATTAAATAAAGAAGAAAAGAAAAACTGTTACAAGGTCAGGGTTAAGATTTGACATTAACATGTAAATAAACAATATAAATGTGTAGGTTAATTTTAATAAATGGAATAAAACTATTAATCTTGTAGCGTATTATTTAAAAATTAAATAATTGTGAATGTTTATTATTGGTAATATTAGGCCTACGTGCCGTGGGGTAACCCACCCTCCACACGTTACAGAATAACAAATTCGAGGAATACCACAGGGTTAATTCATTCGAAAGCGTTTGTAGCCATTTGGTAATTGGGGTTTTTCGTGGTGAAAATAGTCACCATAAAGTTATTTTTAGCTTACTCCACAAGAGGGCGCTTCATATGCTGAGAAGTCTTTCTGACTATAACATTTTTATCTCGCATTTCATTGTTTGTAAAGTTGTTGTGACAAGGTGTGATGATAGATAAAAAAAAATCAAAATTAATGATGACGTTGTTAGACCAACTGACATAAGTCTCATTTTGGTACAACAAACTTTTACTTTGGAATAATTATTTGCAGTTACAATCTAAGAGCGTCGTGTCAGTTAGATGTACGTTTTGTTAATCATTATTATTACCATAAAACAATTAAAATATTTCAACTTTATCACCCTGTAAATTGTTACTGTTTAACTAAAGTCACATTTGGTCAATCGGTTCTACCGTTGTTCTGAATACAATTTATTATGAATCACCCTATATATTTAATGTTTTATCTGCTACTACCTGCTTGGTGCCCGGTTGAAATCCGCCCGTGAAGCATATATAAAAATTGACATTAAGTTCAAAAATTAGCATTTTCGAACCATCGGTACTTTACCATAATCTAATGACACTTAATGACTAAGTCATCAATACAAATTAACGGCTTATAATTTGTCCAATGTCGTATTTAACAACGGTATTTTAAATACTTTTAAATTAAATATTATATAATTTTTCGCGGAATAATAACTTATAATCATCACTTTAAAGATATCGTGCACCTTATTAAAGTATATAAAAGCTGCACTCTCTGGTTTATTATTTACAACTTAATCAAACGTTGTATCATAATTTTGAATTAGTGTAAACAGTTATATCGAACGTATGGTATGTAATTTTTAAACTCGTTCGTTCTGCCGAAAAAGGTACAATGTTGCAACAGGATGTCGATAAACAAGATTTTCTTGTAAAAGTGTATATTGTAATAAAAATGTTTACTAACTACCTTTTCTGAAAATATTGGTTTTAAATAAGTTTTGCTACGTTTCTGTACTGACTTTAGTCTTCATCGGAAGATACAAAAAACAGTCTGATTTCTTGTCGATAAAAAAAATTATTAAAATTTGATATAACTTTAGGGTCAAGTATTTATTCAAAACAAATATTTCAAAATTATCCCTACGAAATAATGAAAATTATTTTTTTCTAATTTTGACATATAAAGTGACATTTTTTGTAATCGCAGCAAGTGTCAAAATAATCTACTTTGCGCAACCAGTTGAACATTTCAAAAAATTCAATATGTCACCAGCAAAAAGAAAACAAATAAAAAAATTAAACTTTTTTTAATTTTAAAATCAATAATATACCTACCTAAAATATAATATTGACAAATAATGATTATTTAGAAATGTAACTAACAATTTTTTAAAAATTTAAATCAAAAACATATATAATTTCTATGACACAATAATTAGAAATAAGGATAATAAGTGACTTTTTAAATTTGTCGAAATTTAATATTTTAAAACTATTTTTCTAACATACAACTTTTAAGTCCTATAGTAGTTTTCTTGTGGAATTTCTATAGTATCAAATTGTTGTATAAAATGGGACCCTTTTTGACTTTATTAGTATTACGTAAGTGTTTATAAACGCATTTTAAGATTTACATATTTTTATAAGATATATAACACTTCTAACAACCTTTATAGTAAGTACTTTCATTGCTAGTTGAGAAACAGCTTATAGAATAAGCTTAAGTAATATTCTATCAATTGAAATAAAGTATTTTAGAGAAGGGTTCATAAATGTAAAATATGTAAAGAACAAAAATAATAATATCTAATAATAACGATGGTCACAAATATATAAATAGATTAAAAAAATAACAATCACATTTATCTTGACCAACAAGGTTATTCAGGATTAGCTTAACCTTTTACCTGCAGTTTTTTTAATAATGATTCTTTCTATTTTAAAAGAATATAATTTGTAAGTATATAGTCAATTGCAAAAATGTTCATTACCTAAATATTTATCGAACCGTTAAATCCCTATTTATTGGTTTAAATTAAAATTGCATGGCAATTATAAATATTTTTTATTGTTGCAGGTCACCGATACCAACGACAACCCACCGGTGTTCCTAGAACCAGCTTATTCCTTCGACATTCCAGAAAACGCTCTTAGAGGATCCAGAGTCGGTCAAATCAAAGCTACAGATTCGGATTTGGGAGTTAACGCCCAGCTAACTTATTCGGTCATTAGCGATTGGGCCAATGACGTTTTTTCGCTCAATCCGCAAACGGGCGTTTTTACTTTGACGTCCAAGTTGGATTATGAAGAGGTAAGAAATATTTTATTGACATAGAAACTGTTAAAATTACATAGCAATTGCATTTTAACTGGTCGTTTTGATTGGTTCCAGAAAAATTTTGCTCTCAACGTGAGAAATATAATTTGCAAAACACTGTTAAGAGATCTCTGCGATTTTGTTTTGTCAACAGTAAGTCTTTTTAATCCTGCTCGAAATCAAATAGGAAACTATTCATTCATTTTAAATGCACAAAACAGCATTTCTTATTATTAGATAAACATGTTCAATGGCAGGATTCAGGTTATCAGCTGCAGGAAACAACTCATAATTAATTAATAAGTGAAAAATAATTAATATTTAAACAGAAATAGTCACCATTCCTAAAATATTAGTAATATTGAACTTTTTTTAAATTATTTATAATAGGGTAAGCCTCTAAGGTGGGGAATCAATATTGGAAGATAAGACTTCATGAAGTAAATAATCAGCTAATTTTAAAATTACAAACTCAGGATTCTGAGAAGTAACTAAATCTAGCAAAAGAGGATTAATCACAAATAGTTCTGGCAGGATAATTTAAAGGACAATCCAAAACCGTCCATGATCTTCGCAGGTATTATTATTTACCTAAGCGGCAGATTGTCATCCCCCATCAGGTTATAAAGGACAATCAGCATAGGATTGCATGATAGACATAATACTTTGTGCATGAACTTCATAAATTTAAACTGCGTCAACATGTTGTAAACATCATTAGGGTTATTTCTTGTACTAATTTGATAAAGGAAGGGTTTCCAGCGAAATATTCACTCCAAACTCGGTAATGAGAATTAAGATATATTTCTTTATGTTTTAAATCTTCTCTCCCAACGATTTGAGGCCCTTTTCTTGCTAAAACTGGCTACTGTTTATGTTACTTACAGGGCTAAATTTTCCATTGATAAATGAAGAACGCCACATTGGGGTTGTGGCATGTGCCTTGACTGAATATTTTAATATTACAAAATATAATCATTATTATCCTTAAATTCCACGCAGAAACAACCACAATCACTTCACTTGGTTCACTTTACAATATAAACCATTCATAAACTCAAAATTTAAAATATAAATTTAGGATTCTACGATAAACATAAACCTAATAACATTTATTTTTACAAACTGTTTACTGGGGTACGAACATCATTTGTGGCCACTTCACCGTTAATGGCCACTAAGACAATTATTATATTCTAACAAATCTTATGTCCGCAGTATATTTAAGAGAATAACAAGTATACAACGTTGAAGACCTTACACTACTTTGGTATGAGTAGCACTGTTGTCTGATGTACCAGTGCAACTAAATTTGACAAGGTTGTGTGCAAGGTGTTTTATTACCAATATTGACAAGAAACGAGGTATCTTTTAAGCTATAGTTAATATTTAAAAAAACAAATTTGTTAGGTTAGACGCTTATGGTTTTCGAATATTTCTATGTAGTCAGAAATATTTAAATTCATCTGGAACAAGCGTTAAATTGGGTGGCCAAAAACCGAACAGCAAATATTGCATTTATACCATGTGATGGCTAATTTTAGAGCACTTATGATCCATTTTTGGCCAGCCAGTGACTAAGTCATGACCACTTATAGAACACTTATGATCCTTTTTTGACCACATGATAAAATGCCTGGCCACTTACGAGTATATGATATATTTATTCTTGCCATGTGGACCTGGCGCATAAAATGACTTCACCCGATCATTTATCTTCGGGGTGGTAAAAGACCACCAAATGGTCACTTCCTAAAAATTGAGCATGGTCATTTCCTAAAAATTGAGCATCTATACACCTCTCGGCGACGTTATTAACTTGCAGGACTTTGACCTGGGAGGCTGGCTATCCCTTGATACCCCCTAGCGGGTTTATGATGAGTTAATAACCTGCAGGACTTTGACGAGCTGAAAATATGGGTATCATCGTTAACCAGTAGGTTTTTGACGAGTTGATAACCTTTGATGAGCTGGGAAGATGGCCACAACCAGCAAGTTGAGAGGCAGGTTCTGTATGCCCCTGGAGAATGTGCAATGAGCTTTATGCGGCCTAAGAGCTGTGGAGCACCATTTGTAAGTTTTCCAGAATAACAATTCAGCATAAGTCTAGTATTAGGGAAAGTTGTAGAAACAGGTGATGGATAAAATGCACAGCTAAAATGGGTTTTCCAGCATGTCGCGAAAGTATTTATTTTTCAATTAAAAAATTTTATTAAAGAAACAAAAAATATCCAAAAGAGGCCGAAAGTGATCTTTCAGTGTAATATTTCATCTAGTTCCGACAAAGAAAACATAACTAGTGAAGAACGAATTGACAAAATAACTAAAGCAATAGGGAAATTTTTATTTAAACTAAAATCAAAGTCATTCGATAATAGAAAAAATAGGAAAATATTACAAAAAAAACAAAGAAATTGATTATCTAAAAGATTATCTGAAAAAAGGCAAATTACAAACTTAATAAAATAAAATTTTAATATTGGTGACATGGGTTCAATGGAAATATGTATGTGTAAAATAGAAGAAGAAAATCAAGTAGGTACTAGTTAATGAAAATTATTGGAAATGGTCAGAAAAAATAACGAGATCTGTTATGACAAAATTAATAGTATGGAGAAAGTTCAACATACGTACTTAAAAAAAAGGCTTCTACTTCATTGAAGAAATGAAAAGACACCATACTTTTAAAATTAATGTTATTCTAGTATTTAACGAATGAAAACTGTCAAAACAATTTTTTAATTTTAAATTTAGATATATTTGATGCCTTTTAGATGAAATAACTAAAGTGGCTCTTACAAAGGTCACATTAGGAACTGAGTGGCCATAAATGGATCAAAATTAATATTTTTGTATTCCAAGTTTTAAAAAATGGTATCAAATAAACCCTATTGTTTAGATTTAAAACCACTGAAATTTAAAAATATTACTTTGCTCTGGTTAATTTTCAGACCCGTATGGTAATTTTATTGATTTTTTACGATTTTTTTCAATTTCCGGGATACTTTAAGATGGCCATAAATGGTGCTCCTACACTGTCTATCTACAAACGACCTGACTTATATCTTCAGTAACATCTGAGACTCACAGATGACGCTATCGTTGCTGGGATCGTTGCGTTTCCAATCTTTATATCCCTTATCTCTGACTAGGTTATCCTTTTGAAGTAACAATCAACTTTTATTACACTAAAATGTACCTCAAATGTATATTATTACCCAAATTTCAAAATAATTGTTAATTTTAGTGCATAAAATTAAAATCGGTAATATTAATAATTGAAACTACCCTGTTTTTGGTTATGTTAAGTAAATCACTTTGAGCACATAAAACTAACTTACTTAAAACACTCAATTTGTAACCTATTCGCCGGGTGCGCGAAGGAAGCGACATCGTGTGACCGCATTAAATCTGGCCCTATCAATGATGAATTACATGTAAAATTTTTATAAATACAAAATAAAAAGAAAATCGCCGTGAAATATAAGTGTAATACGTGATAAATATTAAATAAATAGTAAATATTACATATCGCGATTAACAAAAGTAAATATAAGTAATTTTAATGAGTATAAAATGCATTTTATTTTAAATAAAATAATGCTGAATAGATAAAGGCCAAAAATAAAGAAGAACATAAGAATATTATTAGGTTAACTGTCAAAAAAAGGTTAGTTTAAAAATTTAAACTATTAATATTTTTTAATAAATTCTCTTCCAATGAACATCATTATTCAAACAGAGATATTGTTTCAACCTAAAACTTTGTACAAAGGAAAACAACTGGTAAGGGCAAATCATGTCAGAGAAGTGAAAGAATTTAGAAAATGCGCGGACTTGCCTCCTCTTCTGATTTTTTACCTCCAATAAAATGATCGCTACAAATGCAATCATTTGGTTTTGGAATCCACGGTGATCCATCAAGACTATAAAAATATTATTTTAATTATAAGAAAAGGTAAAGTTAGGTTGTACATTACTTACTTTTTTGTTTTAACTGCTTCTATCCATTTCGCTCTTTTTTCTAATTTCCAACTTGCAGTTGGAAATGTATAAAATTTGCAACTACTATTTTTGCCTGTATTTTTGAAATTCACAACGCAACAAGTAGAATGCCCCATTTTTCGTATAGAATAAGTACGGTTAACTGTCAAAACGTCAAAAGACCGAGAAAAACAAACCGTATTTTGCTTAGCGATTTTGTCATATTCAGGCTATCGTATGCCGTGAAGATTTATCCCTATTATTTCTGAATGGTTAAAGATTAAAGTATAGGAATTGCTTTGTTGGCAAGAAAAAACTATGATTAACAAATTTGTATTCGTTCAAAATTTTCCAAAACTCAATAGTTTTTGATATAATGGCGTAATAATTAAAAGTTAAAAGTAATTCAATTTAAATTTTTGTTAAAACTCAAAAACTAATAACCTTAGGAAAATTAATTATTCACCATTCGACGGAGAAAACTGTTCTCTACAAATTAGCAGAAACGAAAAATTTTCGTAAATCCAACCGTTCATGAGATATTTAAATTCTTTTATTAATTTATTCACAACAAAATCCAGATTTAATGCCTACTTTGTCCACTGCGAACGCTGCTGTCGATTCGACTGTCCCTACCATATACTTTGCACCTTGCGAATAAACATATATTTTGAATGCATAAAAGTTTTAAATTAGCTAAATTAAGCAGATATTCTATTTTATAGTTTAAAACACGGAAATCACAATAGAAACTTTAAGAAAGTAATGTTGCCGCAGTTTTGCGGATGCCCGGCACTTCCAACTACTGCAGTAATACGTTGTTGCCATATTCATTATTTTTTAGATTATTAAAGGAAATTGTATTATATAAAATAAACAAATATTTATTTTACTTTTAATAAGCACTTATTTGTAGAAGCTTTTAAATAATTGCTTACTAAATATTTCTTGCGTCTTTTTCATACAAAATTATTTAAAACTAATCTTTTCAATTACCACTTGTCTTTTTCAATTTTATGTATTAAATTTTAAGTTTCCATATTTCAGATAAAATCACTCAAACAAACCGTTTTAAGATAAAATCACTCGTTCTGCGGACTTTTTGTTTTCGTGTTTTCCCAACTAAAGACGTTTTCGAGAAAATTAAAAATGTAATCAATAAAATTTTGAGGACTCGCGGTATTAACTTTTATAAATTATTATTATTTTATAGTTAAAAATTAATATTTCATCGTATTTGACGACATTCTCAGTGCTAAGTCGTAAAACTAGTATCGCTTATTGGAAGATCACTCTTACGTGACACGGAAAAAACTGAAAACAATCTAATTGATCGATTATATGATCGCATGACCGCATCGAGGTGAACAAAACCAAAAATAAAAATAATTAAGTGTACCTACATAAACAAACAAACAAACCGTAAACTTGAACTTGAAGGAATGACACGGCTGAACTTTTGCGGTGTGGCTTTTTCTCATGCACTCGCGAGTTGGCGATTGTGCAAAAGTAATTCAGTTGCGATGAAAGAACTTACGCAAGACCTCGCGAGCCTATCGTCCACATTTTTATGTAAATTTTCACACTCGGCTGATACGGAAAATTGCCCGAGGCGCTCTTATGGTAATTAAGAAATTTGTGTCTACTATTCTGATAGATAGAGTCGTAGTGGAATTGTTTCGGTGATGGATTTCTTTTGTTCACAAATTTTATTTCCTAAGAGTTTGATTGAGATGGATTAATGAGGCGACCGCGTTACAACTTTTCAAACCTTGAATTATTTTAGGTAAGGAAATGTGATTATTAATTTTGTGACTCAAATGATATGGGTTTTTTGGTTTCAAACTATTATTATTATAAGGGGTCATCATAAAGTACTCAAAAATCTATGGAAAATAAAAAAGTTGTCGTGTCAATTGCGAATAAAATTGTGAAATATAACCATCGTGGTTTAGAGATATAAGCTGACATTTTGTAAATTCATGACCTCCAAGATCGCCTGATCTTAATTTGGTGTTTAGAACACGATCAACGACGCTGGAATAATTAAAACACTCTAATTTGGGAGAACATTGTTACAATTGAACCAGAAATGCTGAACAATGCTGTGTACAATTTGGAGGAACTGATTGTACAGCATCAAAACGGACGACATATCGAATATTTGCCTTAACCAGTGGTGTATAAGAAATCACATTCTTGAAGCAATCGAATTTCTTTCATATCCTCTTTTAAACTTAATTTTTTTCAAATGGGTTCTTAATAAGCTAAAATATTAGAGAAGAAGTGTTGAAATAATTTTCTATATCTGCTCTTTTCCTATTGATATAATACAACGCCTGTTGCGGTATTAACCAAGGGAGTAGTTGTTTTCAGGAAGGAAAGGGTCGCTCGACAAGTCAACTTTGCTGTGACACGGTCTTTGTGATTTTTCTCGCTTCCTTCTAAGCTGAAATATATTATATTTCTTATTTATTATCATAAGTCACTGAACCTTTGATCTCATGTTTCCGTTCTGTATCTTTTGCGTCGGTAAGTTAGTCGGAAGTGTCGGAACTATCTTAAGGTTGTGACGGCAATGGTAGTGGGATTTTAAAATGTGAATTTGGATTGTGGTATAGAAATTAGAAAGATTGTTAAAGGGTTTTTAGAATTGTCAGAGGGGTTAACAAATTGTAATTTAAATAGGAATTGTATTAAAAGTAGTTTGTTAAAGTTGAGAAGGTTTAGTTGAAGTAAAATAAAGAATAGTAAAATATAAAGACTAACAAGCAGTTGATATATAAAAAAAGCTAAGAAAAGAAGTATTTTGGAGACATAGCAGGTAGGATAATAGAGCTGAAGGAGGAGTAAGAGTGAGAGGAGAACGTAGCGGACCACAGAAATAGACGACCAGGCATGAGAACAAGAGGTATATAAAGTCAGGATATAAAGCAGAAGGCAGGTGGAACAAGTGCAAGTAGAAAGCGGAAGATTTAGATATTTTTTATTTGAATTCAAATTTTTATGAACGTATTTTTTTTTTTAATTATTGTAGGAAACCAACAAAAATCATATAAACAAATGTTTGAAAATAAAATTTAACTACAAATAAATTGAAACCTAAGTGCCCTTGGATATTGGAATAGTATAATCTTTCTGGGGTGGTACATTATTTTAAAAATAAATAATTTCGTGAACTATTAACTGTGGAAAAAATGCTGAAACCGATCGATGTTGATATTTAAAATCGCGTTATATGAGATACTTAATTTTTATACATGACGTCATCTGTGTGAGTGCTGTGTCGATGTCATCGATATTTTTTTTGTTAAATAGAAATCTGAGTCATGTGATACCTCTTTTGAAAAGTCTTTTTATTTTCTATGCAACCATATCAGTAATTTTATGTAATTGAGTTTTGTATAAAATTTAAAAATATTGCTTTGTTCTCACGTATTTATTTTCGACTTTTTTCAATAATAATATTTATTTTCATAATCGAATTAAGCAAAAAGAAACCCGAAAACATTTGAAAAAAGTTTTAGTCTAATGCTTCGCTCCAAAGAAAATAAAATAGCAGCATAAATGTAGTTCCTCCCTATACAAGATCCATTAGTGTGAAAAAGTCCAATTTCTCCGTTATTATTAGAAATATATATAAAAAATATTTTAATAGAACGTTACGCAGCGTTAAATTACATATTTTAAAATTATTTTTCAATACGCTTCCTCTGGAACAAATTATATATTTGCAATACACTCGTTTTTCCCATTGTAACAATATAAATAAGTATGGGATTATACAGAATATTTCGCAAGATATAACCAGTTTTATTGATTTCAATGACCTATATCATGAAAAAGAAACAATTGAAAACCAATTTTTTTCCTGTCACAATTTTTCAATGATAGTCAAATTTTATGACGAAGCACTATTTTTTTCAATTCGCAACAAATCCGTACAGGGTAGGGTGAGTCAAAACTCAAATTTAATACATCATTTTCTCATTTTTTTAAATGTTCTACCCTGTATTTTATATCATCATTCAAAAGTAAGTACCCTATATACTCTATATAACCCAATACTAATTGGTATTTTTACAATGGGAAAAGCGAGGGTAATTCAAATATAAAATAAAATAGAGGGTGATACATTAAAAAAACATAGGTTGGTTACAGAAGGAAGTTATTTAACACACTGTTAATTACAAAATAATGTTAAAATATGTAGTTTAACTATGTATAGGTACTATTCTGTCAATAAATTTTATTTATATCTCTAATAATGGCGGAGATATTAGACTTTTTCACACTAATGGATCACCCTATATATGAACAAAAATATAATTTATTTTAATCTAATTAAAACAAATCATTGTTGATAATATCACTCATAATGTAACAATTTTCTTTAGTTTTAGTTGATTATAAATAGATAATTAATTATACACATTAAGTACTTCACTAATATCTGATAATCATATTTCGTGAATTAATGATGTAAAATCTAGTAGGTAAGCTTGTCGTGTTTTGTCATTGCTTTTGCACTGTAACTGTAAATTTCTGAGCTCTCATATTTTATTAATTCGTGATAGTATCTATTAAATGCAACTTTTGCTATCGGTTCTATAAATAATCACATAAATTAGTGCACTAAGTGTGTTATAAAGTGAATTTTACGAGTCCGTTTTTTTAATAAAGCTTTTTTAAAAGGTTTCGCGTTCTTTCAATTACATAATAATAGGCGCAGTCAGTAGGATTGTCACGACGAGTTAGGACAAAAATCGTGTTTTCGATCGATTTTGATTAATTTGTTTTGTCGTTGTTAATCATAGGATATAATTGCAATTCTGCACATAATAAATTTCAGTTCATATTTAATCATTAATGAAGATAGAACTTAATTTTTTTTCAAATATAAAGTTTTTAAGAAAATTTCTACGAACACTTAATTGAGATCGTTATTGAAAGTGAAAATAATTGTGTTTTATGAGGTGCTGGGGTGATATAAGTTCATTAAGTTTCAAGTTTAGCGAATAGAGATCAACACCGCACTTTATTTCATTTACCAAATAAGTTAATTTGTTTTTTAAAATTATATTATGGAAAATATTTCTTCTTTTTTGCATATTTAACCACTCAGCATCCATAAGTTTCTTAAACATAAATCAGTTAATTCAAGATATTTTACTACCTTAAACACGAAGTCATAATACTAGTATAAATGCTGAACAATAGTGGTCTTAGAACAGACCCCTGTGGTACGCCACAACAAATCTGTTATTTAGAAGATTGATACAAATTAGTTTCAACGTATTCAACTTATTAAATAAATAGCACTTTCAACAAGTCCACCAAATGTATTGGACCGAAATAATAGATATTAATGATTATACTTTTTCAATGAAGCATTAACGATTTCTATAAGCCTACTTGCCCCCTAACTAAATCAGTGGTTTCAAAACAGAAACATTATGTGGTTTTAGCCCACTTGTGAAAGAATAAAGCATACCAAAATAGATCACCAAATCAATATGCATAAATAAATCTGGAAGTTATAAACAGAATTCGAGAAGAGTTTACTGTTCATCTTTCTCACTTTTTTATTATAGTTGAATCTAGTAAATTTGAACATTATTGCTCTAAATGGAATTGTAATTTTATAAATAATAAAAATATATTAACTATTAAAAATTTGGCACGTGTCTAATAGATTCGAATTTACAAATTATCTAAGTACATGCAGACTTTTGCTTGGAAGCAAATTTCTGTTTCATAAAAAGCTATTACTTTTTTAACTAAAAATGAACAGAGAATTAAAAAAAAATGTTTGTTCCAGTAGCGTAAAAATAGGGGCAAAAGTTGTCACTAACCTTGACAGCGCGCCACTGGTTAAATTTTTCAAAAGTTATTTAGGGTCGATATTTTCACCTCTGAGTAAAGTCACATGTAGGTTTACTTGACAGATTAACAAATAATAGCCAGCAAGTAGTTACTTTCAACTTTACTCAGAGGTGAAAAGACTGGCCCTTAATGTCACAATATTACAATTTTGATTTCCTTCTTTTAACGACCTATATAACGGTAACTAAACCCTTTAAGAGTTATTGTTCCTATATCAACATTCATCAATTAACGAGGTCCCTCTGGGGTGGAGCGTTGTCGGTTAAATATGCTGACACACTGTGTAAATTAATAAAATAGTTATTTAGCTGACTCAAAATTTTGTCATAAAACATAATGGAAAGTATCACGGAGTAGTTGTGTCAGTACATTAAATCCTATTATCAAGGAAGAAATAAAAGAATCCTTTAGGTGTTGACACTAACGTTTATAAAATTATAAATCTGTAGAAGTATATAAAATGTATTGTAAAACAACATAGTTTGGGTATAACCTAAAATTATTGAAAACTTACCTAAAAACACTTAATATCATCTCAGGTAGTTCATTTAGATTCTATAGCAGCATTCTTTTGCACTTCATTCACCATACGCTAACATGTCCATGTTTCTACTAAGAGAAAAAATTTTAAAAAATTGGTTGTACATTTTACATAAGAATATAATTTACGAAACACCCGTCCTAATCAATGTATAGAAGATATGTTAGTGTCTTACATGTAAAGGAAATGCCTCGAATGTAATAGAACTTAACGGCCATATCACTTATACCGGATCTATTAGTTAATGGTCATAAATACACCAAAGAAAGGTCCCGGGATCGTTCCTCGGGGAACACCCGTTTTTCCGCGAGGCACGCGTATGGATATAACACCATCCTTGTTTGAATACAAATGGAATTCCTCGCCACACACGAGGTGGATATAAATCGTGTGAAAAAATATCAACTGAAATCTCATCTGACAATTGTAAAGTGGCCCAAAAAAAATTATCGACCGCTGTTCTATGCATTTAAATGTTTCAATAAAGTTGTTTTATGGACTCGGTAGAAGGAGTTGGTATTTAACTTGGTTACCGGGCGCGTAGGTTTAATGTACGAACCGCAGATTTGTAGGTAATTTGTAAATTTTATGGATTAGGTACCGCTCGCGTGGGCGGAAGTAAATAGATTGCCCACCTCGAGGGAAGGTTCGTCTCGCAAATTTAGTTCCACTTTCTTGCGCATATACAGTGTGTTTCATAAGTTGAGTCTCTTTTTTAATTGTTTATATAAATCCGTAGAACAAACTTTTTAAACAAAATCTTTACAGAAATTCCAAACTTGGAAAAATGACCGTTTTAAATTTTAAGTATCTGGATCTGGTTCGTTGGAAATGCAAAATAGTTGTGGTATCAAACATAAGATATTTTAATATCAATATTTAATTGGGACTTAATGTTTTTTACTTCTCTTATACAAATAATACAAAAGTTAACAACAGCAAGACATTAGATCATCTAAATTGAGACTATCCATCTTTTGGGTGTCTTTTGTCTGTGTTTTAGATAGACACATAATAATAGGTATTTAAATGTTACAATTATTGTATTACTTTTAATTTATATGTCGCTATAATGACAATAGCAAAGCATATGTACAGACTATAATAATAAAAAAGCAGTTGTCGATGAAACTGGCATAAAAAAATCAAATAAACGTTCATGGAAGAAACTTAATTAAATATGACGTGTACGGCTTTACAAAGTATACTTAAAAAGTAGTTTGCACTTCAAACAAGCGAGCAGCTGGTGACGGTGATAGAAACAACAAATCTTTTATAAAACATACACACATTAAACGCAAAGTTAAATGAAATGTTTGTTAAAACAAAGGTGTAAGTTCTTCGAATTATTTTGTGGTAAAATATGCGTTGTTAGGTACGCGATAGCTTCGCAGTGGTGTAGATAGACGTGTCAACTTCAACAAATTCTTCGTTTCTGTTTTTTTTATGTCGAAACTAACAGAAGTGTTATAAACGTTGTAAGCCTCTTTTTTTTGATAAAAACGAGGCGTTTACGATCAATGTCTAGAATCGTTAAGTGTTACTGTACTTTATGTTATATTACTAATAAAAATAACAGTAAGCAATGCTTATTCTTCTTCCATTAAATAGAAAATAAGTAAGAGTTAATCAACATAACTTATACATAGTTATACAATTGTTTCTAAAGAGAAAATATTATGACTGTTACTATATCAGTGGTGGAGAAATATCGATTGTACTATTGATAATAATATCGATAGTTTTCGTATACTATCGATAGCATCAATTTTTTTTTGTAGGACTACTAAATACGCCCTCTGGCGAACCTGTTATTTAAAAATAGCCGTTTTTATAACGGTAAACAAAATCTTAGTTTTGAGTGTAGCTGCTGACGCAATTATAAGAAAGAGGCAATATTTACAAAGACCTTATGCTTCAGAGGAGACGGACCACCTATTTTTTTGGCTGGTATAGTACATTTAATTCAAAATTTTTGTTTTAGGTAAAAGGTTTCGCAGAGCATTAGAAAATAATACTACTTTTCTATAATATTTCAGCTTAATTGAAATCTTCTGCACTTTGTGTTCAAAATTTTAGCACCGAATATCCACAATAAAACATTAAAATATAAATATAATACTAATATTTTTGGAAGTTATTATCTTTATTATCTTTAAAACGAATTTTGTAATGCTATCGAATATGACCGTTATTTATCGATTGTATGAGACATGATTATCGATAAATATCGATGGCCGTAACAATCGATGTTTCTCCACCTCTGTACCATATCAAGCTGTTTTATTTACATTATTTTAGTATAACCTCTTTATATCTTCTAATTCCTTCATTTCTAATATTATTGTGGACCTCAGTATTACAATCGTGTCAAGTAGAAAAAAAACCTTTACTTTATCACTTTTTTCTACATTTCCGTCTACTCGTAAGTCCGAAAATACACAAAATAATTTCGTCTGGTCGTCTGTGCTTGCTTTTGTATGTTTGTATGATATGTGCGCGGACACAATAACTCTAGAACGAAAGCTCTGATCGATTTGACGTTTTGATTTTATTTGATAATTTCTTCAATCTGAAAACCCCCATTCATTTTCATATTTTTCCGTTTAAGTTTAGTTCTTTAAATTTAAGTGTTTTTAAAATTTAATTCAATTCCGATTTCTCATTTTATGCACTGCAGCACAGGTACTAATTTTAGTAGATAATAATGCTGTATAATTATTAGACATTTTTTCTATATTGATGTCATTCTTAAATGTCAAATAAGTAGTATAAAGTTAAATAAACGTTTAATGTTTGATATTAGGATCAAAAAAATAAAGAAACCAAATATGTTTTTTAGGCAGGCTTAAGGAGTAAAGGATTCAAATATTTTTACATGAGTAGGCTTAAGGGCTAAAAGGACCAAATATTTTTACAAGAGCAGACATAAAAGGTAAAGGGACTTATTATGTTTGCATCTGCTGGCTGAAGTGGTAAAGAGACCAAATATTTTTACAAACACGACCACCAATTTAACGTGCCTCAAAATTAGTCTTAAATTTTATTCACTTCTGTTATTTTTCTTCATATGTTAATAATACTGGCTTTACTATTGTTTTGTAAATTATCATTTATGTATTTAAACTAATGTGGTTCAACCAAGGCTGATAATTAAAGATATTAAACATATAATGTGCAATCAAAAATCAATTTTTATTATTTTTTTATCAATTTTTGTACAGGGTATGTTTTAAATAAAAGTTGTGCGGCTATGACTGAATTTTGTTAAAATGCCATCAAAAACACAGTGGCATGCAGATTTCACGGGATGTACCAGAAATACCCTATTTTTAAATGAAATACCAGGTACTCATATCATACAATTTTTTAGAATGATTTAAAAAAATATACCCGTATCTTATAACTACCGTTTTCCGATTAAAAGTCAATTTATAGTTACTGAGAATATACAGTATGTCGCTAATGTATGGAATAAATTCATTATAATGGAAGTAGTTGGTTTTTCGAAAAAATGCTCGGACAGGTCAATTTTGTTTACTCAAAGCGCAATTTTTTAAATAGAATTCAATTTTCCCCCACCTCCCATTTTTGGGCAGTGACGTCATTGACAATTTTTTTAAATAGTACCCCCAATTTTTTTTTCTTGATTTTGTTAGATATTGCAATTTCCTACTCGGAAACATAATATTTGAAATATCTTACATAACAATTTTTTTTGAATAAAAGTAATTTAAAGATCAGACACATAAATTTTATTTTATTTTGAGAACACAATAAATGAATAAAAGATAATTATTTGTTATTAAGTGCTTAATTAAACAAAATAATAATATTATTATTAATAATAATAATAAAAAAGAATTTGTGAAATTGTCATTAAATTCTTTTTATTATTAATATTTTTATTATTATTATTTTAGATGAAGCACTTAATTACAAATAATCTTTTATTTATTTATTTATTGTGTTTCAAAATAAAATAAAATTTATGTACCTGATCTTTAAATGACTTTTATTCAAAAAAAAATATTATGTCAGATATTTCAAATATTATGTTTCCGAGTAGAAAATTGCAAGATCTATTAAAATCAAGAAAAAAAAATTGGGGTTACTATTTAAAAAAATTGTCAATGACGTCACTGCCCAAAAATGGGAGGTGGGGGAAAATTGAATTCTATTTAAAAAATTGCGCTTTGAGTAAACAAAATTGACCTATCCGAGCATTTTTTCGAAAAACCAACTACTTCCATTATAATGAATTTATTCCATACATTAGCGACGTACTGTATGGAAAATTAACATTACTAAAGTTATGAAAATTTATTATGTCTGATAAGATTTATGAAATAATCAAAATTGTTTACTTAAATTTACCAAAATTAAGATATTCGATTTTTAATTACATATATTTTTGAAACCAGGAAAAAATTAATAATATACAGTATCCCATTTATTGTATCCCGTGAAATCTGCACGCCAATGTGTTTTTGATAGGATTTTAACAAAATTTACTGCATTAGTATCGATGATAAAGGGTGGGTAATTTAGACATTAGAGACATTAAGCGACAAATTGGTTTAAAAAATATCTACCTTCAGTTTTTAGATTCGAATAAACAAGTATAACATTTATTAAACCATCGAAAAAAAATGAAAACGTGTGAAGATTGTTTCTTCGGACGCCCCTGATCCGGTATCAAATTTTATGAGTATTCAAACATACAAATTCCTCGGTCGTATTGGCCAGTGAATGGCATAATATCTGCATAATGAAAATACGTGAGCTGAACGATTTCGCCTCAATTTACTGAGACCAACACCCGATAGAATTTCTTTTTCGAATTCGTCAGCGTGACAAATTTGAAATTTTTTATGTACGTATTGTTTGAGGAGGTTCAACGAATGAAGGAAAAATACCGGGGATACATGTAGAAAGCTAGTTTCGAGAAGTATCGTTAGTTGAAGTTGAAAACTATTTCTTAAACATATTCTGTCAATCTAATATTCAAATTAACAATGGATTTTGGACACCTAATGTCCTGATGGCCGGGTTGGTAAGGTAGTGTGCGTATAGGGTTACCGGAAGTCCGGATTTGTCCGGACACATACGGGTTTTTACTGCATCCTGCTGTGTCCGGGTTTTAAACTAGTTGCGACAACAAAAAATACAGAATAATGAACTAGCTCAGAAAAATATTGTCATTAAAAAATCGTCTTGTATAAAATCCTTCTTAGGAACCAAAGTCAATAAAAACGTCGGCGCGATGAAATAAAAATGTTTTTTATTTTTTGTTTTATTAGTAAAATTAAATTAGTAGAACCATATTTCATTAAGTATATAATGTAAAAATATCACCTTTCTTATTTTTTCATAAGAAATTTTATAACGTCCGGATTTTGTCCGATTTTTTTATAAACTTGTCCCGGCTGGAAAAGCTTTAATCTGGCAACCATATGTGCGTGTATTAGGAATGTGGAGGGTTCGATTCTTTCCCGGGACAGATTTGTTTCAATTTTTCAAAAAATGTGTTTTTTCTTTTGAGGGCCTAAAATAGTTTTCATTATTTTGTAGAGATAATTTTGAAAAATGTACATCCACAGAATTTATACTGGTATGTTTTAAAATTGTTAATATTTAATATTCTAAAATAACAGACTTAATATTTAAATACCTTTTTTAATAAAATAAAAAACAGTAATCTTAAAAATTAAAAATAAAGATATTGACACTATAATAACTGTCAATATTACAACGTTTTTGCAACATTGTTAATAACAGACCCACGAAACAGCTGTTTGGCATTGAATTAAACTTAAATACAGGCCTGAATGTACATGTAATTTTTGAACGTTCATTTTCTCGGGACACATTTTACATGCAGGTCAGGTATTAGTAAGTTTAAAAAATAGATACGTATGAAATTAAGAAATTAATTAATTAAAATCCCAATGTGAAAAAAAATGAAAAATCAGTACGTAAATATTATATTTTTCTACAAACTAAAAACCCAATATTTAAAAAAAATCGTGAAAACAAAATATGACTTTTTATTATTCAAAATACATTGTCAATTAAAATGACTACGTTTCATAACTGGAGTTCCCTTTTTTTTCTGTCCTGGGCTCGTCTGACTATGTGTCTCCGAATAACACTGAAGCCTATTGGCTTATTGTGTTTTACCCCATATTAGTTCATAGCACCCACTCTGTCACCTTTGTACCTTGTACAAGTTTGTACAGATCCTTGGGTGAGCGGGTTCTATACGTTGTTGGATCAACCTGGGGTTGTCCAAAAAGAGCCCGTCTTTTGCGATCTAGAGCTTCGCATTCGGACAGTAAATGTTTGGCCGTTTCTGGTTTCTTGTGACATATTCGGCACATGAGTTCCCCATTGTACATGCCAATTTTGTTCAAGTGTCCCTTTACTGGGGCGTGCCCAGTCATGAACCCTGTTATCACTTTCAACTGGTTCCTATTCATTGAGAGTAGTTCTCCAGTTCTTTTGGGACATGGTCTGCCTATGAAGGCTTTTCCATGTGCTTGTTTTGGGGTGTTTCCCCAATAGTTAATATGTTTTTCCCGAATCCAGTCGTTTATGAAACCCCGGACTGTACTTTTTGGTACTCCTGGGTTTGTGTCTAGTTCCGGTGTTTCTTCTGACCCTCTTTTTGGAAGTTAGTCAGCCTTTTCGTTCCCTTCGATCCCTTGGTGACCTGGCACCCAAAATAGTTTTACTCTATTTCGGTATGCCAGTGGTCTTAGTTCTTCGATGCATTTCCATACTAGCCTCGACGTAACTTTCTGACTCGATATGGCCTTAAGTGCCGCTTGGCTGTCTGACATTATTTGAATATGCTGATTTTCGACAGCTCTTTCATTGTTCGTTTTTGCACAATTCCCTTACTTTCGTCACTAATTTCAAAAATGTCAATTAAAAATAATGTCAAATCGCGAACAAATGCCTAGTGACATACGCCACTTGTCAAATGTCACTAACGTGTTTTACAAATAAAAAAATATTTTCAGATGGATATAAATTAAAATTCATAAATTACATTAAGATTTTTTAAACAAATGACGAGACAATGAGTCACTGGATTTCCTAAAATCCTAAAGAGAGTTTCTTTTATAAACTGACATCTGTTATTTTTAAAATTTTGTGCAACAAAATTTCGTCTACGTGTACAATTTTAACTTCATGTATTTTAAACATTTTAATATTAATTTTGTTTCTCTTACCCTTGGGGCACTAAAGGACAGAAAAAGCCCAATGCACCCTGCTAAGATAATTTTCATTCAAAACGATTACCCAAAATATAAAAGATTGTTTTTACTTTTAGCACAGCTTAGACCAGTAAAACTATGAAGTGATTTAAGTAAAAATGTTTCTAAACTAGACCTTGGAAAAAACACGTATGTCATTTTTTAAATGACCATTTCGATTTGATTCAGATGCGTCTGAATTTCACAGGTTTGACTCTTATCGATCTTTATCCTAACAAGCTCCCTATCTCTTTCTCATTTCTCATTAGTAAGTAAATTCCAGAAAGTTTAGTTGTGATATAAGTTTATTTTAAGGACTATTCGTGGTTAATAGCCGAAATCGGTTGTCTTTTAATTTATAACAACATTCTTATGTTGGACACATTTTGGTAACCTTCTCTAGGTAATTACTTATACTCACGTTCATAGACTTACTGGACTATCACCGCTCTAACTCTAGTATTTGAAAAATCAAGCAAACCACGACATAAGTCTTTTTTGCGTCGTATCGCAGCTAGCAGGTGGGACGTCTTTTGACATTTTTTTAAACACTTCATCCTCTCCCCGTGTGCGGTAGAGAATTCAATTGATATTCTACGCTGACGCTGATGTTCGCTTAAACGACTTCTTACCTCTGCGTTTACCTTTAATTGCCGCTTTTTCCTCGACCAAAGCCGACTTTGTTTTCCGATATTAGAAAATTAAATTCGCCCGAGCCGTGGCAGGTCTTTATAACTCTGTTACCGGCGAAAAAATTGTTCTTGTAGATTTATTTGCGATTGACGCGACCGGGTTATGTAGACGTAACGTCCTTGTAACGTTTCTGGGCGACCAGTGGCGTCCTGACCATTAGATTTCGACGGAAAATTATGAAAATTATGTTTTATATTTCTTTGGTAAGAAATAATAACTTGATATGTCGATATTTTACTGTGTTAGTCTACGTGAGATCTACAAAATAGTATAACTTGATAAGTCGAATTCCCAAAATTTACACAGATACAAGGCGTAAGGTGTCAGAAGTTTACACTATAGACGAAGCAATAACTTAATGTATTTGTCTCCTGTAAAGTTACCAAGCTATGGCTCTACTCACAGATTTATTTTGCAACCTGCTATCAAGGCAAAGCTGGTCTGGAACTGTTTTGGAATAGTCAATGATCTGGCAACAAAAGATTGTTATAAATTGCTTGCAATAATTAAGAGAATATTGGACATTGCTCATGAAGATTTTTGAAGACAGTTATCTCGTAAATGTGGAACATTTTTGCTATCTTCTTCTCAGTTTTATTTGAGAATTTTTTATAATAGAAACTTTCATCACCATTTTGTGTATCGTAACGTCACTTGGTCTTCTAGAGCGGGCATTCATCGTCTTAATGGAAATTTTCATCACCATTTCGTGTGTCATAATGTCACTTGGTCTTCTAGAGCGGGCATTCATCGTCTTAATGGAAATTTTCATCACCATTTCGTGTGTCATAACGTTACTTGGTCTTCCAGAGCAGGCGTTCATTCTCTTTAAGGAACCCTATAAATCATGTAATAATTTTATTCGTTTATTGACAGTGGATGGGCTTTATTCAAAGTTTTTCGTTTTACTGTTTCCTTTTATTTACTGTTGACTCATATGATTTTATTGTTCAATATAATTTAACACGTTAGGCGCCACGGCGGTCACTGGTGACCGACACTGATATTTCCTACAAGGTCACGATGGTCAGAAGTGACCGACTGTTTACATTAAGAAATTAAATTCTCCCGGTCGTATGCCAGTCAATACATGTACTTTTCTAACTGCATCTGATCGCTGTGGCCCATGCGGAAGTTTTCCAGTACCAGTAACATCGGTAAAATACAAGGGAAATTGAACAGGTTGTTTTTTTATGTTTTATTGAATTTTACTTAAGAAAACTCAAACTTCAGAGAACATAATAATGAAATAAAAACATCTAAAAATGATGATATTCTTACAAAACTAACAATACTTTATTATAAACATAAAGATCATAAATAAACCAAAATAAGTAGTAAAAATATTTATTTATTTATTTATCTATTTATTTATAAGTGACTTGCTGTACAACATTCTAGACACTAATTTGTTTGATTTTCACAATCAACATAATATTTAAAACCGTTTTACGTGGTGTCATGACTCATGACCGATATTATGACCGATATGGCCAATACATATTCTACCAGGCCACGGCGGTCACTGGTGACCGCTTCAGTTTCTGTAAAAAAAAAACATGTTATAAAAGTAATTTTAAAAAACAGATTTCAAAATCGTGCAGATGTCCTTAAAAATTGAGTTTTTTATTTTCTCAAAGATCATCAGATCCTGCCCAATTGTATATGGAACTATCCCCTTTCTAACAAATAAAAGAATCATAGAAATCGGACAACGTGGTAAAGAATTATCGCTGAAAATATTTAAAAAATGAGGAGTTTGATGATTTTCTTATGGACCCTATTATTAGACCTTGACCAAATTTATATGGGACCACCCCTGAGATACCACCTTTCTAACAAAAAAAGAATCATAGAAATCGAACTAGTAAAGAATAATCACTGAAAATACATAAAAAAAATATTCCGACGAATTGAGAACCTCCTCCTTTTTTGAAGCCTGTTAAAAAAAAAAGAGTAATTATTTTTCGTTTAAGGGTAGTTTTATCAAACATTTGCCCGATATAAGACTGTTAAATTCATTTTAAAAAATATCACTTTTGGAATAGTATATTAGGCGGTGGCGCTTAACGTGTTAATTAGGTATTTAAAGGACCCCGCCCTTTTCTAATGGCAAAGTGGCGTTCCGACAAATATAATAAATTTTGAATATGATGTTGTAATAATAATAATAATAATAATAATAATAATAATAATAATGTCTTTATTAAATAAATTATTACATTACATTTGCACCAAGAAGGCGAAGATTAGCTGAAGCTACTCTTTAACTCTTAACCTTCTTGGTTTACAAAAGAAAATGAAAATAAATAAATGAAAAAATGAAAAAAGTAGTTAAAAAAGGACAAAAGCATTAAAAGAGTTGCCAAACAATAGTAATTAAGTAAAAATATAAAATAGAATTTAAATTAAATGTTCAGAAAACAATTATTTATTGCCTGTTAAGGAGAATATTTTTAATAGTGTAACGAAAATTGTTAATTGAAGGTAGATACATAAGATGCTGAAACAAATTATAAAACTTAACTAAATTATAGGTAAAAGAACGCTCAAACAGTGCAGTAGAATGGTGTGGCATTGTAAGAGTATTAAATCGGATGTTACAATTGTGGACGGCATTTCTAAAAATTACCTTTTCAAACAAGTATAAAGGAATCCTATTTTTAAATAAACGGTACAAGAAAGTTAGAAAATGTAGCTGAAATAAATTGTTAACTTTTAACCACTTAAGTTCATTAATGTTAAAGGATATGTGATCATATTTCCTCAGATTAAAAATATACCTACAACAAGTGTTTTGTACACGTTGAAACTGGTTTTGTGAGGTTTTATCAATGCAAGTGTAATAAACTGTAATGCAGTAGTTTAGAACTGAGAGAACCAAAGACTCACAAAGTTTTTTACGCATTTTGAAGTTCAAGATATGCTTGTTGACATATAACATACGTATTCTTACATAACATCTTTGAAGTAACATTTTAATATGGTCTTTGAATCTAAGTGATTGGTCTATGATTAATCCTAGATTTTTGGCTTTCTCAGAAAAATTTATTCTAACTCCACCCAACTCGAGCCTTAATGAACCTTCACATATATTTCTTTTGGCCTTACTACAAAATAAGATTGCTGTGGTTTTAGATGGATTGACTGTTAAGTTATGTTCTCTGGAAAATTGAAAAATGGCATCTCAATCCATATTTATATTGTACTCGACTTGTTGGTCAAAAGTGTTCATGGGACCAATTTAATCCTATGACTAGTTTTTAAAATACAGGGTGTTAAAGTTGAGAAATCGTATTTCACTATATATTGGAATCTCAAAAACGGATCATACTAAAATTATGAAATTATATGAAGTTATTAATTGCTTAAAGCTAATATCAAAAATAAATAGATCGTACATTTTGACGGATCGAATTAAAAAATATAGGGTGATTCTGAAAAAGGAATATTTCTTTAATTATTGCTGCATCAAAAACGAATTAGATGTGTCTATCACCCTGTATTCAATACAAAGTATTGTTTGCTAGGTATTAAATGCATAATCAATATTAATAACAAATTTCCTAATTTACAGAGTGTAATTTTTTTTAAGAAGCGCCTTTCTGTGAAATGAATTAACAATCACCCTGTATACATATACTGTAAAATGGGTTTATATAATGTCAGAACAGTAAACATTATGTAAGTTTTTATTTTTGACCATGTTTTCATTCCATATCAGAATCTCTCAGAATTTAAAAAATTCCCCCTGATGTAACTAAGTACCACCCTGTATATGTTTACATTTTGAACTATTTATGTGTACGTTTGCGTTAGACTAGAACATATTAATGCTACAATCAACTAAAAATGCTTATTTTTTCTTTTTAATTAAGTTACGTAGTTTCAAGAAATACGATTTCTCAACTTTAACACCCTGTATTTTAAAAACTAGTTATAGGATTGAATTGATCCCATGAACACTTTTGGTCAACAAGTCGAGTACAACATCATATTCAAAATTTATTACATTTGACGGAACGCCACTTTGCCATTAGAAAAGGGCGGGGTCCCCAAAATATTTTTAAATAATTTTCTGGATAAGCCACCTATGGTAAATGTGGTGTTTTCACTATTTAGTATAATTTAGCTATTCAAAATAATTTTATTTAAAATAAAAAACCTTTCTTTTTTTAGTTAGTCCATATTTTGTGTATTTAGTGATTTAAATTTTTTGACATATATAAAAGTAACATTTAATAACTTTGACGATAATACTTTTGAAAATATTTAAATTGTTTCCACGTGATCTTCTTTCTATCTTAATTATTGTACTTTTGTGGTTTTCCTTTTGGAATATGGTAAGTTATTTAATTTTTAAACCTTCATAGTTTTTTTGTTCTTCTCTTGGTTTACATTCTACTTTTAACAAAGTTAATTAAAGTTAATATTACCTCTAATAATTAGTTATTATTATTCTTGTTTACTTTGCGTTAGTAATAATTTATTTACGGTTATTTTTACGATTAAACGTAGCATGCTCAGATAAAATACAAGGTGTTAAAGTTGAAAAATCAAAAATTATTATTCGGCAAACGTTTTTGGTGTCCTAACATACACCTATTAGCAAAAATCAGTTAAATAAACTTTGCCAGTGCCGTTCTGCATGGGTAAATAATACCTTTATACCTTCTAAATTTTAAGTCACTGTCTAAAAACCTATTTGGACCATAATTTAATTTTTTATATTTTTTAAATAAATCATCTACTCTTTTTGGGAACTTATAAAGTGATTGGTTTTCGAGATTTCGCACAAAAAGGTGGATATTTTAAATTAGTTCCTAATATTAGTAGATACATGATTCATTAAAAAAAATCGAAATATTTAAAATTATAATCCAATTAAGTTTTTGGACAGTGGCTTAAAATTAAGAAGGGATGAAGGTGTTATCTACTCATGCGGTATGCCACTGGCGTAATTGATTTTTTGCAGATCTTACACCAAAAACGTTTGGCGAATTCAGTAAAATTATACTGAGTATTAAAAAAATTAAAGCCATTATTAGTCATTTTTGAATTTTTAACTTTTTAGTCCTATATTTAGGAAACTTCAGTTGTTCTATCCCCCATATTATATATTGTCTTTCTCCAATAGATGAAATGATAAAATAATGAAAATTCGAATTAGGTCGCAATAAAAAAAAATACATTTTCTTTGTGTGTTGGATGATTTAATAGTTATTTATGCAACATGTGCAAAAAGTTTACACGAGTTGCATACAATATTTTTTCTACGTTCATGCAAAACCCAAAAAATGTTTTATAGAACTGCAGTTGTACTATCCAAATCATTGTAGCCGTGATCGTGTACCTTTGTTTGAGGCATTTATTTACGTTTGTGTTCATAATTTGTAATGACATTTTTAATAAAATACATTTTTTTAATAATTTATTTATTAAATGATTGAAAATAATATAAAATATGCAATTGTTTTTAAAACGTAACACAGAAAATGAAAATGGACTAAATATTTGGCGTTGATTTGAATATTTATGTTTGTCATGATCATAAAACGCTGTAGTAAAATGACAGATGAGTGCAATAAAATTTTTATTGCACTAGTGCAATAAAGACCCAGTTTTTTCACTAAATATAGTTCAATAAAGTTTTGTTTTTTGCATGAACGTAGAAAAAGTACTTTATTTTCATTTATTCACTTTTATATTTATAAATTTAGAATATAAAGAGTAGTTCTTCCTAATATGAGCGGGTATGTAAGTTAATGTAATTTGATGCTGATAATAGGTTTCCTAAAAAATTGTTAGTTCGAAAAATCTAAGGTAGGATATTATTTAAAACATGGTTACTTTAACTTTATTATCGACATCCAAGAAATATTATCATCGATCCGTTTTGACTAAATTGAATCTCGTTAACCCCACGAACAAACAACCTTGTAGCAACAGCAACGACCACTTCAGTCCAGTAGTACCTACTACTTCGGATATCTTCTAGACATCAAATCCACTACATAAAAAAACATTATTCACGTAGCGCTTCTGTAAATAAGTTTGTTATACAACACAAACACTGTTTCTCCATCAAACTCAATCCATGACGTTTGAAATACCGGAATAATTTTAACATCTATTAAAAATTTTTCTGTCCTACGCGGCAGGACCGGCTTACTAAGGACAAGCAACATTTAAAAGACAGGAAAATGTTTTATTTTGTTTTGCAAGGGAGGAAATTTATTTATAGTTTTCAAAAGTCATATAGGTGATCACAGGATCACAGGTGATAACACATTGAACTCGTTGAAAAATGAAACTTAAACAATTCAGGTTAGCATCAGCCAGTGTTGCCAACCCGGAAATTTTAAAATCGGTAGATTCTTTCGTCAAAAATCGGTAGAAATTGGTAGGTTTGAAAGAAGGAGACAAATTTTATAAAAAATACAATGTGAATATTTTTTTTTGTACACAATATTTTATATATATTCTTAATATCCAATTTAATCTTCTTTGTATAAATTGTTTTTGTTCATAAACGACAGTAATTGTTTTTCAACGGGAAAAGTGTAACAATGGCTGTTACCTATATATTTTTTAGCACGTAGCAAGCCTATTACGTTTTCGGTATTTAATTTGTTTCTTTGAGATAATATATTGAAAGCGAATGAACTCAAAAGAGGGAACATTGCAGTTCCGTCACCCATTTTCAATTTATTTATTTACTTATTGCCAAAATGATGTGGCATCGTCTGCAAAACCCCGAATATCCTAAACATTTCTTAAAAACCGCCATTCATTGTCAAGTATTTGCATTTGGTTTTATATTATTAAATTTGGAAATAAAAGTGCTACTTTCGAAATAAAGTTTATAGAACCATCTTTTACTATATCAGGATCGATAAAATTGAAATTGAAACAATCAAATCCTGATAGATGAGGTCCCGTAATTCGGTAGATTAATTCCAAAATCGATATATCGGTGGAATGATTCCAAAATCGATGGAACTACCGAAAAATCGGTAGGATTGGCACCACTGGCATCAGCATTAATAAAAGATCAGTAAAATACCTACCAGTAAAATTAGGCTCTAGGAATACCATATTCTAATTTGGCTAAATTCATAGATATAAAATTAAAGTGAGGACACAAAGAAATGTTTTATTAACAATCAACAATCTACTATTAATAAATAAACGGATACTGAAGTCAGATCCTCATTGGATCCCAGAAAACGGAGAGGGGTACAAATGATCTTCATACCCAAACCTGGAATGATGGATTATACTGGCCCAAAAACATACTGGCCAATCATTCTGACATCGTTTTCCATGGAGAGATTGGAAAGGCTATGTGAAAGGTACATAAGGAATGTGGTTAATATAACACCACTAACCCAAATTAACATGCATACATCTTAGGCACATATACTGCTTCAGCTCTTCACTTAGTTGCTAGTCGGATAGAAAGATCCCTTGACAATAAAGAGTCCATTTTGAGTGTTTTCATAGACATAGAATGTGATTTTAATAAGACCACCTTCTCCAAAATAATACACTCACTAACCAATAGAAATGTTCCACAGATAGTGGGTGGATTGATAACATGCGCTCAAAGCAAGCAGTGTACATCACATCTACTGTCAAATATTGTCCTCATCAGCTACCTTGATAAAAGTCTCTACAGTAGGTACGCAGTTGACCTGACTATTCTGTAAATAGAAAATTTGATACTCTGCGAAAGAATAAAATGTAGCTCTGAAAATTATATAACAGTGGTACAAGTACCATTCATTCTCTATCAATCCTAAGACGACAAAGATGGTTCTTTTCACAAGAAAAAGGATGAAAATGGAAGCAAAACCTCCATATCTCCTATATACAAAACCAAGCATCAGAGGGGAAATACCTAGAGCTTACCTTTGACAGCAAGTTAACTTGAAATTACACCTAGAGTCAAAAAGCATAAATTTCATATAAATAATTCCTTTCGACGAGAAGCGCTCGAGACACTTCCACTGCATCAGGCCAACATGGATTACATCTCACAAGATATACCTTCCATATTCCATATAAAGTTATAACGGAACAAGTAAAAATGGCAGATACAATTTACATCTACACCGACGGTTCTAAAATAAAACAAGACTTAGGATATGGAATATACTTCAGATCCTAAAACCTTAACATAAAATGGGCTGTAAGCAATAGTGCGAGTATAGTGCAAAGCGAGCTCACAGAGATTCTCATAGCAGCAAAAGAAATTATCAGTAACAATATCACTGGAAGGAACATACTCATCTATACACGAATTTACTCAGGGTTATTACTAGAATGTCATAAAGCTTCGGCCGAAATATTCATTAATAATATAGTCACCTTATAATGGATCGAAAGGCAACCGTCTTGCTGATTCTCTAGCCAAGAAGGCAACCAACCAAATACTTTTTGGACCTGACCCTTCCACTGGACTGATAACATCAATAGGGACAAATATAATTAAAGAATATTCCCTTGTGAAATTCAAGAAAATATGGGATGAGAAAAGAAGCTGTAGAGTTGCCAGGGAGCTTCTGAGTTATCCTGATCACAGCAAACAAATACTTGACTATGACTAGACAAAATATGCGCCTGATCACTGGTCATTGCCAGAAAACTTAATTGACACTTAGAGTTAAGGTTCACCTAAGAAGAAGTGGTGCAAACGGCCGTGCTACAAATCGAAACTAAATATATGTGAACGGAACAGAATTTATTTTACCAGTGCGCTAGATCAATTTATGTAACTGCAGATCGTTTTCTAAACTAAAATTAATAAAATAATAGTTACTTATGATCTACAATAGCTCAGAAGCAATTTAAAAATATTACTATCATTTCTATTGAATCTAGCTTTTAAAGCAGCTGTATACTTAAACTAATTAATTTGTCAAAAATATAGTTCAGTTTTGTTTTCCTTTTTCTGTCGTCTTTAAGAACAAATACCAAGTGTAATAAGAACATTATTTTTTTTTTAATATATTCTGAAATATTTATAATTTTAACTGTGTTTTTTTTTGTATGATTGCTTCAAATATCTTCTCTCAAGTCTATTTGTTTGTTATAAACTGAAGCTGTAAAAACATTTGGCTCAATACACATAAAGTCGCTTATACAGTCTCTACTTTGATTGCCGCTATATATAGTAAAAGTCTACGTATTTTTTATATTTGTTTAAACGTTCAAAAAAATATACATCGCAAACCGCCGGATCTGTTTTTTTCCATTTATTAAAAATGTTTCCTCCGACTAGCCGGTGCTAGCTCGAGTGACAGACACACTCAATCATAGGTGGTCTCGTTTATACAGAAAAACGTCCAACAATCATAAGTCAGGCATTTTTCCCAACGAGTTGCCATAGTTTTCGAGTTCGATATAGGCACGAGTCCGACCAAGTTGACAATAGTTTGCCTTTTTATTCCATTTAGTTTTGTATTGTCGGTATCGAGTTATCCATGAAATATTCTGTCTCGGCGAAATGCACAAGGATAGCGCTATTTCATGAAAGGTCTTCGAGCAATGGCGTATCAATTGGTTTCATTTTAAAATTACCATTTTTACCATCTATATTACTGTTTTTTTTTAATATAACTTGCACGGATTTAAATACGGAGTAGATATTAGGGTTCAAAAAAGTTGCAAGGAACTGTATATTAATTTAATTATTTTAATACAGAAAATTATTAAAATTTCAATCCATAAAAAATGATTTTCTACATCCACATGGATATTATCTTATCTACGCGCAGACGACAAAACGAAAAAGTATGCCATTGCGTTCAACTGAACGAATATATTTCATATCCATTCTACCTAGTAAGAACACTGCAAAAAAGTAGTTTTTCTACACCCACATGGATATTAGCTTATCTACGCACAAATTACAAAACGAAAAAGTATGCTATTGCCTTCAACTGAACGAATATATTTCATAACCATTCTAGGTAGTGAGAACACTGCAAAAAATAAAATCCACCAATCACCGGTCATATTTCGATCGACCGACTGCTATTATTTTTAAAATTTTAAATAAGTGACAATTCTGTCAAACAAATTGTCAGTATATTTTTTAGTTATTGGGATTAAACATACATTAACATGGGTTATTCTTGTGTACAATCGATAAATAATAGCATTTCTGTTTTTATTTCGTCTATAATTATAAATAATTTGTTAATTTAAATAAAACAATATGAAGTCAATTTAATTAAGAGTATTAAAGCAACAAAAATAAAAGAATAGGTGGTCCTATGGTACCGTTCTTGCCTTACACACAGACTGGAGTTCGATTTTTGGATGGAGAAAAATGAAATGAACTTTTTTGTTTTTTAGATTTTATTTTAAAAATTATTAAAAGTTATAAATTATTTAAAAATTAGTTATTTTGTCATAATAACCTAAAACATTTTTTTTATTTGTAAATGTTCGTTAGTGGGCCCATAGAAAAAATATACTGTACAACTCGGGTGGATTGTCCACATCGCACTTAGACGATTGAGCACTCCGCCTACTGCGCCGTGCTCAAATTTCGTCTTCGTGCGATATGGCCATCATATCCACTCATGTTGCACAAACTACTATTGTGCAACAAGAGTGGATATGATGACACCATATCGAACGAAGACGAAATTTGAGCACGACGCCGTAGGCGGAGTCTTTACGGAGTCTTTACCTTTGATTTTGCAGATGACGTTACCATTTTCTCTACTTGGCTACTTATTCTCTTCGTAATCAACGGTATTGTATACTAGTAAATTTGGTTGGCTAATTACATTAAAGACTGCTATTGAGCACCTATCTATTTTTTGCTGATGAGTCCCAATAAGAATGAAACCGGTACAAGAAGTATATAATCTCCTTAGTTTCTGTGTTTTCTTTGGATATAAAACTTTTGCAATATTAGCCAAAGGAGTGTTATTTCCGAATGGATACGATCTCTCATATTTTGTGTGATATATGGCTTTATTTTATTAGCTTTATTATTAAATAAATTATTTTAAACGAAACACTTGCTAACCTAAAACACCGTTTAAATAAAATGAATAACAAAATGTCAAAGTCACATTTATCTGTCGACAAGTAGTAACTTGTGTTAACAATAGAGGGCGTACTGCTTTTTTAAAAGTCCCAATTATGCAATGCAAATCACGTAACTTTAAACGGGCTATTAGGAAAAACAACAAAAGTGAGTGTTTTGTAATAAAAACGCTTCTAATTTGTAGTGCGTTTATTAGTCTTACCGTGTATATTATTGTTTTGGAATTTGTAAAGTTTTTCGGTGACTTTTTAATTTAGAATACAAAGTCCAATGAATAAGTCAGATTAGTAAACTTTATTGTTTTTGCCAATCATCGGCCATTTTGCTCATTCTGACAAGACGTTAGATTGTCTAAAACTGTATTTATAAACTACGTTCAGTTGGCGTTCAGTTCACGCTCAGTTCGAGTTCAACATAAACAAAGCACACCGTGTGCATTGTCATTTATAAAATTCGTTCATTGACGTTCGCGCTCTGTTGTAAGTTCAGTTGACGCTGAGAGATGACCAACTTTTATGTTCGCCGAACGTCGAGCCAATGAAAAACACGTATCTGATTATTTGATCACGAATGCGTCAACGTGATCCTAAAATGACATAGTGTTTGTTTTGGATACAAAATTATAACGGATTTATAATTATTTGATAATCAACACCATTTACAAATATATTTAAAACAAAATAACAACGAAATATAATTTATTTTGGTTATGTCTTGTCAAATGTCAAAATTGGTCAAAATTCGTAGCGACGAACGAACGGCTGACGACTTTATAAATTGGGTCCAGCGCGAACTCACCATCGCGAGCGTAGCGTGAACTGGACGCCAACTGAACGTACTTTATAAATCAATTGTTCACCCAACCAACATTCTACATAATACGCGGATATAATTATTATTTACTTAATTAAAAAGTATACAAATTTATAAATATCTTTAGACTTTAGTATTTAAAGGAAAATAGGAATTATTTTTAACAGATTATTTCTAAAAGTAGTTTGCGAATAAATTATTTTTGTTATTTAAATTTTTCAGAACCTTACCAAAATTGTTAAGGTATAATACAAAAGCAAAACGTTCACCCAGAGCCTCGACATCTATCGTACCGTATTTTCTGGAAAAAAGTAGACCAACTCGAGTTAATGCCTCTCGATCTGCAGCGGCCAGACCGGCTTTGTTTTCGGGACGGCATTCAAGCCGAAGTTTCTAGTTTTTGTTGCTGAAACTCTTGTAACTAGCGGTGGTTCCGAACGTTCTTAAGACACATTTGGCTCTCGTTCAATCATTATACAATGATATTCTTTCACGTTTCATCAAAATATACTCGCCAACTGACAAATGGCCATTTCGAAATATGTCCCTCATTATAGTCGAAATTTTGTGTCAAATTGGGGAATAATTGTGGGGAATTTTGAAGCTTATAGATCTTCATGGGATGCACGCCAACTCAAATTGAAACGTCGTTTTGTTTCATTTTGAAATTGTAATTTTATTATTGTGATTACTATGAAAATTTAACACTTTATTCTGTATTATTAGTTTTTTTTTTAATCCGAGGTGGCTATGGAAATTTGACACATTTCACTGTCTATAATATCAATAAATATCATTTAAATATTAATTAGGTATTCTAACGATCTGTGAAACAATAGCTGCTAATGGAAAGGGGTTGTACATCTTGAACTCTATTTTTATTCTAGAAATAGTAGTCGCCAAACCTTTTAATTTATGAAAAATGTATGAAAATAATATTTTCTTTGTATTTAACATAAAATATTTAAGTTTAATCCATTATTCATGATTTCACGTGTTGTAGATAGAATACATCGTATGTCGCAACCCCTTAGATATTTCAACCCATCCCATTGACAGTTATTTTGTTTTCAATGCCTAATTAATATTTTTTAGAGGTTATGTGCTATTACATGTCATTTTTATCATTTGAAGCATCGTTGTCAAGTTGTTTTATATCAGAAATCTCGGAACTAGAAAAATGTATAATCAATCCACTGTAACAACTAGCCTAAAGACCATTTGTAACTATTAATAGGTCTTTAGCTACTGTTGTTAATATACTATTAAGGGATTAGGGCAGCGTCGTCACCATTCAAAGGGTCCTGGAGTCCAGAAGGAACATCCATTCACCAGTGGCAAATAAAAAATAATGAAAAAATTTAATTAAAAGAATAAAAATTATTCCTTAATAGCATAGTCGAGCGGTTCTTGGCAACTAGTTTTAGACTCTTTTAGTCCTAAGGGAATAGAAACGCCGAGGCTTCTCAAATGCTCGGAGTATTTTACTGGTTTGGAAAGGGAGGAGAGATTAATAATAAGTATTAAAACATTAACAAATGTATATTAACAATAAGTATAAAATTTGAATAATAGTCTTAAGAAAAGAATGAATAAAATTCCATTTAGGAAATAAAGCACTATAACTACATAATAATATAAAAATATGCATAAGATAAATATAATAATTCGGGACGAAAATGTAAAATTGGCATTTATATGTAAATCAATCAACTATTATTAAAAAAAATTGGCAGCAAAAATCATCTCACTGATAATTTAAATAAGACGTTATCACTAAAAATTGGGATGTATGTATGTATGTATGTATGTATGTATGTATGTATGTATGTATGTATGTATGTATGTATGTATGTATGTATGTATGTATGTATGTATGTATGTATGTATGTATGTATGTATGTATGTATGTATGTATGTATTTGGAATGTCCTGCAGTTGATAGATTCGCATTTGTGCACTGAACTCCCCTATGATACTCTCAAAAATGGGATAGTTAGGTACATCACTTCCAAACAAACCTTAAAAACAAAAAAGACAAAGTTAAGAAATATCAATTACAAAAATTAAAAATATGATATTCTTTTGGGGGAATGTCATAAACAGCTTGAAATATAGCAGAAACGGTTTATAAGAATTATTTTAAATAAACACTTTCTGTGCCTTTCTGATGAAATTATACGAGGAAGCTCAAATAATTGATAAAAGACAACTTTATTTTATCCGATTAAATATAAACCAGTAAATATAAGCCGAATAACTCCTCTAATGAGTATACCAGTCACCAAGAGATTAAAAAAGTTACTAATTTATCGCATTTAAAAATTTTTAATTAAGTATTGCCTGAAACACTGAAAAATGAGCAACCATTTAAAAGTTTTAAAAGATTTTAAAAATATTTGCGCATTAGGATAGGGCAAAAAACCGACTATTTTTGAGTCTCGTACGAAAATATGTTAATTTATCATGTTTTAAGTACCCCTCCAAAAGGAAGGCTCAAAAAAAATTTTTTTAGGGGTCGCTCAAGATTTTTCAAAATTTCAAAATTAGTCAAAGTTCGATTCTATTATTTTTTTGCTCGTGACGGTAGAATTTTGTACCCCAAAAAAAGAAAAAATGTCTCAAATTTTTAGCTAAAAATATGAATTTTTAACGATCGCTCATAATTTTTAATATACGAAATTATTGCTTTTGATGTTTTCGAGTGACCTTTAAATCTTAATATTAAGAATTAATTTCAATTTTTACTTTAAAGTAGCAAGGTAATAGATCAGAATTCAACACAAGACAGAAAAAAAAACAATGAAAGCATAATTTAATAAATTGAATTTTGACTAATTTTGAAATTTTTAAAAATCTTGAGCGACCCCTAAAAATTTTTTTTTGAGCTGCCCTTTTGTCGGGTTTCTTAAAACATGATCAATTAACATATTTTCGTACGAGACTCAAAAACAGTTTTGTGAAAAACTTCAAAACCACAGAGCTGGACTACAAGAAAGCAATCTTCCAGGCGGAAATTCACGCCATCGAAAAGTGTATCCAGTTCAACATCTAGAGAAACTATCATAGACAAGAGATTATCGTCATGTCCGATAGTCAAGCAGCCATCAAAGCGCTTAGCTCTTACGTAATCAGCTCAAAAATGGTCTGGAGATGCCTAGAACAATTGAATGAGCTAGGCGAGAAAAATAGAGTTACTCTCACTTGGGTCCCGGGACATAACGGGGTACAGGGTAACGAGATTGCAGATAGCCTTGCAAGGAATGGGACTCTTTGTAGTACCTGAGCCGTTCTGCGGTATCAGCAGTAACACAATATTAGGAGAGATTAAAGGAGAATTGGGCAGTAGAAGAACCGATAATTTGAACAATCTCTTGGGACTGAGACAGGCCAAGATACTTCTGGGTGAAAATAACCAGTAAAGATCGGAAGTCTGCTTCTGACTGAGCAAGAACAGGCTAAGTATTGTAACATGGATCCTTACCGGGCATTGTCGACTAAAAGGACACCTAAATAAACTGAGAGTAGTAGAGGATAGTGAGTATAGATTCTGTGAGGAGGAGGAGGAGGGCGAAGCCTCCATTCACATTCTGAATATGTAGCATTCCAGAATCCAAAGACACTATATCTAGGAGGATATCAAATAGAAGAGGGAGATTTACCAAACTTGAAGCCTCTTCCTTGAGAAAATAGGATTGGAAGAGTCGTTATAGGCATTGAGACATTTCCTTGGTGCATTGGCGATAGAAGGGGGCACATTAGATCTTTTAGGTCGCAGTGTATTAACACCCCATTCCCAACATAACATACTAAAACCCCCTAAGTCATATTTTAGCTATACTGAGATTTGTAGGAAAATCTAATTGTTTGACACACCCGCATCGACTTATGCTAAAAAATCGAAAGATATGAGAGGTTGTTTTACCGCATGTAGTTCTAAAACACCTTAAAGTAATCGACTTAGGGGTGTTTTTATCATTTTCTGAAAATTTTATATATATACACGGTGTTGGTATACTGACAACCCTCTCTACTCCAGAGTGCACTTGTTAATTGATGAATTTTGATATAGAAACATGGTCCTTTAAAGAGCTTAGTTACTGATATACACGGTGTTAAAAGTTTGAAATCAAAATTTAAGATTTGCCGTAAATCAAAAAGGCCTTTAAATATTTCTTTCAAATTTGGTGACCAATGTGCCCTTTAAGAAAATAATATTTGAGCAGAAACTAACTTTAGAAAAATTTAAACAGTGGCACATTATTAACGTTAGTGTTACGCCACTGGAAGATATTTTTTATTATTTTTTTTTAAAGTAAAACCTTTTATGAAGCTAAAATGAACGATGTTTCATAAATTTGCATCTAAAGAAAATCTGCATGTACTTAAATAATTTGTAACGACTCAAATTTTTTAAATTTTAATCTAGTAAGCGCGTGTCAAATTTTTAATAGTTCATGTATTTGACTAGATCTTGGTAGATCAAATTTGAAAAAATATTTAAAGACGTTTTTGATTTATGGAAAATTTTGAATTTTGATTTAAAACTACGCTCTTTAAAGGTTCATGTTCTTATATCAAACAAGAACTTTCTGTGGTAGAGCGTTGTCGGTCGACTCTATATAAAAAAGAGAATTTATAAAAAAAATAAAAATAAATAAAAAAATATCGATTAAGTTATTAAAATTGTCTACAATAGAAAGAACTAAAAACCAAGACCGCCAATCCTTACTATGTTTCAAAACATCCTTGATTTATTCTAATACCTAACATTTTGCAGATAATTACAAGCGTTATACATCACTTAAAGATTCCCAATAAAAAAACTGAGCAGTGAATGTGTACGCTAAACGCAATACGGAGCCATGAATCATGGAAGGTAAATGTTTCATTTCTCTAGAATGGAGCGACCGTTTGTGTAAGTTAACAGCTGTAATAATTATTCTTGTACATTCATTATGAGGTTCCACCACGTTGTATGCCCACGCGAGAGCTGTCTATTGAGTCGAAGATATTATAGATTATTATGTTATTTTGATATTTTCTTATACGATGAAAAAAACTGCGGTTAATTCAATGATAGTATGTTTATGTGCACGCATGCATAGTATGGTATTATTAACAAGGAGTATTTGATATTAGATACGGTTATCAGTATGTTGCAAGAACGTTCATTACAATTTATGAGTCTAATAAACTTTGACAGAGCTTGTGAATGACATAAACTTCAAATTACTGACAGTCTAAGTATCTGTAAAAATTTATCAGGCCCATAAATTTAAATGGACAAAGTTTAACGATATAATTCTCTTAATTTTAATTCAAATAAACTCCTCATTTTTTTGTTATCCAATGTTAAAGCCTCTCTTTCTTATTTGGCAGATATAAGCAGACACTCAGTATCTAGGGTGCCCTCAGGATTGTTTGAGTCCACTGTTTAATCTGTTTGTCATTAACGATTCACCTGAAACAAATATTTATGGTTTGTTGATGGCTTCAAACTTGTCCATAGGTTAATAATACCAATATCTTAATCTTCAGGATAATTCAAGCATACAAAATTACGAATAAAACTTGGAGGTTCGAATGCAATTAAAGATTTAAAAGTTGTTGATGTACTGAAGTCTGCATTTATTATAAAAAATATCAGTAAAATCTATTAAATATCAGTAATTACCCCCAGTTATTTAAAGTTGTTTAATTTCTTCTCGTTTATTTTGTACATTTTAATTTTTCTACAAGTTCAGTTTTATCCGCATTTTTTGAGATATTTCTTTTAGCTATCTTTTCCACACTTTGATCTTCTATGGTTATTTAATATAAACTTGTTATTGTAAAAATTCTTCATTTATTATTTACCAAATTTGTTACTAATAGTGACAGAAATTATGAAAGACATATTATAAAGTCAGGAGAATTTCTGTATCTTATTGTATTTTTTTTAAACCAGCAGCTTAAGTCTGTTCTAGATGTTTGTTTAGTATCCAGGATTACCCCGTATATTGTGCGGTCTTATTATTTTTAAAGTATTCGTATTATTATAACCAACAAAACATAATCACAACCACATACAATCACAAAACAACATAAAATAAAAAATCAAACTACAAAAGGCTTGTACAATAATGCACAATAAACAAAGTATAATAAATTGAAAAGAAATCAGATTAGAGTAGATTAATTGAATCGATGAATTCGAAAACCGTACATGCCCAAAATCAGCCTTCCGAGAAAAACAATAAAAACCTTTTAACGTTGAAACTACTTGACATAGACTATCTTCATGCATAGAAAAGTTTTAGATTCTCGAGATTTGCAATCTATTTTTAATGATAGTTTTTTAGAAAATATAATGGACTACCAATGCCAGATAAAAATGAAATATGGACTTATATGGTTTTTGAACTCAACTCGGTATATAAAACGAAACAGGTGAACATTTTTTGATTTTTTAATAATTATTTAAAAAGGACGAAAAATAGAATATCAAAACTGTTATCTTAGTCATCTAATCATCATTTTCAGCATTTGTGGTTTTCCAACGGACCATAGCAACTTTTTTTTTAAAAAGCCTAGCACGCTTTTCTTGAAATTATAATATAATCGGTAAGGATCAATGAGCAATTTTAATCTAACTTATTTTACTAATTTCAATCTTAAATCTAAGGGTCTTACTCAATAGAAGTTCCTTAGACTCTTATACAAACAGACACTAACACTAGTGTTTAAGCACTGCACTGTACTCAGCTTTATACGGACACTTATCTACTAAACTAACTCAAAGGACTTTGTCCTCTTGAGACTTCTTGTCTGGTTGGTATTTTTTTTTTTAATTTGGTGTCATCGGCATCGACTGCTGTCATTAGCCTCGTGTTCTGTGTAGGCTTTGTTACTGTTTCCCAGCGCAAATTTAGGAACAGCACTGTTAGTTAGAACCCAACAGGTTGGTGTTATCGGGAAGCTGGATTGCCTCAACATTCACATGTTCTAGGAGTCGCTCTTCATGATTCTTTGCAAACTTGGGGATCGTCTGGTTAATAGTGTCAATCTCCAGGTCCCGATTGAGGTCACTGTTTTGGGTCAGTATTTTGCTTTGAAATCGTTGTATGATCTATATAGTAGCAATTTATTGTATATAGACAAGAGTGAAATTTAGTTCCAGTATCCAATACATTTTTTTAAATTTGAGCCCTAATTCTTGTCTTTTCTTTTTGACATGGGGTTTACAGTGTCGTCCCGCATCTAGTGTAATAGTCAGCTATTTGGCTGTGTGATATCTAAACATTATTCAGTCTGTCACGTGTTGACCTCTCTTGTTAGTAAAATTTATGTACACTGATTTTGTCTCGTTAAACTTGATTCTCAATCTTTTAGTCCAATTTTGAATCTGGTTAATGGCTGTTTGTAATTAATCTGTAGCTTCCTCATGATTATTTCCGACTGCTAAGATGACTGTGTCATCAGCGAAAGTGGCTATAGTGTTATGCTCTACATTAGGGATATCACTAGTGTATACAAGGTATAGGACTGGTTCTAATACACTTATTTGTGGCACTCCCGCGTTGATTTCTCTGAGTTCAAAATAAGATTCTTGCTGTTTTATTCTGAACACTCTGTTTGATATGTATGAAATTAAAAGTTGTGAATAATGTTTTGGCAGGTGATGTCTTATTTTGTACTTGAGTCATTCATGCCATACTTTGTCAAAAGCCTGTACTACATCTAGGAAGATTATAGAACAGATTTTCCTTTCTTCTAACGTATTTTTATGATGTTGGTTATTATGTGGACCTGGTCTATCGTTGAATAGCTTTCACGAAATCCAAATTTGTGATCAGGTATTAGCTTCCTTTCCTCTATTATTGGCTTTATCCTTCTCAGTAGAAGTTTTTCGAATAATTTTAATATTAAAGGTAATGGTGAGATCGATCAGTAAGATGAAGTTTCTTTAGATTGTTTTGCCTGGTTTGGGTATCATAATCACCTTTGTAACTTTCGACATCCTAGGTACATAATCTAGTCTAAAAGCAACATTTATCAGGTGCGTCAGTTTTATTATGGCTTTCTAGGGTAATTATTTCAGGATTTCTCCTGTTATCAAGTCAAATGTTGGGACTTTCTTTCGATTTATATTTTCTTAGCTACTTATTTTCCTGTGGCATGTCTTATTTCTAATTCTTCTTGGTCATAATTCTCTCTTGCTATTTCTTCACCTTCGTTCGGTTAAAATCTATTTTCTAAGTGATCCGCGAATCTGCTTTTTGGATGTTATCTTTTGTCCAGCTACCACCCTCAATTCTTTTTGGAGGGTTCTGCAGGATGTAGCTTTCCACAAGGAATAATCTCTGTTGCTCTCATTTGGCAATTCGCTGAATAGATTCATTTTTGATTTCTCTTTTGATTTTGTGCGGCATTATTCAGCCTAGTTTCGTTTACAGATTCTCTAGATTGGTGTTATTTGCATCTTAGTTTTCTCTTTTCGGTAAGTAGTTCCCTAATTTCTCTTGGGTAGTTATTTCCCTTTGTTCTTGCTGTTTCTCTCGGGGTGACCATAGCAACTGACCATTATTTTCTTGTTGAGATGAAAAACCGTGGGAGTCACAAATATGTTCGGATTTTCTTCTAATGTCACGGGTGTAATCAGCTGTACTAGTACTGTTTTTAAGCTTAATCGATGAAGGGACAAATTTTAAAGAAAATGGCTATCTTACTTTAAAATGTCAAATTTTGGACTTGTACAGTTTTCGAACTCACTGATTCAATTATCCATTTCTCCAATATGGTCAATATATTCAACGAATCTACCATATAGGTGCCACAAATTTTTTTAATGTAAAACAGCATAATAGTTAGATGTTTTCATCGGAAGAAATAATGCTGTTGCAAGGTCATTGCAAAAGCTTTGCCCCATCCATCAGTTTACATAACAAATAATAAAAGTTAAATTGTTTCGACAATCTGTCTTAAGATCCGGTATGGAATGTAGAGGTAAGGAGACCTATCTAAAAATCTAAATTTACTCAGGGTTAGTACTAGAATGTCACGAAGCTTATCGAAAGGTACCAGTCTTGCTAATTCACTAGCCAAGAAGGCAGCCAACCAAATACTTTTTGGACCGTCCTTCTATTGGACTGACAACATCAGTAGTGACAAACCTAACTAAAAAACATTTCCTTGTAAAATCTAAAGGAAAGATGGGATGAAACAAGAAGCTGTAGAATTTCCAGGGAGCTTTTAAGTTATCCTGACAACTCTACATTCTTTAAATTCTTTAATGCTCAGCTTTTGTAATTTTCCTTTGGTTTTTTTTTTTTCACTTTGAGGATATGGGAGTGTAATTTTCATAAATTTGCAAAATTATCCCGTCCCATCAAATCGGATTTAGCGGGTGGGCAAAAATTTATGAGCAATCCTCTTACAAAATGTTTGCATCATTTGTGGTGCCAAGTTCACGGACCTCAAAAACTTGCATTGTTAACAATTATATCAGTTACTCGCTTTAAATAACACTACCGTTAGAGTTATTCAAATGCCAACATCCTATACGCTAGAGCACATTTCGAAAAATCTAGTCCGCTCGTCTTATTCCCGTTCATTCATCTAACAATTCTCATATTTCATACCCACCTGACATCCGTCCTCTGAACACGGCAGCAATTCTGAAAAAGGTAATACCGGGAAAATAAACATAAATTCAATAAGAACATTAACTCAATCGTTCGCGTTCTATGATATTAATAGAATACAGATAGATTCGTTGACGAGTTTTTCTACGCATTGTCACCTACGGATAGGCAGCGTCAATATGTTGCGAGGCGTCCACTTTATTACACGTAACACTATCGTCGCTCCTCGTTTTACTCTTCCTCCTCTTTCTTCATCTATTATGGCTTTTATATCCACCAGTTTTTGTTTGGCGGTTGATGAGTCGCAATTTATAAGGACTGTACTCGACAATAACACGTTTTATTTGAGGAATACGCACAAGAATTTGCCCGTACCCAAGTCCGGATTGCGTGTCGGACGATCCAGACGAATGAACCGTCAATATGCGTTATTATTTTAATGTCATTTTAAAGACATTACACTTATGAATAGAACAAACTGCGTACAGATCGACAAGAATAGCAAAAGCCGCGGCATGCGGCAACTTGAGACGCGGCAAAGACAAAAATTCAAGCTGCGTTGCCAAAATATTAGATTTATGTTTATAGTGGGGCAGCATATAGTAACAAATTGTGCATTTTGTGATACAAGCATAAAATTTTTATCATTGTTGGTACTTTCATTATAAGAACATGATTTCAAGACATTTGGGTAATATATATTGCACATGCTGGAGCTATTTTAGATTTTGCATATTTTCTGGCATTAGAACTTAAAAATTAGTATTTAATGGTAAAAATACAGTAATTCTCTAATAAACCATGCTAACATATTTATTGAAATATAATGAATACAAGAGTTACAGCACTTTTTTAGATTTAAATTTAAACATATATTTTCATATATCGTACGCCACTGTTGAATATGTTGAAATTTAGTTACTGAACATACGTTAGAAAACTCTGAAACATTTATATACATAGATTCGTGCATGGTAAATTGGGTTTCTTGCATTTGCAGCCTTTCTTGCATCCCTTCCTCTAACCACAACGAATTAGGTTCAATCATCATTTACTTTACTCCGACCCCAACTTGTCACAGAAGGTAGTACATGACTTGGAAGCAGTTGTCTGCTTAATATGTAACAACCCTAATATATGGCTCTTTTAACATGTTGGCTGAGTGCATCTAATGTTGATGAAATTCTTTGCACTGAGCTTGTTCTTGTAGATAGTTTATTCCTTGTTTTGCTGATATAAATACTTGTGCTTGTGAAATCATACAACAATATGGTAAATCTCTACTGCGCTCATCGATTCCTCAGGAATATTGGTCTAGCATTGAATTCCAGTTACTTCATACTGTCACTTTACCATGTCCAACAAAAAAGAAACTGTATCACGTCCTGTTAATATATAAAATAATGGGAGTATGTTGCATTTTTAGGACATTGGCATCTAAATAACGGAAAATTTGTCCATTCCGAAATGCTAACCAAAGTTGAACATCAGCTGATAGAACTACAACATCTGTATGAAGGGTATGAATTAGTATCTCGTGGTGTCCACATTGTACTGCATGTGGAACATGTAACATAATTTAGGTGTCAGCTTCTTTGTAAATACATGAAACCTAATAAACTTGTGGTGATTTGCTGAGGATCTGATCTTTATCTATCACAAAAAGGGTCTTTTCTAATCTCATCAAATGCTTTTATGACTGCTTTTGAGAGGAAATTAAAAAGTTGTGTCTTGTTTCTATCTACGCACAATTTCTTGGTGTGGATGCAATTTCCAACCACCCGCAGTGTCACTCACTTTCCTCACTTGATTCTTCCAATACTTTTGAGATAATTTGATTTATAAAGCATAACCCATAAAATATAAAAACGAGACGGAATAAAAACTAAGTTACTTTTGCTCATCAAACGTTTTGGCAATACTAGGAGACAACATATGAATGATTACAGCTCCATCAACGACCATCTTTGTCGTAAACCCTTAGAACTGGAATATAAAGTGCCCCAATGATGCTGTCATTATTTTTGACCGACGCGCGATGAAGAAGTAGGTAGTTTCAGTAGTTTGTATTTGTCATTTCTAAGAAGGTGTATGACAGTTTGCAATTTTTAAATATAAATCAAGTCTTCAATTCACCAAACAAAAACTTTGCAAAGGGGCTTCTAATATTAAAACTTCGGTTGCCATATATAGTTAGAAACCAGTAATTAAATGAATGCCATCATCCATAGTCCGTAATAATCAAAACTTCCAGAAAAACACTGCTGTCTAAAATCAAAGGGGGTGGAAAAATAGGGTTAAACGAGTGTATCAGAGCGCGATAATCTATCGAAAGCAGCAATGAACTTTTCACTCCAAATGCACACAAGATTTTTTTCTATGATCATACTTTTTTAAGATATAAATATGAAAACTAAAAATTTGTCGTAAGTAGTGTATAATGTGTTGCCTATACCTACGTTAATAATGAAAAAAGCAGTTGATATTCTGTCCATGTTATCTTGAATAATATAACAAAAAGACATGTACGAGGGACACTGCCAAAGTTCGCGGAAAATGTAAAGCAAAACACAAATTACGTTATGTAAATCGCTTTATTGCTTTTCAAAATATTCTCCTTTAAAATCTCTACACTTTTGCATTCGATGAAACCAATCTTCAAAACAATTTTGCCATTCTGAACGAGGTACATTCAAAACAAGTGATTTAAATGCTTCAACAGCCTCTTCAGGCAATGAAAAATGCTCGCTACGCATTTTATTTTTGATATGTCGAAATAGAAAGAAGTCATTGGGCAATAAATCAGGCGAATATGGGCAATGAGTCATTAATTGGATGTTGTTACTGGTCAAAAACTCTACAGTTCGTCGTGCTGTGTGAGTGCTTGCATTGTCATGATGAAGAATGATTCGCCGGTTTATGTTGTTCCTTCTGATTTCAGCAATAACTTCCGGCAAACAAATTAAAGTATACCTGTCATAATTAACTGTCCTTCGATCCTCTAATGCAACAGTTGCAACATGACCCGTTTTTCCGAAGAAACAAGCAATCATTCTTTTCGAAACGCTTCGTGAACGCACCACTTTTGTGGGTTTGGGTTCATTTTGGAACACCCATACAGTCGATTGCTGTTTAGTTTCAGGCTCATATGAATATATCCAAGATTCGTCACCTGTTACGATATTATATACCGAATTTAAACGACCCCCTTCGAATTTGTTTAGCATTTCCTTGCACCACTTGACACGTGCCTGTTTTTGTCCTTCTTTCAAATTGTGAGGGATCCAACGACTGCAAAGCTTCCTGACATGCCAATGATCGTGCAAAATCGTATGTATTTATTTCGCTGCAATGCCTAAGGATGCCTCTATCTCACGATAGGTCACATGCCGATCTGACAAAATCATTTCACGTACAGCATCAATATTTTTCGCGACAACAGAGGTACATGGACGACCTTCGCGAAGATCGTCATCAAACGTTGGTCTTCCACGCTTGAATTCTGCGAACCATTTGTAAACCATAGTTTTGGATGGTGCTTCATCCCCAAATAATGAACTAAGTTTTTCCATACATTGCTGCGGTGTTAAACCGTATCGAAAATCATAAAAAATCATCACTTGGAAGTCACGATTCGAAATTTCCATTTTTCACACAAATATTACTATCGTTAAATTTTGTTGAAACGAAACCAAGCAGTTTGAAATCGAACTGTCAACTGAATGATAGGTGAAAAACGTCAAATTTTACGAATATGACAATCGCAGAACGCTGGCAATACAAGGAGTAGGTTCTTGATTCCGCGAACTCTAGCAGTGGCCCTTAACTATGTAAAAAATAATTTGAAAATCGTTTAAAAAGAAATATTATATTATAGCTATTTTAAATTAGGCGAGGGACAAAGCTGTCAACTTTGCGGTTGGATTTCGAAACGCAAAGCCTAATTTGGATAGTGACGTAAAAAACATATTTTTTATGATAATTATAGGTAATATTTCTTGTATTACTTGCCGCATAGTACGAACAATGATTCTTTAAATTTTTGTAATTTTCGGTGGGGCCATTGCCAATAACAATTCCTATTTTTAACATATTTTTTAAATAAAAGACTAACCACAGACACACTTAAAATCCTACTTAAATTAAATAATAGTCGGGATTTCCTCCTTGATGTCCTGTGACATTTCGTGTTCATATAAATATAATTGACAATAATATCAAGAGTATTGCTCAATATTCTTTTCTACATATTAGCATTTCCAATTCGTAGTCTTTGGAATACGTATTTCTTTGCGGTGATTACAAGAATGTTTTGTAAATTTTCTTTAAATATAGCCGATATTTTAGACCTCCTCAAAAACAACCGATTTTTTTATTAAATCAATATAAATTGAAACTTCATTGCAACGAATTACACAATTGTTCTAATTAGTAACAATAAATCATTCCCCCGTATAATCGATGAGTTCTAATATTGCTAACGAGCCACTTTTCTATTTAACCTCAAAAAAAAACCTAGCGGTGCGCTCTTTCAAGCTCCATATACGTGGGCAACGTCCAATAAAAAATCCAAACAAGAAAATTATAATGAGTTAAAAGTTACTATTAGACACAAGATCCATAATAAGTTATATTATGATTTACGGCTGTTTATTCGCCGTTTCACTTAGTCCACCTCTGTATATGGCATAACTGAGAACAGGTTGGTATCTGTTACCAATTCCTTATGGCGTACGTTCCAATATTTCATAGAAACAATAACTATAAGCCATTATTTTACCTAAAGTGACAGACATCAACGGACGTCGTGCACGTTTGAAATTATTTATGTCAGAATATGTCTCCGATTAATTTAGCCACTTTATCGGTCCAATTATTTGTATCATTACTATACATAAATATTAATTATAATAATATGTCAGAGTAGTGTTTCGTGCATATTACACTTGGGGTATAAATTATTACACAATGACAGGTACTGCTTCGGGGTAGTTATTAAACTTAAAATACAATAAAGGATATATTGGTATGCTGACATTTCTCTTCTAATTTTTATTCTGTGTTATTAAAGATAAATTTTAATTTATTTATACCTGTAGCTTACGACAGACAATTATATAATTAACTCTTTATAATTCACCCCCTTAAGCGAACCTATACGGGAAGAATAACGTTTTATGTGGGGAGAGATATTTTTTTCATTGATACCTTTGGTTTTGCTACTGCGCTACTGAACGACTTAGGTACAGATGATTTGAGGGTGCCATTAGAGTTAAAGTTGAGACAAATCCAAAAATCGTCTCCCTGGTAACCCTACTTGTATTAAAATTTGGAGCAACAGAAATTAATTTACTTATATCCAAATAAATCTTACAACCGTGCAAAGTAAATAAATCGGCATCCATGCTGTACAGTAATAACTTACAGCACCGGTCGCAGAAAAAATTAAATATCGTTTATTTTGTTCCAGGTGCAGCATTACATCCTGGTCGTCCAAGCTCAAGATGCAGGACATCCAGCTTTATCCAGCACTTTGACAGTGTACTGTAACGTCTTGGATCTCAACGACAACGCGCCTCTCTTCGATCCCATGTCCTACAGCAACGAAGTTTTCGAAAATGTAACTATTGGCACACCTGTAGTGACCGTCAGTGCCACCGACGCGGATAGCGGTAAGTTTTATTATTATAATTATTCAGATTTATATCTCTCTCGATTAGTTTTTATTTTATACTACATCTAGCTATATTTCAGCCAGCTAGCAATCTCCCTTTATTGTATACCTACTTAAGTAAACTAAGAAGATTAAAACTAAGAGTTTTCCTAATCTTCTTCTAATATTCTCCTTATCTTTTCCTAATCTTCTCCTAATCTTCTCCTAATCTTCTCCTAATCTTCTCCTAATCTTCTCCTAATCTTCTCCTAATCTTCTCCTAATCTTCTCCTAATCTTCTCCTAATCGTCTCCTAATCTTCTCATAATCTTCTCATAATCTTCTCATAATCTTCTCCTAATCTTCTCATAATCTTCTCCTAATCTCCTCCTCATCTCCTAATCTTCTCCTAATCTTGTAATATTCTTCTTCTAATCTTCTTCTAATCTTCTTGTAATCTTCTTCTAATCTTCTCCTAATCTTTTCCCAATCTTCTCCTAATATTCTCCTAATATTCTCCTAATATTCTCCTAATATTCTCCTAATATTCTCCTAATATTCTCCTAATATTCTCCTAATATTCTCCTAATATTCTCCTAATATTCTCCTAATATTCTCCTAATATTCTTCTAATCTTCTCCTTATCTTCTCCTTATCTTCTCCTTATCTTCTCCTTATCTTCTCCTTATCTTCTCCTTATCTTCTCCTTATCTTCTCCTAATTTTCTCCTTAGCTTCTCCTAATCTTTTCCTTAGCTTCTCCTAATCTTCTCCTAATCTTCTCCTAATCTTCTCCTAATCTTCTCCTAATCTTTTCCTAATATTGTCCTAATCTTCTCCTAAACTTCTACTAAGGGGGCGTCCATTAATTACGTGAGGGATTTTTGAGGATTTTTTGTGGATTTTTTGACCGGGGAGCTCCCTCCTGGTGAGATTTTCCTCAACTCCCTTCCCCTCCCCTAATCTCACGAGAGATTTTCCAAAAATTTTTTTTGGGTGTAAATGCGTTGGATTATTAAAAAAATAAAAACACAATATGTTCTATTACTTTTATTTAAAACTAGCAAAGACTAGTATTTGAGAATATTGACGTAATATAAAATTTCTAGAAACATTCTTTACTTTAATTTAATTTTACTTTCCCGCAATTTTACACCGTTTTTAAAAAAAATTACGTCAGATTAACTAAGAACCAAATGAAATTTGGAAAGCTTTATCCCTTTCCCCCTTGAACACCTCACGTAATTAATGGACGCCCCCTAATCTTCTTCAAATCTTCTCCTAATCTCCTAATATTCTCCTAATATTTATAGTCTTCTCCCAATCGTCTGCTAATCTTCTTCTAATCTTCTCCTAATAATTTCCTAATCCTCTCCTAATCTTCTTATAAACTTCTCCTATTCTTCTCCTAATCTCTTCCATTTTATTCTGATATATCTACTTTGGGGCACATGCGCAATTTCACATCACTAATAATTCAAATTATTTGGTTCTTTTGAGTCTTCTCATTAGGTATAGATTGTTCAGGGACTGCAGAATTTCAATATTGACGTGGTCATTCGGCCTTTTTTCGTGTTTTTATGCGAGGTTTTCCACTATTCTTCGACAATTGACATCCTCAGATATGTGTGAAGATCTAAGTTCCTCGCATACCAAGGTGCGTTTACTATTGGCCTTAATTATTAAAAATAGATAAAAATTGGATAAAAGTTAAGCATCAAGAAGGCAACGATAATAAAATCATTGCAAGGAATATGAATGTTTTATCGTGAAGAAAGTAATAACTAATATAAATAATTTTAACGATAATAATTATTAAAGTATTATTAGTTTTTGATTAACAATATTTAAGTTAAATGAAAGAGATATAAAGAATTGAGAGTAGCATAAGAATATCGTGAATAGATTTTTGGTTTTCTTCTGTTATTATTCCTTGATATAATTGTTTGAAAATTGTACGATAAGTGCGGTGGAGCAGGAACAATAAATTTCCTGACTCGCTGCAAAGATTATTTCCACCCATTCTGAGTACAAAAGTAACTTTCGTACAAAAATGTAAGTCTAACCACAGAGAATAGTTAAAGGTCGTTCTCGTCAATCGAAGAATTTCCTGGTAATCACCAATTCCATCCTATATGGTGACTCTGTAAATGTCTTTCGAACACCAGCTCTATAAACCAGTGACGTTCGTCTACTATTCCGTCATAACATTCGCAAAGATTTATCTCGTCCATCGCGAACAAGTATCCATCTAGTTGGCTAAATTGATTTTACAATTTTCTAGTCTAACGAGAATACCGCGGATTATTGCGACGTCGACCAACTTGTTATGCCAAAAACAGGGAGTCGTTATCATAACTGTTCGATAAATGCCAGGGATTTTTCAAAAGTAAATTGATGAATTAAATTGAAGAATCCGTAAGTATGGCTCTTTGTGTGCTCTCAACATGGACGATTTATTTAATATTTTTATAGAAAGGGAAGTAGAATGATTTGAACGGAGATTTAATTGAATAAATTGTATCTGTCAAATGATGATTGACAGTGGCTGGAAGCGCTGTAGACTATAAGCACAGAATACACTAGAGAATCTATTTACTCGTATCTTTTTGGGTTGAAACACTAACGCTGTCTGAAAATTAGAAGCTTTTGTTTCAAAAATAAGGTAAATCCAGGAGAGATGGTACAAGTTTTTTAAAATCATTGTAAATTCTTTATTATTACAAGGAAAATTAAAATGCCTTGTAGGTTTACAAAATGTAACCAGACAAACAACATAGTGGTCTTAAATATCAAAAAGATCAAAGTAAAAGAACGTTATATAAGTTAAAAAAAATAAATATGTTCCATCTCACCTTATACCTATAGGATATTTGGTACACATAATTAGTTGAGATGAAACGCCTACATTGGCTTATGCATAATTGCGGTAAAGATCGTACACTTTTCAAGGATAGATGGCATGATTACTTTTTGATTTGACACACCTTTTTACCGCAACACTCACAAAAATTTAAATATTTTGAACAGCTATCATTCATCCATCTTCGGAAACTCAAACATTCTATCCAGTCATCTTTTTTTGTGGTTTGGTTATAGTGTTCACCACAACCAACGCATGGATTGGGTGTGTCGGACACATCAGAGCTATCATCAGAGATGACCTCTTCATCTTCAGATGAATATGACTTATTCCTTGACTTCTTCTTGGCTGCAGTTTTAAAAATTTTCTTTTCAGTCTTCGTTGGGTTTGGCTTGATTTTTGAGTTTAGTTTATGTTTTTTCTCGCTAATATTCTCCATGCTTGTTAGCTCAATACCAAGCTGTTTACTTCTCTTTTTTAGGCCTTCGGTTTGAATTTTCGGCACGGGTGAAACACTATCAAGGATTTTTCCCGGTGTCTCGTCCTCTTCATGAGCAGTATCCTTCTCACTTCCAACCATTTCTCCCGTCGAATGCGTTATTTTATCAGGGGCTATGTAACCAGAACGTCCCGGTTGTGCCAAATCCTCCAGTAAATCGGTAGGGTCAGTTCTCGGATCAGTCTCTTCTGTTTCATCACTAAAAATCGGTGGACTAAAAGCTCTCGGTAAAGTTTCATTGGTTTCTACATCAGAAGCTCCTTGTTTTAAGGTTAGGATGTTAAATTAGGGTGTTCCTAGACTAACTACAGCAAAAAATATTTGAAAACAAGAAGCACGTATTGTAAAATTACAGGCGTTATATACTTCAGTGCACATATGGAGATTCGTGATGTTGCCAGTTGGTCTCTGCATTTCGGGAATTCCGAGGATCGGTGTAGTGTACCTCTATCCTCGAATTACCCTATCTACGATACGTTTCGTTTCGTTTTAGTAATTATTTGTGTATGCTCCTTCTTCCTATTTTTCTTATTCTCATTCGTTCTATGTCTCCTTGTAAAGTCTATGGAACAATTTAGTGTTTTTCAGTGAAAATTGGTTATTATGAAAACTGTCCTATTAATTTCTTCCACTTTTTTCTACAAGTCCTGAGAAAATAACTGTTGGGTTGTTTATTCAGAATTGAATTTAGTTTACTATTGTATAAAATTGTTCTCTATATTGGCTAATGGCGATATTTAGATAACTCGAATCTTCACACCATTCGAGCCAACGTGTAAAACAGAAATACCTAACAGTGAAAACTGTGTGTCAAATGAAACACTTCCAATAGCATGTCTGTCACAGAGAATATATTATTACCAATGCGCTTGCTACTTTCGATTTTTTATCGGCAATACGAGATTATAGTCTAAGGTTTTTATCTTTCATCTGCCGAGTAAACTAACAGTTCTTTTAATTATATAGTGTCATCTTGTTCGTGTCTGACCCCGGGATCAAAGTAACGATACTATGACAATCACATTTTGAGCGGTTTCGTCGAATCTAATTTTTTTACATGAAATTACACATGAATCCGTGTTTCAGAAGTGTGTAACTTAGAATATTAATATCAGCCGATATTAGGATTATTTTTATAAATTTAATGTTGATATTGATAATTCGAAATTATTGATGACATTACAGAATGAATATTATCTGGTGGTTTGAGTTCAAACACGAAGTTTATTGTTAAATCATATAGATAGATTTTCCGTCTCAAAACGGTTTGCGGTGATAGAAGAAAGGAAGGGCATAAAAACATTTTCTACGAAGCTTTTATGGGCCACATGTCTTTATTAATTTGTTATGAAGGTCTCAATAACTTAAAATGATTTCTTTAAAAAGACATTAAATTTAGTCCTTACTAACATTGTTATCTTCTAAGAAATAGTCAATTAAAGTTAATAGTAACTAGTAACTTGACACCAAATTCAACTAATTTCATTAGATGCCTTTAAGACACTGTTGTCAGATTAAAGATCTGTTCGAATGTACTTTATTTGGTTCGTTTGATTGTAAAGTCTCAGGTTGTGATGTGTTTTATCTTTTTTTTATTCCTAATAGCACTGAGTTCAACAACACTTACTGGGCACTTATTTCTCTATTTATTACATTTGCAAATATGAAGTTATTTCACTAGCAATATTGCTTGATTACCTTGATTACCGGCTTTTTTGTTGGTTTGGCGTCATCGACCAAATTAGCATATTTTTTACAAAAAGAAAAGGATTATTTGGTGACGCATAGCAGCAAGAGTTCTAAGAACTTACACTGCTAGTATCTAACAGGTTATAGGCCCAGAAAACTTATCTATGCCTAAGAATTGAAAAAAAAACGAAATTTTAGGAGATTAGAAAAAAAAGGATTATTTGGTGACGAATAGCAGTAAAAGTTCTAAAAAAATTTTAAGGACGTTACAAAGCAGCATATCTGCTAGAAGTTTAAAATTTAACGGTTCAAATTTCTAACTATGGAAATTCAGCGATACAGCGGTATTAATAGCAAAAAAATTAAATGAATTAATTGAAAAGAAAACTCAAACCGTTGCAAGTGAAATGTAACAATGGGAAAAGAAGAATATTTAATAATGGTTATGTTTTTATCGAGGGGTAAACCACTCCAGAAATACTAGTACGTTTTTACTCGAAATAACTGAAATCACTACAAATTTTCTCGAAAATATCTAAATGTTCATCGAAAATAATGGTCGAAATCATCACCGGAATCAATTCGACGTTCAGAAACATAAATGCAGCAGCTTTTGGATCAGAAGACAAGGAAAAAGTAAAAAAAAGGTCATCGTATAAAATTAAGAGTGAACCGGACCTCTTGCGAAAAAAATATTCTAAGGATACTGAGAGCTTTAAATTTGTGCAACGATAAGGTAGCACTCTACAGGGATGTTTAAAAAAACTGTTAGGAAATTCTCCCATTTAAAAGCTACTAGATATTTATTAAAACAAAAAAAAAAGCAAATTTTTACAGATGTAATACATGACGCGTAAATGTTGTGTTTAATTTCCTTTTAAAACTTTTCAAAATAAATACTTGTCGAAGGTTTACAAAAAATTTCACAAACATCGGAGTAAAAATAAAGGCTTTGAAGGAATTATTAATGTTCGGTTTGCTCTTAAAGTGGATTTTCAGTAAAATCACATAATTTTTTTTAGAAAATTTAAGAAATATGGGTACGTTTTGATCTTAATGATTTCCACTTCGGTTTTTTCATCGATCCATGAAGACCAGCTCATTGTTTTTTGTGTGTGTGTTATCGGCATCAAATGCTATAAGGTTATTAGCCTCGTGTTCTGTGTAGGCTTCGACACTGTTTCCCAGAGCCGCTTTAGGAACAGCACTATTAACTAGAGTCTAACAGTGAATGGTCGAGTGGAGAATTCCACCTAGGCATTAGAATTAATATTTTTAATACATTAAATTAAATAAAAATCCTGTCACCGGCAGGATTCAAACCTGAGACCCATCGACTTCAAAATCATTACTCTAACCACTGAGCCAACCCACCCCCTCCAGCTTATTGTTATTTCGAATTGCTAGACTGCAGATGAAACTGATCACAATTCATGAACAGAAGTCAAAGGTTTTAAAACACATTGTGTACGAGAAGTTCTATGAAATTTATATCTCTTTCAAGTTTCTGACAGAAATTAAAACATTTCAAAGATATGGGAGAAGTATCAGAAGTAACAGTCAGTTCAAAAATCTTAAATAGCTTACTATCTACATTTGTATTGCTCATTACAGAAAACACTGTCAGATCTTGCTACAAAATTATTGAAAGAAGAACGAGTATGATAGTTTCAGAATTAAAAGAATATAAAAATGCACATTTTAAACATTAAACTAAGTCAGAAAGGAAAAAAATAATAACATATAATATTAATATTTTAAACTGGCCACTTGTGTACTCTGCTAATATCCAACGCACGCTATATTTTGTCAATTATAAAGTACTCATTTTTAGGGTTCCGTGACCTAAGGGTAACCAATGGGCCCCTATTACTAAGCATCGGCTGTCCGTCCGTCTATCTGTCAACGGGCTGTATTTCATGATCCGTAATAGGTACATAGTTGAAATTTTCACAGAATATGTTTTTCTGTTGCCGTTATAACAATAAAAATAAATTAAAAATTAAAACTTTTTACTCGATCTTAATAAAGTATTTAAAAAGTACCTACATAGTATTAAATTTTGTACAGTGGTGCGGAACCCTTTTTAAAATACAATTGCCAAACATGTTCATACTATGGACTAAGGTTTGTTGATCATTGATTTTAATTATTTTCCATATTGAATCCTAATTATTATATCCAAATCTGCACGTTCATTTTTATAATGTATTTTTTTTATCAACATCCAAGATTAATACAATCTGTTTTTTAATATCAATTTGATATAGCCATATGAAAGATGACATAGATATAGCGCTTCGAGATATTAATATGATAACAGAACATATTACTTATTGATTACAGATTACATTTAACATACACAAGCACTAATAACACAACACCATACACTTTCGTCTGTGAGGTAGGTCCAATGGGTCATATATCTTCAGACCTTTCGTTGGCTGATGAAAAAGGGATTTACAGCTAGTTCATTTGGGTGAACACTCAACCAGTTCACATATCTTAGCTAATTTAGCTCTTGAACTGTTGGAACTTGAAGATATCTGTGAACTATGTAGTTAGAGAGCATTTGCAGCTGATCTGAGTTGTTTGGATTGAAAGCGCTGTATCTTCATGACATTTGAGTCTCTTTTATAATGTAAATTAGTTTTCTTTATATAATTTTTCTTCGCCGATAACTTTTGGCATTTTGAATTTAATACTCAAAAGATTTTAGATTAATAAATATTTGTCATTATTTTGGCTTTCGCCTTCTTCCTTTCGGTGGCATTGTCTTATAGCTCAAACAGAAACCCATCTCTTGATTGTTTAAAACTAGAAATATATAAGATTTATAAGTGAAACATTTTAGAAGACGACGTGGAATGTCACAATTTTTGGTGGGCTGTTTGCGAACAAGAAGAACTTTGACAGTTTCAGTATCACTATATTAAAAAAAAACTGAACGACACCTACTATATGATGCCTACGTCGATGGTCTTACAGTTACGCTCTTGTGTGAAATAAAAAGAAAGATTGCTTTTGTATTAGCAATACATTTTCATAGAAGTTGATTGTTGGCTGGTCGTCCTACCTAGAACGGTCGAATGTGCCATATACGTGGCGAGAAATGTCAGCGATAATAGGAAGAACGGCTAGTTCTGTAACTAATACTAAAACTCGTCGGTAATTATAAACTAAGGTACACAACACAAAGCTAATTAAATTTAATTGGAAATGGACGACGCGATTAATAATAATTAACGAAAATTTCAGTAAATAATTTTGCATTGAGATCGCGGACTGTACGTAGTACGTATGTACGTGAAAGTATGTCGTTCTACGGATATGGCGCAGATGTAGCAAAGGGGTTTTTGTAGAAATTTTGCGTATTTGCGAAAGTGCTTATAAATCTGGCTTACCTCCTGGTTTGTTAACATTGGATTATTCAAATATAAATCAATTATTAAAAAAAAAAAACGTATTGATTGCACTTTTAGGTTATTCATTATCCTGGAGAAAATTAGCTATTTTTGATCGGTTTTCCTTTGTTTCTTCTTTTAAAAGATCCAATATGGGCTTGCCTTTAATGGCAGGATTTCTGTATAACCACGCCCAACAATTCCTCTAACAATCTAGCATTACCTTTTTTATTTATTAATTAAGTTTAAAATGTAAGAATAATTTGTATTAGGTACTACATATTATTTTGTAACTTACTTGTTTTCTGAAGATGAACTAGGTTGAAAATTTGATAAAATAGGAATTGCTTGCTTTAACTTTATCTTCCCAGCGGGATTCATAACAAAATCACAATTACTAAAATATTTTGAACGTATTCTAGTGTTTTTGTTAATTTTGGCGTTGCTATTTCTATGTTTTGAATTCAAATTACCGTTGCTTCAAGGTTCGTCGAAAATCTCCATAAAAAATTATTAACTATTGAAAAAGTATTAGTAATATAATGTAATACAGTGCCTTTCATCACCCTACAATTTCGTTTCAAAGAAAATGCCTTGTTGTCAGACTTTTTCGCTTTCCAGTATAATCATAAGAAATTGACAAACAAAACTGTCAATTCTGAACTGTTTATTCATAGTTTTGACTAAATTTTTCACTGCAATTCAAATTGGACGAATCACATCAAGAAACCAGAAGAAAAGTAATAGATTGGATGGGTAGATCTTGGCAAAATATACCCAGACCGCTACATACCTTTATTTTATTTCAAAACAAAGGAAAAAGAGAAAAACTGAAAGGACTGTCACAGAAACGTCGAGCGACCATTTTCCTCCTAAAAAACAACTACCTCTTTGGCGAATACCATAACAGGCATTGCATTATATCAAAAGGAAAATAGCAAAGATAGAAAATGAATTTTCAACACTGTAACTTTGATTTTGCTTCGTATGGAGAACGTCATTCTTTGGCCGGTTTCGTCCTTATAAGGAGTCATCAGCAAGAAATAGACTTTCTCGATTCCAATTTCTAATGGAACCTGTAGAAGGGTTATACTTCCCCGCGAGTCGAATCCGGTGGTTAGGTAGAGGATCAGAAGTCACACAATATTTTTTATCTAAGGAATCCAAATACAGGCTTTAATTAAAAAAGTATTTTTTTATATCTTGGCAGTTTGTTTTGGGGATTTAAATTTAAAGGTAGACTTTTTTCTGATGCCATACTGTAGGGTATCAAATCAAAGCTGTTTGAAACACAATTTCAAAAATATATAATACCATGTTCGTTTGCTTTACTTTTTCTTTAACTTTTTTTTTTGTAAAATTGAGTATGAGACCTTTAAAAACCCAATAAAAATTAAATAAATATTCTTTTCGTCCAAGGACTAAAAGGACTGTATAGTTTACCAAAAGTCTGGATGCAAATCTTGATCGCTCAATGGTCAGAAATGTCAAAACTTGATGTAGAACGTGCAGTGTGGCGAATGTTGCTTGCATCCGTAGTTTAGCTTGAACGGATGCATTGCTATTAGTTAATTTATGATTGATGAAAATCCAAAATTCTTGATTTACTGACTTATGGTTAATCGGAATTCTTGAAGGTTAATGTTCAATATTTTGTAATGCATGGCACCGTAATCCGCGCTTGAAGGACCATTTGGATGTGTTTGTGACTGTATGCTTCTTTGTACTTTTCGTTTAACATAAAAATTACTTAAAAATGCAAACTGAATAATTGGAAAATATGTCATTACTTTTATTAACCATTAAAAGAATGCCCCGAAGAGCCAGTGTTTTTTGCAATTTTCTTGGTCGAAAATACCACAATATAATTTAATAGTTAAGATGTATCCTTTGGGACTATCATCAGGCATAATATGAAATAATAAAAACTCTCATCTCTCATCACAATAATAATATATTTTATTTAAATAATATTGTCGCGACTAGTTTCGGCCAAATAGGGCCATTCTCGGGCCCGCAAACAAAAAAAAACAAAATGTTAAGTAAACATTAAAAATAGTAAAAGGTAAGTTAAAAAAGATAATGTGTTGATTAAACAAAAATTATCATGATTGCATTCTGTTAGATAGTTTTTATACTTTTTATCAGTGCCTGGGGTAGAATTCTCGAGTCTCGAGTGTGTTATAGTGTTATTTATCAAGCATTTTCAACTTTCTAAGCATGTTATAAGCGTTATAACACATCGTTAATTCCAAATGGATTTTTATAAATAAACTTCTTCTTTCTATGCTGTCACTCTTTAATAATGTTTTGATTTTCAACAGCCACCAAATGTTAATTTTATCAAAATCTGTCTCATCCATATTTACGGTCCATAAAGTCGCATACGAATTTAAATTCGAGCACTTTAGACCACTCGTGTTGAATTCACCTGACATTTGTCGTATCCTCTTTTCGAGGATACACTTTTTTAAAATCACCTAGTTGCTATTCGTTATTTGACTAATCTTGCATGCGAATCGAGGTATTGGACATTCGAGAATACTACCCCTGGGGTTTTCTGAAGCCCCGACGCCTTAGGTAAAAAGCACCCCTAAAAGATTATTATTTTTTTATGAGGCAACGGCGAGTTGTGCCACATTTTGACTTAGTGGGATTTAATCAAGTACTTCACTACTACATTCACTGAAAATTTCAGTTTTCTAACACCCCGGCGTCATAGGTTTAAACGCACCCCTAAATATGTATTATTTTTTTACGAGAAAATTATGCGTTGTCCCGTATTCTGGTTATTTGGGATTTAATCTGCTACTTGACGACTACTTTTCCTAAAAATAGGGAATTTCAAAAACCGTAGCGTCATAGGTTAAAACGCACCCCTAAAATATTATTTTTTTATGAGGAAACGCCGATTTGTGCCACATTCTGACTAAGTGGGATTTAATCAGGTACTTCACGACTACATTCACTGAAAATTTCAGTTTGCTAAAACCCCGGCGTCATAGGTTTAAACGCATCCCTAAATATGTATTTTTAACAACCATACGAATTTGGTATGCGACATTTTCCGTGTGCGACAATTTTCATGCGAGACTCGAGAATTCTACCCCTGACCTAAATCTATTATTACCATAATATCAACTCTATTTTAAAACACTATTGCGCAAGTATAACTTGTAGTTGGCCTTTTTTTAATTAATTAATGTCAACACCGCATTCATAGAAATGTCAATCATTTGTAAAGTGTTTTTAATGCGAATTTTTATTGTAATATAATATAATAGATTATATGTAATTGAATAGGTAGGTGCGCAGAACGAATAAATCAAGTCAATATATTTTTAAATTAAATTAAAAATCTTTAGGTGAGAGAAAATACCCGAAACGATTTTTTTTGCTGTGAAAATCGGTTATAATTCCTCGTGGTACCACAAATCGAGCTTATTAAAACTCGTTTTGACATTTCAACGGCGAGATCTCACAACCCAAATCGTTATTTTCTTCTTTTAATATCTTCATTTGACAACCGACTTTCGTTGCGCCCTTCAAGAGCTCAGAATGACTATTTAATGGAGAACCATGTCGAATTTGGGCCGTTCGAGGCAATTTTTAGATCGAGGTCTTTGTGTTTTTATAATTAAATTTTCCAATTTCTTCTTCTTCTTTGTTGGGTCGGTAATTGGCGGTACGATTTTCGGATTTTATTTAACCCTTATTATTTGGAGATTGAAATTTAAATTTGGCCTTGTTACGACTTGATTATTTTTTTTTTCGGTTTATTTTCGTGTGAAAGGAAATTATTAACCAAAGTATACGGCGTATAAATTAGTAAAGCGAATTAATCCAAGACAATTAAGGATGTATTGCTAGACATTTCATAGATATATAAATAAGGCCTTCGATTCAATCAGTGGAGTAGCAATAACGACATATAACTAATTATTGTTACAATAGTTTTTACAATAATTGTTACAATAATTGCTACAATAATTGTTACAATAATTGTTACAATAATTGTTACAATAATTGTTACAATAATTGTTACAATAATTGTTACAATAATTGTTACAATAATTGTTACAATAATTGTTACAATAATTGTTACAATAATTGTTACAATAATTGTTACAATAATTGTTGCAATAATTGTTACAATAATTGTTACAATAATTGTTACAATAATTATTGGTATATAAATTAAAATAACAAACTTAACACTTTAAATTGTGGCCTGTGGGCTAATAATTATGCTTTTAAATTTGATTGTAAGTAGAGGTAAATCATGTGGGTATCAAAGCCGATGCTCTTCTGGAGCAAACTCTTTCAGATATGTCATATGCAGAGTCGGTTATTGAACACGTTCCAATACGCTTTGCTAGTGTCGAAGTGAAAACAACAGATTGTTAGCATCAGTGCAAGCAGAAAACCAATAATATCAACGTTGCCGGGTACGCTGTTCGATTTGAATAGACACTTGGCCGACTTGCTGCATTGATATTCGTTTCTTGCTCGTCCTAACATAAACCCTTTATTTGTAGTTTTCACTTGGAAATATTTCAGTAGCCGACACTGTATATGGTGCGACTGACTTGACAAATCATAGTAGCCGTGATCGTGTACCTTTGTTTAAGGCATTTATTTACGTTTGTGTTCATAAATTTGTATTGACATTTTTAATAAAATACATTTTTTATAATTTTTTTTATTAAATGATTAAAAATAATATAAAATATGCAATTGTTTTTAAAACGTAACATAGAAAATGAAAATGGACTAAATATTTGGCATTGATTTGAATATTTATGTTTGTCATGATCATAAAACACTGTAGTAAAATGACAGATGAGTGCAATAAAATTTTTATTGCACTACTGCAATAAAGAACCAGTTTTTTCACTAAATATAGTTCAATAAAGTTTTGTTTTTTGCATGAACGTAGAAGAATTAAATTTGAATCCATAAAAGTAGTTTATGATTGCAGACGATATTCTAAAGAGTACCTATAGAGACAAAGAATGTTTAGAAGCAGTTCAACTAGACGGAAACAATATAGAAGTGGAACCTTCTCTTTAATATAGTTAAAGATGCATTTATTTATAGATTATTAAACTCTTTTACGATATATGGTAGCCGAAATATATTATTCTTATCTAATGTATTAGGGAGATACTCAATCATTTCTATTACTTCAATCTTTGGCTTCGAGCATTTTCTCAATACGACCAGATGGTTTATTGCTTTACTTGATGATCTTTTTTTTGGATATATCTATTTCCTCTGTTTTCATGTAATTTTCCTGTTTCTGCATTTATTTTGTTCTAACATTCTTCTTCTCTATGTCTTTAACGTCTAAATATTACTTCTATGTTTTCTTCGTTACTTGTTCCTCTGTTAGTTACTGATCGTTTATTTTTCATATTTGTTTCCGAATTGTTCCTTTTATAATTACATTATTTAAATATTGGTGTCTAGTGCCTAACCATTGCAGGGCTACATATTTTGCTTCACGTGCTAGACAACATGATCCTTTCTTTGCCTTTTAACGAGTTTAATGCGTAGTAGGTTTCTAATATAAACTTAATATTCCTAAACATGGAATAGGTCATAAACACAAGTGGCTTTAGTCGGGAAAGCAATTAGATAAGGTATATTTAGTATAAATTGATTGCAAACTTATTCATAACAAAAGCAATTTAGTTACGTATTTATATTTTTTTTTTGTCAAAAGATTTAAAAAGTAATTCGTCGTAAAGAAAATATCATTTCAATGCATTGTAATGTAAGAATTGTGCGGAGGTCTTCTTAATATTTTTCATATCGTAAAAAGTAATGGATTGGAAACACTAGCCGAAGTTATTAACGTGGAATCGTAAAATTTAATGTGCATGAAAAATACTTGAAATATTTTTTTATGTTTATTTGCTGGAGTTCGTGTGGATATTTCAATATAAGTATTTTCTTTTTATTTTGCACGATCATTCTTTTTCTGTTAGTCTACGGGGATTGTTTGATATGTAGCTTAAATCCATAGGAAAACATATTTATTTTAGTTCACTGCGCTTTAGACATATGCATGAAGGCTCACCACTTTTGGTCCTTCTCTAATCTTTCAAATATCTCAATTTTGTAGCCAGATTTCTCCATTTTGTGGCCATGTTACGCTAGCACTGTAATGCGGTATACGTGACGCCAAATTTGTTTATAAATAAAATCAAATATATGTCGCAAATTGTAAGAGAGAGATAATAAATAATATTATTTTCAATTATAAATCATAAGGGAAACATTGTTTTTAATTTGGCACATTTTGTTACAGGAAAAAATCGTCAAATAGTTTACTCGATAACATCAGGAAATGAAGCAGGTGATTTCGAAATTCTACAGAACGGTTCCATCTTGACCAAAAATCGATTGGATAGAGAAACGCAGGCCATTTATAATCTTGTTGTTACAGCTACAGATCAAGCTGTGACTCCAGAAAACAGACTGTCATCGACTGTACAGGTGAGTTTACATGAAAGTGCTAAAATTTTTCAAGTTAGTAAAATTATAAAAATGAAAACATTGAAAATGTTGTTCTATTAATAGTGTTCATTAATCTAGAAAACATATTTTTTTCAAGATTTGCTGCTTATAAAATGCAAATTATTTATGGAAATTTATTTGCTGTTATTCAAACTGTTAGTCAGGATATATTTTTTGTTTCTCAGATCTCTTCCTTTTCTTATTTACGATTCCTAATATGACCACTCGTAATCACAGTTTATTGGCTGTTCCATTTCATTGTACAAATTATGAATATTACATTTCTGTCTTTCGCTTATACAGGGTGTACCAATAAAAACTCCTTGGCCGGATATTTTGGAAAGTAATAGAGATATTTTATTTCTGTAAAAGCCAGTTCACAGAGCACTAAGAGAGCTTCAGTTTTAGATACAAATTGATTTTAAATACGTCAATATATAGATGGCGCTGCGCTCAATAATTTTTTTTCGATGGGAGGATCTTTCATGTGTTCTATGAACTAATTCGATAAATCTAGCCATTTTTGATATACAGAGTGGGTCACTCAAAACAGTTTCATCCTGTTTTTCAGCATTATTCATTGGATTTTAAGAAAACAGGTCGATTTCTATTCCAAATTAAAAACATTTTTACAATACAGACATCTGTCATGTGTCAACCCCCTACCTTGCACTTCTCCAACACCTTAACTTTAAATAGGTAATGTACCATGGCACATCATTGAAAAGGTAATTTAATGGGGAATTCAGAAATATTTCTGTATATAGCGTTACTTAAATTTTATCGCCCTCTAGCGGGATAAAAAACTAATACACGTATTATAAAGTGTGACACTACAATGTGTAATATATCATTAAAAAGGTAATTTTATGGGGAATTTAGAACTATAACTGTTAAGTGCGATACTTTTAATTGTACCGCCCTCTATCGGAATAAAAAAATGTACGTATTATAAGTGTGACACCTTATTTGAAAGCAAATTTAATTACTAATTCAATGCACCACATAATATTAATATAAATATCCTCCATATTGCACTTGCAATAGTTTGAAAATTAGTCATACATTATTTTAAACTTTATTTTGTTGCAAGTGCAATATGGAAATAGTTATATTATTGTTATGTAGCGTATAGAATTAGTAATTAATTTACCTTTCAAATGGAGTTTCACACTTTTTAATACATTACAGGTTTTTTATCTCGATAAAGGGCGCTAAAATTAAAAGTATTGCAATAAACAGTCATATTTCTGACTTCCCCATAAAATTACCTTTTCAATGATGTACCGTACATGGTACATTCCTTATTTAAAATTAAGGGGTTGGAGAAGTAGAAGGGAGGGGGTTGACACATGACAGATGTCTGTATTGTAAAAATGTGTTCAATTTGGAATAAAAATCGACTTGTTCTAGCATTTTCTGAAAATCCAATAGTTAATGCCTTATTTGATATCAAAATTTTAATAATTTGAACATGATATCTGTGATTTGTTTGTAAATCCTAATTTTATGACACGTGTTTCGTATTTTTAAAATCAAAATTCATCGATATCAAAAAAGCACAGTCACTTGTTTTCGAATAAATATTTGTTATTGTCGTCTTTCGCCTCCACACGTAACGGTCCCAACGTGCATAAAAAACAATCAAAGAAACAAGGTTTCGTTTATTTTACTCTCCCTTCGACAGCTAAAAGAGAAGCCCATCAAAAAAAAAACTGATAATCACCAGAACTTGTCTATGTCAATACTTGAATAAAAGCTTGATAGTCCGGTCAAAGTTGTCAACAAAAAATCGTAATTTGACAGATCTATATCCATAAAATATATTTAGATATAAATAAAAAATACAATATACCGGGTGTTCAAATTAAAGTGTTACAGTTAAATACCGCCGAAAATATGCATTTTAGAAAAAAAAGTTTTAGACAAAAGTTTTATAGTTTTTTGGGGGAAACATTTTGGCTAAACTCATTTTTTTATAGCTTACCATAATATGGCCATATCGAGCTGGACTTTGTTACTTTGTTTTTTTTTTTAATGGGAATCCCATTTTTTTTACATATTCTTAAAGTACATAAACTTTTGATGGAAATATTTTTTTTTAATGGACTTTTACTTTTTGAGTAACAGGCTACTTGACAATATTGCAGGGCGAAAAAAGTTGGCCATATTATGGTTAGCTATAAAAACGATTTTAGCCAAAATTTTTTCCCCACAGAACTATAAAACTTTCGTCTGAAACGTTTTTTTATAAAAGGCGGTATTTAGCTGTAACACTTTAATTTGAACACCCGGTATAAATTCTTTAGAAATCCCCAAGGTAAAAACAAATTTATTGAAACATTTACAAAACTCTATTCTGGTAAGAATTCGAATCCCCATATTCTCGTTCTACGCACGCTGCCTGACCAACTCAACCATCAGGACCATATAGAGCAACAATTTGGAAATCTGAAAATGAGCACCCCAGTTTACGAAACTGAGGAATGTATTCATACAATATATAGATACAACATATCAATCCCCTTCTGGGAAGATAACTTAGCTAAGAGCATTTCAAAAATTTTTGCTAACAACGTAGATAACATCAAAGTATCTTTTAAATCAATTAATGAACTAGACTCATATCTAGTCAACACAAAAGACAAAACGAATTTGTTAGATAAGAGTGGAGTATACAGGTTGCAATGCAGCGATTGCGATGCCAGTTATATCGGCAGAACTTGTAGATCTCTGGGAGTCCGGATAGGCGAGCACATCAAGAAGCCGGACACATCTGCATTCGGACATCACTTAAGGTTCAATCAACATAATTTCAGCCCAACAAAAAACTCCAAATTATTAGTTAACTTAAACACAAAAAATTTCAATTTATTAGATTTTCATGAAGATGTTGAAATTACTCTCGAAAGAGACAACAATATACTCTGTCTCAACACTCAAGTGAACCTTAACAGAAATTTCATACCACTCTATAGACAACTCAATTAACCCTCTATGATGATGTAGGTCCGAGTCACCCAATACAAGCCTTCGAGAGCCATCCCCTCCTAAACTCGATTTCACCCATCAGAGCCTACCTTTGGGACCATGGTACTCCTTTGTTTAAAACTTTTTTGTTCTCTATTTTGTCTCTTTTAACCATGAGTACGCTTGTTGAGTGATTTAGTAATTTTTAGGACTAAACAAAAGATTCACCTTTAGGGACAGCGGGTTCAGTTGTGCCATCTTGGGTTCTCTGAAAGAATGTTCTGCAGAGCCCGGGCTGGCACATCAGAATCACGCGAGTGACATTTTTGTTTTGTCTTGACATCAAAATAATAATATCATTTATATTAAACATTTATTTAAATTTAACTAACAATAAATTAAATCTTTAAATTCAATAACAAATTTTGATCTCCGTTAACCTCCAATCACTCGAATCACACTCGGAGAAACATGTTCCACACTGAGGTGAACGCACCTCCTTCTGTTGACATTTGACAAGTCAAAGTCTTCAAGTGTCGCTTGTCACCACTGTCATGTGGAAACGGTTAAACAACTTGAACCAAAATGTAGAGAGAAATTTAAATTTGAAAATATTAATATTAATAAAATTATGATTTAGCAAGTTGTAAATATCCCGAAATATATAATTTTGGGAGTGAGGATGACCAGGAACTTGTTGGATACGTTGTGGACAGTAGGTAGACTTTTTCATAATTATAATGTATATAAAACATATAAAAAAAAAACCTTCAGTTTTTTTACTTTGGCCTTCTGCGTTTTACTTTCTTCATATCAAATATTGCATTCTAGATTCAAATTTCAATATATCTTCCACACTCACCCTCTAATTGTAAATTTCTTTAAATTTTAACTAATTTGTTAACCTTTTTTCAATTTTGTGAATAGTGAGGGTGGCATGATTCCTTAATTCCACACAAGCTAACTTGCTTCTGGAGATCAGATTTGATTTGTAAGGGCTTATCCCACACTCACTATTCTCAATACCAGTTTTTTGTCACTTTGTTTGTTTCTTGTAATTTTTAATTTGTTCAAACAATTGTATATATACTATTTTAACTTTTGACTTAAAAGTCTAATTCAGATTTTATAATATATTTTTTTTAAATCTTTTTAAATTGTAAGTTTACATCCACAATTTTTGTAGATGAGCACTGATGATGGCAAATAAGCCGAAAGCGCTTTGCATTGATTAATATAAAAGTTTTGCACGAAATACAAGTTTTTCCTTTTGAATATATAAAAATTAAAAAAGATGAACTGAAAAAATGTGGCCCAGTCAGGAATTAAACCAGGATCCTCGAGTTTGCGCCTCACTGCCTTACCAATAGTTTTTCGGAACCTCAAACCGTTTTCATTTATAGAGTAAAATACAATCAAAATAATCTCAAAGCTTGCCTCACAATAATATGGACGGCCGACAATAACTACTTTGGTCCCAGAATTACTTTCTTCTTAGTAAGCAAAATCAAAAGTAGAACCTTGAAAATATTTTCTATCTCTGCTTTTTTTTGACGTAATTTAATACCTGGTGAGGTATTAGCCAAAGGAGTAGTTGTGAAAAGAGAAACGGCCGCCCATATTATTTATTGTGACGTATGGCTTTGAGATTATTTTTATTTTATTTTATATTTAGGTCACATTTGAGTTTGGAATTATTTCCTTTACCTCGTAATTGTCATAAAAATCTAAAAGAGGATATTTCTGTTCAATTCCTTGTTATAATATGATACGGTACTGGTTTTGCTGAAGATTGTACTATTATTAAGGAATCATTTATAATTGTTAAAATGAATATAATGGAGGTAAAACCTCCAGAGCTCCTAAATGCAAAACTAAACTTTCCAACAAAGGTAAAGTATTTAGGTATATAAAAAAACAAAGCTCAACGTGTTGAGTATGCTTTAGATTCTTAAACGCCAACATAAAATAGGCTGTAAGCAAAAGTACCAGTGTAGTTGTCAGAAATAGAAATTATCAGCTTTGGCCAAAGTATCTATCAACAGTGTGTTCACCTTAAGATGATTCAAAGGCTACCCCACATCGAAAGGTAACCTTCTTACTGTTTCATTAGACAAGAATAATAATTTTTGGACCCCATTGGACTAACACCATCAGTTCTAATTAAAGAAATAAGAAGCTGCAGAGTTGCTAGGGAGTTTTTACATTATCCTGACAACACTGCAGCAAACAAATACTTAACTATGACTAGACAGGTATCTGCGGCTGATCACAGCCATTCATATTGGTTATTGCCCAGTACTGAAGCACTTCTACATCATGGAGCTGTTGTAGACTCCGCACTCTCAAGTAGGTGCGAACAAGATGATTTTACTATCGATCAGATCCTCTATGAGTGCCTGACGATCTCATTTATTAGGAGATTTGTGTTCGGTGAACATTTACTAATACTGACCAACATAAGAGATGCACGACGTTGTCGACTAGATTAAATCAATCAAGAATTGTAGGAAATTTCTAGTAAAATGTGGTTTCTTCTTTGTTTAGGAATAAGTACGATTTAGTAGATATACGAGTTTAAATAAATTCAATCCTCAATCTTTTTTACCGGACTATATGTAAATACACTGGACCAACGTGCCATCATCGTTAAGAATCTCTTTGACCGTTTACATACGTGTCAGTAGATGTTAACATGGCCTGTTAAAACAAATAATCGACAATTTTGACGTACGACCCAGTAAAATTCCAATTCCCTAATTAAGTTTTCAGGTCGTCGCTTTTATTCCGATTATTTATTGGTCTTAATAATATACAAATTATTCCAAAGTGGAGGCTGATGACGGCTTTTTTTTTCTTTTCGTTTTTCCAAGTTAAGTTTAAACGAGCTTAACAAATATGGTTGCGTACTGTAGACGATCAATTTACATAAGTTTAAGTTCGTTTTTTGCATTGCAAATTCATAGAAATATTTACTTATATGGATGATATCTATGTAGTCCACTCATACAGTGCACGGACATTGCAACAAATGGGGAAGAATTTTTTAGTATCTTATATAATATTTTTGAAGGTATTGAACACGTGACTGAACCTTGCCTCCTTGAATTTTTCAGAGAAAAGCTTGTGAGTAAAAAGTAGTTACAAAAGTGATTATTTTGTGTTTTTTTTTTAAATTATACCCAAGTTATGCGACTATATTTTTCATCTGTTGAAACCACATGAGTTTCCAATAAAGTTAAATATTCTCCCGGATAGAATATAAAGTGGGAGGTTTAGTTTAGACCACGCTGACCAATTGATCGCTTTCCTCAGTAAACTATCTTACATGTGGATTATCTCATATGTGGATTACCCCCTAGATCCTTTTCTAGGATCATATATGTGTTGCTAGGACAGTAACAAATTTCGTATTAATTTTTTGACTTTTTTGACTTGGATTTTAAAAATGTTATGCCTGATAATGGTCATTGATCGTAATTAATCGCTTCATCCCTATTCAATAAAACATTTTGTGGTTAAGGTTAAGACTTAGAGTTTTCTTTTCCTTTCGTTCAAAAGTTTTTAGAATATAAATTAAAGACAGAATATCTACACTTTTTATTAGAAAGATTTTTTTCGGTTTCTTTTACCATGTATCAACATGTATATTTTATATTTTGTTAAATAAAGTTTATTTGCACAAAATATAAAAATTGCAATTTTGATTTTGACAATAGACCCTGTATTTTTTTACCACTTCAATGTTCAATATTCGTTTTGGAGTGAGGGTAGCCATATGTGAGTAGTAGGGATTAAGTGTAAGGGTTAAAGAAAAGGTCCTTTATTTCTCACAAGTCAATTTAATTGGCGACCGGTTTCGAAGCTGTCACTTCATCATCAGGCACACCTAAATGGAATGTCAAGGAGTCAGTTGTAATAAAAAAAAACAATTATAAAAGCATGAACGGACTTTAACATATACAAAATAACAGAAAAAACAGAAAAAACACAAAAGAAGTTAAACAATATTTAACTTCTTTTGTGTTTTTTCTGTTATTTTGTATATGTTAAAGTCCGTTCATGCTTTTATAATTGTTTTTTTTTATTACAACTGACTCCTAAACAATATTTAACTTCTTTTGTGTTTTTTCTGTTTTTTCTGTTATTTTGTATATGTTAAAGTCCGTTCATGCTTTTATAATTGTTTTTTTTTATTACAACTGACTCCTTGACATTCCATTTAGGTGTGCCTGATGATGAAGTGACAGCTTCGAAACCGGTCGCCAATTAAATTGACTTGTGAGAAATAAAGGACCTTTTCTTTAACCCTTACACTTAATTCAATATTCGTCTTCGAATCTGTTGCGCTTTAGAGCGTTTGTGAAGCTTAATGTGAGTTTGCTTTCCATATGACCCAGGTAGGTAAGACTCCTCTTGTTCGTAATTACTATCCAGAGTCGCTTGTACTATACGTCAATGTATGATTGGACTAATCATTCAATTTGGGGAACTGGTGAATATTATAAGTTATTTATAACTTCTACTAAGATCATAGAACCTCAAGAAACAGATCCCGTCCATGTTTATTATCCACTCTAACTCTATCTTGAACATATTTGCAATATTGTTTTTGAAGCTTGCAAAGTGGGTGTCGAATCCAACTCTTCCTTATTTTTATGGATTGTAGGATGCCTGCAAAATTTTAAAGTCTTGAAAATATGCCCAGAGACTCTGAAATCAATCTCAAATTACAGTTCAGAGAAGGCGATTAGGAAAACAAAGGCAGCAGAATTAATCAGGAGAATGACCACATTTGAAACTGTTTTTTTTAATAGTATTCTGAATCGCAACAATGTTTAAAGGTTTAAATTGACGTATGTTTTGTATTTTAACAGTACTCTTTGTAATGCCAAGACATGGTACAGTTCCCCTTCAGGTGCAGCTCAAACAGTAAATATATTTAAACTATACAAGACTTTGGGATATTCTGGGATGACATCTGTTGACAAAGACTAAAAGCTTTGAGTTTTTTTGAGATGTTGCTGATTACCATCCATGTCTTGCAGCCATATAGTAAAACCCCAGCTTTATGTGTTATTGGATTAGATTTTTGAACCCAATAGATTCTTTAGCATTCCAAAAGCTCTTTCTGATTTTCTAATATTTTTTCAACATCAAGGTCGTTGATATACCCCTATTTTTCTATAATACTTTCTAACTAAAGAAATTTGTGTAATATTTCTAATGGTTGGTCATTTAAAAGAATTGGTTTTCAGGGTGTTTCATAATATATGCGCAGGACTTCAGGACGTGATAGCTCGTCCAAAAATATGAAAAAACGTTTCTATTAACTTACCCTCTAAAATGCACCATTTTCGAGATACAGGGTGATGAAATTAAAAAAAAAAAATTCTACATCACTGGAAAAAGTACGGTTTTGAGACGCCCATTTGAACCACCAATGTTTTCTACACAAAAAAGGTAATCTTGGTCATACGCTCTAAAGTCGACCGTTTTCGAGAAAAATCAAATTTTGTTTCATCAAGTATGTATGTATGTATTTCAACATTAAAATTTGATTTTTCTCGAAAACGGTCGACTTTAGAGCGTATGACCAAGAGTACCTTTTTTATGTAGAAAACATTGGCAGTTCAAATGGGCGTCTAAAAGCCGTACTTTTTCCAGTGGCGTAGAATTTTTTTTTTTTTTTTAATTTCAACACCATGTATCTCGAAAATGGTGCATTTTAGAGGGTAAGTTAATAGAAACGTTTTTTTATATTTTTGGACGAGCTATCACGTCCTGAAGTCCTGCGCATATATTATGAAACACCCTGTATATTGTGCGTTAAAACATACCTTTTTGAATCTCTACTTTCTACTTTCAGGCAATCTATATCCGCAGAGGTTATCCCTTCCAGATATATTTTCTCCATTGCTTCGACTACCATTATGTTTTAGTTTTTGTTTAGTCAACTCTTTTTTCTTCAGGGTTGTATTTTATTTCCATATCCGTTAACACTATACGTGAGTGATCCACAAAAAAATATTTCAAAATTTTTTCTAATATCTACTTTAGAAAAAAAAATTTGTGGATCACTATATTAATTCTCATCTACATAATATTGTCTCAGCGTTCATTGTGTTTTTATTTCTCTCTTCGCTAGTATGTTTCTTAGTGTATATGGTTAGACTGTCGTTGCAGTGGTCGTTCCATATTAAAGGGTGTAACTCTCTGACACTTCTTATTTTCCTTGTATTATTTTATTCTGTCGCATCCATTGTTCTTTATACGCGCATATTATATTCATCTGTCAATGAGCATATTTCATAATATATAGTTTTGTCAACTAGAGTTAAAGTAATACTAATTTATTCGTGATATCTCAATAGTTTTTTGATATTTTGAATAATCAGTGGAAGGTTAATCTTATCTTTTCAAACTTGGAGTAGATGTGTGACAAATTTTTTCAGCGAAACTATTCCTAAATTTAGATTTTTCCATTTGTAATTAACTTTCTATACAAACTGTTTGAAGTATACTTACAACCAAAATCGTATCATGCAATCAATTATTAAATTGTAATCTTTTACAATTGCAAAAGTTGTTCTACAAATATCCAATCTAGTACCCTTAATATTTTAGCTTTACATAAATGATTTGCGCGATAAACTTGACTGGACTATATTGATAATTGGTGTTAAAAAACAAACCATTAGAAAGTTGTTAGTTGCAAATTTTTACTTTACATTCATAATTATTATTTAAAAATGCATGATATTTGATTATAAATGAACTTTTTTAATCGCATCGAAATCCAAATGTATGTATTTTTTAATTTAATCCAAAATTCTAACGCCATTCCTCTTGTTTCAGGTAACCATCCTCCTAAAAGACGTCAACGACATGGCTCCGGAATTTATCACCCCCAACGAGACAACAGTGGCTGAAAACATCCCCATAAACACCGTCGTCATGGCAATTAAAGCCGTAGACAAGGACGAAGGAAGAAACGGATACATCGAATACTCCCTCTCCAACGATCCCGTAACCAATGGCGTTTTCACCTTAGGACCCGTTGATGGTTTGTTAAGGGTTGGTGGTAAAATAGACAGAGAGATGACCAGTAACTACACGCTCGTGGTTACCGCGAGGGATAGGGGGGATCCGCCCAAATCGACGAATATGAAGCTGTTTGTTAAAGTATTGGACGAGAATGACAATAGTCCCGTATTTGATCCTAAGCAGTACAGCGCTAGTATCTCGGAGAATGCTTCTATCGGAGCCAGTGTTTTACAGGTTAGTACTAAATAATATATAGTTAAATTCGTCAATTATAGGCAGTAATAAAATGTTTATTATGGCGCAAGTTCGTTGCAAGGTTTATACTATATAATTTTCCTTCTATATCTTTTAAGAGGACAGTTGCATAATATTGGTTTCTATGATTTATTTTACAGAGTGCAAATTTCTTGGGATATATTTTAAATTTAACCACGCTGTCAACTAGAATATTTTGACATTAGATATTGGCCACTAGATATTAGCAGCACAGCAAATAATAGCTGATTTGCCAACGCACAGTGTAAATATTTCGCGTCCTTTTCAAAAGGTTGAAGTAGACTTTGGAGCTCCCGTTTCTAAATGTTATAGAGCAGTGTTCGCTTGCATGGTCACAAAGGCTGTGCACATTGAATTAGTTTCATCCCTCACAACGGAGGCATTTATTGCAACTCTTAAACGTTTTATTTCTAGAAGGAGTAACCCCACCACAATGTATAGCAATAACGCTACTAACTTTCAAGGAGCAATTATTTATCTCAGACATTTATTTTTTTTTTTTTAAAAACCAATTATTAAATATTTTGACATTTTTGTTCGTAAAATCTAACCTATTTCTGTTTATTTTATTTCAAATGTTGTATTCATTTAATAATCTCTAACCCATCGTGATTCAAAAACATTGAGGTAATCTCCAACATACCAGGTATCACTGACCAATATCTGTATCTGTAACGTGTGGACGGCACTTAGGCTTCAGTAGGCCCATTCTGCATCCTCCTAACTAGATAGGCACCTCCTAGCTCGTGAGCCAGCTTACAGATTTAATGTAGTTGACAATGTCGCCAAGAGGTACTTCTCTTATATCGGCTCACTGCCAATATGTATAATTATTAAACAACGTCATTTACCAAAAGGCGATTTCAGTATCTTGCAAGAAAGCATCTCCATGCTGTTTAATTTCTAAATCTTATCAAACTTTTCTAACAGTATACCCTTAATTAACTCAGGTTTTGTACAAATAATAAATTTTTCCCCACAACATCTAGCAAGGGAACAATCAAACTTGAAAGGTACAAAGTCTAACACACAAAGTTATTGGAGATTTAACGGGAATTGTACCTACAATTAAAAGTAAAGTATATTAACTCTTGCAGTTGTAAACTCTACGTGATTCGATAATGGAATGAATTATTTTAAAATAAACTAAAACCACTTGATTTCAATGAATCTTTGTCCCAGATATTTTATGCCTTTAGCGTGGCCCAGTTAGTGATTTGCATGTAGGCACTTGTAATTTGGCGGCAATTTGGGATTGTCAATTCTGCTTACGTGAGAGAATACGTCTTTTTGGTTTACATGATGTCGGAATTTTTAGTTTAGCCTGTAACCATCACTTCCTGTAACAGCTTGTTGCATATTATGTTTTTATGATATGAATACATAGTTTATTGTACGGTTAAAATTATCTTGTTTTTAACAGTCGACATAGGAAAACATTTTATGATTCATACGTTATTTGCAATTCTTGTTTTATTTGCAGGTGTCATCAACAGACATAGACGACAACCTAAATGGCCGCGTCCGTTACTCCATCAACTCAGGCGACGCCAACCGCGATTTCACCATAGCCGAAGACACCGGCGTCGTTCGTGTAGCAAAAAATCTTAACTACGAGCGGAAATCTCGCTACGAGCTCATCGTGCGAGCGGAAGACTGCGCCGGAGACATCAACGGAGCCGCTGTACGATCAGATTCAGCGAAAATCTCGATCGCCGTATCCGACATCAACGATAATCCACCCACGTTCCTCGACTCGCCGTATCTGGCTTTCGTAATGGAAAACATCATTCCGCCGAATGGAGGTTATGTGATTACCGTGCAAGCGTACGATGCCGATACGCCACCTTTCAACAATCTGGTGAAGTATTTCATTAAGGAAGGCGATACTGATATCTTCAGAATCAACGCTTCTACCGGGGATATTTCGCTACTTAGAGCACTGGACAGGGAGATCCAGAATGAATACGTGCTGAGCTTAGTTGCTATGGATACTGGTAAGTTTTATATTATAATTTAAATAATAAATTACGTAGGTATATACACGATTTCGATTTTATTTTACCTTGGCTGAGGATACTAAAACCATTCTCCAGATTTATTTGTACAATAAGTATCAGGAATGTTCTTTACTTTTTTATATATGGGTATATTGGGTTTAAACGTTCCCCACAGGCTTTCGGTGTCCAGTCTCCTTTGATCTATGTCCTCCAACCCATCTCGATCTTCTTATCCAGAGTTTTTTAGCAGTGTTTAATCTACCTCTTGTTATACTGTCTTTCTATCTTTTATTGCACCTCAATTGTTTTAAATGTATCTACCATCCAGCAGCTTTTTTTTTGAGAGAACCATTTGTGTCTTTTAGTTTTGAGAACTGTAGTTGTCTAACTTTTTAATTGCTCCTACTTTTTCACTAGTCTATAAGATATTTCCTGTTCGACACCATCATGAGCTGTATTATTGCAGCAGTTGTCAGATTTTTTAATTGTTTTTAAACATATACGCTGTTATTTTGTTTCCTTAACAGCAATCAACAACGCTTATATTATTATGAATTTTCATTATTTTGAATTATTGTTAAACATATTTTTAAAATGATTTCTCCAGAAGGAAAAATATGACATGAAACTGCAAAAATTAGTGCAGAATTACTGCTCAAAAAGTCTTGCTAGAGATATGAATAAGAGTATCATCTATTTTGCAATTATCGACATGTAAGATAGCAAAGCGATGAATTCTATCGTAATCGATTTTTTGAATGGATTCCTTTACAATCAAATCTGCTTACAATTGACACGTTTTAAAATCGAATCTTTTTTAACCCGCACGTTATGGTAGACGGATATATGATATGTTTTTTTTTGCGAAGAATATTTTATACAATCGATTGTATTTTTACAATCTATTGTATTTTTACAATCGATATTTTTTATAATTAATTTATTTTTCAATCAAATATTTTTTACAATTGATTTTTGTTCCTATCGACATTTTTTACAATCGATTTTTCAATTAATTGGTTTTCTCAATCCATATTTACAATCGAGTCTTTTTATTGTATCTTTACAATCGATACTTTTTATAATTGATTTATTTTTCAGTCGAATATTTTTTTTACAATTGATTTTTGTTCCTATTGACATTTTTAACCATCGATTTTTTTACAGTCATTTTTTTTACAATTAATTGGTTTTCTCAGTCAATTTTTACAATCGAGTCTTTTTATTGTATCTTTACGATCGATGCTTTTTAAAATTAATTTTTGTTCCTATTGACATTTTTTTACAATCGATTTTTTTACAGTCAATTTTTTACAATTTCTCAATCAATTTTTACAATCGAATTTTTTTATTGTATCTTTACAATCGATAATTTTTATATTTGATTTATTTTGCTATCGAATATTTTTTAAACTTGATTTTTGTTACTATTGACATTTTTTACAATCGATTTTTTTAGTCATTTTTTTACAATTAATTGGTTTTCTCAATCAATTTTTTCAATCGAGTCTTTTTACAATCGATTCTTTTTACTCTCGATTCCTTTCCCAGTCAATTTTATTCACCATCTAATTTTATAATAAAATAGTACAAAATGGAGACTTATTTACTATTTTTCAAAATGAAGCGTGTGCGATCCTGGCTTCTCAACCTGTATAACAAATACAAAATGTTAACTGTGGCTCGCATTATAGTAATTGGAAGCTCAGAACTCTAGGAAGTGATATATTGTATACAAATGTGAAAAATCACTTTTGCCCAAGTGATGTACAATATTTTTCTTACGACCACAAAATAATTACATAAAAAGAATGTAAAACCAGGAAATCTGGCTATGGAGGTTCAATGAAGGTATGGCTCGTTCTAGATTTGTCTTTTATAGGCCTAACTGAATATTTTTTATAGTATTTTACGGATGATAAAAAAAGAAAGTTTTTATCGAGAATTTGAACCCACGTCTCGAACTAATACAGTTTAACACTGAGCTATGAAGGCTGTGTAAAGTGAATTATCTAATCAAATGTGTATTAACAAAAAAAAAAACAAAAATAATGTAGTTACTTTTAAATTATTTTAATTGTTAAAAGTAAATATCTTTTCCTACGACCACTTAGGAAAGTGACACATATCACACTATATAGTCCAATGCAAAGTGCCCTATATCACACGCGTATGAATAAGAATTTACTTTCCACCCGTGTACAAATATGCTACTTTCCGCAGCAGCTGTCATAAAATGTCAAACACATCATTTCCATTTTGATCTATGTAATGTCCATATTAATACTAAAATCGATATGATTATTAAATTATTGAAATTGTTGTAAATTAAATCCTAGATATTTATCTTTAACAGTTATTATAAAAAGATATGTTTGCTTTTTATTCTGGTTAAACCACATAACCGATTATCGTTCAATTATCGTAAGGCCTATTAGCTCAGATGGTTAGAGTGTCAACTTTGCCATTCAAGACCTGTCGAGCGACCGCGTTCAAATCCTGGCGGTGCCAGAATTTTCTTTTGTTTTTTATTTTTTTTTGTTTTTTAATTTTTTATTATTTGTTTAAAAAATATGAAAATTGAATAAATACAATTATTGTTGATTATTTTTTTAAATACATTTTAATTATTATAATAATAACCTGGTTTTACATTTTTTGATGAAATTATTTTGTGGTCGTAGGAAAAATATTGTACATTACCTGTGTGAAAAGTGATTTTCCACACTCGTAATGTAATATGCTATTGATCTAGGTATAATATCCAAATCAAGTACATTATTAATATGAACATTACATCGATCGAGGTATAGATCATATTAGAAATGATATGCGTCTTGCATATTTGACAGCTGATGCGGAAAGTATATTATTATCCACACGCGTGTGTCATTTTCCTAAGTGGTCGTAGGAAAAGACCATTGTAGACGACACATTCGGGTTTACTTTATGCGGACACCCGATCCTGCGTCACTGAGTCTCAGTCGCAAACATGAAATGTCACGAAGTAGAGTTCTCACGATACTGCGATTAGCATCTACATTACCGATTGTAACGAATGGAGACAAAGCGGTCTCTTCTTCAATCTTAACTATTTCTGGTCCATCGGATACTTTATTGAGGGGTGATGGCGCATTTTGTCATAAGGTCGCGGGTCAAGATTCGATCGACAACGACGGTCTTGCTCTACAGGGTGTCTCCTTGACTTCGGTATAAGATAATCGGAGCGATTTTAATCTCCAGTTTTTAATTTTCTTTATAAATAGCCCGTCGTTTACGAGATAGTTTTGACTTTTGATGAATACACGTGGCGTATACTTTTTCTCTCATGACTTATATCTACTTCAAGCTATCTACATAGTTGAATGGAACTGGCCTCTAGCGATTTTTTCTTCTTTAATGAATTTTAAAAATGTTTTCAGATATATCTAATTCAAAAAGAAGAAAATGCCAAAAAATACGAATACGTCAGTAATGGCGCTAATGACAGTTATGTCATAATATGTTTTTTGAAATAATTTATTCTAAAAAGATTTAAGTGTTGTTAACTGTTAAATTAAAAACGTTATGGAGGTACTTTGATGATGTCATTTATTTTGCCATTAAAATAATACAAATTGAAAAAATAATATACATAGGTGTAACTATAAGGTGTTTCCACTCTCAAAAAAAATGGCTACGAGTAAAAATCCGCTAGGTTCCACAGTTTTATTTTTAACCTTAATAGAGTAAGTTTATCTTTTATCAACTGAAAAATGTAATAATTGGCGTCTAATTTTCAACATACCTATATTTAAAATACATCAAAATTATCTCAAAGCCATGCATCACAATAATATGGACGGCAGTTTTTCCTTTGGCTAATACCTAACCTGGTATTGGATTACATCAAAACAAAAAAGCAGATATAAAAAATAATTTCAACACTCTACCTTTGATTTTGCTTACTAAGGAGAAAATCATTCTTGGACCGCTTTCGTCCTTATTAGGACTCTTCAGCAAGAAATTGAAAATCTCGACTCCAGTCTCTAATGGAGTCTTATGTCTATACTAAAATGCAATCGAACACATTAACAGCGGGTTAAGCATGTGTAGATATTCAACGATCGAAAATGGTTTATCGCCTCTATACTTAGTAAACAAAATTAAAGGTCGCTTGAGTGTTGAAATTATTTTCTATCTCTGATTTTTTCTTTTGACGTAATCCAATGCCTGTTGAGGTGTTAGCCAAAGGAGTAGTTATTGTCAAAAGAAAAACGGTCGCCCATATTATTGTGACTCATGGCTTTAAGATTATTTTGATGTATTTTACATCTTATGGTCACATTTGAGTTTGGAATTATTTTCACTAGTAATACCACTAGAGGTCAAATTATTTCCGGAAATTTTTTCGAGCTCATGAATATTTTGAAAATTTCCCGAGTCGCAGACGAGGGAAATTTTCTAAAAATATTCATGAGCGAGAAAAAATTTCCTGATATTAATTTGACCTCGCGTGGTATTCGGTAAGAAAATTCCACGCCGAATTATGGTTGAAAATTAAATATTTTTAAAATTTATTTTTCGTTTCTCAACAATGCAAATTATTTTCTCCAAGTCACCAGTGAAACATTAAAGGTGTTGTCGCCTTGATTGTTGAGTTGTCATGGTAACTAAGTGAGACCCTAACCTCGAGCGGCCGGACGTAAAAAAATGTTTCGCTGCAATTATTTAGGCCTTCAAATTGCTTATTTCTACTCATTGTAGTTGCATGGGAATACCATTTGAAAATAGAAAATAGTATATTCTTTAATTTTACGTAAGTTTTGAATAACTAGAAGTGGTAGAAAATTGTTTTTCTGCGTTTTTATTAACATGCGTTATGAGCGCTTTAAAATGGTATGAAATTCATAACCAGCGTCAGCAAGCATCAATCGTAGGAGGCTGTGATCATTGTATTTTGACAGTTCAAAACATTAAATAACTCGCGTTTTGTTGCGATAAAGAATATTGCACAGCAAGTAAAACCAACAAAATTACCTATTTGTTTAAAAATGAATCGATTTGAAAATCATACGCTATGCAAAATATGCGTGAAATTGTCTGATGTAATGATCAATCATTGCACCATGACTTACTTACTCGGATTAATAGAGGATTGTGGCTCCAACTTGAAAAACGAAAATTTGTTCCGAATTGTCCACGAATATTTGCACCTAAACTACGCAAAATTCAAAGTGCTGAATGGGAAAAAGGTGAATAAATTATTATATATATTTTATTAGACATAGACACATAATCAAAACTAAACCTATTATGTGAACAAATAAAAACCAGTCTGTCAAAAATGGTCTGTTATTGTAAACGTCAAAAAATTTCCAGTATAATTCGCTGTTGGGTACCCCACGAGAAAAAAATTTCCACTAAAATACCTCCGTTGCCATGGTGATCTGTCAAAAACACGTATTTTGATTGGTTCAAAATTACAGGTGTTGAATTTTCTTTTTTATATCTATATTTATTATTATCATTTGAAAGGAGAAGGAAGTTATACAGAAACTGCCCTGGTATAGCTGACTGATAAAATCCAGGATGCACTGACAAACAAAGAAACGGTCGTGTGTGCTTTCCTAGACAGAAGAAGCGTTTGGCAACAAGCCATACGAATCTGTCAAAAAAGCACTGGTGCAATGATACAACTTTTGACAGTTTAGGAATTCATCCATTACCTTTAACTCCCGCGATTTCCCGATTTAACTCCTTTAGATTTATTTCTTACGTGCTCTAATATTGTTTATTTAGTTATGTGAAGCATTATGTAGATAATTTCTTTAAAAAGTCAAAAGAAAATGTATCCAAAAGAATTGGTGTCGTTATTTATAGACGACCATATAGGCAACACACTAAAGACTATTAAATTATGACAGTAATAAAACGAAAAGTAAGAAAAAAACCCATTGCTTGGTGTGAAGTTATTTTCCGTTATCTTTGAGTAAAATTGAAAAATCAGCATATTGATATTGGGATTTTTATGTTAGCCATAAATTTTGTCTTGCCGAGAAGATTATGAATTTTGTTTTAAGTACAAATGGGATGGTTGCAACATTAATGAGTCACATTAATCGGCTTGAAGTTTACTAAGTGTTTGCTTATTATAATAAACGTCCTAAGATATTATTTATACTAGGGAATTTAGAAAAAAATCGCAACGCCTGGTTCGAAATATCGTTTAAATAATATTTATAGCCTTAGCGGCTGATGGTTAATAAATCTTGAAAAATATGAGTGTTTATTTATCTATAAATATTAATATTAGTAATAATTGTATTTTGAGATATATTCCTAAAATATTTTTCAATAATACCTACAGAAATCAAAATGAATTTTTGACCATCCACGATGAGACCTCTAGAAAGTTTTCTTAACTCAAAAAAAGGTAAATTGCTCGAAGGACTGACTCCTATTAGAAACCGTGATGAAAAAAATAGGACAAGCCAATGATAATAAAAGGCTGATTGCAAGAAGGATTTATTTTTACTTTTACTTCTTGTTTGCTGATATAATCTAGCACAACAATGGTTACCTGCCAAATGTCTAAATTACCAGATATGTAAGGAGTTGATGGATAATTTGTTTTAAATCTTAATAAAAATGATTCACCAAATTGACTTCTGATAAATATTTTATTTTCGTATTAAGTCAATGTGACAATACCAAAAACATATACCGGGTGAAAAACTATTTCTAACATCCTCCCCCCTTTTATTGTAACATATAATAAAATATTAACTGAAACCCAAAACGTTGAGGTGCTCGTACAATCCGTCCTTTTCTAATGACGGTAACTCGTTTATCTGCAACTTGACGAACATCAGTATCTTCTTGAGGAGCATCTACTTGATGAACATCTACTTGATGAACATCTTGAAGAAAATGTTCTTGAGTTGCAAAACTATTTTTCTTTTGTCTTTCATCACTTCCCAGCCATTCTCTATCTTCCAATGCGTTTAATTCCATCGGGTATAATCTTTGAAATGGTCGTATAATATCGCTGTGTGCTGTCTTAATCTAAGCCACTCCAAAATTTCCATCCTTATCGGGAATAACTTCCATAATCTTACCTAAGGGCCAATCAATTCTCTTAGTATTATCGGACCCCACTAATACGGCAACCTTTAATAAAATGGCGTTCCGTTGACCAAATTGCATTAATTCCGCTAGGTACTCTTTTTTAAATCGAGATCTCAAACCATCTCGCAATTTTTGTAAATATCTACTTTTATTTCTTGTTTGCTGATATAATCTAGCAAAACATTGGTTACTTGCCAAATGTCTAAAATACCTGATCCATCTATTTTCTTACATCGTACTCCTTCACATGATCTCTGCTTTCTACTTTTTTATACAGAAGATCTGCTTTTCTGCATCCACAAAAGCAGTTGTTTGTTTTGCATCAGAAGGTGACTAAATTCAATAGACTTTCCGGTACTGATTCCAAGTCATTCCCTAACCAGGCATCAGGCTTGCACTTGGAAATAAACCATATGAGTGTGCTGACTAGCTAGATCTGGTAAAGGTGATAAGAATAATAGCTTTTTTTATTTTCGCAGATTGAAGTGAAGTCCTTACACGAATATTACTTTTCCTACGACCACTTAGGAAAGTGACACATATCACACTATATAGTCCTATGGAAAGTGCCCTATATCACACGCGTATGAATAAGAATTTACTTTCCACCCGTGTAAGAAATATGCTACTTTCCACAGAGCTGTCACAAAATGTCAAACACATAATTTCTATTTTGATCTATGTAATGTCCTTATTAATACTAAAATCGATATGATTGTTAAATTATTGAAATTGATGTAAATTAGATCCTAGATATTTATCTTTAACAATTATTATTAAAATAATTTTAAAATAACTAAGATATGTTTGCTCTTTATTCTGATTAAATACATAACCGATTAGATCACTCAATTGACGTAAGGGCTATTAGCTCAGATGGTTAGAACGTCGAACTTATCAACTTTGCCATTCGAGACCTGGCGAGCGACCGCGTTCAAATCCTGGCGGGGCCAGAATTTTTTTTTTAGTTTTTTTTTAGTTTTTTTTGTGTTTAGAAAATATGAAAATTTAATAAATACGATTATTGTTGGTTATTTTTTTAGATACATTTTAATTATTATAGTAATAACCTGGTTTTATATTTTTTGATGACATTATTTTGTAGTCGTAGGAAAAATATTGTACATCACTTGTGTGAAAAGTGATTTTCCACACTGGTGTGATAGTCGCACTCGGATTGTGCTTCGTGCGACAATATTTCCCACTCGTGTGAAAAATGTCACTTTCCACACTCGTAATGTAATATACTATATCCTAAGGCCTAGATAGTTTGATAATAATTTCATCATTAACTTTATGCTATTATAACGAATGGTGGATTTTATAGCCAAAGAAAAGGCCTTCTATACACCAAATTTTACATAAATATTTAGTAACTTCAAATTGTATATTCCCGGATTTTTTTCAGAAGTGCGTATGTCAGTATAATAGATTATACAATTTTTTGTACATATAATTATTGTACAATGAGGAAGGTCTAATAAAAATATCAAATTCGAAATGCAAACAGCTATAAACAAAGCCAAAAATGTTCTAGCACAAAGTAATTATTGAATAAAACTCAATCAATATGTTGCCAAAACACAAATATTACAAAAGTCATGAATAAAAAAATTGACACTTGCTGCGATTACAAAAAAATGTCACTTAATATGTCAAAATTAGAAAAAATATTTAAAAAAATGAACTGCACAAAAGATAAGACTTGTAACTAGTTTTTAATAAATATTACAATTATAGATAAATACATTCTTTTACATACATTAGAAATTTTAAAAAGGCTTTGAATAATTTCGCCTAGATTTTTCATCAGCTTAGTATTTGTAAAATATTTCGTTCTACACCCGCCCATACAACACAAACACATTTCGGAAATATTTCAACAATGTTACATTGAAACATTTGCAATGTTATATAAATATTACGAAAGATCCCTGAAACATTTCTGAAATATGCCTGATATGTAAAAATGTCCTTTAAATATAATATTTCACAGTAATATTTCTGAAATGAAAATTAGAAATCTCTTAGAAATATTAAATAGTAATATTTCAGAAATGTATTCTAGTTTTTTTTTCTAATATATTATTAGATTAAAAAAAAGACAGTTCAAAATATACATGTTTATTTAAAATACATAAAACTAAAACATTGAAACTTAAACAAACAAATAAATATGTTTTAAAGAATATTTCATAAAATATAGAATTTTCCACCAATTTCTTTAAATGCACTAATTTGAAACAACTGGGTTTTTTTTTAATAAATGCTTCAAGTAAAGAAACATTTACGATTATTATAATTTAATCATTATGATCAATTAGCAATTTTATTTTGACCTAACTTATCTAGGAATGAAAAACTTTATAAACTAAGATTCTACTCACTATATAGGGTACTTTAGGGTCTAATTATTTAGTTACACTACCGTTGACGTATAACACTTAACCGCACTATACTCTGTTTTAATCTAACATCACTGAACTAACTCAACAGGCCTGGTTCTCTTGAGTCTTCTTATTAGATTGGCATTGTTGAGGAGCTGGATAATCTCAAGGTTTCCATGTTGGGAGAAGTCGTTGGCAAATTTTTTTAATGTATTTTCAACAATCTCCACTTTAAGGTCCCTATGAAGTTCAGTATTATGGCAGTACCAGGATGCATCGACGATGTTCCTTAATACTTTATTCTGGAAACGTTGAATAACTGTTACTTTTACTGGCACAGCCCCAAAGCTGGCAAATTGCTTCATTTCCACCAATTCCTTTAAATGCACTAATCTGAAACAAAATTAGGTAATTAAAAAGGATTCATACAAATTATTTGATTAACAATAGTTTTATTAATATTGTTTTAAATTAACTATAATAAAACAATACTCATGTCTAAACAAAACATGAAGATCCACCTAAGCAAGCATTATTTATGTAGTTCTCACCTTAATTTCTAAAGACATATTCTACTTCCCATATAACAAGTTCACAACGCATGAATATCAAAAACCAACAACTCATATCTATAATTATTTTGAATATAGGCTTGTTTCTAGCTGGTGGCTGGACAGGGACCATGAGACATGATGAAATAAATAAATAACTACATATCCCATCTACTTCTTACAAATCAGAAATTCTTCATTAATTGTGGGCCTTTTACAACACAACCCGTTTAGTAACCTTTTGTGTAATATGTATACCATGTTTTAGAAACATTTTCAATGAAATATTTAACTAAAATATTTCAGAAACTTGTGCTTGAAATGTTATATGTTTGAAACGTTTGAAATATTTGTGAAACATTTCTGAAATAATGTTTTCTATATGGGCGATAACTAAGCAAATCCTGATTTCACCAATATTTAGAGAAAAAGAGTTAAATTTACATTGACATATTAAGAAAATTAAATTAACTTACGAACGACCGGCCCCCTACAGTCCATTTGGCAAACCTCACAAAAACAAGGATAGAAATTTGAAATTTGGCTATTGTCGATTCGACTTCTCTATAGCCTTAATAATTCTGAGATACATCGGCTAACAGCCCTTAATCAGACACCTTATACAAATAGCACTGTTTGTAACGTCAAAAAAAATTTTACATTCCTGCTCGATTTATGCAACCTGCGGCTTAGCAAAATATTAAAGTCTCAATTAAAGCGAACGCGGACATCGGCCATACACTTGATAATCCGATAAGGGTCATTTCGCCGTCGTTTAATTATAATTTTCTCCATTTTCAACTGTCCGGCTTAGACAAGGTATCAATAAATCACGGCTCAATTATATGGTTACCAGTCTCTCTCTCGTCTTGGGCAAATATTTCTAATCTCGATACACTTTAATAATTTCGTTGCCGTTACGATCCAACGGTAAATTCAAATGCAATTTATAGACTCCGACGCTTATCTAAACAGTAACTTCACTTAGGGAGGTGTAGAGAAAAAAATTGTCGGGTATACAACGAGTCCCGTAACTTTTTATGAGGCGAGCATTAAAAGTAAACGGTCGGAAGAAATTGTTGTGTAAAGTGGCTATTTTACACTTGCTTTATAATATAATATTAATTGGATAAAGGGCGGTTTCGAAATTATATGGTTTGGAACAAAATTCCATTTTAGTTTTTCAACTTGGAACACACTTCTTTATTATATGCGGTGACCAAAACACCCTAAAGCCGATTGCCTTAAAAATTCTAGATCTACATAGTTTATTCTCATGATCGATTGAAAGAATTTATGAGCCTGATAAATTTTGATATGTAGACTGGGCGTAGTTTAAAGTTTATGTCATCCAATTAGATCACAGCACAGAGCTAGGATATATAGATATATGGTGCACAGGATTTTAATTGAATGTTCTTATGAGAGGCTATCAGTCTCTTAATTTTTTTATACTTTTAATGATAATCGTCATCACCACCAAGTCATTATTTCTGTCCTCTGTTGCATGTAGACCTCCCCCAAACTCTTTCTAATCCATTCATTCTACTACTTCTGTTCTTGTGTACATTATGCTAGTATATATTTGGAGATCACCTCATATCATTTTTCTGATTTTTTTACCCCTCGCGGTTTTAGAATTTATTCCTGCACTTCCTTCGTTCATATCATTTGACCTAGGGACATGTCCTACCAATTCTTCACTTTAAGTTTTCTATGTGTGTAATAACTTTGGCCCCCCAGTCCTTCTACTCATTTTTTCATATCTTCATTTTCTTTTGCCTATTTTTAGCTGCTATCTTCTTATTATTCTTCTTATTCTTCTTCTGCTTCTTTTTCTTCTTCTTTTTTCTTCTTCTTTTTTCTTCTTCTTTTTTCTTCTTCTTTTTTCTTCTTCTTTTTTCTTCCACTTTTTTCTTCTTCTTTTTTCTTCAAAATCAACTGCCAGTATGGCAGTAGACAAATACATTCAACAAAAATAAGTATTCTGCCCTTTATCTTGTTTTGGTAGCAACACTATTAGGAATCGGACTACATACATTTAGCAAAAATAAGTTATATATCTCTTATCTGGTTTTGGTAGACACACTATTAGCAATTGAAAACAATATTATGATTATGTTTCGGTATAAATGTCACTCATCTTCTTTGTGCATATTGTGAATGTATTAATATAGAGATAGTTTTTATTTGCCATCTGTTTATCATGAACATAGACTTCGTTCCACTTGTCTTGTTTATGACGTATATTATTTAAACTATTTTGGAGACGAAAATGCCAAAAGTGGAGTTATCATGTTTTAGCGCAGTGACCGATGAATGTTTTCGCGCATTTCGCTCAAGATTTTAAAAACAGAAACCTATAGTTTTAAAAGCACCTTCTTTTAATAGTGTTTCGGGCCGCAAAAAAATGAGGAGGGCCGCAGATTGAGTATCGCTGCTCTATGCTTATGTCGTCGATGATTAAATATAATATTTTAGAACTTAATATTCTTTACTCTTGTCCGAAACTGCGAAAATAACGGAAAATCTAAACTAAACAATCTCTTTTAATAATATCCACATGACTATGCAAGTTCATTCTTCACGAGAATGGTGGCCTGGTCGCCTGGAATGAAACCAATACGCATACAATTTTGACAATCTCCACATTTACATCTCGTTTCAAATTAAGATGTAAAAAAGTATTCTGAATTCCTACATTTCGAATAAACAAATGGAAATAGAGATATTGTAGATGTGAATAAACAAACCCACGAGAAGTAAAAAATGAATCGTATATGGATATTCAAACGTAGCTACATCAAATAGCCTTGATAGTGATCATAAAGATTCAACGTAGGTAATAAAATAAGTTCTTACTCAAACCTATAGTTAATATATTATAGGCGTAAACAACCCCGGTCTAATCTAAACCTGCTTGCTTATTCCGATATCGTTAACGTAAGAACCGATTTTTATAATATCCAACAATCGCCAAGGAAGAATGCCCATTACATGCTAGATTCCTTTATGCCGAACATGCAGTATATTTGAGTGATATCTCTAGAAATTTTCTTACATATAAATGTACTTGGGAGCTGATGGGTTTTTCTAGATAATAGCTGAAAGCGTTATCGGTTAAGAGCGCGTTTCAGGATTAGCACAAGCCATTGGCGTATCGTGTGTCCTTTTTTTCCATCAATTTGTTCTAGCAGCTAGTGCTACCTTTTTCAAGCATGCTCAGTCAATTTCTACAACATTTTAGGGGTCCTATTTTTAATTACGCTGCTTGGTAACTTTGGATCGTGTTTGAAACATCTACTGGAACGAACCTTCTGTTTGACAGTTCTGGTAGGTATGTTGAATTGCTGATTAAAATTTGTATTTATGATTTTATTTTAATGTAGGTATGTACTTTAAGTTGAAATTAGGCTTTTCTAAAAGCCTATTTTTCTATTTTTCTTACACTCAAACAAATCAATAAATAATTATTTAATTCCGTCAATTCACCTGTCAATTGTCATATCTAATCAGAAATAGTAGTTTGTGCAACAAGAGTGGATATGGACAATCCACGCGAGTTGTACAGTATATTTTTTCTACGACCCACTAACGAAATTCGACAAATTTTAAAAATTACTAATTTTAAAATAATTAATGACTTTACTGATTTATAAAATAAATTAAACATGAAAAAAGACACCTACATACCATTTTAGTTTTAATACTCGTAATTACATTAGTTTCATATAGTTTGATTAAAATATATGATTTATTTGTAAATTTAGACAAACTAAAAACATAAATGCTATTATTCGATCTACACAAGAATAACTCAATGTTATGTATATTTAATATCAATAAATATACTGACAGAATTGTCACTTATATAAAATTTAAAAAATAATAGTAACCGATGGACCAAAATATGAACTGTGATTGTTGGATTTCATTTTTTTAAAGTGTTCTTACTATTTAGAATGGATATGAAGTATATTCGTTCAGTTGAGCGCAATGGCATACCTACTTTTCGTTTTGTAGTCTATGCCTAAGCTAATATCCAAGTGAGTGTAAAAAAATCATGTATTGAAACTGATGAATTGATGTTACATCAATTTCAGCAACGTTAAATAAAAAGACAACATTGTTAGTTCATCATTGATAGATTGATGAAAAAAAGACAATAAAAAGACAATAAAAAGACAATAAAAAGACAATAAAAAGACAATAAAAAGACAATAAAAAGACAATAAAAAGACAATAAAAAGACAATAAAAAGACAATAAAAAGACAATAAAAAGACAATAAAAAGACAATAAAAAGACAATAAAAAGACAATAAAAAGACAATAAAAAGACAATAAAAAGACAATAAAAAGACAATAAAAAGACAATAAAAAGACAATAAAAAGACAATAAAAAGACAATAAAAAGACAATAAAAAGACAATAAAAAGACAATAAAAAGACAATAAAAAGATAATAAAAAGACAATAAAAAGACAATAAAAAGACAATAAAAAGACAATAAAAAGACAATAAAAAGACAATAAAAAGACAATAAAAAGACAATAAAAAGACAATAAAAAGACAATAAAAAGACAATAAAAAGACAATAAACAGACAATAAAAATACAATAAAAATACAATAAAAAGACAATAAAAAGACAATAAAAAGACAATAAAAAGACAAAGACAATAAAAAGACAATAAAAAGACAATAAAAAGACAATAAAAAGACAATAAAAAGACAATAAAAAGACAATAAAAAGACAATAAAAGACAATAAAAAGACAATAAAAAGACACATTTAAGTTGAAGTAAATAATATTTAAGTAAATCAAAATTCGTTTTTTAAAATTATGTTTTATTTTCAAAAACTACAATCTACTCTTTTTAGCTGAACTAAAAATTAAAAGAAATATCTAACAGTAAAATGTGCATAATACAGTAATTCAGCATTCTTCTATTTAGGGCTATGTATAGGAGTTCAATAATTAGTAAAATTCTTATTTAGTTTAAGTATGGTCCAATAAAGGATTATAAAATTACTAATTAAATTATAATATAAAATAGATACATAAATGATGAACTAACAATTATATCAAGTAGTTATTGTAGGAAGTTGTTTCTTCAATATTGGAACTAAAACATGTGGTTTTAAATTAATTTCTTTGTCATAATTGTCAAGAGTGTGCATTCAGAATGCGATTTTCTATGGAACTTACAACGTCTCAAATTAAACAGTTTCGAGTATAATGTATTAAGATCTAAGTGGTGGCCCCAAAAAACCGGAACGAAATGAGCTCCTATTTTCTATTCACTGCGCACATGACCTTGAAGACTTCAGTTAGATCTGTCATATACTAGCTTTGTTTGGTTATGACATAACTAGTTCCGAACTTGTAAGTTATATGTTTTGGTTGTTCTTGGGAATGGTTTCATAACCATTCTGGAACAGTAACTTCGGTTCTGGCCCAAATCGAGAACTGTTTCAGAATTGATATGTTTGCGCTTGCGCTTTTGTGCAAGTAGTTTTGTTTTTGAGATCCTGGGCCAACCCTGGGAATGCTTTGCGTTGGAATTTTTACAAGGAATTTTCTAATGACAAATGAGAATATAGCAGTTGATTTTGGAATAAATAAATAATTTAATTTATCTACGTTTTACAATATTACATGGCCTCTTTCTTTCTTACTTAGACACTGACCCTGTGTATTTTCTTCTTTTGTATTTATTTATAATTAACTTTTTGACATTTAACTGTTCTGGCAGTGTTTTGGTTACGAGTAAAGTGGAGAGGGGTAGAATGATAACTGTCAATGAAAAAGTCTGGACACTATGCACAATTTCGTTTTGCACATTTTGTAAACAAAATTCAGGGACGGTTTAACAACATTTTGTGCAACAATTATAAAATAGTGCATCGAAAAATAATTAACAAGTATAATTTAATACTAAATCGGAATAAAAGCATAAAAAATCATAAATATAAGCAAGATAACAAAGAATCGACGCCAAAAAAGCTTACAACAGCCAAAACACAAATAAAAAACAGAGCTGAACATGAACATAATCGCTGAATAAAGTCGATCCTGGAATTTGTTTAGTGCTTTAGGGCAACCTCTCCTTGTCATTTACGTGTGTAAGAGTGAAAGGCTGAATCACGCATAATTTCTACACTCGTGATGGATGCGCAGACGGTACCTTATCGGTCTACCCTCTCTACTTCTTTGGTAAAAATGAAGTGGTAACAGAACTGTTCAGAATCAAGGACTATTGCGCAATAGTTCTGCGCATAGTTCTGGAACAATTCTAGAACGTGAAACAAAACAAACCGACTGTACTGTAGATTATTTTTCTTTCATACTGCTTATTGGTAAAATCCTATCAATAAAGTAGGTAAAACAAAATTCTAGTAGGTACAGCGGGGGGGGGGGGCAAAATCACAAGATGTGGTGGAGGACCCTTGTCAGTGTTTTGCCCCGGGGCCCTACCATGGCTCTCGGCGGCCCTGGTGTAATGATCTTCCTCTATTAATTAGATTGAATTATTTACTTTATCCTTCTAATGACCAGGAAATGGGGTTGTTTACACTACGAAAGGAAACAACCGATTTTATTTAAAACATATCACGAGACGGCATATACATAACCATTCTATTGTTCTGCTCAAACTTGCAGGGAATTTTGTTCGCCATTAAAGGATAGCATTACGGAAAACTCTAATTAAAAGCATAGGTATATAATAATGAGATTATAAATACATTTTTATCTGCAACTACTTACTACCTAGTGCGAAAATATATGTAATTACTTTTATAAAGCACTAGCAAAATGTAGGTACGCCATCTGTTTAATTTCTATTAAAACAAATATATAGACAAAAAATATTGGCTGCTTTGAAGTAATTAAAGTTAAAGATATGATACAATTGGGTGTTACTTAAAACCCTAACCATTTCCGTTAGGCAGCGAATCCGTTATTATTACGAATGACTTTATCCCCGCCCATTTGCGCCACACTTTGTACCATAACCCCATAACCGCGCGCTTTTACAACAGAGGAGAAGCCGAGACAGAGAAGGACTCACGCCTTATAATTTCTTTATAACTTGTACAGCATTGGGCATTTTCCTTTTGTGGTATGGTTAACGTTAAAATGACAGTATTTTTGACAGCGATTCAGATTTTGATTCGTATTAGCTTTGTTCGCGGAGCCTGTCGCCGCCGACAAGTCCACGAAATATGAGCATGTACATTTCAATCAGGGATCCGAGATGAAAAATCGTGAGATTGTACAACGCATGCGCAATTTGGTAAAATATACAGCATTTTCGATTAGTATTCTGTCTGAACGGAGAGCAAGGAATGGCCGACTTTTGACTCTCAGCATCGTTCTAACACGTATAATAGAAAAAGATGAAAAATAATTTTTTGTCGTTTTGGCTCTTTTCGGACAGATAGGTTTTACTCAAAAACGCTAATATATTTTGTGGGAGTAAAAGAAAACATTTTTGTTGTTCCAGGACCATCTAAATGTCTCAAAATATATTTTCAATTTTCATATGAACTTATCTAATAAAGAAAAAATAATAAATTCCTGCAAATGCAACAGTCGGGAACCACCGCTGAGATTGTCAAAAGTGTCAGTCGTCCGCCATGTTTCGACCAAAGCGTTCTAGAGTCGGACTCTACAACATAATTCATTTATATGATTACTTAAAAATAATTGTTTTTACATAAAAACTTAAGGTTCGTTACTGCAAGCAGCTTGTTTAAAAATATAGTGAGAATAAGGCGCATTATCGTGAGACTCAGTACTGAATCGTGAGATCTCACGATAAATCGTGAGATCTAGGATCCCTGATTTCAATTTCAAAAATCGAAATGCGCATGCTCATCTGTTGTGGACTTGTCGGCGACAGGATTCGCGAACAGGGCTATTAATGACGTCTTGAGATAAAGACAATGGAATGAATGAAGCATCGGTTTGATCAATCATTTGTCACTTTAGTAAATACCATGTGACGTCTCCTTTTTGAAGTTCTCATTTTCTCTTTCATTTCTATTATTTGTTTATTTAATTTGTATTTGCAATAATTAAATTATAGTTTATAGATACCATTAAGTAATAATAATAATAATAATTAATAATAATAATAATTAATAATAATAATAATAATAATAATAATAATAATAATAATAATAATAATAATAATAATAATAATAATAATAATAATAATAATAATAATAATAATAATAATAATAATAATAATAATAATAATAATAATAATAATAATAATAATAATAATAATAATAATAATAATAATAATAATAATAATAATAATAATAATAATAATAATAATAATAATAATAATAATAATAATAATAATAATAATAATAATAATAATAATAATAATAATAATAATAATAATAATAATAATAATAATAATAATAATAATAATAATAATAATAATAATAATAATAATAATAATAATAATAATAATAATAATAATAATAATAATAATAATAATAATAATAATAATAATAATAATAATAATAATAATAATAATAATAATAATAATAATAATAATAATAATAATAATAATAATAATAATAATAATAATAATAATAATAATAATAATAATAATAATAATAATAATAATAATAATAATAATAATAATAATAATAATAATAATAATAATAATAATAATAATAATAATAATAATAATAATAATAATAATAATAATAATAATAATAATAATAATAATAATAATAATAATAATAATAATAATAATAATAATAATAATAATAATAATAATAATAATAATAATAATAATAATAATAATAATAATAATAATAATAATAATAATAATAATAATAATAATAATAATAATAATAATAATAATAATAATAATAATAATAATAATAATAATAATAATAATAATAATAATAATAATAATAATAATAATAATAATAATAATAATAATAATAATAATAATAATAATAATAATAATAATAATAATAATAATAATAATAATAATAATAATAATAATAATAATACTCTCCCTAATTCACCCCGTTACGAGTGAATTTTAACCCCAAAAGCTGAGCTTGTCCGGGTAGTAAACTAATACATTCTTCTATTGTCGCTTGAAATGAAATTAATTTATTATTTAAAAAGAAATCTACTAAAGAACTATTTAGGTTTAGGAAAACTAAATTTAGAAAAGTTAGACTGCCTCTCTATATGAGTACTCCTGACCAAAATGTTTTGACTTGAGTGAAAAACCGCTGGTGTACAAGCTATCTGAACTGTGTGTAGGTACATCATTAATTTCCTGTAGAATTAAGAATCGAATCTCAGATAAGTCCGGCACTGATCGATGAGAGCGAGAGAAAGAGATGAAAATCTTTTCATCGTGGTTTATTGTGTGCATTAAACACATCAATGTAAACTCGTTCAGATAAATTCGGCTTCGATGGTTCATTAGCACGGAGAGAAGAGTGGTCGTCATCTTATTCGTTGCCTTAGCAACCTGTTAACTACGAGCGATATATTATCGAATCGTGTCATTTTATTTGCTCGAAACGCTTATCTAGCCCGCCATGATTTTCGCTCTTTTGTTAAGAGTTATTGCACTGCTGACAATTAGGCATTCCAACGACCTGTCAAAATGCTGACAAGTGGAAACTGATAGTTTAGATATGACAACACTGTGGGCATGTTGTCATTGACAGGGTCAATGATACATACATAGTTATATAGATTGCTCAAAACGGGTCGTTTGCGAGTGGCCATAATTCTTCGCAAGTGCTCTTTTATCAGAATCAATTTAGCAAAAATGTGTTTACAAACCAATTTTCAGCCTTTGAATTTAGTAAAAAAAATAATTACCTACATTTTTACTTTGAGGCATAAGCTTATGTCTATTTTAAAAAACATGGATGATCAATCTATATAACTATATATTTCATTGACCCTGTCAAATCACCAGGCTTACAGGGATGCCATATCATAACCTACCAGTTTTTTTAATATTATTTTATTGTTAGTTATTTTTCTAATCCGTTTAAAAAAAACTTCTTATTCGGAATGCATGGTATTCAGTTTTTTTTTTTGTTAAAATAATAATTAGATTTAGGGGTAATGTTGTAGTTGAAGGGTCTGGAAAACTCGCGTATCGGGGACAACACTAATCATTTGTAGTGGACATGTCGTATGCGTTTTATTTGTATATCGGTCTCTTTTTGACAGAGTAGGTGAGCTGTGTCCAGGCCGTAGTTGTTTGTCCGGTCGATGTAGCCAGGTATGGATTGGAGAAGTCGTTGCTTCGTTTTCTTTTTGTCACGGCATTATTATTATTATTTGTTCATGTATGTGAAATTTGCTTCTAAGATTTATAAAATATTACTGCTAATCACGGCGTAAATGAAAACAAACAAGACGCATTCACACAAACACCTCCCACCACAGCAATTGCAAATGATTAGTGTTGTCCCCGATACGCGAGTCGTTTCTAGACCCGTCAACTACAACATTACCGATTTAGGAACAAAAATATATGTCCTTAATTTCTAAATTCTAAATAATAGTTTTCTATTTTTACGACTTCACCGATTTGAATATATTTCGAATCCACACTCCAAACAACTTGTAAATCATCCGATTCGTTGTCATAAATCATCATCCGATTCGTCATAAACCGGAACACAAAACACCAAAGACCGATGAAATTCGAGATCTCAAGAGATAATCGGAATATTTATAAATAATCGGAATTATCCGATTATTTTAAGAATCGGAAAGATTCCGATTTTTATATCTGAATACTCCCATCACTAACTAGGGGTCGATTCTCGACTCGTATGAATATTTTCCTATAGGAATTTTTGACAACTCTTGTTGCACAAACTACTATTTTTGGACGTGAATTATAGGACATTTAAAAAGATTGGGGGACTTTCCTATTTTCCTTATATTTACAAATAAAACTTCAATCTCAAAATAATACACGCCGCAAAACGTGTCCACTTCCTGTCGTTTTGCCCGTGTTCAAGTAATCTTCGGATCGATTACAAGATCCTTAAATTATCTGAGATGAAGACTGATTGATTTACGATGTTGATTGCGACAAAGGCGACACCCACGCCCAGCATTAGAAAACAAACTAATGCAATTGCAGTTTTAACACCACACACGTCGCAGAGTTTAAAATATGAAATTGCCTTTTGCGGTTTATTGTTGAAACAGACTCACGGTAACAGGGGAAAAGATAAAATATTTGGAATTTTATCAAAGGAACATGCATATCGGTAACTAGAGAATAAAATGCTAGTAAAGTCTTATAATTTTCATTTCCCTGTTGTTTGGCATATGAAAGCAAATGCTAGAAACGTGGGCGTATCTTTCTGACGTAAACGTTTATTGACTATGCGTTGAACGTGTAATCTGGAAGGAAACAATTAGGCATTCCAGACAAAATGGCTGTAGGTGGGAATGGTTGGTATATCTAAGAGGTTTTCGATTCGTGGTATTCTGTTTACAATATGTGAAATCGTGAATATATTATTTAAAAAAAAACTGCTAATACATTTTTATAAATTGGCAGCGTTGGCGACTACTATTTCGAATAAAAATAGCGTCCAAGATGGAAGGTTATGTCGCAATTCCCATAGATATACGAGCCCTTCTCATCGGCAGCTGTTGGGCGTTCCAATGACCTGTCAAACAATAGCTGTCAGTGGGAAGGGCTCGTAAATCTAAGAGCATCGCGACATAGCCTTCCATTTTGGGCGCTATTTTTATTTGAAATAGTAGTCGCCAAGCTTGCCAATTTGTAGAAAATGGTTTTTTAAATAATATCTTCATTATGTTCGACAAAATATTTAAATTTCACGTATTGTAAATAGACTACATCGTATGTCGCAACCCTTTAGACATACCAAACCTTAGCACCGCATCTCATTTGTTTGGAATGCCTAATTGTTTGACAGGTCGTTGGAATGACTAATAGTTAAAACAAAAGCATTGACGTGAACTTTATAACCTTAGATACTTTTTGAGAAAAGTATTGATAGTTATTGATTTAATTTTGAATTTATGAGCTTTAAATGATGCTGTAGTGTTACAAATTCTACATGATGAAGAAAATTTGGGAAATGGGGATGTTTTATATAGGAAATTTTATTAATCTTTTTGAAATTGAATCCAAAAGTCTCTTTTCATTTAAAAAACCACATAATTAGGCTTGCTAGAGCTCTTATTATGCCAGATATGATTATAAAAAATAATCGAGAATCAATGTCCGGTAATTTTTACTAATCCGTTTTTTTCAATGAACGTTATTATTTAACACACCCTTTTCTAGCAAATTGTCATTAAATATTTTTCTAGGAATCTATACCTATATTACATGAACTACAAATGAACTTTTTCAAATTATGACTCAAAATTTGAAAAGCAGAACAGTATAAGTTAAAATCTGTCGTTACTTTTATTAAATTGGGTGCGATCGGATGCTCCCAATGAAACAAAGACGTCAACGTCAGACCATACGTAAATATAGATACGTGGGAAAAAATAGCTGTTGCGCATGCGTAGCTGTCATTAGATACGTTTACGTTTTTGGCATTGCCTTGACTCTCTAAGGCAAAGCTAGAAACGTATCTATACGTATCTGACGTAAACGTAGTACGTTAAACGTGTAATCTGGAAAAAACAACAGTTAAAGCAAAAGCATTTGCACTCCGGCTACTCGTTTTTGTTTCCCTTAACTGTTGCTAATTTAGCTTTTATTAGCTCACAACTTTTATTTGGTTCTCGAGTATTTTTGTCCAACGTTTTCCATTTAGTAGATTGCTTTGCACGTCATGTTTCAAAACATTTTTGCCGTTGAATTGTATTGGTGACTTCCAATTTGTCATATTTGTTCACAACTGCATATTACATAAACTAACGTCGATTCAGAAAAATATGAACGTGCAATCTCTTTTTTAAAAATCCATTATTTAAATTGATGAAGCAAGACGTCGCCGTTAAATAACATTTTGCGAAACTTTTAAAGGTTCATTCGGGTCAATAAAAATAAACAATGCGCATTCAATCAACTTGTGTTTTTAAAAGGCATTTCCATTTAGAAGAGAGCGAGGAAGAAATCTGCGCCGGTTAATGCATCGCCCATAAAAAATGTTTTAAGAGGTACCGCGCGTTTTAGATTGCAGTGCAAATTTATTTTTGAAACGTTTGTGCCACCTAAGTCGTGAATTCGAACACCTGCGTGAAAACAAATTCGTAATAAGCGGAATGAAGTTCATATTTACAGGAAACATTCACTTTCACGGCTACGTTGGTACACAATATACCCATAAGAGTACAAAAAGATCATGTTTGTGAACTCTAAATAGTTATCGTTGTATTTTAACCGTACTAAAAAAAGACAAATGAACGTAAATTGCAACAGAAATCACAGAATACTTAATCGAGATTTAAAAGCTCGTCGAATATGAAGCATTACGTACAGTACCTTATCAGTCCATTCCGAAGGAGATTTCTCGATAAACAGCATTCCAATTTGTCGGCATTAGAGGCGCGGGTACGCGGGCTAAGGGGGCGCGTTTTACTAGGAAGCCCCGAGCGCAGCTCGACTCTAGATATCTGCCTAAATCGAAATCCTCAATCAGCCATATCTACGAAAGAACAACGTTCGCCTAACAGAGACAAGACAGATCGTGCTGCTTGCGTTTTGTTATATTTGCTTCAAGTTATTATAGATTTGACCCCGTCGGTTCAAGTGCTCTCTTACTCTTTTTCGAGTTTTTTTTTATTGCAATCCCGCTAGCTGATTCCTATCACACTTATTTATCGGTAGGCTACAATGTTTTATTGTTCTATATTAGGTACACGACCGTCGTTGGCTGATTACGTAACAGCTGAATGTGGTTGAGAACAATTTCAAAATCTAACAAGCATAATAAGATTCTTTCAATCAAACGCTCTTATTACTTTTTTAATCATATATTCATAATTTGTTTTTAATTGTACTGATATGAGTTTTACTGAAATATCTTAAATATATTTTTTTTTTCAGGATCACCACCATTAACAGGAACCGGCACAGTTCGGGTAGTAGTCCAAGATGTCAATGACCACAGTCCAGAATTCAAACGGCAGTCATACCACGCCATAATCAAAGAAAACTTACCGCCCGTAACTTGGGTCCTAACCCCCATAGCTACTGACAAGGACATTGGTTTAAACGGAAAAATACGTTACAGCCTCATTGGGGACAAAGTAGAAAGATTTAAAGTAGACCAGAACACCGGAGTCATAACTACAGTCGTTACTTTGGACAGAGAAGAAATCAGCTCGTATTCTTTGACTCTAATGGCTCAAGACTGTTCTGCAACTGAACCCAGAGCGGCTGCTGTGAATCTGACCATAAATGTTGCAGACGAAAACGACAACTCACCAACTTTCGACTCCAGCAAATACGAAGTTTACATCTCCGATCAAACCAAAGCCGGACAATTCGTTTTTGGAGCGCGAGCCACAGACGAAGACTACGGAATCAATTCGAGAATCGTTTACCAATTAACTGGAGAACATGCTAGGAATTTCACCATTAACCATAAAACAGGGGTCATCAAAGCAGTATACGATTTACAAAGATCTTCGACCAGCATTTTCAACCTAGAAATAGAAGCTGTTGATGGAGGTAAACCTGCTAGAAAAACCAGCACCGAACTACGAGTATTTCTCAAACCAGGACACTTCTTTCCCAAATTCGCCACTCCAACAAAAACCAAGTTTGTTTTGGCTGAAAATGTAGAAGAAGGGAAAGTCATTGCCAGAGTGAAAGCTACATCGCCCAAGAAAGGACCTGCTTCTGAAATAAGATACGCTATTGCAGGAGGTAATATTGGAGAAGCCTTAAAAATAGACAGAAACAGCGGTGAAATTCAAATAGCCGGCCATGGTCTAGATTACGAAGTCTCTCCAATTTACGAAGTTTGGGTTGAAGCCCAAGATTCTGACAGTCCTTCTCTAAGAAGCGTCCTTCAACTTTCTATCAATGTCACAGATGCGAACGATAATCCTCCAATAATGAATAGTTTACTGTACAATGCCTCTGTTATGGAGGAAGAAGCACCACCTATTCTGGTTGTAAAAGTTTCAGCTACAGACGCAGATTCTGGGGAAAATGGGCAAATAACATACAAACTTCTTGACGATTTCGAAGGTGCTTTTGAAATTGACGCAGAAAGTGGAGAAATTTATACAAATACCCGTCTTGACCGAGAAGACATAGCCAGCTACGAATTAGTGGTGGAAGCAGTAGATCAAGGCTTACCTCAACTATCTGGTACAGCAACAATCCTAGTAACAGTTTTAGATAAAAACGATAATCCGCCCAGATTCACAAGATTATTTAGCGTTAACGTTACAGAAAATGCAGAAATTGGATCATTCGTAATTCGAGTTACTAGTTCGGATCAAGATATTGGAGAAAATGCTAACGCTACTTACAATTTTACCGAGAATCCTGGTGATAAATTCAAAATTGATCCAATCAGCGGTAACGTAACAGTCGTCGGTCATTTAGATCGCGAACACCAAGATGAATACATTCTAAAAGTCGCTGCTGTAGATGGTGCTTGGAGATCTGAGACGCCTTTGACTATTACCATACAAGATCAGAACGACAACTCTCCTGAATTTGAACATTCTTACTATAGCTTTAACTTCCCAGAACTTCAAAGAGCTATAGTATTTGTTGGTCAAGTCGCTGCTACTGATAGAGACAAACAAGGTCCAAACTCAGTAATAAGTTACTCGTTGCAACAACCTTCTGACTTGTTTACTGTTGATCCAGCTTCGGGTGAAATATTTAGCAAAAGAAGCCTGAGATACAAATATACCCTGATGGAATCTTCGCCTGAAAATACTTACGCTTTAACTATTCTAGCTACAGATAATGGCAAACCACCCATGTCTTCAGAATGTTTAGTAACAATCAATGTAGTAGATGCCAATAATAATGCGCCTAGCTTTGAACAACAAGAATACTTAACACCCGTACCAGAAGATGCTAAAGAAAGTCAGGAAGTTCTAAGGGTAGTAGCCAAAGATGACTTAGATGTTGGTGTTAACGCAGAAATAGAATATTCAATTACAGGCGGCAATGGTTCTAAACACTTCGTCATCGACGATAACACTGGATGGATCAAACTTAATGAAAAAGTATTTGGAGTTGGAACTGTTTATAATCTAAGAATCAGAGCGACCGATAAAGGTATACCTCCACAACAGAGCGAAACTGCCGTCACTCTCATCATCACTGGAGAGAACAGGTATAGTCCAGTATTTACAGCGTTGAGTTACCAAGTTATTGTTCCTGAAAACGAACCTTTGGGTTCCACAATTCTAACAGTCAGCGCCTCTGACAGAGATCAAGGTCCGAATGGTATGATACGTTACAGAATATCAGCTGGAAATGAAAGAAAAGAATTTACCGTCGATACTATGACAGGCGCTGTTACTATTTTACAACCTCTAGATTACGATACCATCCAAGAATATCATTTGAATATAACAGCAGAAGATCTTGGATTTAAACCTCGTAGAACGACAGCCATGTTAACAATAACGCTGACTGACATCAACGATAATTCTCCTACTTTCAACCAATCATCTTATGATGCATATTTATCAGAAAACCTACCATCTGGCAGTTTCGTTTACACAGTTTCTGCTACTGATATTGACTCACCAAAGAACGCCATTATTGAATATTCAATATCTGATGGTCCAGATAAAGAAATTTTCGAAATTAACAAAGCAAGTGGTGCAATTATATCCAAAATAACTTTCGATTATGAAGAGGAAGACCTTTATACTCTTAACGTAGTAGCGTCCAATCCGGACTCGTCTATGTTTGGTTCCACGGTAGTAAAAGTCCATATTACTGGTGTTAATGAGTTTTATCCAAGATTTATTCAACCAGTCTTTCATTTTGATGTCTCTGAATCTACTGAAGTCGGTACAAGAGTAGGAACAATCCAAGCAAGTGATCAAGACAGTGGTGACGACGGAAAAGTTTACTACCTCCTGATAGGTTCGAGCAATGATAAAGGTTTCAGTATCAACGCGGAAACTGGTACCATCCTAGTTTCAAGAAATCTCGATAGAGAAACCCAAAGCAGAATCGTGCTTACTGTAATGGCTAAAAATGCTGGTGGTATCCGTGGTAACGACACTGACGAAGCCCAGGTGATAATAACCGTTCAAGATGGTAATGACCCTCCAGAATTTTTACAGAATATTTATGAATCGGAAATATCAGAAGGTGCTGAGATTGGAACCAAATTAATATCGGTGAAAGCAGTTGATAAGGACGTACGGGCTCAAAATAACCAATTTAGTTATTCCATTATTGGTGGAAACATTGAACAAGCTTTCAAAATAGATCCTCAAACAGGAGAAATACAATCTGCCAGATCATTGGACAGAGAAACAATTCCAATGTATTCAATAGTCGTTGGCGCAATAGATACTGGTATTCCACCACAAACCGGTACGACTTTAGTTAAAATACAAGTCACTGATATCAACGATAATGGACCTATTTTCGACTCTGCTCCTGTGGGTTACGTACCAGAGAATAAACCTCCCAATACTAAAGTAATGGTACTCTCTGCCAAAGATCCAGATCTTCCTCCAAACGGTGCTCCGTTTACGTATAAACTTATTGGAGGAAAACATAGGGACTATGTAAGAGTAGACAAACATTCTGGAACAGTTGTAACAACGAAAGTAATTGACAGGGAAATAACACCAGAATTGATTATTATGGTAGAAATTGAAGATAGCGGTACTCCAAAAATGAAATCTCAACATAATGTCAAAATACTAGTCCAAGATGAAAATGACAGTCCATCTAGTTCCAGGTCTGTACACGTTTTGGTTTACGTATACAATAATTCGTATCCATTAGGTAAAATCGCAGATGTACACCCCAACGATCCAGATGTAATTGGCGACTATAAATGCAAGATTTTACAACCCTCTCTGCCAGGAGTATTATCAATTCCTTCTGGTTGTAACCTGCATACTTCTAGAATAACTCCTGGTCAAGGCTTTTCACTTTCTGTATCCGGAAACGATGGGAAACACTCAGATGTAGTTTCAACAGTAACAGTTGAATTTCTTTCCTTCAATAACTTGACAGTTGAAAATTCTATCACCGTAAGAATATCAAACATCACTGCTGAAACATTTCTTAACCAGTTTTACAGAAAAGTCCTGGATACTCTCAAAGCTATTTTGAATTCCGACGAAAGTCTTTTAGTCTACAGTTTGCACGAACATGAAGGTCATCTTGAGATAACCTTGGCTCTCAAGAATGATAAAGGATACAAAACCAAATTTCAAACTACCGAAAAAGTCCAAAGCAAACGAGAAGCCATATCGAATATTTTCCAGACCAGAGATATCATAATAGGTTACACGCCCTGCGGTGAAAACACCTGCGAAAACGGGGGAATCTGCCTGGAATCTTTATCAGTTAAAAAGACCACAATTATAACTGATAGCCAAAATATAATTCTAACATCGCCTCTAGTAGCACACGAATATAAATGCCAGTGTGCTGATGGATTTGTAGGCTCCACTTGCAACAAAAGACAAGACCCTTGCATGCCGAACCCTTGCAAATATGGTGGACAATGTCGAAGGCAAGGCTTCAACTTCCATTGCATTTGTCCTCCTGGTAAAGATGGCCGCCAATGTGAAACTCAAAAAGATGACGCATGCTTCGACAATCCTTGTCAAAATGGTGGATCATGTAGGGAAAGTCCAGACGGATCGTCGTTCTTCTGCCTTTGCAGATCCGGCTACAAAGGAAATCAGTGTGAAGTCCTCGCTGATTCATGTCGTCCCAATCCTTGTCTACACGATGGTCTTTGTGTAAGTCTGAAGCCAGGATACAAATGCAGTTGCGTCGATGGAAGATACGGACGACATTGCGAGAAATCAACTTATGGATTCCAAGAACTGTCTTACATGAGTTTTCCGTCTTTGGATGCTGCCACCAACGATATTTCGTTTATTTTTGCTACCACCAAACCCGATTCTTTGCTAGTATACAACTATGGATTGCAGTCAGGAGGAAGAAGTGATTTCGTCGCTGTAGAACTGGTCCACGGCAAAGCAGTTTTCTCTTTCGGTGGTACAAGAACAGCAATCACCTCAGTAAGCGTCGGAGGCAAAACCGATAATTTGGCAGATGGAAATTGGTACAAAATAACCGCTACAAGAAATGGAAGAGTGGTTTCTTTAAGCGTTGGAAGCTGCACCGAACAGGGTGATGTTTGCGAAGACTGCAGGCCAGGAGATAACACTTGTTACGCCGATGAAATTGGTCCCAGTGGGTAAGTTGAAAGCATTTTTTATATGTAAATGAAACTAGACACTTTAACCACTGATTCATTATTAATTTTTGCCTAAAAGGCTCAAAGCTGCGTACACCAGCTTTTGATTTTTTTTATATTCTAACCTTTATTTTGTTTCAGGACATTAAACTTTAACAACCAACCTCTTCTCGTCGGAGGCATCATCAGTGCGGATCCAGTTCTAGAACGACCAGGCCAAGTCCATTCAGATGATCTCGTAGGCTGCGTCCATAGCGTCTCCATCAACGGTCGTCAACTGAATTTAAGCCAACCATTATCATTTGAAGGCATCGAAAATAAATGCATTCAACGAGGTTCATGTCAAAAACCATCCAACGATCCATGTCTAGGTTTTGGTACTTGCATTGACCATTGGAACTCCATTAGTTGCCGTTGTGGCTCAGATTTGATCTCACCGAATTGCCATTCAGCTTTGCAGCCAATCAGCGTCAGTGATGGAGGTTACGTCGAGTTCGCCATTTCGAAGAAGCACAGAAGAATGCAACTGTTGGATAACATCTACAAAGGATCTACCCTCTGGAACCATCAAAGGAGAACCAGATCACCGGTCAACTTGGATATTAATTCTGGATCTGTAGGAAAGAGCATTAGTATTTTATTCCGAACTGTACAGCAAAACGGAATAATTTTATACGCCACGAGCAATAAATACTACACTTCCATAGAATTAATCAACGACCAAATCTACTACGTTAGCAAACTGTCCTCTATTGTCAATATGACGGACAAGCATATTGTAAGTGACGGCGTGTGGCATAATCTTACTCTTTACACCTACGGTCGAAGCATAAGAATCATTTTGGATAACGAAAAGTTTGGAGATGAACTTGATACGGCCGGTGTCCACGATTTTCTGGATCCTTACCTCACATATCTTTCCGTTGGAGGAGCTGCAGCTGACTATTACTACGTCCATGATAAATCACCGGAATCGTTTGAAGGCTGCTTCGCAAATTTCACGATCAACAATGAAATACAACCGTTCAATGGCTCCGGATCCATATTTTCCGAAGTTCACTATCGAGGACGAGTTGTAAAAGACTGTAAGGGTCCTATTGGCGTTGGAACAGCTACTGCACCTGATCCTCTGAGCATTGGAATTACCTTAGTCATTGTTTTCTTTGTCGTTTTACTAGTTGCCATATTAGTTTCGTTCGTAGCCTTCAGACTAAGAAAACAATACAAAGAAAAGGGTAGTGCTTCCAACAGTCCAACAGGATTACAAACTAAACAGAATGGAAATGGTTCGATGTTGGGATCCAATGGTATGAATGCAGCTAATGATAATGTCTTAAGTCGAGTGATGCACGGTGCCGATAACTCAATGTCTTATCACACAGACGGAGACGTAATAAGAGGTATAGGCGGACATTCGTTGGTTGGACCAGAATTACTGTCGAAGAAATACAAGGAGAGAGATATTCTACAAGGCGATTTACCACGGCCACAAAGACCGGATATTATTGAGCGAGAAGTAATGAATAAAGGTCCACCAATGAGAGATGAACATCATCCTCCTATGCCTCCAAATTCGAACCACAACCATGATCATGTTCCTAATGACTTAAATTCTGAAATTCCCGAACATTATGATTTAGAAAATGCTAGTTCCATAGCACCATCAGATATAGATATAGTGTACCATTATAAAGGATACCGAGAAGCTGGTGGAGTAAGGAAGTACAAAGCCACGCCGCCGCCTGTTGCTGGTTATCACCATAAGCATCCAGGAGGACAAGCTCAGGGTCAGCACAGACATTCTCCTCATCATCCTTCAGGATTTCCTCCTAGGGCACCCCCAGTTACTAGTCCCAGCGCACGACCTCATCAAAGCACGCCTCTAGCTAGATTAAGTCCTAGTAGTGAAATGAGTGCTCAACAGCCCAGGATATTAACTTTACACGATATCAGTGGGAAGCCGTTACAAAGTGCCTTATTAGCAACCACCTCCAGTTCTGGAGGTGTCGGTAAAGACGTTCTTCATAGTAATAGTGAACGCAGTTTGAACAGTCCAGTGATGTCGCAATTGAGCGGCCAAAGTTCTAGTAGTAGGAAAGCAGCAGCCCCGCCACCCGTTACCTCATCCTCGCCGGGTATGGGCCTCACTGCTGAAGAAATAGAAAGACTGAATTCCCGTCCTCGCACCTCTAGTTTAGTATCCACTCTCGACGCGGTGTCGAGTTCCAGCGAAGCACCTCGAGGGGGCGGGAATAACCACATGAACCACTTACGCCATTCACCAGTGCCAGAAACGCACCACAGCAGCACCACCACCGACGAAAGTGGTAACGATAGTTTTACGTGTTCGGAGATAGAATACGACAACACTAGTTTAACTGGAGACAAGTACAAACCGAGCGAGTCCGAGTCTAGACGAAATGATTCGGGCCCGGGGAACAAAAGCAATATACCTCCACCCTCTTACGATGGGTTTGACTCTTCGTATAGAGGGTCAATGAGTACTCTAGTGGCTTCAGACGACGAGATTGGGGGCCCTATGTATAGGTCGGGTACCGGGTCGCCTCCGACGACCGCGTTAGGTTGGGACTATTTGTTAAATTGGGGGCCGAACTTTGAGAGTTTAGCGGGAGTGTTTAAAGATATTGCGGAGTTACCGGATTCTGTAAATGGGAGGATACCGGCTTCATTGCGGTTAACGAACGCTCCGAAACCATCTGAAGAATATGTGTGAATAATATTATGTGTGGGTGCAATTTTAGAAATGTAAAAGACTTTTTAAACGAATTGTAAGCCTTGTATCAAGGAGATATTGTAATTTTCTTGCCATAATTTTGTAATTTTATTTGTAAATTAAATAAATAATATCATCGATATTTGATATACCTGTGTATATATTTTTATACTAAAGTGAACGAAATTTTTGTAATAAATAAACTAACTATGAATATTGTGTTTTATTTTTTCTATATTAATAAAATGTAAAACTAGTTAAATATACGTTTATACAGGGTGTACCTAAATAACACCGAAAAAATTTGCTTCTGTGATGAAAATTAAGGTATTTGGTAAAAAATTTTTTGAAAAAAGCCTCGTTAGAAAAGTTACACTCCTCCGAAGTAAATATTATTTGTTAATAAAACTACACTTTCTGAATTTTTTTCAACCCTGAAGTATGCTTAGAAGGGGTTGAAATAGTCAGTCCCTAAGTTATTTTTTCTTACAACTTTTTTGAGAAAAAAATTTTTCAAATAAAAAAGTATGGCTGAAAAGCCTAATTATTTACTTTTTAAAAAATAATCTATCTAAAAATAGTTGTAAGAAAAAATATCTTAGGGGTTGGCTCTTTCAACTCCTTCTAAGCATACTTCAAGATTGAAAAAATTTGAAAAAGTGTAGTTTTATTGACAAATAATATTTACAAATTTTCGTGTCTCTAGCTTAATATACCGGAAAAATAAAAAAGAAAAACCATTTTTTTTAAATCTTCGGAGGGGCGTAACTTTTTCGGGGAGGGTGTTTCTGAAAAATCTTTATACTATATACCCACCTTAATTTTCATCACAGAATCACACCTTACAATTTTCGGTGTTATTTAGATACACCTGGTATAAATACAAACAAGTGATTAAAGTTAGAAACAAAAAAAGAAAACAAGAGACACGAAAGTAAAAGCCTAAAAAATGTATTATATATATTAGGTAGTTCAATCATAGTAGGACTACATTGTACAATCAAAATTGGAACTAGTAATAGGAATAGTTTGATTATTTTTATTTAGCCGTTTTGGGGGTGTTCAAGTATTACTTAAGCTGGCGTAGGAGGCGAAGGAGGTTCAATTTTTCTAGTTTTTACTGATAAAGTGAGCGGGAGGATATTACAAAATTTACTTAAGATAAAAAAAATACAAAATAATAATAATAATGTTTATTTATCTATAATGTAGTACAAATATTGTTTTCAATTAAATTTTTTAAATATAATTCAATTAAATCTTTTTAAATATAATACAATTAAATTTTTTATTTTTGAATATAATACAATAAATAGTTTAATAATTATAGATATAAAATATTAAATAAATAAATTTTAATTTTGGTACCTAATAAAAGTTTTGAAAAAAGTCTTGTCTGATCTTTTCGGAAAAGGTAAAGGTAACGATTTTATTATCTTCGCTTATACAGGTTTGCTTACGTAATAATTGAATGTCTCATTTTCGTAATTTCGACTTCTAAAAATAAAGTACCAACTAACTTATTTTAAATGCACAACTACAGTATAACTACATGTGTGGAAATATTTCACACGAGTGGGACATATTGCCACACAAGCCATAAGCCGAGTATGACAATATCACGAATGTGGAAAATCACTTCAACACAAGTGATGTACAATATTTTTCGTATGACCACAAAATAATTTCATCACAACAATGTAAGACCAGAAAATCAGGCTATAAAGGTTCAATCAAGGTGTGTCTGGTTTTAGACTTTTTTTATATGATTTATTGAATAATAATATTGAATAATCTACTGATAGAGTTTTATTGAAATTAAAAATATTGTGATTCCATTTAATAACACTTTCATAGGATGACAAATGTAAAATAAAATTAGATACAAAAAAATATTAGGATACAATGAAATGTTGAATTTAGTACAAAATAAATAACGGAAATATTAACCGTTGCGGTAATATTATAATAAATAAAATGTATTTAAAATAAATAAACAGTAGTCGTATTATCTCACTTTTCATATTTTTCCAAAATAAATTAAAATAAGATGGCTTCTATCGGGAATTGAACCCGCACCACGACACACAAACTTGATAAAGTTGAACTCTATGAGCTGAGCTATCATCTTTATGCCGTCATTTTTTTTATACAGACTAAATATTAATGTACTTTTTTCAACACTATTCAAATGAAAGTCTCTCAATCGGGCAAAGGTGATAAAGAAAATTCTTGGAACATATGAGGCTGAATTGGTATTGTTCCCGGTTATGCCTGTATCAAATTGTAACCACGCTTTTCAATTTTCAGAATTTTTTGGAAATCTATTATCATTTCGCATGAAAAAGGATTATTATTCCATTATAGATTAGCTCAGAATTTAATGGATGATATTTTTTGTATTTTTAACACCATACTTTTGCGGATCCATGACAAAACAGCGCAGGACAAAATGACGCAGGATAAAATAGCGCAGACAAAATAGCGCAAGACAAAATAGCGCAGGCCAAAATTCATCAAAAAAAAAATAGCGCAAGGACAAAATAGCGCAGGACAAAATAGCGCAGGAGAAAATAGCGCAGGGCAAAATGACGCAAGGGCAAAAAAGCGCGTAACGAACGAGATGTTTTTAAATTAATAAAATTCATTGAAATAATACGTAACAAATACTATTCCAACGATGCCTATACAAGGTGTACCAATAAAAACTCCCAGGCCGGATATTTTGGTAAGTAATAGAGATATTTTAATTTTGTAAAAGCCAGTTCATAGAGCGCTAAGAGAGCTTCAGTTTTAGATATAAATTAATTTTAAATAGGTCAATATGTAGATGGCGCTGCGCTCAATATATTTTTTTTCGATGGGAGGATATTTCTTATATAACGCATCTTGTAAAAAATGCATTTTTAAGCAGATTTTGTTCTATAAACTAATTCGATAAATCTAGCCATTTTTGATATACAGAGTGGGTCACTCAAAACAGTTTCATCCTGTTTTTCAGCATTAATCATTGGATTTTAAGAAAATGCTAAAAGAGGTCGATTTTTATTCCAAATTAAAGACATTTTTACAATACAGGCATCTGTCATGTGTCAACCCCCTCCCTTGCACTTCTCCAACACCTTAATTTTAAATAGGTAATGTACCATGTATGGCACATCATTGAAAAGGTAATTTAATAGAAAATTTAGAAATAATTCTGTATATTGCGTTACTTAAATTTTATTGCCCTCTAGCGGGACAAAAAACTACTACGTATTATAGAGTGACACTACAATGTGTAGTATATCATTAAAAAGGTAATTTTATAGGGAATTTAGAAATATGACTGTTCATAACGATACTTTTAATTGTACCGCCCTCTATCGGAATAAAAAACTGTACGTATTATAAAGTGTGACACCTACTTTGAAAGCAAACTTAATTACTGATTCAATGTACCACATAACATTAATATAAATATCCTCAATTTTTCACTTGCAATAGCTTAAAAATTATTCATGCATTATTTTAAAAAATATTGTTAACTTTATTTTGTTGCAAGTGCAATATGGAAATATTTATATTAATGTTATGTGGTGCATTGAATTAATAATTAAATTAAATTTCAAATGAAGTGTCACACATTATAATACATTACAGGTGTTTAATCCCGATAGAGGGCGCTAAAATTAAAAACATCGCAATAAACAGTCATATTTCTGTCTTCCCCATAAAATTACCTTTACAATGATGTGCCGTACATGATACACTCCTTATTTAAAATTAAGGGGTTGGAGAAGTAGAAGGGAGGGGGTTGACACATGACAGATGTCTGTGTTGTAAAAATGTGTTCAATTGGAAATAAAAATCGACTTGTTTTAGCATTTTCTAAAAATCCAATGATTAATGCCGAAAAACAGGATGAAACTATTTTGAGTGACCCACTCTGTATATCAAAAATGGCTAGATTTATCGAATTACTTTATAGAACAAAATCTGCTTAAAAATGCATTTTTTACAAGATGCGTTATATAAGAAAGATCCCCCCATCGAAAAAAATATATTGAGCGCAGCGCCATCTAACTATTGACCTATTTAAAATTAATTTATATCTAAAACTAAAGCTCTCTTAGCGCTCTATGAACTGGCTTTCACACAATTAAAATATCTCTATTACTTACCAAAATATCCGGCCTGGGAGTTTTTATTGGTACACCCTGTATAGAGAAGTATAGCTCTCTGTTTCTCTCACATTTTTAGGATCTGACCCATTTTAGCGTGAAACAATTTCGCGAGGGACAAATTTGCTAGGACACATTTGGGCCGAGACAAATACATGAGAGACAACTTAGCGCCTGATATAAATAAAGTGAGACCAATTAACGCCTAGTCTAATTATAATGAGTTAAGTTACCGCTTTTTTTGGAAAAGAGTGAAACAAATTAACGCGTGACAAATTTTAAAAAACGCCTCAGGCCGCCCAGGTTAGGTAAATTAGTTACGATTTTTTCTAATTTTATGGCAATTTTAAATTCAAAGCAACATGCGATGGTTTCAGGCCGCCCAGGTTAGGTAAACGAGTTTAAGTTTTTTTTTTAATTTCAATTAGAATACTGGAATATTTCGACACGCGCTTTAATGGCCTGTGCTATTTTGTCCTGCGCTATTTTGTCTTGCACTATTTTGTCCTTGCGATATTTTATACTTGCGCTATTTTGTCTGCGCTATTTTGTTCTGCGCTGTTTTGTCATGGAGCCACTTTTACACATTTTATACAAACTTGCCATATTACTGTCCTGTACAATATTTATAATTTGGCGAACTTATTATCCTTGCTCCATGGCGAACTTTATAAAAATAACGAAAATTTGAAATTTGATCATGGCCAATTCGCCTTCTTCTCTCTAGTCTTTAATCACAGAACACTTACTCTTAGAACGGTAACTCCCATGTTAAAAAAGGATGATAGAGTTTTTAGCGGCACCTGGTGGACGTGGTTGATTTTTTTTCAATTAAGTCCTTGTCTGGTAAGAGGCCATATGAAAGAAGAGAAAATAATAAAAAGAAGAAGAGAAGAAAAGCGCGGGGCTATTCAAATTTGACAGTAAAAATTGTCCGCATTAAAAACTGTTAGCCAAATTAAGATTTGTTCACACAAATTGCATTTTTGCTTTATTATAGCGAATATCGCTATAATAAAGCAAAAATGCAGTTTGTGTGAACAAATCTTAATTTGGCTAACAGTTTTTAGATAAAAAAAACAAGAATATTCAAAAAATAAATTTATTAAAGAATATATATAATACAAATCCAATATTTAAAAAATGTAATGTATATGAAAATTGTATTATGTATGAAGTAGCTGGATGGCTGCTACATATTCCAGGATACAACACTGTCCATCATTTTGTGAAGAACTTTAGCTGTGAAAAAAGAAAGACAGTATAAGTACAATCTCATTAAAATAAATGTATTAATAAAAAATTATAAGTCCGAGGAATACTTTATTTTTTAATAAGTCCAACATCTACGATACAGCTTTGCAACCCCAAACGTCATGAAACACAAATTTCACAGTATATGCAGCGTTTAAGAATCCACATCGGATGCAACTGAGATGTAGTAAATCTTTGATCACGTGATTCAATTTACGTAAATGTAATGGGACAGATGTGTCCGATTTAAAATAAACTATTTGAGGCGCTGTTCTCCACATCTCGGCAAATGGACTAAAATAATAATTTATAATACTCTTAATATTACCTTATTTTAATTATTGTGCCACTATACTGTATTTGCTCAACCAGAATGAGTTGCAATGATTGCAAAAGTTGCAGAATAGAGGCCTGAGGATAATACTGAGCTGTTCGAGATTGGAACCAATCAATTCCATGTTGAATGTGCTTCAGTGGTTGACTGTTAAAAAATATTTGCTATTCTATTCCCTGCTTTTTATATTTAAAATTAAATCAGGAATCTCCAGAGTATATTTACAAAATATTTTAAGTTATAATCAGGATGTTCATGAACCTAAACAGGTAACAAGAAAAATGTACACAAAATTCAGTGTTTTTTAAAGGTGTACAGGCTTTTAATAATTTGCCTGAGGATATTAAATGTTCTTCAAATGTGGCAATATTTAAAATAAAACTGCATGAATACCTGTTCACCTATTGACGTTTTTTTTCTCTTTCTTGTTCTTTTATTGTTTTGTATAGTTGACATGTAAGTGTACTGTATCTTATGTATTTTTTATTGCATTTTAAATGTATGTTGATTCTATATTTATGTATTTTTTATATTTTAAACGTGAAGATGTATTGACATGTAAAAAATAGTTTTTTTGACTAAATAAACGTTTTATATATAGGTATGTGGATAAAAAAACGCTCGAGATGTAAAAAATGCATCTGATGTGGATTCTCAAACACAGCAATAAGTATAAAATAAATAAGTACTAACTTTCCTTCTCGAAAAGAAGTCCAACATATATTATTAGTCTGCTTCTTCTTCTACGATACAGCTTTGCAACCCCGAATGTCATGAAACAGAAAATACACAGTATAAGTATAAAATAAATGAGTAGATTACTAACTTTCCTTCTCGAAAAGAAGTCCAACATATATTATTAGTCTGCTTCTTCTTCGAACCTTTACTTGAAGTAGAAGGTGTTTGATCAACATATTCAATTTCTATGTTATTTGAGGAAAGTCCATCCGCTACTCTTCCAGGAACTGCGGGTAGGAATAGCGTTGGAAATGCTTCAGGTGTTAGACCTCGACGAGAGCCAACTACTTTATACTTCTCTTCAAAATGTTTATGACATACTACAAAGCTGGAATAAATTTGTAGTCTTGTTTTATTATTAAATCTTGGACAACGAACAGCAAGTGCACAAATATCAAATAAATCGGGTGAATTCGTAGGGTGAGGCAGGCGATGCATCTTGTTGTCCACAACAAGGCAATTCGGTACACATTTTCTATAATTACGCATCTTTATGAAAAACCACAAAATAACAGCGGAAAAAGCACAAATTTATAATGGAAAAACAAGCTTATTAACAGTGGTCAACTAAATCAATTAAGCAAATTGGAAATGAAAACAACTGAATACAACAGTCACCAATATAAATAAACAAAGTTTACGTTTGGTCCGTGCGTTTGGTTTAAGCAAGCCAAGACGCCATGACACCCCCACAAAAATCAATATTCACCTGTCATTTACACTCCCACCACCTACCCCACCACCCGACTGCAGCGCCACGCGGACGTGGTTGATTGATCCCAGGCCTGCGCATACCAGTTTCCCACCCCTGGTCTTTAATAACACTAAAAACAATTTCACTGACCTATTTGACAGAACCACGGCTGAACTAAACTTAAATTGTAATAAAAATCACTTAGGAACAACTATTTTTATTGAAGTTCATGTTTTACCAGATCACGTGGGATAGGGGTATTGTTGGAGATTATTAATTATGCAATGTTGTAATTCAATTACGGATCAATCGAAACAAAAATAAAAGATCCATTTATTTTTTATTGAAAAATTACCTTTGCATAACTCCAAATAGTGTCAATTCCTTGATATTCAAATGGAGCTCGTCCGGTTATATCTGAAATACAGAACGTACCTAAAACTGTCAAGTGTTAAACGTCAATATGTAAATTTGACGTTGATGTAATGACACAAGACAGTATAAAAATTAAAACGAATGTTTACGTTTATATACAAAAAATTATTTACTAAGCAAATTATTAATATTATAGTATAATATAAATAAAAATGGCCAATTCGGATACTATTCAAGTTAGTTCATTACCTCTACCGCCTATGCAGTATGTAACCCAATACACAGATGATGCTCTCAGACGGGGAAGAGCCCCAAAACCTCCTCCCCCTATTCAAGATACTTATCATATGTTTGGAAACGCTTTTAACACCGAAGAAAGTATTATTAGACCACTGGAAAGTCAGGTATACATTTGTGAACTATATCAAACACACTGCTAAAATCGTGTATCCAATTTCTAGGGTATTAAAAGGCTTTATCCTTTGCATTTTGATAGAAGAAGAGAACTGAAAAAATTAAATCAATCTCTACTAGCCAATTTTTTAGATTTGCTAGATTTATTAGTAAACTGTCCGGATTCTCCCAGAAGAGCAGAGAAAGTGGAAGATTTGAGTCTTCTATTTATTCATATTCACCATTTACTCAATGAGTTCAGACCTCATCAAGCCAGAGAGACATTAAGGGTAATGATGGAGTTGCAGAAGAGGCAACGAATTGAAACTGCCAACAGGTAATTGGAAATTCATGATAAATTTTAACTTGTTTCTCAACATTGACCAAATATGTAATTATTATTTATAAAATCACTAGCTGACCCGATTACGCTTCACTTGAATTTCGCAAACCTCAATTGAAGGGCTTATTGGAATAATATGACAAGCCACAACATTAAAGGTTAAAATAAACTAGTACTTTATTAAAATGCAGTAACTTAATTTATTAGCTAATGATGGTATTTTTTGATAATTTACATTTGGTTTGTGGATTTTGTAACCTTATTTTTAATTACCATAAAGTAAAAATGCCTTTATTTTAAAAAGTGTGGCTTATCATGTTTTTATATTAAACCCCTTCAATTATTAAAAGTGAATAACAGTTTTCTTTACCCCAGAGAAATTTTTTCATGCCATACCTGCCAAAAATTTTTATTAATTTAATTTTTATTAGTTTTTATGAATTTTTATTAATTTTTGTTAATTTTTACTATTTTTTTATTAATTTTCTCCTTTGGTTTCCCCCCTTAATATGTAAAAATCCAAATATCTTGAAACGTGTCTATTGATTTATGATGAATACTTGCAATTTTCAAGTTCCTACCATACAATCTTTCACTCCCCACACCTTTCTCCCATTTCCTTAATTTCGCACAATTCCCTTTTTTCCCTCATTTCCCCTCTTATCCCCATTTTTCCTCTTTCCCCTCTTAAAACATCAAAATCCAGAAACCTGAAACACACCATTATTTATTTGTGATGAGTAGCTAAAATTCCAATTTTCAAGTCCTTATTACCTATAAAAAAATCGATACTTCCATGCAAACTTTCAACCCCCGTTTCCCCCCTCAAATTTTCATGGTTCACTACCACTGCAAAAAATCAGGCCTGATCCCTTGCTCTGTGAGAAACAAACAAATCGATCCCACGGGAATCGTAATTTTTTCGGAATAAAAAGTATCCTATGTGCTATTCCAGACTATGATCTACCTCTGTGCCAAATTTCATCCAGATCCGTTCAGCCATTCTTGTGTGATTGAGCAACAAACATCTATCCAAACTTTGGCATTTATATATTAGTTGAATTTTTTAATAGATTTCAAAAACATTTGGACAAAGTAATGGACATTCTTCAACAAGCTATTCAAAGTTTACCAGAACCAATGGAGCTAGATTCAAAAATAATGATTGAAGCTGATCTATTGATGAAAAGTGAGAAAAACGAAAATTCAGAAAGTAATCAAGATCCTTGCTACATTCTGGACAGGATTATGTGTAATATTGTTGATAATATGCAATGAAAACCATATTTTGTATATTAATGGTTGTATTATGTTGTCTGTATGTTTAGTTCCTAATTTAAGACTAATGTATTTATTTGAAATAAACATTTACAATTTATTTCATATTTCATTGTTTTATTATAAATAATTGAACAATGCATGTATCGTATGTGACTAAATCGATGAAATTAGTTGGTTAAAGGTAACTTTAATGACCAGTAGAAAGCATAAAACAATGTTAATATTTGACAGAAGTGATTCTGAAATTTATGGCCATTTTTATTATATTTCTTGTTTTACCAGATCAGGTGGGTGTTCTTTTAGTGCTGTATTACTTATCCATAAGGACGAACTGAAACTTTTTTTTTATTCTTTTACTATAATAGTTACAAAAGGTTTTCACTAGGATCACACATTAATCATACCATTTTTGTATCTATGGTAAATAAAATAGCAATTTTATGCATATTTATATATGCAAAATCTTTATTCTTTGGGTTTAAATGTTTCCAATAGCAAAAGTTTTAATTAGTATTATAGTATTATAAACAACCATTTTTAATTTAAACAAAGTAATCGTAGAACTACTATGTAGAGTTAATCACGATACACAGACTCATGATATGTTGTTGCGCATGCAGCAGACTGACGGTGACGTCACATGGGACGTAGATTTATTAGCATGATATGAAATAGTGTTTGAAATTCGATATTATTTTTTTTTTAGGTTTTATTTAGTTACTTAAAGTTTCTGGTTTATTTTGTAATATATTTGTTTACAACTATGAAGGTTTAAGGTAAATAATTCTATAAATTATAGGTATTTTGTGATAAAATGCCTACCCTAGTCATAAGATACGTACAGAAGTTGATTACAGAATATAGATTAAAAATACTTTACTAAGGGTCGATTCCACCGTTGTGTTAAACGGAGATTAAAATGACATTGTTAATGTAAAAATGTAATTTTAAACTTCGTTTAACACAACGGTGGAATCGGTCCTAAGATACTCCTATCCTCTCTTCTCTTATTATGTGAAATAAAATAGGCACATGTGTACAGAAACAAATTATTTATTTGCCAAAAAGTGTAAGTACACGAAAAATTACTTTTTAAAATTGGTAAATTTAAATATGCTATTTTAGCACAAAACTAGAACAATTAGGTAGTTATGATAATACGGAGAATAATTAATTATGTTCGTGTCCTATTCATGCATAGGTTTACTTTAAAAAGGACATGAAGCTACAGTTTTATCTGCTAAAATTTTAAAAATGTTCTTGTCTTTATACTTATTAATAAGGTCCAACTTTCCATAAATCTTGTACAGGGTTAATTAATGATTCATTCAAAAGTGTTTGCAACCACTGAGGAGCCTCTGAAATATTTAGTTGCTTTGTGGGTATTCTTAAAGTTGGATATTTATTTTTAAATTTAAAAGCTTCATATCCTTTAAGGCATCTAAATGTACTTTCTCAAATTTATCATTAAGAATGATAATTTCATCAGAAAGTGTTTATTCTTCTTTAATATACAGGCTCAGCAAAATGGCTTTTGTTAAATAGAAGTGTCTTCATAATTTTCAAAATTTTGTGAAAATCGAAAATATCATACTAATCATATATCACTATACGTTTAGTTTTCATATTATGGTTTTTACAAGTGGCAACTGTATAGTCCATCATTTGTAACATTAATTCAGTTCTTCTTTGTTATGTTTAGCAATAGCTATTTGTATATTAAGAGCGAAAAGTGATACTTTGCCGCTTGAGACAAAATGTTGCCGCGTGACGCGTAGCGGACAGTGTCAATTTGTAGAGAGCAGCAACCAACCTTTCGCTCAAAATGCACACAAAATATTTTTTCTACGATCACATTATTTTAAGAAATAGATATAAAACCTGAGAATTTGTGATAAGTAATGTATAATGTGTTGCCTACGTTATTCATGAAAAAAGGAGTTGATATTCAAAGTCATTGCTACATTGTACAAATAACTTTAAAATCATTTATTAAAAAGAACTATTATTATATTATATCTAATTTAAATATTGCGAGCCACAAATCTGTCAAGTTTTCCGCTCGGCGATCGACAAAGCTGTCACTTAATGTCAGTTCGGGGAAAACATCAACTTTGCGGTTGAATTTCGAAGCGCCTACTTTGGATAGTGATTGTAGAAAAAAATATATAGTTACACTACTAAGGGCCGATTCCACCGTTGTGTTAAACGGAGATTAAAATGACATTGTTAATGTAAAAATGTCATTTTAAACTTCGTTTAACACAACGGTGGAATCGGTCCTAACGCAATTCAATTATTTTACACTTGTCAGTCGAAAAACATCAAAATGACTAAGTCATCCGTCATTGCGCAGTTAGAACAAAATGTGACGCGGAGCCAACCCTGTTTAGCAAGCGACCTTCAAGTCTGCCACCCGACTCATGATCGAAACACCGCTTTACGTATAGAAACAAACCCACCACTTCTTGAGAAACAACAAGAACAAGCGATACGTGCCGTAGAGTCAAAGAGATGCAATTCTAGGACATTCGACATCGTCTAGAACAGTCATACTCAACCTTTTTTCCCTTGGGCCACATTCGTACGTTTGCTATGTTGCACGGGCCGCAGTATTTTTAGATGAAGACTCTTTTTTTAGGCCACTCACTTAAAATTGTTTAGTGGGGACCTCTAATAAAAAAAAAAACAATATATCCTGTCGGGATACTGCAAAAACAAGATAACTCACATTTTTAGAGATTCGAGAAAACGCTGTTCAACAGTTTAAAATTGAACAAAAAATAATACATACAGGTCATAATATTCAATGTGTGTTTAATGAAAGATTCAGGTACCGTACCTAACATTATTTTTAGATACAGGTAGATTGTGATAATATTGGTGATAATCATCAGGTAGCATCTGATTTGCAAAGTTTAAGTTAATACCCAGACAACACACCAAATCCCAGAGATGTTGTCAACTACATTAAATCTGTAGGCTGGCTCACGAGCTAGGAGGTGCCTATACTTTTAGGATACCAAATGGGCCTAGTGAAGCTTAACTGCCGTGGGGTACCCGCACCCTCTACATGTTACATATCAAGAAGTACTGGAGGTAGCTGTAAATGAATTTCGATTGCATCCTCTGATAGCAGCGACTTGGTTCCTCGAAGTGAGTTTGTCATATATTTTAATTATTGTCTGGTATTATTGTTTATTTACTGTTTTAATTCGAATGGTTTGAAAAACAAAAAAAAAACATATTTAAATAAAAGACTAAAAAAATTAAATTATGCATAATACGTAGGCGTAAATTAACTTTATAGGTAATACTGATTTAGAAATAAAAAAAAAAAAGATTGACAGCCAGATGCAAGAACGTTCAATAAAATTTACGAATACCACAATGTATTTTTTTTTTCATGTAATACAAATTTTAAAACTATCAAATTTCTAATTACTACTTAGTTAAATACAACTACTGAACTATACTGCAATTTTTACAAAACGCTAACAATAATATACCAAACGTTGCTTTACATAAATTGACAGCTATATTTGACGTTAAACCACCTCTAAAACACTGAGAAAACTTGTCAGTGTTTTGTCCACGAATCGCCCATTTAGTTTCGCTTCTTGGGTAGGTATTCTTTGCCAATATGGATATCCAACCAAATGTCCGTCTATATCACAGGATATAGAAGATATTCGAATATTCAGTAAAATATTTTATAGGTATCTTTAGTAGAGGTTCATAAGTAACCAATGATTATTGAATAACGTCGAAAGAAAATAGCAGAGATAAAAAATACTTTCAACACTCAAAATATTTTCAACACTCTGCCTTTGATTTTGCCCACTAAGGAGAAAGTTATCCTTATTAGGTCTCTTCAGCAATAAATGAAAATGCTCGACTCCAGTCTCTAATGGAGTTATTAGGACACACATTTCGATCGAACTCAATTACGGCGAGTCGAGCATGAGTAGATGCGATAGTGGTATCGCCATCTATACTTAGTAAGCAGAATCAAATAACATCTAGTGGATATCCACGATGGTTTGCGTTCGCGCCTAGACTTTGATATATTTAGTAGATGTTCATGGGATATTGAATACACCTTAAAAAAATTAATTTTAAATATCTGAACGGTACTATTAGCCACAATGGCGTAATTTTTTAATAATTTGCTACATAATTACTATTATTTATGGACATTTGCATGTCTATATAAATTACATTTCAAGGATATAAAATAGATATCTACCATGGACTGGACATTCGGTGGATATGGGATGTTCAGTAGATATCCAAAGGATTTGGTGTGCTGTCTGGGTATTTCTTTTTTGTAAGTGTCCAGAGCCTTTTTTACCCTTTCATCCCTTTGACCCTCCTCCGCCTCGCTCGGTATAGCTTACAGAGGCCGTAGCTAGTTCCCTATAAAAGACAATTTGTTTTTTTTTTCTTAGGTTTATTTAAAAATGAATTCAACAAGGTGGTTGAATAAAAATCAAAAATAATGCTTCGATTTTTTTTAACGTCATGTTTTTCTTAGTATTTTTGTTGAACCGCTTTTGTTTCCCTAGTTTTCTCGCCCCCTTTTAAGAAAATCAAAAACTAAAGCCGCCTGCCCAATGCCATCGAACTTTTAGGTTCCATGTAGGTTCCTAGTAGGCGAGTTCGGTCAGTCAGGGGCTGGAGCGGGACAAATTTTAGGGTGCTTTTAAATGACATTTAAGCGTGTTAAACTGTCACTAATCGGACTAAACCGAACGCTAAAAGAGTCGTTTGGAGTTAAAAGTGTTAAAGGAGTTAAAGGAACGTGGCAAACCGAACGCAATGACTGTGAGAAATGTGTCGCTCTGAAACAAGTGCCGTCTTAAAAACAAAATAAAATGTCATTGACAAAATGAAAGCTCGTCAAAGAATGAACTATCTGACGTCAAAGTCACGGGTGTCAAAGTCATACCAAGCTCGTCAAAAAAAAGGATTATTTGACGTCAAGGAGATTTGAAGGAAAGTGCACAAGGCGCTACCCCTACACAGCTTGATCAATGTTATTATCTGTCGGTTTTCGAAGGTTAGCTGTATCGCAGAAAGAAAGGGTGACGTAATCACATTGTCGAGAAATCCAGAGACAGTTCTAGGTAAAACATAACAAATTGATTCAGCAAAATGTTAAACTATTTCAATAAATACGCGAACATTCAACAAAAATAAGTATTCAGGTCTTTATCTTGTTTGGCAGAAACACTATTAGGAATCGGACTAAATATATTTAGCAAAAATAAGTTATATGTCTCTTATCTGGTTTTAGTAGATACAATGTTAGCAATGTTATGATTTTGTTTCGGTACAAATGCCACTCATCTTGTTTGTGCATATTGTGAATGTATTAATATGGAGTAAGTTTTAATTGACCATCTGTTTATCGTGATAATAGACTTTGTTCACACTTGTCTTTTTTATGCCGTGTATTATTTGAACTATTTTGGAGACGAAAGTGTACTTAACTCGAAAATGGCAAAAGTGGAGTTATCTTGTTTTATGCAGCAACCCCTCGACAAATGTTTATTTAAAAAATTAGCGTGCTATTTAGCGCAGTGACCGATGAATGTTTTTGCTCAAAATTTTAAAACTCATTTAAAACTTATAGTTTGAAAAAGCACTAAGTGTTTCGGGCCGCAAAAAAAGCTTGGAGGGCCGCAGGTTGAGTATAGCTGGTCTAGAAGCTTCTTGTACAGAGTTGGACTAGGTATAAATAGCGCGACTTATCGACGGACGAGTAGTTTAGAGTAAAGTATTGGTCTGAAAAGATAAATTGTAATAAATAAATTAGAATTGTGAGTTAGTGCCTTAGTATTATATAAATTAATTAGTACGTCGTAAATAAATTGTAAATAGTATTTTAAATAAACTATATCGCCACAGAAATTTGAATCAAGTCAGCATACCGTTAGTCTGTGTATCGTAGGGTTAATACGGGTAAAATAATAATTTGTTAAGACTTGTGTATTCAGGCGGACCCTGTATAGATTCAGACATTTTTTGAAAACTAATGTTATGTATGTTCAATAATTCTTTAACACGGTGTCCGATTTCAATGATTCTTTTTTTTTTTTGTTAGAAAGGGGGTACTTCAAGGGTGGTCCCATATAAATTTTGTCAAAATCTAATAATTGTGTCAATAAGAAAATCCTCACTCTTCATTTTTTATGTATGTTTAGCGATAATGCTTTATCACCTTGTCGGATTTATATTTTTTTGTTAGAAAGGGGGTACCTCAGGGGTGGTCCCATATAAATTTGGTCAAAATCTAATAATTGGAACCATCAGAAAATCCTCACTCTTCATTTTTTATGTATGTTTAGCGATAATTCTTTACCACCTTGTCCGATTTCTATGACTTTTTTTTGTTAGTAAGGGGGTACCTCAGGGGTGGTCCCATATATATTTGGTTAAGATGTGGTGATGGCATCTGCACGATTTTGAAGTCGGTTTTTTGTAATTTTTAATACTTGTTCGTTTTGTAGTCTGTGCGTAGACGCTTATATCCATGTGGATGTAGAAATAATATTTTTTCAAAAACTTCATACATTGAAATGGAAATCAATAAATTGAGTGGACCCTGTATATTTCAAACAATTTACATTTAATTACACAATTCAAGGTTACTTGTCGTTAAAAGTACGTTTTTAATAACAAACCTGTTATGTGTTTAAATTTGTATTCAAAGTAGGTTACTGGTATCATCAGAAACTTAGTTAATGTCATTCCAATCTCTACTGGTGATTTCAAAATCTCTAAAAATTCACAGTCAACAAAATATTAAATAAACATTAAAACTGAATTGTTTAAAAAAAATAGTTTTAAAAACATTGAATGCATTAAAGTATACCTGTGTAATTGAATGTTCGTGTAGTAGATAAGCAAAGTCAAACTCCAAATTGATTAATTCATGAAAAAAAAAAATCCACTAATAAACGTTAAGTAATAATATAGGTAGGTGTTAAATTCGTAAGAATGGATATTATAACAATAATCAGTAAGTGATACAATTTTGTTTTTTTTTTAAATTTGTATTCATATTCACACAGATAAGATAATAAATAATCATATTTGTTAAGTACATCATTTCATCCGGACATTCTGTGAATGAGAGATATCAGACGCAATTTAATAAACAAATACACATGGCATAAATATCTTAGTGATATGATTAATGCATAAAAATGGAATATTTCATTGGTAACTAAATTGTTAAAAGAGAAATTTAAAAACTTTGAATACCTACATTAAAAGAATATTAGGATTAGACCTATTTACTTTTTTTTACTTATAAGTGTATATATGCGTTTTTCTATATTTCAGACTTGACACAAAGATGTATAGGCCTTCTTAGGACATGCTTAAGGACATTTAGTGCCGAAAGACCAGCAACGACTTTAGCAGTGGTAATCAGCGTCTGCGTTGCAGTATTGCCATTTGTAACGGTTACAGCTTTAATGCCGTTAACAATTTTATTAGATCTTAGCAATGCTCTGGCCACCAAAGGTTTGTATAAAACAGCTTAGTCGGGGTTTACACAGCTTCTTTAAATGTTTCTAGATCCTTTGTTTTAATGTTTCACCTTTTGCTTTAATTGTGCAAAATTTGATTACGGATAAAGAGCAAACGGGACTCCTGAAAAAAAAAATCTGAAGGGGTGGAAAAAGTTATGATTTTCTACTATATTTTGCTTTGGGAATGTTTCTCTTTAGGGTTCAGCAAAAATGGGCAAACATGGAAGTACTTCACTGTCCTTGGCTAGTCGTTAGTATTTAAATCCTTAAATAGATAATAATAATCTTTTTTTACTACTAACATGAGAAATCACCATTATTTACTCCATTCCTCTAATGAGAAATAATATTTCTCACCCTAGGTAAATAATGATAATAAAAAAATACCTAGGTAAATAATGAAACTAAATTTCATTAGTTTCATTTTGTTAATTTGACAACTAAACTCCCAGACTACTTGATATTTTGAAATATTTGAAAAATAAGTAGGAAATAACTAAAGCTGGGTTTATTAAAATCTAATCAAATCAAATATGATTATATCAGTGTTAATAGTAAAAATATATATTAACTAGGAAATTCAACAACGGTAATAGGCTTCAAAAATTATTAATTAATACCAATAAATCCATGTCACTAAAATATCAAAAATGCAATGGGAATCATATCAAAATTTGACACATGCCAAATGTTTACATAAATAAAGCCAGTGTGATTAGAAACACGCTCCACTCTGCTTGATATTTCGAAATATTTAACAAATTGTTAGGAAATTACTTATGTCAAAATTAAAATTGCTAATATATTAATGTTAGTAGTAAAAAAAATTCTATATATACCTCGGCTGAGAAAGCTATTATTTACCTCGCACATTATATCCCTCGGCGCTACGCGCCTCAGGATATAAAAGTGCTCGGTAAATAATAGCTCACTTCTCACCCTAGGTATATAATGTACTATTATTCATGTGCAAATTGGTTATAGTGAGAAAATGAATGTGTATATAAAAATATAGGTATTATTTTTTTCAAATATTAACACATGAAACATTACTAAAATATATCCTAAATTAATAGTTATATAAAGGAAAAAAGTATTATAATCTAATAGTTTTCCCGTGCATAATTCACTATTTTTTTCTGTGACGGGAAAAACGACGATTTAACATTAAAAATATATTCTACTGGACTTTAGGGTGAAAACTGTTCAGATGGTTTAGGAAATTCAGGAGGTCTTTTCTCCCGTGGCTCCAGATTACAAATGTCATCTACATACCTCAGCCAATGCTTTAGTTGTTTTTTAGCCGTTCAGATAGCTCTCTTCAAATTTTTCCACTTAAAAATTGGCTCCAACTGGACTGAGTGGGCTGCCCATAGCGACTCCGTCAATTTGTTCATAGAATATTTGATTTCACTGGAAATATGATGTCGTGAGCGAGTGTAGAAAAATATTGACGAGGTCTGAAAAAACTCTCCTATGTAGCTGACTACTTCTCCGAGTGGCACATTAATGAATAAAGAGATGATGTCGAAGCTGACTAGGATGTCGTTAAGCTCTAAGGTGATACTCAAATACTATTATCCGATAGAGAACTCAAGATCCTTTTCAAAAATACTTACTAGCAACATCAAGACATGATTCGGCCAGATTGCAATTGGAGGCTATAGAAATACATAAACATCAAAAGAACTTCAACAAAAAGAAAGAAAAAATACGTGTGGCACTCGGGGACTGCCGCGGTAAAGCTATTGCATAGCATTTTTTATCAACTTATGCAATTATAATTATTTATTTTATTTATGCAGTATTTTTTTTTTCTTTGATATTAATTCAAGTTACACTTTTTCAGCGTGGTGACCGATAAGAAAACAATTTTTTTTCTTTTATTGAATAAATAAGAAGTTAATATTGTTTAAAATATTTTTATTATCTTACAATACATGTAGGTTATTCAGGAATGTTTATCATTTAAACTATAGGTTTATGGTAACTGAAATAAGAAACAAGTTTGAGACTTGATATCCTATATCTGGAAAATACCGCGTCAATGGTTGTCCCATATTTTGTTGTGGATTCTTGTGGATAATTATTCATTTTCAAATTCAATTTTTCCGAAATTGTGTCTAAAAGAGATATAGGGGTCTATTCTGTAACAATTCCTTTATATTTAACGGCCTTTAAAAATATTGGCGGTCTTTAAAAGTATATTTGTATTCGTTAATTTACTTCTGTCATTATTTAAACAGATTTATTTAAGATAGTCCTCTAATGTATTTTAAAGATCCGTTTAAATAATGACGGAAGTAAAGAAGAAAATATTTTTAAAGGCCGTTAAATATAAAGGAATTGTTACAGAATAGACCCCAGATTCAGTTATGAGTAGTTAGCAGCTAGTCTACACGCATACGTCTAGTCGCACGCATACAAACAACGTGCCGAAGTCTGCCGAACTGAAACGACGTTAGACAATGCACGGCTTTCAACGCCGCACCGCTGGCGCTGTGCCGATTGGAGTGGGGGGTGTTAGGTTTATTTTCGTTACGGTCGTTAACTTAAAAACATTACCTACGATCTTGCAAACATCATTAAAAAGGCGAAAATAAAACCGCCTAGTACGTCAAGCCAAAAAAGAGCGCGTAGACAAGCATATAAATACCACACTCGGAGCGAAGGAGAATTCAGTTTTAATTGATACGTCGAGAATAGTACTTCGTCCAAGATGGCTGCCGCGGTTGCAGCTGAAACGTTTGGTAGTAATAACCAAGAAAGACCACGGCCACGGGGGTTTATATCATATGCACAATACGTAAACACGTTTCTGCGCATACTCCTCCGCGCTTGGGTGCTCTGAAGTCCGTTTTACAATAGCAAAATTGTATTAAAATGTAAAGCACATTGATTAATTTAATAACATCTCGTTCAGTAACACACAAAAAGTGTTGTTTCAAAAATTTTAATTCATATATTACAACAAACTAAAAAAAACATACCTTCACTTAGTTATTTGTACTATGTGAAGATGGCTTTCTGTCCGCTGCATGACTGCTGGCTGCCCGCTATAGCGGGCCCCGCGCGCGCTGTCAACAAATAACATCAAAATTAAACAAATGTGTGGTTATGTTATGATTTGGTTGCACATACTTAAATAGGTATACGGCGTAAAACCCTCTGCGCATCTTTACTGAGTGTTTAATAAAAGAAGATAGAAATGACCGCCATTTTTATATAAACAAACTGAAACTTATGCAACCAATTTATCTTTATTTGTCAAAAGTGTCAAATTTTAATATGTTTGTGAATTTGGTTAAATTTTTTTGTGTTATTTTAGAATATTTTGATTGTGGATATTATTTTCTTAAGTGTATAAACGTTTTATTTATTTTAACATTTGTGAATAGACTTTAATCCCAGTATAAGTTCTCTATACTGGGCTTTATTCAAGATGTCTTGTCTTGTAAGATCTTGCAAGAACATAAGAAGACTGTTGCCAAATAGATTCAAATGTTACATTCCACAAGTAAGTAATAAAATTTAGCAAAAATAAAGGATATGAAAGAAGTGTCTATATTATTTTAGAGTTCCAAAACAAGCAGATCGTTCCTTATTGTGGTTATCTGCCATATAGAGATTGGACAAAATTTATTTTAAGTTTTTAATACAATTCACTGCAGAATCGATAAGGACGACCCGTTCACTAAAAATTTGTAGCTTTTAGAAATTATACAAGAAGAAAGTAAATTGTTTAAAATAAAACAAATATGCAACCATCAATTTAATTATAAAGTATAATGGAAATTTTAATATTTTTAACTTCCTCTACTGTACTTTTGTCATTTAAAATTAGTATTTAAGTATTTAATCTATTATTTGTCGGCCTATTATTTATCAGCCTAACATGTATTTTTAAACATTAAAATATTTTTTTTGTTGTAGAATAAAAATTTAATTCAGATATAATATTGTATTATTTCTTTTAAAAAATCTGTACAAAATGATGTATTTAAAAGTGAAAAGACCTAGACATCTGCAACCAAGTTTTCATATTGCTGTATTTCTGGTCACCTATGTACTAGTAATCTTGTATAAAAATGGCCGCCCCTTTGTTAAACAGGTCGGACGTCTCTCTTGCTCCGTATACCTATTATAAGTATGTGTTTGGTTGTCGACGAAAACATGTGAGTGGAACTACTTTTATTTTTTTAGATATAAGTTATTTAGGATTATTTAAAATCAAGTAAAGGTATTTTGATGCTTTAACATGTCTTTACCAGACAGAATTCATTATAAACGCATAATTTCAATTGTTATAGTACGTTTTATAAGGCCCATTCCAAACGTAAATTTTAAGGACAAACATTTTTAAATTTCCTTCTGATATTGATCAAAGAACGGAATGGTGTCGTATTTTAAACATTCCACTTACAACCCCAATCATTATACATTATGTGAAAATTATATTTTGATACAAAATTGTTTACAAACACAAATCGTTCAAGACTGCTAAAAGATTTGCTTTACCTTGCTTTAGCATCCTCAAAACCAGATACACCAAAGATAGTAGTACTTAGTAATATTGTTATCACACCTCCAAACAGAGTCCTGTGTGGATAAAGTTCATTTTAATAATATATACAAAATTAATAAATGAAGCAGAATTTGAGTCAGGCCACTAGTTATGTTGCAGGGTTTATTAAGAAACTTAATAGTTTTGACTGCAAAGAGTGTAAAGTTAATTTACAGACATGTTAGAAGACCATCGATACTTTTACTTATTTTAAAGAAAATTATGATAAAAGACGTTTTATTTATGTACAAAGAAATGTTATTGAATTTCTTTCAAAAATTCTTGAAATAGTTTCACAACTTTTGGGTCATATTGACAACATAATTCAAATAATTAAACTTTTTTGCCAGACCATGTTGATTTTAAATGGTTTAGGTACATCAGAGGCGACTCGTGGCCTAGTCTATGAGGAGACTACTTTTAAAAGGCACACCCTATATACTTAATATGTCTATAAGAATTCAAAAAGCAGAAATATTACATTGTATTCTAATAGAAATATATATATTTGTATAAAGTATATAGGATGAGCCAGCTTCCTCACAGACTAGGCCACAAGCCGTCCCTGGTTTACATATAAAGAACATAAAAGAGACGTCTTTTCTCATTTAGTTGAAACTTGTCTACTATTAATAATAAGAAAGTATTATAATGATAGTATGAGGGCTGCTGCAATGTCTAAAAGACAAACAAAATGATTTGAAGTTACTGCATTTAATTTTTTTCTGTTTCAGTTTATATGGATGGTTGCTTTTGTCTGATTTCCTAAGATTCAAGAAGAATTTGTTGTTTTGTTTTTTGTTTATTTTAAAAATTTATTTACTTAGGCATTAGTTTTCATATCAAGTAAATTAAATTTGTTAGGCAATTTCTGATTTTTGTTAGCCAAAGATAGTTAACGTACCGAAATAGTAATGTAATGTTTGTGATATTAGAGTAACTTTCTTAAATAATCATTTATAAGACGTCCGGGAGCGCCATAGTAAATAATAATAATAATAGACATTCTTGCTTCGCATAAGCTCGCTTGTATGGGAGTGAAGTATATGAAAAATATTTTTTTGTATTGCCATCTCTTTGATATATTTTTTATTTATTTTTCTTGGGAATTTTTAGTAAATATAACTATATAAAACTTTGTATGATATTTATTTTATCCCTCATAATTATTTGTCATAGAATTTTACATTTTTATTGGGCATTTCATAATTGTTACAAACAGCTAATAAAACAGGAAAATTTTAATTATAATTAAGAGGAAAATTTACTTAAGCAATTATCTTTTTCTAAACAATACGAAATAGAGCCACAAATATTTCTATAGTTTAATTTTACTTTTTAGTGAATGAAAAATATATACCTTCAGGTAAAAGTGAAATGTTTGTTTTTCTGGAGCCACTATTCCGAAATTTGATTTAATTATTTTCTCAATTTTTGAAATCTTTATAAAAACAAGATTTTGCGATTTATTGCCATCAAAATTTGATTAAATTTTGAAAAAGTGGCTCCAGAGGAACATATTTTAGCTACACGTACATGTTTTTTATTTCACTAAAAAATTAAAAAAATTACTATCAAAATTTTGTATGGCTATATTTCGTATTAGTTAGAAAATAATTGCAAAAGTAAATTCTCCTTTAAAAAAACCCGCCAATTTTCAAATTAAATATAAAATTACGGGTAACTGCATTACCGACAGAGTAAGAGTTGATGGTAATACTGCTGGTAACTACATTACCGACAGAGTAAGATTAGTTCTACTCCTCCACCCCACAGGTCGTTGCAAGCAAACATGTTGCCAAATTTCTACAAAGAAACGGCAACTCTTAATAATCCTTCCTCCATGACCACGGCACAACAGCCCGGCAAAAACAATTACATTGACGCTGGCCGTGAAAGCCTACACTCTCACAATATATGTTATGTTTATTGATCTAACTGATTAAAATTGGTATTGATAAAAAAGTTGCAGCAAATATAATTAATAATGTATTTAGTAATCACAAAATTTACATTAGAGATAATAATAATGTATTACACGGTCCACACATTGTATACAATGGCTTACCACAGAGGTCCATTTCAAGTCACTTACTTTACAACATCTACACAGCTGATCTGCATAGATTAGGAAATGACAATATTGTTCAATACGAGGACGATATATAGGACCCATTGAGTCCTATGATTGAACGTTTACGTTATCCATAACGTACATGTTAGACCGAATTTTAAAAATAACGAGGCAAGTTCGTATGTTGGAAAACTTTTAAATTAGAACATAACAGGCGGAAAATAACAATAGTGTTTTGGAAAAAGTTTTCCATCATACGAACTTGCCTCGTTACTGTTAAAACTCGGCCTAACATGTACATTACGTATAACGTAAACGTTCAATCATAGGACCCAATGGGTTTTTTTTTGAGGTTTGTAGGTAGCCATAGGATTTTTGGACCACCTTATATGAAATTTTAATTATTCTCCATATTTATTAAAACTAAAATTAAAGACTCTAAGGGTATTTAAAATTGTTTAAGGTGTTCAGTTTGCTCTTTTTAATAAGTATTAAATAGTGGGACTTAATGGACTTATCCTTCCTATTTTATATTATTATATAATCTATTCAAAATATATTTTTACGAAGTTGTTTTTAATCAAGGTTTTTGAGTAGATATTTGTTTTCAAGTAGTTATAATAGGTTTGTTGCGACAATCTGAAACCAGTCATTGGCACTAGGATTCTGCTCAATATATAATTTGAGGTCCTAATAATCTACTGTGCAGAATCCTGGTGACAATGATTGGTTTCTGATCGTTGTTGGAGCAAACCTAATGTAAATATGCCTTTTATTCCTTTTAAACACAATTTAATGTTTTTTTTTGCAGGTGTTGTCTATGTGATTTATTCCCTTATATTTCAAGTCTCTATTTTAGCTGTGATAGTTTTTATACTGTTTATTGTAGCATTTGCAATAGTTAGTAGTGCGACTATTATTCATAAGTATAATATCTTCATTAAGTAGGTATACATATTTAATATAAAAATAGGTGTTTTATAAATTAGTTCATACAAATTTAACAAGGGAATCGTTTTATAAATAAATGTTTTTAGAATGTATAAGTAGTTTTTTTGTGTATGGTGGTATAATCAATTATTTTAATTTAAGATTAATTATATATTAAATTTAGTCCTTTTATTAAATTTATTTTCCCTACCTATATCTGTATATTATCAAGCTTTCTCTCAATTCTAAAAGATTGAGTACAACACAAGTATGGATACCTATATTTTGTTAAAAAAAGGTAAGAACATAAAGTATAATTTATTTATTCTTTTTAAATTATATGTGTACAATTTTATTCAACAAATTTCCTTACCAACACTTACATATTAAGATCTTTTTCTGAAAGTGGCTTCATATGTACTTTCTTTATGAGTGAATATAAGTTTTCAGTTATTTCTTTCTGAGACTGTTTTTTTAGCTTAAAGTCGAAACATTTAATACTCTCAGGATTTTCCCCTACAATGTCTAAATGTGTCTGTTAAGGAAAATTTAAAAACCTATTAAAAAAATATTTAGCATATTATGGGGTCTATTCTGTAACAATTCCTTTATATTTAACAGCCTTTAAAAATATTTTCTTCTTTACTTCTGTCATTATTTAAACGGATCTTTAAAATACATTAGAGTACTATCTTAAAGAAATCTGTTTAAATAATGACAGAAGTAAATTAACGAATACAAATATACTTTTAAAGGCCGCCAATATTTTTAAAGGCCGTTAAATATAAAGGAATTTTTACAGAATAGACCCCTATTTCTTGTATAAAAAAAGGATACATCCTTTAATATTTTTAGAATTGTAATTAAAGTTGGTATTGGTGAGTAACTTATAAACCAAAATTTCATCCCTAAAAATATCATATATGAGATTTTAAGAAAATTAAAACAAATCTAATAGTCAGGTCGCCGTTCAGACAACTATATACAGGTATATCTACCGCTTTTCCTGTAAATATTTTTCTTTTTTTTTCAGATGTGAAATTTTCTGTCTGCTGGTGTTGATATGCATTTCTACTTGCACTTTCTTTTTCTCTAATTCTTTTTGCTTTACTTTTAAGTTTTCCTATAAAACGCAAATCAATAAAACAATCCATTGAATGTATGGAAACAAAACTTACAATTTCCTCATTTAATTTTTTCAAATACTCAGTATTTCGCAGGCATGTGTCTTTAATTTTTTCAAAAGGAATTTTGTTTTCAATATTTTCTAGCATTTCTGAATATTCTGGAATTGATTGTAGTCGTTTTAATGAATCTGAAGTGCTGCATTGAGTGCTTCCATCAAACGTATTTAATTTCTGTACTATACAGTTAGTTAACAAAGATATACCTTCCATTAGTTTTTCTGCATCAGAAATTACAGTGTCCGTGTCCATCTCAACAGTCCATCTCAATAAACGTACCACAACCACAAACGTAAAAAAAGTGAAAAAAGAGATTAAATAAAAGTGTAAAAAAAATGTACTGTTGTCTTGTTCTTGTGCACCCTTTATTTTTTTAAATTTGACACAAGTCAAATGTCAATTTAACGAATTTCTGGGCAGTGCCAGCGGTCTTTTCCTTTCATTGCGTTCGGTTTGCCAAGTTCCTTTAACACTTTTTACTCCAAACGACCCTTTTAGCGTTCGGTTTAGTCCGAGTAGTGACAGTTTAACACGCCTAAATGTCATTTAAAAGCACCCTAAAAAACTCCACTGTTGTCCCGCTCCAGCCCCTGACTATCCGAACTCACCTTTTGCATCGAAAGTGTAGTGCGTTCAGAAATCGAGTGCGTAAATTTTCAATCGTCTGGACAAAATTCGTCGGAACGTTTATTTTTGCCCGATAAACACGAACGGTAAGTGCAAGTATTGTTAAATCAAGTTTTTGGTTATGTCTTTTTTGTTATCTGAGATTGTAGGAATTATCAAAAATTAGTAAATAGGTAACATCATTGACGTCCACATATACTTTTTTATGTAAAAATTCAATTCATTACCGTTTTTACTGTGCCATAAAATTTTATCATTTTCTATAATGAAATTACCATCGTTTCCGACAACTATACGCTAATTGATATAATTAATTCTCTCATTCATACTCATATTTAAATATTTTTTACTCAAAAAGTAAAAATAGGGAATTAAATACTAGGTGGTTCTCTTAGGTTAATTGGGGTTATGACATACTGCGCAAGTCGAGTAAACATTACCCAACTCAACACGGTGGGTAAAATTTCTTCATCCCGACGCGTTTTTATTTTAAATAGGAACGACTGGGGTAATTCGTCCAGATAAAACGTTCCATATTTAGGAACGCTTTATTGAATTTAGACAACGTCCGAACGCATTTACCCTACATTTCTGAACGCACCCCTGAGCTACGCCACTTTTGAAAATATCGTTCCATCCATACAATTTGTATAAATGGAACGATTTTAGAAGTAATGTAGTTTAGTGTTACACTTTCAATGCAAAGGAAAAGACCTAATATTGCCGCGTTTGAATATCCACATCCGATGCATTTTTTACATCTCGAGCGTTTTTTTATCTACATCGGACGCATCTGCCCCATTACATTTACGTATACTGAATCACGTGATCAAAGATTTATTACATCTCAGATGCATCCGATGTGGATTCTCAAACGCGGCAATCTACATCTGCGTTTGTTTATCTCAAATATACCTATTCAGATTACATTTTTTACATCTCGATTTGAAATGAGATGTTCGTTCCATACCAGAAAATAAGTGTTCTGTGAAGCTAAGTTTGTCAATTTATCCTTTGTTTATGCTAACATCTAACATGAATATAAAAGTGATTAGTTTGTTTAATTTTTGTTTAGATTTCAAATTTAGGTTGATTTGTAGTCTTAAAAGTCAAATTTAAAAAGTATAAATTTCTAACTTATCATTGGTATTTTATCACGTGACCATTAAAGTCTAGAACGTTTGTTTATTACATCTACATTCAGATCTAATTCTCTATCACGTGATAAAAAATTCACATCTCAAATGCATCCGATGTGGATATTCAAACGCGGTATCAAACGCAGCCACAGAACGCAGCATATAAATAACCCATAAATGATTTGAACGCACTTGCTGACAGCTGTTTTTGACTTTGACAGTGGCATTTAATTCGGTGACAGTGACAGATTATTAAGTTTTGCTGATTGATGTATTGGAGTATATTTTTTGTTTAATTTAAAAACCAAGATTATTAGATACAAATTCAAATATAAGACCATGGCATCCAGAGTACCTCGTTTGGGTGACCATCAAAAGAAAAACAATAGTTTATTTTATTTAAAAAAGGCCAAACAGGCCTGTGTTAAAAATGATTATGCTGAAGCCTATGAAAACTTTGTTCTCTATTTCGAAAGCCTAAATGATCCTTCAGAGTCTACTGCTGCAGTTCAAACAGTTTTTACGAAGCTTGTTTGTAAAATGGGAGCCGTTCTGGAGGAAACTTCCAATATAGAAGAACTTCTTAAATGTTATATTCAAGCTCTAAATCTTTTTCCTGATAATTATGTTATATTGAATAATTTGGGGGCTTATATGTTCAAGTGAGTACATAATTTTAAAAGTCATTACCTACAATATTGAAACAAATGTTATAGGAACATATTGCCTTTGTATCATAACTATATTCAAATATCTTATTGTCTCCTAAATTCTAATTATTTAATTGTTTTGTTTACTATAAAACAAGGTGTAAAAATTAATTTAGAGCACTGTGAATAAGTAAGTAAATAAAGTAGTTTCTGTTTTTAATCGGCATACAGATATTTGGTAATCTTGTAGTTAAAGGGTCTGGAAATGCACCTGTCCACACCATTCCTGTTCCAGCTAGTTCTGACAGTTGGAATCGTTACATATAGTTGCCAGGTTATATTTAATTATTTTGAACCAGGGAATAAGCATATTGAAATAACTATTTTACTTTTAATCATCTATTTACCAATTTTTACGTCTATTAAAAATCCCATAAAAATAAAAGAATGTTCTAAAGATTTTCAAGTAATACGATCGTTATTTTTAATGTCAATAATACTTTTCAATAGTGATAATTACAAAATCTAGACCCATCAGCTACAAGATTACCCAGATATTTAGTGTTAAAAATAAAATAGAATTATTGTCCTTTAACAATCTGTTGATAAATGCCTATATTATCAAGGGTAATATGAGTGCTTATTATCACCATTGTTTTTAAAATGTCACACTGTGTTGTATTGCCACTTATTAATAACACAATTCAGTCAACCCAATTTGTCACAACTGCTTCACATTGAAATTTTAATTTTTTTACACCTATCAGGGGTCGATTCTCGACTTGTAGGAACCTTTTCCTATAGGAATTTGTGACACTTTCCTATATGTAGGAAAATGTCATACATTTTCGATGTATATAAAAATGTCAAAAATTATTATAGGAAAATATTCCGAGTCGAGAATCGACCCCCTGGAGTTTTAGAGAAAATACAATTTCCAATAGTTTTCAATATCATCAGTATGAGTACTTCCAAATATAAAAACTATATTAAAAGTTTATATATGTTAGGGTTAAAGTGTTTACTTGGTTAGTTTATAGATTAGTTGTATAGAAATGGAAAATCAATTTCCATTAACATAGCTATGAATATTGGTTGGTTTGTGTATCATTCAGCTAGTTTACAAACTATAAAAGATTTATTGCCAAAGTATAAACTACAAGAAATGTACACAACAGTACACAATTCAGCCGTGTTTCGCTTAAAAAGTGGTATCTCCAATTTTATGCTAAATTGAGTTATGGTGCTTAATGCATACAACACATCATTTTACATATTTTTTATAGCTAAAAAGTGGTAAATGTCTTTTAAAATAAAAATATCTGCCCTAAAAATAATCACATCACAATTATTAAGAAGCTTAAAAGTGGTATTTAACTTTAAACTTCATTTTCTCCCTTTATTTTTTTTTTGGCAGATACCACTTTTAAGCAAAGGACGGCAGAATTGGTTTGCTGGTAATAGCCTCAAACTGAATAAAGAAAAATCACAAAAAAATTTATTTACAACACAAAATACAAATCACCCATATGAATTGGTTAAACGTTTAGTATTTCATATAGACATTAGATTAAATTGGTGGAATCACATTGATTATGATGCTAGTAAATTATCTTCTATTTTGACAGCTTAGTATGTTATCTGTTATGATGTTCTAAGAACTGTATATATTTCACTATTTCACTCGCATATTAGTCATGGTGTATTACTGTGGGGTAATGCAACTGATTCCATTATAATTTTCCATAAGCAAAAAAAAAGCAATAGAGATAAATGCAGACCATTATTGACCATTCATGACTTTACCTTCATTATTTTTCTTTGCAAATGTAATTGAAATACTTAAACATTTATGTCTACTACCAATGCAAGGTGATGGCCATTCACATAATACATGAATAGGTATTTATGTTAGAGGTCCAGGAATACATTAGGAGTGGTTTGCCCATTGAGTTTGATGAACACTCATAAAATCAGTAAACTAATGTTAACTTATGTTCAGTAACTAGTATTAATTGTAAATGTATGTATTTGTTGTTATATTCTGTTGTGACCTGCTGTTAATCACTTGTGTGAACTTAGCGCCCGAAGCTTCTGGCACCCAAACTCAGTGCTCTATCCCCTCCTCCTAACCAAGTCCACACAACTAAAATTATTAATATATTCATTTGTCATGTGTGTAAATTCATAGGAAAGTAAAGTTTATAATTCGATTTTTGATTAAAGGGTGTGGTTTGTAAAGTTTTTATTAGATAAAGATATATTTAAAAATTTGCTGTATGACAGATAGCAAATAATGGAAAAAAGGTGCCCTTTTAAGGTCTGGGTTTACTAACAAATTAGATGTCTCAAACCACTGACGGTCTTATAAAAAAACACCCTTTATAAAAAGAGAATTACTTTAAAAAAAACTAAGAGGAGTGACAGATTATGACTAGTAGATATGATAATTAATTCATAGGATCTACTTACTGTAAAAAATTGACTGATCTAAACCCTTGGCGTTTTATAGAAAAACCATCCTTTATAAAAAGATAATTATTATTTTTTTTTAAAACTGTCATGTGACAGATTACGTTTAGTGGATATAAGCAGTACCTTTTACAGTAAAAAACTGGATGTCGTTGACATTAAGTGACAGCTTTGTCACTCGCCGAGCGACAAAGTTTACAGCTTTGTTGCTCACCTAATTTAAATTAGTTGTAATACAATATTTCTTTTTAGTAAATGATTTTCAAGTTTTTCGTACGTAGTTAGATGTTTTTTGTTATATTATCCAAGTTAACATGGACTTTGAATATCAAATGCTTTTTTAATTATTAACTTACGAAAAATTTTCAGTTTTTATATTTAGTTCTTAAAATAATATGATCGCAGAAAAATCTTGTGTGCATTTTGAGCGAAAAGTTCGTTGTCATATGAAGTTGATGGCCCTACTTTTATGAAAGAGTTTAACAATAGTGCCATCAATGAGCTGCAAGCAATACATTTCAATTAAGTGGCCAGTTTTTTGAAGTGTATATTGTACAATTGAAATAAAGCATCTTAATGTTATATTTCTGAGAAAGATTTATAAAAGTTTAATTTTTAATGCATTAAACTGAATCTCATCACAAATTTATTTTGTAAAACAAAAACATTAGAATGTTAAATATTAAAAAAGTTTAGAGGTCGTTTTTTTATGCAATAAAACTAACATATTTTATCTATAATTGATCAAATTGCAAGTTGTTATTGCTAGTATTATCTAACTTTTCAAGTTTATATTATGCTGAATCATGTTTAATAACCCTAATGATATATTTATTTTTTCTTTTGGCAAATCTATTATTAATGCAATGTCTTTTGACCATTTAACACTAAGTAAATAATACACAAATAATTTAAAATGATTAAAAACCTCTATTTTTGATTAGAAGTTGACATTTTCAATGTTATCAGCGCGATAGTATTATCTAGGATAAATAACTAAATTTTAGAGAAGTAAAAGTTGGTAAGCAATAAGAAATCTCGCTCACTAAATTCGTGCGCAAGTGCAGATTTATAATAATTTTTGCATTTTCTGTTAATGAGGCCATCCAGACGTTTTATGAATATATTTTAGAAATGTTAAATAATTTAAATGACCCTAATTATCAGTTTATGAATAGTTTGGTTTGTTATCTGTAAGATATGAAAGCATCCTTTATTTTTTTATGTTATTCCATTGAACAATTTTATTCTGTTATTGAAGATAAAGCATTAATTTTTATTGATAATTAACATTCAACCCCTACATTTTAAAGAATTGACCTTTAATTTAATAAAAGAATACATAAAATACCTATATGAAATTTTTCGTTTTTAGACAAATTTTATGTTCTGAACTTTTACTAAATACTTTGAAAAATCGAAAAACAATGCACATTTTTAAGTAGAAACTATACTCTGTTTTTAAACTAGGAGGAGCGATTTGAATTTAAGTTGGCAATTATGTAGATTTCTGATTGGTCAGATTCCAGTCAGTTTCACACATCACTTTTTAGCATTAACATCAGCTAATAATTGATATTAGGCATTCCAACGACCTGTCCAAATGGCTACCAGTGGGTACTGACAGTTTAGATATGGCAACCCTGTTGTCATGTTGCATTAACAGGGTCAATGATACATATATGTTATATACATTGCTCAAAGCTGGTCGTTTGCGAGCAGCCATATTGCCTGGCAAATATTTATTAATTTGAATCAGTTTAGCAAAAATGTGTTTTAAAACCAATTTTCAAACTTTAGGTATTTAAAAAATAATAATTGCTTATATTTTTACTTCAAGGCATAAGCTTATGTTTATTTTAAAAAATAGGGATGATCAATCTATGTAACTCTCTATTTCACTCACCTTGTCAAATCACCAGGTCTACAGAGTTGCCATAACTTTGTCACATCATAACCTGTCAAAACCCACTGGTAGTCATTCAGTTTGGAATGCCTAATTGTTGACAGTTCTGACATTTTATATTTTGATATCTCATCATTATTACTTAGTTTTTACATATTTCGTAAATAATAGTTCTTTTCAGAACTTCAGTAAGCAATTGTATTGAATTTCTACGATTATGGATCCTTCTTCATTAAGTACTATTAAGAGTAGCTATTCCTGAAACGCCCTATAAGGAAGGGAAGACTACTTATTATATTACATGCTGATTATGAAGAAGGTTTTTAGAAAATATTTTATTGGTTTTAAAGGCAAAAAGACGGAAGATTGCCAAAATTACTATGAAAAGATGAATTCTCAAGTATTTAAAAAAAAAACTATCAACTTTATTACTGATTTTTTAAAACTAAAAATTGATAAATTTTTTACCAAAACGATTAAAAAGTAAATAAATATTCAAGTAAATTTTATTTATTAGAAAATAATAAAACCATTTATAAAATTATTAATTCACATTTAAAACACCATCTACTGTATTAGAGATAATAGTCCGTCAGATAGTGACAGGTTTAGGTGCCCCATTTTCGCACGCAAGCCTCGAAGAGGTTTGAAAAGTACATCGATTTTAAGTAGAATTAAAGAAAATTTAGAAGTGGCTGCTGGGGTTAACACATGGAAAATTCGATTTTTCCTAACAAAAACGAAAGGTTATTTGTTGCCCATTTTTCCACGCAAGCCGTTTTCACTATATGATTAATTAATAGAACTAGGCTTAGGAAAACCAAAGGCTTTAATGTTGCAAGTGGCTAAAGGGTTGAAATAAGGGCGTAATCTTCTAAGGAAAAATCGAGATTTTGCCTAATTTTTCCACACAAGCCCATCGAATGTATGAAAACGTACGTCGTCACTAGTCCGAAAAACATATTTTCTTGAATGACCCGAATGTATAAGTGCATTTTTGGGTCGGAAAATTTTTCTGATTAGGAAAATCGAATTTTCCATGTGTTATCCCCAAGAGCCACTCGTAAATTTTCTTTTATTCTATCATATCATATTCTATCGATCATATTTTTATGTTTTATTTTAACCTGCATCTTGATATTCTTTTATAAATACTCAATATTAATTTAAAAAAAATTATAACCCTCAAATAGTCGATTTAAAAAGCAACATAAACAAATAAAATGCGATGCTAAGGTTTGGTATGTCTAAAGGGTTGCGACATACGATATAGTCTCTCTACAATACGTTAAATCAATAATAATGGATTACATTTAAATATTTTATGTCGTATACAATGACAATATTATTTAAAAAAAAAACACTTATACATTTTCTATCAATTGGCATGTTTGGCGACTACTATTTCAAATAAAAATAGCGTCCAAGATGGAAGGCTATGTCGCAGCCCCCTTAGATTTACGAGTTCTTTCCACTGGCAGTTATTGTTGACAGGTCGTTGGAGTGCCTGATTAAATTTCATTTGACAGTGACAGTTCGTTTTAGATCCACCTTTCAGATCACAATAATATGAAATTTACGACCATTGTATGGAACCAATAAAAACATCGACTCCTATGACATTTATTTGTTCCTTAACTTCTCATTGGCCGTTCGCCGACTAGAGTCGATAATAACAACTATTACATAAATTTTTAAAACATGCTCTTAGTAACGAATAAAGTTACTTTTCCCTCTGTAAAGGAGTCTTTTCAATTCGCTCCTCTTAGTTTAAAAACAGGGTATAGTAGACACGGAATTCGGTCGGAAACGGAAAAGATTATTATTATTATTATGAGCATTTATTTACCTACTTAGATGAAACTAAAAATCAGTATATAGGTTGGCAAAATTAAAACAGTTGATTTGAAATATTTTTTATCATAAAACCCTGATACAGGTCGATTTTGCTTTCAAAAAACTGTTACGTATTATAAAGTTCGATGCTTTATTTGACAGCTAATTTTATTAGTGATTTAATGCATAGAATAAATTTGTTAGAGATAAAGAAAAAATCTTTATTGGAGATAATCTTAAAGGGATATCGACCAGACTCGTTCATATCTTAGTTGATTGTGATTAAAATTTGTATATCTTAACGTTAGAGAGAACTGCATGATTTTTTAATTATTTATGTTCATATTTTGTTATGTGCCCTGGTTTTTGAAAAGGGAAAACAAGTTTTCGACAAAACAGCTGTTAAAGGTAAACAACTCGGTTCATCAGCTTCTTGTTAGTTGTAAAAAGCTCTCAAAAAAGAAGACGATAAAGAAAAATACAAAAACTACTTAGTAATGTTTTTCTGGCATATAATAATGTTTATCTTTTAAACCAATGTACCCAATAATTTGTTCCACTTTACAATAAGTAACAGTTTTTATCCCACTAAAAACAAAAGTAACTCAATGAATAGTCATATGGCTGAATTATCCATAAGAATAACTTTCAAATGATGTGCCATATGAACCTCCGTGCAATTTAGTATTCTTGAAATACTCGACAACATTTATTTTAAACTTAACACAGCAAAAGAATTCACTTGTATACAAAAATGTGACAGCCTAGAAAAAACCAATCCTGACTAGAAGAATCTCAATGCGTTCGTAAAATTCCTTATCAAGCGTTGGGTTGCGTACAAAGAAACATTCAAATCGATCGCCAGCGTCAGGCGTAACGGTAGCGGTGAAGATCAACAAAAAACAGGGTCGGTCTCAGGTATGGACGCACGACGTTAGCAATCGTAATATTTGAGTTTCGCACACAAAAGCTCATGATCAATTAAATCAAAATCATCAATGTTGCCAAATTAGATCTACTATTCAGTATAGATCTTATTGTCTAATTACGTGTCTACTATACCCATAAAGTAGCAATTTAGCTTTACCAGGAAATTTAAACACTCGCATAATATATCAGACATTCGATACAAATGCAAAATACCAGATATTGTGCAATGTATGGGTTTGGAAAAAAATATGAGAATTTATCAGTTAAATATAACAGAATATAGAGTGATATATTTGAATGAGTTGTCTTGGTTTTTTATTACATTTAATTACTGAAATATTGTATTTTATTCGAAAATTCTTAATGTATTTATTATTTTTTTAAGAATATCTGAAATAGACATAGCACGTCGTTACCTTGAAAGAGCAGTGAAAGTGAATAGGAACTATCTACCTGCCGAGATCAATCTTATGCATGTGAAATGGCATCAGATACCGAGATGGCATTTCAGGATGTTAAACGACAAATCTCGAAATATGGCATTTGAAGCGGCTATTAAATCAATCATCAAAGAAGGGTTTGTATGAAATATCTTATGATAAGGTGAGGTATTTGGGACCTAGTTTTGAAACAACTAAATGTAAAATGGCTATTTCGAGGGGTGAATCATTCCCAAAATTTACTTAAGGTTCGTCGCTCAAAAATACAAATGCAGCAACTTATGGATCGAAAGACAAGGAAAGAGTAAAAAAGGTTATCGTATAAAATTAAGGGGGATTTCGGCAAAATCATCGAACTCATATAAGATCAATTTTAGGTGATTTCCGAAATATGCGTACGTTTTGACCTTATTGGTTTACCCCTTGGATTATTTATTTTTAAAAAGTATAGATTTTTATATGCTTTTACATAATATAGTGTTCTTAAGAAGATATCATCAAACAAAAACTAGCATGCCCACTTACCCCAACTTACTTTAAAATAAATAATTTTATTGATATTTTATAATAAAATTGTTATTTCTTGTTATTTAGATATAGAAATGTAATTGATATAGGAGCAGGATGTGGTTTACTTAGTCTCATAGCTGCCCATATGCCAGGCACTTCTGTCGTAGCAATTGAAGAAAATAAGCAACTTTATAATATGTGTCTAGACATTCTAAAGAAAAACGAAGTTACCAATGTTAAAGTACTTCACTGTTATTCTACAGACATCGAAGGTATATGGTATACCAGTTTTTTTTTAATAAAACCAATTTACTTCATTCCAGTTTGTTCATATGTTGATTTAATGGTTTTGAAGATTAACTTTTTTCAGAACCGCCAGATAAATGCAATTTACTAGTAACTGAAGTTTTTGACTGTGCTTTATTTGGAGAACGTGCTTTAGAAACAATATATCATGCATCGACAGTATTACGTACTGAAGAAGATTATAAAATAGTACCTTGTGGAGCCAAATTGTATGTTACAGGTAATATACAAATATATTTCAGTTAATAATAATTTTAAATATGATATGGGCAATCTATTCAAGTTGTACACTATATTTATTTAAGAAAAACTACTAAATTTAAAAATCTATAACAGTATACTATCATTATTAAATTTGTTTTAGGTATTTTATTAAAACGAATTTTTGTTGTCACATTGTTTCATCTAACAACTTTTTTAATCTATTTGTATTGTATCTAGTATTTTTCAGAAATATTACAATTTCTATTTATGATATATGTACTTGAACAAGGATGACGTTCGCCTTAGTAAGCGAAATTAAAGTTTGATTGTTGCAAATTGTTTTCTATCTTTGTTTTCCTTTAATTATAATTAAATGCCTGTTACGGTATTAGCCAAAGGAGGGAAACGGTCTCTCGTATTATGTGACATATGGCTTTGAGATTTATTTTTGTATTTTATATTACGGCTTAGTCACATTTGAATTGGAATTATTTCCTTGTTTGATTTGTTTTAGTTTCGTTGAGCTTAACGGCTCTCGTAGATTTTATTAGTTGCATGTTGAAGTTTTGTGGTTGATTCTTCTGTGGTTTTAACGATAGCAAGTATGGCTGTGTCGTCCGAAAATGTGACTACTTTAACAATTTGCTTTGTGGTATGTTGAAGGTAAACAAGTAAAGAACTGGCCTTGAGGGTGTGAAATATTCTTCTTTTATGCGTCAAGTAGGAATTTAAGATGTCCCAATATTGCTTAGGTAGAGTTTATTTTATATTCAAGGCCTTCTAACCATACTTTATCGATAGCCTGAGCTACATCTAGAAAGAGTAAAGTACAGATCTTTTCTTCCAATGCTTTCTCTATTTCATTCGTTATTCTGTGGACTTGATCAATAGTGCTGGTTAATAACTCTAAAATGTTATTATACTAATTGGAAGTATTTCAACTATGAAATCCTGAGCTCAAAATATGAAATCATCTGGATAACATGTGTCTCCTTTCTGAGTTACTTTGAGCCCAATAGTCTAAAACTATTTGACGTATTATTGTCATATTAGGCAATAAATTTTGTACTGGTGTAAAGTGGTAAGGTCATAAATTTTCTTTTTTCAGTTTTCGAAAAAACTGAAGAGTGGCTCACTTCAGTCATTGCAACTAAACGCCAAGTTCTTAGTTCAGGATTATCAGCAACACTCACTAAAATATCATCCTCCTGATCCACAGTTAATATTTTCAGTCGTCCCATACCACTGTTACACTAAATTGTCCAGTTTCTCCTAAATAATCTACATAATATGGAGAAATAATATGGATTAAAGTTTCATTTGCGTAATAAATACAATCCAATGACCTAAAACACTCACATAACACATTGCAATTCCGCCAGTGGCATAGAATTTGGGAAGGATCAACCAGTCACTTGCCCCTGTCGTACGCCTCTGGTAGTAGCCGAAAATTTATTAAAAGTTTATTTAACATAATTTAGTAGAGTGTATCGTACCTACATTTCCCGCCAAATATGAGAATAATTACTCAGACAGGAGACACATTTTATCTAGGTGATTTGGGTTAAATCTTCATAGATTGAGTTGAAATATTTAGTAATGAAACCCTCTGTATTTTTACTGTCTGTGATGGGGTTCAATCATTTTAGTAAAAGCTTTGTGAACAGTTTAAGACAGGAATATATGTTTATACTTCATTTGGGCGTTTTCCAGGTTTGTTTATCATAATTTCAGAGACTTTCCCATGGTAGGTACCTATTGTAGTTGAAATGCATCGATTATTATATGGTTTGCACCACAAAACACGTTTCTAAATTGGGCCATGGAAAAAATCACATATGTTGAAGCGTACAATTATTCTTCTTTTTTTTAATTGACTGGACTGTCATTCATGGCCTAATTAAGAAACATTTTTTTCATGTATCACTCTTTATTAGCGAGTTTAACCAGTTTGTAATTGTTTTAATATTTCACATGTCATCAGATCATACCAGGGTGTCGTCCTCGGGATTTCTACTACTTTTTTTTCATAATTCGAGTCCTTGTTCTTCATTTAATAAGCTAAGAATTATTTTGACGTGTGTGGATATGACATTATACTTGTTGACTGATATTGAATCTATGGATATTGCCCACTTATACATTCTGCAGTTTACAAAAAAAAATTAATAATGCGGTTGTAGAAAAAACAAAATAATCTTAACTTTAATTTTATTATTAAGAATTAGGAGCACAACCTTAAAATACCTATTATAATGCAATATATTATATTAAATATCAAAATATCAAAAACAGACCTTTCGACCTGATTTCAAAGATATTTTCATATTTTTAAAATAAGAAATATAAAAAAAAAGTTTATTTGCTTAACCTAGATACAAAACAATCTGAAATATTATAAAATATTTTCAATAATTTTAAGTTATATAATAAGCAAATAAAACATTCTAATTCTTTTTATATGCACCTAAGTAAATTGTAATAATATTCATTGTATATCAACGATAGTTCTTACTAATTTTAAAACATTAAATTTCGAGCATGTTTCCCGACAGGAACATATATTACTCCCGTAATATTTAGTGAGCCATCGGATATAAATATTCTCTTTTGTTTCTATAAAGGAATAAGTAGTCAAGATTTAATCAAAAGGCATAAATGGACATTGGATAAATCGTTACAACTTCTAAATCTTCAAAATGTATGTTTAACTGAATATGATTTAGAACCATATGAAGCCGAAACACTCATTGAAAGGGACGTAAAATATATGACGGACATCCATCAAGTATTCGACATAGATTTCTATAATTTAGAACAAATCAGTGAGATATTAAATGATGATTCCTATGAAAAATTGATACAGCTAAGGTGTATAGAAGAAGGTAAATATATTTTTGAAATATAGTATATTACATTACGAGTGTGGAAAGCGACATTTTTCACATGAGTGGGAAATATTGTCGCACGAGGCACAAGCCGAGTGCGACAATCACACGAGTGTGAAAAATCACTTTTCACACAAGTGATGTACAACATTTTTCCTACGACCACAAAATAATGTCATCAAAAAATGTAAAACCAGGTTATTATAATAATTAAAATGTATTTAAAAAAATAATCAACAATACTCGTATTTATTCAATTTTCATATTTTTTAAACAAAAAAAAACTAAAAAACAAAAGAAAAATAAAATTCTGCCCCCGCAAGGATTTGAACGCGGTCGCTCGCCAGGTCTCAAATGGCAAAGTTGATAAAGTTTGATAATCTACTACCTGAGCTAATAGGCCTTGCGTCAATTGAATGATCTAAAAGGTTATGTGTTTAACCAGAATAAAAAGCAAACGTAACTTAGTAATTACTAAAATATTAAAATTATTTTAATAATAAATTGTTAAAGATAAATATCTAGGATCTAATTTACAACAATTTCAATAATTTAACAATCATATCGATTTTAGTATTAATATGGACATTACATAGATCAAAATAGAAATGATGCGTTTGACATTTTGTGACAGCTGATGCGGAAAGTAGCATATTCGCACACGGGTGGAAAGTTAATTCTTATTCATACGCGTGTGATATAGGGCACTTTTCATAGAACTATATTGTGTGATATGTGTCACTTTCCTAAGTGGTCGTAGGAAAAAGTATTTTCTTACTTTAACGAATATTTACATATGTGATGCTTGTTCGGGGTCGGCACGCATGACTCTCGTTTGCCACTAATTCTTGGTCATTTGAAAATTTCTTATGCCAGTCGTGGACTTTGGAAGAGTTTTGTTGTGCAGTAAATCGACGCAAAATTTCGGCAGGTTTTACGCCCTCTCGTGACAAAAATTTATTGCCCAACGGACGTGTGTACCTCTCGCTCAGACATGATGGTACTGGCAGTTAATCATCTTTGGCGAGCCGTTCTGATGAGTCACCTCCTCCTCACATCTCCATCTGATATATACCAGGGCATCATGTCACTACGTTAAATTAAAATTCTGGTTTATATATTTGATTCACCCTCGTACATTCGAACATATCTTAAATCTGGCAACATGGTATTGAAGACATCCAATGAAATTAGTAGAATTTGGCGCAAAGTTTAAAAATTGATTATTTCTTAGAAGGCAACCAGTAAGGAATAAATAATGTCTTTTCAAGAAACAAGATTAACTTTTTAAGTCCTTTATTCACTCCGTGCGAAGTCATGGAAAGGGAAGCAGAAGCGATATTAGCGCTAGCTGCGGATAATTCGTGCATTTTAAGGCGATATTTTGTAATTTTGGCATATCAAATACACGTATACATTTTACTTTTTTTTTTTTAAAGTAGGTAAAAACTACAATAAGCAACCGGAGTTGCTATGTTGAAAATTGTACAAATACTAGCAAAAAAAAAACAGTGAAACTTATATGAAAAATTTCAGTAGCAAAGTGGAAATTAAATCAAAGAAATAAATGGATAGGTGTACAATAAGAAGAAAAATTACCTTTACTTTTGTACGATATTCTTTAATAACCCTTTATTCTTAAATGTTCATTCAGCAAGGACTAGATTTCAAGATTTCTGCCTTTGATTATTTATGTGACTGGAATGCAATTTTGTGACTTACTGATGGGAAACCAGTTTTAATTATTCATTCTATGTTTTCTTTCGAACAAAAATAAAAATATAAATAACGATCCTTTTTTATACGTTTTAACTTCATGCTATTATTAAAGCAGTTCACTCGTAAAACGTCCTTTCTTAAGAATTCAATAAAATTGAAATATGAGGTTAATGAAAGTGTCTTTTATGCACCTAAAAAAAATAAAAAAATTTGACCGTCTGTAAAACGAGATATTAACAATCAAAATGTGCATAATTAACACTCTTGAAGTCCTGTCATGTACACAATCATTGCATTTATTTCAAGATATCTCGAAAACGGATCTTACCATATTTTTTAAAAACTAATGTAATGTAAATCAAGAAGTTATAAAATTTTCTAAAAAAACGCTGAATTTTTTTACCGTTTTGATAAAGAAATATAGATTTTTAAAGTAAAAATGTTCTTAAAGAAGTCGACGCATAGTGGCGTATTGTGATTACAACTTGGCAACGTTGTAATCGATACACTCAACACCCGCTAATTCAAATGGCTGTTAGATCAGTGCTTCCCAACCTTTTTATTGCCGCGGACAAGTCAAGTTTATCACTTTATCGAGACCTTCTGGGAAGGGACGTTGTTTATAATTTAGGTTGATATGATTTAACAATTTAAATTTAATTGTATTTAAACATGTCTTCAAAATTAAATAAATATGCAAAAGATGAATATAATTTTATTTAAACATGCCTTCAAAATAAAATACAGTTACACAAAAAAAATGAATATAAAGTAATTTAAAATTTTAACTTACTAGTATGAGGAAGTCATAAAAAAATACAAATAAAAGTAATGATTTTCTGTAGTATTGATGATATCGTAGGAACGTTCATGACAGCAAGAAATTTATTTAAAGCAGTTTGACCAAACCCTGAATGGACAGCACCTTTAAATAAATAAAATTATATTAATTATAATAAAAAAATTATAAACATAACAAATACTTATGTATTTTTTTTAAATTTACCTAGAACTGCTTTAGTGTTGACATCTGAATACTTAACTTCACTTTTTGTTGCATGAACTTTGTCCGTAGGTACTATAGTTTCAATATTATATTCATTACATTTAACATTTAAAATTGAATAAAGGCCCTTTCGTGTTTCATTTATAATATTTTCAAGAGAAAGAACTCTTTCACACCAGCAACATTTTAAATGTTTTCCCAACTCTAGTAATTCCACGATGCGACCACTGCATAGGTTATTTTTCAAGCTTGGGGTTTCCTTTCTCATTTTTTTTGCATTATTCATAGCCAAAATTAATTTTTTGCTTTTGTTGAGGACGTTCTGCTTAACAAATTTTCCTTTATCTCGCAATTAATTGATTCTGACAATGAAACATTTTGATACTTACATTTATTTTACTTTAGGAATACATTTAACGTTTCACAATATATTTGCGATGTTGCCGGATGGATTTTACGCGATATAATACCATATTTGTATATAGGATCACATGTGGTGTGTGTACAGTCTGTTACAAAAATAACCTTTCTTTAGATTTAAGAATCTCGAACGGTTGGTATTCACTATAGGGCGATATTTTTGTGTACGACTGTCGCGAGTGAACTACCTTAAATGGCATTTTTGTATTTTGACAGAATAGGCTACTTCTTCAATAACAACTTATTAGACTTAGGCAACTTCTCATACATTTTCCAGTAAATACTGTTGCCTGTCTATATTTTATTATTGATTTTTATTGATTATACATAATTTTCTTTAATTTAAGAGATAAAAATATATATATAATAATAAATTAATGTTTTACTTGTTTTACAACTCCATATACTTTAATTAAAACTAACGTATATACTTTTTAATTACGAATTCTATTAAAAATTGTATTTGTCAGTTTACGCAGAAATAGTCCATTAGTACCAAAACGAATTGGCGCTGCTGTCGCGCACGGAGCGAATAACAAATTTATAAGGAAATTCGTACTTGTGGGACTAGTTTATTTTTGATGTTTTACATTTTTTTTAAACTTATCTATTTTTGAAAATATTTTTAGGCGAATTGCACGCTTTTGCTGTCTGGTTCGATCTCAACCTTACAGAGTGCATATCCATCACAAACAATCCTTTAGATGAAGACCAAGTTACATGCTGGGAACAAGCAATTATCTACCTTGACCATCCGGTGCAGGTGGTGAAAGGAACAATTATCACAATAAAAGTCGCAGTGAGAGATTGCGGATTAAACGTCACATTGGTGGAGACTGAAGCCGGGAATCACACGTGTTTTAAGGTGTCAAAAGAAGTAGTGACATTTCTGAACGATCAAAAATTAGTGGATTGTATAGCTGCCTTAGCACCAAAATTTTGGAATACGAATCTTACGGTAAGTTTTACTCATGTTACTATAAAGAGAAGGTATGATATTGTGCAGATTGATACTACGTGACCTTGACGATTGTGGTGCGGAGGCGGAGCTTTTAAAAGACCGACTATTGACACAAAGTTTGTCCCAAAAAGCCAAAAAAAGTTCTGTAAATGTTATTAGAACTTTTACTCGACATATCTTATATTTAATAATAATATTCTATGTAGTACTAATACACCCAAAAGGGGCCCCACTTTATATAACATTTTGATTCTGTAGAAATTATATAACAGAACTACAACTATTTTATTATAAAACTCTCTTATAAGCGTATCTCCAGGATTATTTATACAACAAATAAAACGTAAGCATTTTAGTACTGCTAAAGGAATATTGTAGTAGGGGGGTTGGGGATAGGAACCCCCCATAGAGGGTCCTCGCGTCACCATTTCCGCTATAGTATTGGCTCTGACGCTATTAACTGTTTTTTTTTTATTCACTTTCTTGATGGAACCCTCCATAGTTCTAAAAAAAACCCTCCCATGAAAAATGGCTGGCTACGCCACTGATAGTATTAATTCTGTTTCGGTCACTATTTTCCATCCTAAGTCTGCACAACGAAATAAAACACTTGTTTTACTCAATACACGACAAAATAACCCAATTTCTTCAAAACTCGCTAGAACAAGCAAGAAAACAACAACAGTTGAGAATAATTTTTATATGATTTTCTAAATAAATAGGCAAATGAGAATAAAAGTTATGCCACTAATAATACAACAAAAGTAATAGATTTAGATTTATTTATTTAACTAAATTACATTAAATTACAACGTTTGTAGAAAGTCTGAGTAAAATCGAAATTTAAAACATACACAAAAAAAAACATTCATATAAATAGTAAAACCAAAAAACATAAAAAAATAGGTGTGTGTATATTAATAAATTTTCGGTGTGTAATTGTTAGAGAGGAAAAAATTCAAATAAAATATACTTCATGGAAGCAGTAAGTGCTTCACGTATTCATTGACAGAGTAGAAGCAATCATTCAACAAAATGCTTTTAGTTGCTTTTTAAACTGATTAGTGCCAAGCTTTTTGAGATATTGTGGGTAATAGATTGTATAGGCTATAGTCCAGCAAAAGTAAGGTTGCTTACTTTAGGAATTTTGCTTTTTATTTATGCATTCACCTTGCATTGTTAAGATTTCTAATAGCTTTACTTTTCCTTCAGCATACTTGTCAAGTTTTACTACATAGTCTTCCAATTTTCTGTTGAACTTATTAATGTACCAGTTTATTTTATTATAAGGACTGATTTCTGGGATTATAAAAAAAATTAAATTAGTATGAGTGCAAATTTTACAATATCACGTAACTTGGGAACTTGGGATACATATTATTTAGACCACCCATTATTATAATATGGTGTAATTTTTTGACATTTCAACTAGATTTTCTATAATATTTTCAAGATGAGCTCCTGTTTTCATAAAAGACGATACTTTACAGTTTAATATTTTCAATTAATCACATAAAATCAGAACTTTTTGTTCTTTCTTTTCTATCTTCATTTTACCACTACATCCAATGGAGCTTTTCAGTTTTAAACTTTTTGAACAGTTGCATAGATAGACAATTTTATTCTAAATTTTTCAAGCAACTGTAAAGCATTCATTACTTAATATTTTATTTTCAAAAATATTTGAATTAACTTATTGTGTTCATTCAAATAAATCAGATTATATAAAATGCGACATGTCTCGCATAAGAATTTTCCAAATTTTCATTTTCTAAAATCTTTGAGTGGAACTACAAAAAATCTAATGTCACTGAAATTGTCAGTGGAATACAGATTATACGACTGATAAAATTTGGTATCAGATGATTGAATCATGAAGAAATTTTTATGAATAATAACTTTTTTATCAATAATTTTAGGAAAAAAGTTGTTCTTCATAAAAAGTTATGCATGTTCTAAAATCTAAAATACAAATATATAAAATTTTGTCAGTCGTATGCGAGGTTTGTCAAAAATAAAGATACTTCTTGAGCAGATTTTATATTTTTTGTCGCACCTCGTATACGACTCAAAAATTTTAATATCTGATGATTGTATTTTAGGTTTTAGAACATACAGAAATTTTTATAAAGAATAACTTTTTTTCATAAAAGTAACAATAAAAAAGTTTCCCATATGGTGCCGACTTAATCTACAAGTGTTTTCGTTTTAATTGTCACAAAAGTGTACTGACGAACTGTTATATTTAAAATCTATAGAGTCACAGTTATGATATATACTGAGTGGCCCAAAAGTCTGGAAACTGCCAATTATCTCGTAAATTGCTAGTCCTAAATGTACAAAATTTGAGGTACACCTATTTTGGGATACGGAGATTCCAGATTTGATATTTGCAATGTTGCCAGATTTGCCGTTGCTCTTATATTATTAGTCACTGGTTTTTCAAATTCATCACCCTGTATATTCAGTCATTATTGGAATCTCCTATTGAATACGAGTTCAAACAAATGTAACACTTATGATTTTATGTAGTTTGGAAGGTCTTAAACAATCATGGAGAAATGTGGTAGACGCATTCTACCATCGATTAGGGTACTGTCAACTCACAAAAATGGAGCACATTTTGAACACTTGATAAAGTAACCATTATGTTAAAAATGCTATCTTTCAATTGTTACGTTTTAATGTAGTTGAAAATAGTTTGTATTAAAAAAATTATTGAGACAATTAGGCGTTGCCAGACTTCTGTTTTATTTATTTATTTATTTATTTAAGACCTTCCAGACTACATAAAATCATAAGTGTTACGTATGGTTGAACTCGTATTGAATAGGAGATTCCAAAAGTGACTGAATATACAGAGAAATGAATATAAAAAACCAAAGTGACTAATAATATAAGAGAAGCGGCAAATCTGGCAACATTGCAAATATCAAATCCGGAATCTCCGTATCCCAAAAGAGGTGTACCCCAAATTTTGTACAATTAGGACTAGCAATTTATGAGATAATTGGCTGTTTCCAGACTTTTGAGCCACTCTATATAAATTTTAGACCGGGGACAGATGGAGGCATAGAATTTTAGACTTATAAATGCAAACAATCACAAAAAATTTAAAAGTTCAAGATTCCGATATTTTTCAAAATAAAAAAAAATTCAAACGTTAATTTGAAAATCGCGGAAAAATGCGGAAATAATCTAATAGTGAAATATTACGGATTTATTGCAGTCAAAACATTTAATAACAAATTTATTTTCATTTTTTTTTTTTTAGAAAAAGTGCCATAATTTTAACCACGTATTTAGCGCATCAAAACAAGCAACTTTTGTCAAATATAAGTTTCGAAAATTTACCATTTTTGTTTGATATTTGTAAACCCTAAAATAACCCTAACGAGCTGTCTGTGATAAAAGAAATAATTGAATTAAAATCCATCAAAGTTTTTAATACATGATTCACAATGTTATACATTTTTTGCTACAGTTCAAATGACTAACACGCCGGACGAATATTTTTAATTTTAGTTGTGTACATGTCGATGAATAGCTTGCAGTTCGATTTATTTTGCTTCTTAAAATGCCGATTTTTACCAGTATTGAATAACATGATGTTAGTTTAGAAAGAGTAAAAACAAATTTTCATAGGCGTGTTCAATTATGCTTAGAATATAAAGGAGAACATTTTGAACATTTGTTATAAACTTGTGAAATAATTTGTGCATTTTTTAAAATAAGAAGGCCATAAAAGATTTTCTTGGTAAGTCAAAAATTCATTTCTTGATGTGCAAAGATTAACAAAACATTGTTTACATATTTAGTTTTATAACAGAACCAAATTTGTTAGCACATAATATACGATCACAGTGGAAATAATATGGATCAGTAAACTGTATTTTAATCTAATTAACAAAATTAATCCGAAAAATATGAAAGTGTATTAATTACGCCTGGTATTATGAAATCTAAAACAGTGAAGTTTTGTAACCAAGGCTACCACTAAAAAGTTAGGTATTGCACCTTTCAACCTTCATGACAACAATGTAAACCTTTTCTAATTAAATTTTATAATTCTTTAAAAAGCTACATTTAACAAAATTGTTGCTGCCCCAGATTATTTTCGCTGTGATAGTACTTTAATATAATGCCTTGTGTATTTTTTGTTTAGCTAATATTAACTTATTCATATTTCTCGATTAACCTCAGTGGCGGGTAACTAAAACAAATTAAAATTTTTGAAAAAAAAAAATCTTGAATACTAGGGCTATTAGAAATAAACTCATTTAACAAAAGTTGTTTGTTTTGATGTGCTAAATACGTGGTTAAAATTATGGCACTTTTTTCTTTGACACCCTGTATATAATTTATTATAATAAATCAATATTCGGAATACGTGAAATATTTTACAAAAACATGTAAAATCTTAACTAGAAGGGTTTATTAATTTTAAGGTATTCAATCGAAAAAAAAAAAAAACTAAATCAAAATCCGGAAAACGTGAAATATTTTACGAAAATATTCTTCACGATAAAATAAAACGCTTTAAAACAGCGGTGAAACAAAAATAAAAATCTTTTTTGTGGTCTACGATAAGAATGTTAGAATATTAAAAACTTGGTATTTTCCTTGAAACGGAATAAACGAAAAGAATCAAACTTGGAATTAGCTAATTTTCAGTGTAATTGCAACGGTAGGCGTGACATGAATGTCCAATAAATAAATATCTCTCGCGCGCTGAATCAAAGCCAGTACTACCGCGCATCACTCCGAGATAGAGGTTCGCGCACCGAAGGCTAGACTTGAGGAAAAATCCATACACGTTTCGAGCGACAGGAATCATTTATTGACTAGGAATAAAGTAATGAAAAATTTCTTCATTACAAGTTAACCAGGGTAAGGGTTGATTTATGAAAGTGAAAAGCGTGACAACCGTGCTGACAGAGCATCAGGTTAAAATACCAAGAATTTTTATATAATCAGGTCAAAAATTTCAAAAAAAAAAGTCCTCATCTTATATTTTTATATAAACTGACTTTGAATATTAAACAACGTGGCATTTCTGTCAAAAGCGGGACATTTTCGTACTGTGGCGTTGCGCGTACAAGCAAGTCAAAAAGAGTGGCAAATACGCCTAAAGCGTGACGTCTGGAAAACCTAACTAGGGTATCATTAGCGAGTATATTATTATAATATATTTTCCTACGACCACTTAGGAAAGTGACACATATCACACTATATAGACCTATGGAAAGTGCCCTATATCACACGCGTATGAATAAGAATTTACTTTCCACCCAAGTGAGAATATGCTACTTTCCGCAGTAGCTGTCAGAAAATGTCAAACACATAATTTCTATTTTGATCGATGTAATGTCCATATTAATACTAAAATCGATATGATTGTTAAATTATTGTAAATTAGATCCTAGATATTTATCTTTAACAATTATTTTTAAAATAACTAAGATATATTTGCTTTTTATTCTGGTTAAACACATAAGCGATTAGATCAATCAATTACCGTAAGGCCTGTTAGCTCAGTTGGTTAGAGCATCAACTTTGCAATTTGAGACCGTCCAACGACCGCGATCGAATCCTGGCTGTGCCAGAATTTTTTTTTTATTTTTTTTTATTTGTTTAGAAATTATGAAAATTTAATAAATACGATTATTGTTGATTATTTTTTTAAATACATTTTAATTATTATAATAATCTGGTTTTACATTTCTGATGAAATTATTTTGTGGTCGTAGGAAAAATATTGTACATCACTTGTGTGAAAAGTGATTTTCCACACTCGTGTGATAGTCGCACTCGGCTTACGCCTCGTGCGACAATATTTCCCACTCGTGTGAAAAATGTCACTTTCCACACTCGTAATGTAATATACTATTCCATACCTTTAATCGACCATTTAAATTTTCTACACCACTTTACGTCATTGCACGAACTGAACGAGATTTTGCCAGTCAAGTATCATACCTCTAATTTTTTGTATCAATGAGTTTTACTGTCAAAGAAAATTTTATTTGGTTAAATTTTAGCAATTTTGACACATTCGAAATGTATTTTTTAGGTAGTGGACAACAATTCGTGTCCTCTATTGGGGTTTCTTCTAGCGAAAAACAATTGTTCTACAGTGTACCATCCGATAAAAACGGAAGCCGACAGAACGTTTTTCGAATACGTTTTGTCGGCTAACCATATTCCCAAAGAACGGTTCGTGATTGTGAGCGAACTTGAGGTGACGCCCGGCCAAGAAACGTGCATTTTCTTTTTCGATACTGTTAACGTGGATGGTTCGTTGGAGAATTGTTGTTTTAAGAAAAACGAAATTGGTTCTTCGATAAATATTCCACAAAGTTTGAGTATTATGGTGCAGTTGATTAGTTCGCCGTACATCGAATTTTGCAATAGAGTTGATGATGAGAATGTCTTGGAATTTAAAATTGCGGACGTTATTAATGAATACTCGGTTAGTAAATAAGTTTTAAAATAGTACATAATTTAACGAGGTTTACTTGCAAGTTTACGTTTTCTATGGCTATAACACACTGCTTTATTTTTTATTCATTTATAAAATTACTATGAATATTATCTAATGTGTGACATTAAATTATTAAGGAATGACTACTTTGTGTTATAAGATAAGGATCTGATACGGAAAAGATTACTTGGTGTTATCGGAATTATTAAATAAGGAAATGAGAAAGTTGAAATTTTGTATTATAGCCGTAGAAAAAATTATATAATAACCATACTTCGGACTTTTTAGTGTCTAAATAAATTTAAAGGTGGCACATTCGAATTATTTTCCTAAAACTTAGTAGAAATTATTTTTTAGAAGTTTCAAAAATGTTCTTTGTAAACATTTCTTGTGAATATTAAATATCTTATTCAATTTTATAAATGACAATTGAACTACTTTTTTAAAAACGTCCTAGACATCATTTATACGTTTTAAAACATTTAAATTTTCAGTGAATTTTAAACTTGCGTACTAATAATTTACCAAAAAAAGTACATTAGAACTACTCTCTTAAAAATTAATGTAAGTAATATTTAAAAAAATTACTATGAGAACATTTCTTATGGATATTAAGCTTGTTTTTGATAATTTACAAATGGTACATTTAAACTACTCCCTTAAAAATGACTAAATTATTAATTCATTTCAAAACATTACTAAAAACATTTCTTGTGTACGTTAAGCTTTGCTTACAATAATTTATAAAGGGAACATTTGAGCTTAACAACTTAAAAATAAATCATATATATGTTAAAAAAAATTATTCAGGACATTTCTTGTAATATTAGATTTTTTTATTTACAATACACTCAATTTGTTCTGAAAAGGGCCCCTAGCGGAAAAGTTTTAGGGTAATTTCTTTTATATTACATGTTTTTTGGAGTGCTGAATCCGAATCTGAAGTTTGCTAACAAAATTTCGTGACGCGACATTGAAAAACTGCAAAAAATTCAAATGCCTAAAAATAAATTGTTTTTCAACAATAAAGCAAAAAAATAATAGTTGTATAACTACAATTTTCGTTTATTTTAAAAGTTTCTTGTGTTTATAGTCCAGGATTCGTAAGTAAAGCCGACATTCACCCATCTGTTTAATGGATAAAATATTTTTTTTATTAAATAAAATATGTTTTTAAATATACCGCAAATGGGTTGCCTAAGAAAGTGCACCAATAAAATCATACATTCTACAAGTTATAAATCTACAGTCCACCTCGCTTCCAGCTGACAGGAAGGAACCCTTACATGGGTGAAGAAAAAGAAATCTACGTCAGCTCATAACAGCAGCCATCTTAACAATCCGAAGTATTTCCTTTTGTTCATTTTTTAACGCCTGCTGGTACCAACCATCATACAAAAATTTATACCCTGTGTTTTTGAAACACTACCCCGGCTTCTTGTTTGGAGAAAAGTTAATTATTATTATATCACTTCCATATTTTTTGAGTAGATTAGCTGTATTTTGGTGAGGATGAAAATTACCCTTGATCTGGTCCACCAACTTGTCTAGCGAAAATCGGCACTCTATCACTATTCATAAGATAAGTGTAGACATTTTCCATTGCTGCTTCAACATTGAGCCCTCTTCTTCTCTTCCTTTGAGTTTTTAGGCCATTTTACAGTTTCCTAAGATACTGACAATAATAAATTGGAGTTTTGGAGTTGAAAAAGTGGGGTTTTGCAGACTTAGCAGAAATACACCATTTTCAACTAGCGCTTGAGTCCTAACGGCTCGTCAGAGAAAAACCTAAATAACGTATGTAAGAAATATTATGTACTTTCATTTTCAATAGTGGAACTTATTTACGAAAAGTTGATAGTTTACGAGTTATGAGCAAAAAATGGATTATTTTATTACATTTTTTCAATTGTACGTCATGATATTAGCAAACTTCAGATTAGGATTCAGCACCACAAAAAACATTAGAATGGAAGAAATAAAAATACCCCAAAACTTTCCTGGTAAAAACACAATTTGACTAAATTGAGACAGTACATTTGAACTATTCACATAATAATGACAAAATCATTGTTTTAATAAATGCACTCACATTTTACAATATGTTCTTTCGTTCGTCTCACTGGTGTAGGAATGAACTACACCAACGGACACTAAACCTTTCGTTTGGCTCGGTCCGGTGTAAAACCAACTACAGCTTCCTGTTGGCGATATGGTGTCCACTGCTGGATATTTTCTCAACCAGCTATTTAACAGAAATGAATTACACTCGACATGTGTATAAGGAATAAGGAGGAAGTAAACTAGGTAAATAAGGTGGTGTAATTGACACTGGTGTACTGCACCAACAGCGAACGAAAGAACCTTTTATAAATGATATATTTGAACTATTCAATTAGAAATTATATCTATGAAAAAATGACAATTAAATTTGTTTTATGAATATTTTTTGCTTAAAATTTAAACGTAGGATATTTCAACTACTCATTGAAAACTATTAAAATTATATATAAGTACCTTACAAAAAAATATTATTTTTTTGTGAATATTCAGTTTGTTTATGTATTTAAAATTTATAGGTGGTACATTTGAACTATTTAGAAAATACTTACAATTACTTACAATTTTAGAAGGTAGATCTGAACTATTTGCTGAAAAATTACTAAAAAAAGTCTGAAGTATGATATTATAGTAACAAAAATTGTAGTTTTATTACTTATAAAAAAAATTTCAGGGTTATGAACATCCAAATTTAGAAAGATTAATGTACACGGAACATTCTCCTCCGGTTAAATTCCAATTAGACGGAGACGGCGAAAAATCCAAGGACATAATAGTGACAAGGAAAGGAGTATCTAATGCTCTACTGTTATGGTACGATATACAATTTTACGATGACATTGTATATTCTACGTTAAACAGTATGCACTTTAAAAAGACTTGTTTTTTCTTTGATGAGCCAAAGGAACTAGAATTAGGAGATGGAGTTAGTATAAAGATGCAAACGAATGGTACCTATATGAAATTTTATATTTAATTAAATGTTTATATATATACATAAAAGAAAATTTGTTTTTTTAAGACCCAATAATTCTCCAAACTTGCAAGACAAATTAATATTTATTTGGATGATTTCAAAAATTTTGGAGACCTGAACTCTAGACATACTTGTGACAGATTCCTGTACTGAACCGGGTGAGACAATTACTTCCGATTGTGTCCCACACATCTCTCTTCTTTCCTACAGCAGATTAGCCATTAATTTAGAGAACTATATCTGCAAAACATTATAATAGACACATCTTAAATTGTAAATTATCACTATAATCTGTAAAAACTTTGTCGACATCTCACTACCTTTTGTTAAAATCCCACTCAGACTGAAGTCCTGTGTTTATGCGAAACCGCTATGAACGACCACATAGCATATAGTATCACAGTTCAAATTCCTAATATAGAAAAAAAAATAATAGAAAAATTAATGAAAAATGAGAATTAAAAATATATATATGCATATACAGTGTGACCACTTAAGTTCGTAGCATATGGGAAACTTTTTTATTATTAACTTTACGAAAAAAAAAGTTATTCCTTATAAAATGTTCTGCATGGCCTGAAACCCAAAATGCAACCATCATATATATTTTACAATAGTATACGAGGTATGTCAAATAATATAAATTTTGCTGAAGAGTAAAGTACCTTTATTATTAACAAACCTCGTATACTACTGATAACATTTGATATCTGATGGTTGTATTCCTAATATTAATAATAAAAAAGTTTTTCATATGCCGCCAACTTACGTAGACAGTTAGTGGCATATGGAAAGCTTTTTTATTACTAATTTTCTGCGCGCAATCTCCTCACTTCACACAACTGTTGTCACATCAGTTACTTCTGTAAACATAGTTCTCTCTCTCTCTCTCCAAATTTATATACTCATACCTCACAACCATCATAAAGTCGGCAACACTAGAGTACCTCAGGGTTCCGATTTCACCCCTCTTATACCCTATACATATGTACTCACGATCTTCCACCACCAATCCACCTATCGTATATGCCGATGATACTGATCTGCTATCAGTCCAAAAGTCTGACCAACTAAGTATCCGAATCCAAAATACGCTAAACCGGTATTTTCGCTCTTGCAACATAATTTTAAACAGCCTAACTGAAAAAGCCTGCCAGCTTCTTCAGAACGTAAATGTTGCTTCTATTTTGAACTTTCATTTAGTTTCAAACTTTTGTATTTTATAAGTTTTGTCATTCGACTTTTGATAGTTCGAACTATTGTTTTCGAAATTTTGTCATTCAAATTTTTCCAATTCGAACTTAAGAATTTCTCCATCATTTTATACTTACTGAATTATAATAATAATAATTAAATTATCAGTAGTGTAGCGTTATTTATTTTAAAAAAAGTTTATTATTTATAATTTATTTTCACTAAATACTGATTAAATTATATTTAAATACTTAGCTATAATTTATATTTCACTTATAAATCTAATTTATCTAACAGTTGGAATGTTTATCTTCAGCTGACGTGACTCTTGCTGCCTCATGCACCCTATTTATATTCATAAGTAAGCGCTGCTAATATTCGATTGTAAATTCTGGCGAGAACACGAACATTCTAGAAGCACTTACCAAATTCGTCATAGTTCTCGTACATTTTATAAATGATTCATTACGACTAGCCATAGGCGTATCACCGGGGAGGGAGATTGACTTATTTAAATATTTTTGACAATTGGACATGTTAGAGCTGAAAAGTCCAAACAAAACAAAGAGGGACTTAAAGGATTAGAGCATGACCGAATTGGTTGGAAATGGCTCGCATTTTATTGTCCCCTCAAGAGATAGTTCCTCCTGGAACTCTTACGAAACTAAAATGGAATGGTTGTATCTGAGACTGGACCCTCTTTTACAATTTTAAGTTGCATGGAAGTAACGAGGGACCAGCGTCGCTGTAACCTGGACACTGCAGACCAGTATTTGAACCTTGGTGTCTTGGAAGATTACTTCGACCATGTTTCTAATCATCCTCCAATTTAGCTGGTTGCTCTCTATCTTTGGCGTGGATACTTTCTGTACATTTGAATCCAGTACGTAAGTGGATCGATCGCGGAAGGTGTTTCCAAATGTAAAAGGTAACGCGATCCATCTTGAAGTTCCGGAGTTCGGAACCGTCATCATTCTCGAGTACTCGCTCAAAGTGAGCCTTCTTCCCACTGAGCCATAAATGACTTACTGGAGAGAGTTTTGATGCTTGAACAGCCAAACATTCAATCATATTTCTGGAGCTGATGGGTAGGCAAATCGCAGCATCTTGACAACTTCTAATTCGTATTCTTGTAGGTTCTCGTCTTGTTTCTATTCGCAATTCTTTAACTGTAATCGATACACCTGCTCCAAGTGTTTGTGGCTATATCGCATGTTTAATCTCTTCTGTTCAAAGTCATCAGTCATCTAAAGCATCTCCTCGAACTGTTATAGGTAACTGGTCCACGACATCTTCCCGTCGAAAGTTGAATTTTTAACATGAGCAGGACTTCCTTCCAATTTTCTCTATAAGTCTTATTGCTTTTTAAAGGTTCCGAATAAAGGTTTCTTATAAATGTAGCGTCAAAGTGTTTACGTTTTCAAATTGGTTGTAAATACATTAACTATAAATTTGCCTATTTGAGATTGCTTTATTAAACTCTTGTAAGTATCTACAAATAAGATTTATTATATTTTGCGGCACATTAATAAAGCATTTATGAGGGAACTAAAAAACTTTTTTGATTTAAAATTTGGTGTCCAATTTAAGCTCATAAGAGTTGTATAAAGCCTGTAAGAATATCTACAAGTAAAATTATAGATCTTATTCTCTTATAAACATTTGCTTTAAGAATATTCTTACAGCTTTTATAAACCCGTCATGTGCTAATTGGGTCGTTGACTCCACTTATTTAATTCTTTACCTCTTCTATATTTTGACAACTTGCCTTTCTGTTTTCTCAATTTCGTCTATTTTCTTTTCCATCTCTTTTCGCCATCATAAAAAAAAAACTTTATTTTTTATAGAAAACATTTCAGAAGACACCTTTTTTATTAAGGAAGAAATATGAATACGTAAGTAAGCGCTGGTAATGTTCGATTGTAAATTCTGGTGAGACTGTGCACATTCTAGAAGCACCTTCGCCATTTCTCAGAATATGCATTTACCAAATTCATCGTTCTAGTATATTCAATGAAAGATTCACCATAGGCGGATCACAGGGAGGGGGAGCTTAAAACCCCAAACAAGACAGAAATATTTAAAGGATTAAGGCCGATTTTCACTAGGCGCTAAGGTTACACTACGCTCACAATCAAGGATTTGAGGTAGCATTCACATATTACACTCAACTGACGCTCATTTTAATATTTTTAATGAGTTTTATGAAAAGCGTCGACACATACCTATTGTAAGATAAACAAATTATTAATAATTGATTTAGCTGCAATTGCAATATGTTTAGATGATGAAGAACAACAACGCAAGAAGATATGTGTTCAGGGTATTTTAAGAAAACGAAAAACCGAGTGAGGTTTTTTCACTCTATATAAAGGCAATGTAGACGACACAATATTTTCGCATGACAAAATATACATTTCAATATATTTTGAATAAAATTTCAGCAGATTTGATAAAGCAGAGTACTACATTTTGGGAGGCAATTTCTCCGCTAGAGAATAGATAAGTTATGGCTAATCTGATTGTTGTTTGTACACACTGATGCAAAGGACCACTCACGGTTCGTTCAAAATATCTGCAAGAAGAAAGAGCGCCGTCAAATATCATGAGCCTCACAGTACGATAAAGCGCTAAATATGAATATTTCCATTTAAACTGCATGTCACAATATTGCACCGCGCCTTGAATGGAGCATGAGCGGAACGTGACCTGAACTACAGTGGTAAAGTACGCAATGGATTTTTTACTTATTTCACTCCTCACCGAGATGAAAGAAGCAGACGTAGATATTAGACTTTGATTTACAGTTGCTATGTAATTATATGTATATATACAGGGTGTTTCGCGAGAAAAGGGAAATATTTTAAGAACGTGTTCTGGAAGTCGAAATACGCAAAAAATCTTATATAATCTTGTTGCACGGTGACAAAGAAATAATAAAAAAAAATATTTAGGTTCAGTGAGCTTTGGAGTTATTTATTTCGTCGCGAAATACCTCTTATAAAAATGCATCAAATCACTAGCTTTAGAATCAAAACCAATTATTAATAAATAAACGATTTTTTATTAAATATCTAAAAATATATTACCTATTAAATCTCTACAAAATGCTAAATTATGAATAAAAATTTCATAATTTAGCATTTTGTAACAACAAAAACTGACAAATGTATCTCGCCACCCTCTGTGGATAATTATTGTGGACGTCATGAGCGCCGTCTACATACAAAACTGTAACGTTCTTATTTTTTTGTAATTGCTCTAAAGTACGAGCGAAGCGTTTTCTGGGAAGATCATTTAGTTTTGCAAAAATAATTAGTACTGGAACGGAAATAGGGTTAAGTTTATTGCATTCGATAAAATATCGCATATCATGGAGTGGATTTATGTAGGCCTTCATTCGTTGGTCCGTGGAAAAATAATATGATCCGTCACCTAGAATACAAAATTCAGTTTAGTAGGTGTTTGAAAGCTAGAAAACACTGGGAAAACTCTATACTATACCAAGGAGCCTATTTCATAAAACTATTACGATGAGTGATCAACAAAAACATATTTCCGAAATAAAGTAGGATTTGGAAAAATTCACGTATATCGGAGCGAATAATTCTTCTTTTTAAGTGTCAATTTGGATTTAATTCAGAGCCGTGCGTAGTTATCACGGCCATGACTGGTAAGTATATATGTATTTTTGGTCATGACTTACTTTATAGAAACATTTTTTGTGGATCACTTTGCAACCCTCTACTTTGCCCTATGTAATTTTTTATAAAATATCTTTGGCACATTATTAATTTTTATAGTTCTTGTATATGTTATTAATAATTTAATTGTGTTTTACCGTTCGCTTCTCCAATAGAACATTGATGCAAATGAAGATAACAGAGTTCTTTAGAAACCTATATAAAATGAAAGAATCTGGAACATTGACCGATGTTTACTTCAAGGCGTTAGTGACAAAAGAATTCAGGACTAAAACTAAATTAACCCCTGTTATTTTACGTGCTTTGTGTGAGAAAATCTAAAATATTTAATGCAAAACAACACGAGTGCTATAAGACATATATAGGATAATGATAAGGTAAAATTATTAAAATAGGAATACTACATATCTAGAACTATATGCGGAGGATTATGGTCACAAAATATTAAGATTGCCTGCATACATAGTCCAATGGACGCCCATTATTTAAGGGTCGTGGTGTCCATAACCGTATTCGGACGTCCAGTATACGTCCGTTTATAAACATTAATTTTGACAGCTGCATATCGATACACAGTGGACGTTTGTTTTTTAACATAAGTGTAGTATACGTTTAGTAATATTTTGACGTCCAGGGAGCGTCCAACTTAGGTCATTATTTATTTAGCTAGCCAGATAATACCTCAACACTCTTTTCTTTCCAAAATATAATTGGCCACCAGCGGAAGTTGAAATCTTATTAACTATTATAATCATATCTAGTAACGAATTGTTAAATGTCTGCGTGGTCGAGCGCATATAGTGACTGAACGTTAACCGACGTGTCGTGAGTTCGATTCCCGGTCAGGTCAAGCATTTTTTGATTTAATTAAAAATAATGATGTAAGGCGGGTTGGGAAATCAATAAATGACTTATTAATAATGTAAAATAGCGCTAACCTTCGACATAGAGTTAATTTAGTTTGTGATTTGGATATTTTGAAAACACGTTTTAACATCTTAGAAAAAGTTCACTGAAAAAGTAAAGCGGTACTAGGCCAATTAATGTCGTCAAATAGAGAAGACCTTTGGAATATTAAAAAAAAAAAGATTAGAGACGACATTGCACCATTAATAAATACTTTAAATCATAACGATGACTCTGAAGAAGTAAGAAGAGGAAGAATATATTCTGGACATGAAATATGAAACTTAGTTTATTATTTCTAGCCAATTTTTTAAATTTATATTTTTTATTAAAATAAAATTTTTACGATCTAGAATAATTACACAATTTAATTTTTTACAAATGTCAAATTATTGTTCTTATACTCTTATATACCTACCTACTCAGACAGCACCAAAAAATTTGCACTGGGCGTCAATTCGATATACATTTTTATACGTCCAGACGTCTAAAAATTAGTTTTTTTCTAGATTTCCGACTTCTATTGGACGTCCAGTCGAGTTATACACACTTTTAACCATTCAGAGGACATCCCTTTCTGGATTATATTTGGACATTGCATATCCTCGTAATGAATGTTAAACAATGACTAATAGACGACGTTTTTGATAGGATACCCGACGTTCAAATGATGTCTTTCTGTATTATATTCGGACATTACATGTCCACGCAATGCACTTTAAATGATGTCTTTCTGTATTATATTCGGACATTACATGTCCACGCAATGCACTTTAAATGATGACTAATGGCACTTCATTACTTAAGACCACCCCTCTCACTTTTTTTCATCTCTAAGTCATGCCCATGTAAGGGCATGATATCACGCAGAGAGGATAAAGGTTCGCGCTGTTGACATCACTACATCTCAGTACACAACCTGTCATTCCAAAACTAGTCACACATGGTGCCATTTATTTTAGATTATTAATTAATTTCGTACCACCCATTATTTTTATTTAGTAAATAAATTAAAAAACGCTTGGCCTGGCCGACAATCGAACTCACGACTCGTTGGTTAACGTTCAGCTCCATAAGCCGCTCGACTACGGAGGCATTTAACATTTTGTTACTAAGATTCTAATAGTTACTAAGATTTCAAACTTCCGCTGGTGGAATGAAATGCAATAGATTTAATATTTTAATTTTCAATAACCAGTTCAATGACCAATTATATTTTAGAAAGAAAAGAGAGTTTGTTAAGCAGAAATTTATGTTCTGTTGATATGACATCCAGATGATAAAAATCGTCATGCGTTACCGTTTCGATGATATAATGGTTGGGATTTTTCGGATTTTCCTCACCTGTAAGTCAAATGACACCATCAATCATCTTTAAGTCGCCTCAGAGCCGTCTCTTCCGCTAGAAAAGTCGCTCAGTCGACTTCAGGAGTTGAAATTCACTCGTAAGGGAGTGAGAGAGTATTATTATTATCATCTGGTAAGCTAAATAAATAATAGCACAAGACGGACGTCAACTGGACGTCAAAATATTACTAATTAGGCATTCCAAACAAATGAATTACCAGTGGGCAGGTTTGGTATATCTAAGGGTGGCGACATATGGTGTATTCTATCTACTTTACGTAAAATCATGAATAATGCATTACATTTAAATATTTTATGTCAAACACAATAAAAATAATATTTAAAAAACCCACCTATACATTTTTTCATAAATTGGCAGGCTTGGCGACTACTACTTTGAATAAAAATAGCGTCCAAGTTGCAAGACTATGTCGCTACCCCCCTTAGATATACAAGAATTTCCCACTGGCACCTATTGTTTGACAGGTCGTTGGAATGCCTAATTGTGTACTAAACTTAACCCACTCTGGGTATCAGCTGTTCGAATTAATAGTAATGTACACTGGACTTCCGAATACGGTTATGGACGTTTCGACTCTCAAATAGATCTAAATTTGACGTCGATTGGATTATGTGTGCTGTCTGGGTTCGACCAGCAAGAAAAGCAAACAAAAACACATGACCTACAGGCGCAGTAAATAGCAAATAGCTCTATGCATAGTAAACAAAACACAATACATATTATTATGTAGGTGGTCATAAGTAAAGGATAGTAAACGTAATGCGCGTTTTAAAACAATTTCGCCGCTATCATGTAATTTTTGCAGAAGCTTTTTACTTATGCAATATACTATTACTTTTCACTTTTCAACTTGTCAAACGTTTCTTTTATAAAACATACATTTTTTTAAATTAGCAAAGTGAAAAGTTACAAAGTAGTTTTATGAAATAGATCACTGGTTACATGAGTATAAAGGGGATGTGGTAGACATGATATTAGATCATATAACCAACATTCTATTCCAGGCCCTGGATAGCGAATATTTTCATCGGACACCTACCAATGAATTGGTATAATTATTAGTTATTGTTACTTTTAAGAGTTTACCTTTTTCTATCAACGATCTCTTCAGCATTGGTTCGGCAGCTTCCTTGAAGAGAGTTTCCCCGAAATATCTAGTGTTACAAAACCTTTGTAAAGCTTCTTCGTACGTATACGATGGCGGCTGTCCAGTACTCAATTTTTCCTGAATCTTAACAACTTTCTCTATTTTACCACGCAAATATTCAACAGTTTTGTTAGTTTCAATGGTGTACAATGGTAGTACATCTAAGGTTACTAATTTTTCAACGAATTGCGGGTAGACGCTACTAAAAAGAAACGCTATTTGGCCACCGTAACTGTGCCCCATAAAGATGTATTTTTCTTTCTTGAAATATTTTACCAGTAACAAGCAGGGCATTAGGAAATCTTCTGAATGGATGGGCAAGTGGGGAGGAAAATGTGAAGATTTTCCATGACCTGGTAAATCTACACAAATATAGTAAAAGTGATTTGGTAAAAGAGGTATTAGATTATCAAAACTGCCTGCATTATCCATTCGTCCATGGAAAACTATGACGTGTGGATCGTTTTCGATGCCCCATACTTTTACTAAAAAAAAAAACAAAAGTTTTTGTATTTGCCATACTTTTAATTACAAATGTATGAAATAGTTATATATGGTGTTTCATTGGGAAACCAAAACCGTAATCGGAAATAAGTCACTAAGCTATATAGTTCCATATACAGTACGTTAACCCATGGATCCTTCGAAATAAAGATGAGACGCTTATAATATTTGCATTTGAGAAAAATAAAGAGACACTCGTGAATCGGCTGACTGCCTGCCATGATTGGACAGATAGATACATCTCTACCAGTAAGCAAGCGCTCACTGTTCTATCTATATCTAATCAATAGTATCACTTATTCTATATATACCGTTCTTCTGGCGTTATTGAGAGAAAGTTAACATACTGATGCATACGTCTTACAACTTTCATAGCCAACATACAGGGTGCTTTGCCGATCCTACATATTTGTTACTAATAAGGTCACACTTGTAACTCTTATTTTATAATCTTTTGAGGCATATTTTTCTTTAAATATTTTAATGCTGTAACTAGAATAAGGTTGTTCTGATTAACAAAAACTATCAAATCCCAATATACGACGCCCAATCAGAAATTTAAAATTAACTTTACCACTTGAAAAAAACACAAAAACAGTTTTTGTTTTTGACTACACACTTATTAGCTATTATAATTTTATTATTAAATCTCGCAATGATTATTTATTAAGTTTAAAAAATTATTCAACATCAATTTTTAACTTATTATCTCCAAAACCTGTGAATGTCTTAATAATTTATAAACGTCCCGCATAAAATGTTATTTAGTTGAATGAATTACCGTATACCCCTCGTATAAAACAAGAATACCACCACGTGGCATCTGCATCTACGCATCACACCACACTCATCAACTCATCAACTGAGATAAACCTCGAATATCATTACATAATTATATTTATTATGTAATACAAAATAATTACAATTGTATATGGAACTAAGTACTAATTTGCATTTTACTTCTTTTTCAATTACATAGGTAGGTACTACTTAGTGATGAAGAATGATTATCGCTAAAGAGAATGCACATACTAACCTGCAATATGACCCCAAGGTATCGGAACATTAAATTCTCTTATATCCCTTCTGCAATTTTTATTTTCCTCCAAATTCATATCAAATTAGGTATTATCCTATAGGTACCGACACCGACATGCGTGTTTCTTCTTTTGTATCATAAAACATTCTACTTTAAGACCATAGTGCACAGTTCCGTCAGCTTATAGGTTTTCAGGTTATATTTAAGTGTACGAGGTGAGAAATAAAAGTGAAGGTTATTTCTAAACCGGTAGATACATATTATAAAGTTCAATGTGTTTCATCAATTTTAATAATAAAAAATTAGATTAAAACCTTGTTGTTATGTGATAAAAATGATTGCATCATCATCATCGTTATCGAATTTCTCGTAAATGCATAAGGTTTAGATTTGGATTTTTTTAGTTTTTTTTTTTATGAACTTAAGCGGCTGTATCTGTTGCATTTGATATTTGAACGAATATTTTATGTTTGATTGCCTATAAAAAAGTAAAAAGTAGTTTCGTAATTACTTAATACAATTAATTATATACCTAGGTATTAGTTTCATTCTAATTTTTGGACAATTAAGTTTCATTTTAAAATATTTTTATTATACATTACAAAACAAAAACTAGAATGAAGATATTATATACAGGGTGTTTTTAAAACATGCGGAAAAAATTCAAGAGGTTATTCCTTGGACTATTCTAAGAATATTTTGTCCTTTGATGATTTTTGAAAATCCGTTTTGTTAAGGAGATACAGGGCGAACAAAATTTTAGACAATAACATCATTTTATTAACAAAAAAAAATACATGTAAATGTTACTTAATCTAAAGAACTGTTGAAAATGACTACCTCCAGCAAGAATGAAAGCATCCAATCTTCTCCTTATTGACTGCCGAACTCTTTCAAAAACACCGGGGTCTTTTTTAGTAAGTCCTTTTATAGAGTTTGATGATATAATTTTTCGTTTTAGAGTTAATATCCATTTTTGTTTAGATTTTTTCAGAATTAATAGGCTTTATCTTATAGAGCTTGATTTTTCCTGAAAATTTCAAGTGTATATCATTTTTCGTTTTTGACTTATCGTGCGGACAAAAAAAGTGACATCGGACGAACCGACATTTTTAAAAGTCGTTTAAAATTTGACGATAAGGATTTGGGTACAAAATTTTTAAATTTGAATCGTTGCATAACTATAACGGCCTTTTCTACATTTTCTTTTGGATATCCAGAGTTTTCTTAGTTTTTTTGCATTCATAAATCTAGAACGAGGTTTAAATATTAAAAAAAGGCAGAAAGCGAACAAGCTGGGGCCTACTTCATAAAACTACTTTGCAACAAATTCACTTTGCAAATTTACGAGTTCAAAATACTCCTGTTTCATAATATAATATCGTTATCTTTGCAGATTATTAATTTTTCATTTACACTTTGCAATTTGCTTTTCATATTTTACTTTTTAACTCGTCAATTTCTCTTTTATAAAACATAAATTTACTAAAATATGCAAAGTGAAAAGTTGTAAAGTAGTTCAATGAAATAGGCCCCTGGTCTATTGGAATGTTGAATACATCTTGGAATAATCCAGTAGTCGGCCAAAATTTTAAAAGCAGATTAAATCAAAATACCTAGACGTTAGTTATAGACCGTCAGAAAGTGACCGATTTAGGTGCCCCATTTTCGCATACAAGCCTCGATGAGGGTTGAAAAGTACATCGATGTTCAGTAGAATAAAAGAAAATTTACGAGTGGCTCTTGGGGATAACACATGGAAAATTCGATTTTCCTTATCAGAAAAATTTTCCGACCCCAAAATGCACTTATACTTTCAGGTCATTCAAAAAAATATATTTTTCGGACTAGTGACGATGTACGTTTTCATACATTCGATGGGCTTTTGTGGAAAAATTTGGTAAAATCTCGATTTTTCCTTAGAAGATTACGCCCTTATTTCAACCCTTTAGCCACTTGCAACATTAAAGCCTTTGATTTTCCGAAGCCTATTTCTATTAATTAATCATATAGTGAAAACGGCTTGCGTGGAAATATGGGCAACATGTAACCTTTCATTTTTGTTTGGGAAAATCGAATTTTCCATGTGTTATCCCAAGGAGCGACTCGTAAATTTACTTTCATTCTACTTAAAATCGATGTAATTTTTAACCCTCTTCGAGGCTTGTATGCGAAAATGTGGCACCAAAACCTGTCACTATCTGAGGACTATTAATTTATTAGTCCGTTTACCATAAATAAATTTATCTATGCCGTTTACTGATGGGTGCAAGCTTAAAAATTATGTTGATGGAGTAGGTAACGTTGAAAAGAAATAGTCCGATATACTGTTGCTGGGAGGGAGCTGGGCAGTACAGCAGGGACAGTTGGAAAGGCTTTTGGTAGGTAGAGAGGTGGTAAAAGTCAAACCCCGTCGGACGACTTCGAGAATTTCGCGGTGTTTGTTCGCCATAGTCGTCTCATAGAATAAAAATATTACCAAAATTTTTAAATTATCACCTGCGGAATCGGGCAAACGTATGGCCTACAAATAATTATTTAAACAAGCAATAATATTCACAGCTTATTAAGCTATTTACGTGAAATTTTTATTAGCTTCTATAAAATAATTTTCTTCGCCAATGTTTCGCGTTCACTTCACTTCGCTGCGCGTCAAAATAGTCAAATCCTGTGTATGAAGTAGGAGAACTGGCAAAAGCCTTTCCAACGTCTGTCCCTGCTGTAATAGCCTCGAAAGTGCTTCAAGCCTAATAGTGCTTTGAGCACAGTATTTGCAAGCACTTTAAAATACAGTGCTCAGTAATTAGTAATTGAAGCTCTTAATAAAAAGTGCTTGGTAATTATTGAATTTCGCATTTCAGGTAATTTAAAACACTTACAAGGCGTGCAAGTACTAAATGACTTGCCAGCACAATTAGATTTGACTGCTTGCTTATAAATTATTACTGTTTTTACTTTCCTGTCTGTATACAGATAAGGAAAGTATAGGAATCGTGATTTTTTTCGACCTCGAGTTTTTGATGGATTTTTACGTTTTGTGGATTCAATGAAAAAGTAAAAAAATTCTAATTTTTAAGAAAATTGTTCAAATTATAGTTGTTTGTGATGTAATTCTCTATAATTACTGCTCCATACATAATTTCTCTAAAATAGACCGTATCCGAGATATTTGAGAAAAAGTGCAAATTTAGAATTTTAAAGATAAAGCTTTAATCAATCCTGCGGTGAACTGCCTTAATTTTTGTGCATTGTATCGAGTAAAAAAAACAAAACGAGGTAATTTTTAAACGCAACATTTATAGAGGATCGTTTTTCTACTTTATGGAATAAATCTGTTATTTACGCTTGGAGAAGAAAATTCTTCAAATAAAAGTTGCTCATAATGTTATTCTCTATAATTTCTATCCTATAGATAATGTTTCTAAAATGGTCCGTATTCACGAAATTTAAAAAAACTGAAAATTCGAATTTTTAAGAAAATTGTTCAAATAAAAGTTGTTTGCGATATCATTCTCTATAATTTTTATTTTATACACTTTTTCACTAAAATGGACGATAATATGTATTTTCGTTGGCAATGAATATATATTAAGTATTTAAAAAAATGTATCCAGTAAGATATGTGGGAAAAATGTATGTATTTAGTTTATCCTATGAACATTTACAGGGGTGATACAATAGGTTGTACAAAATAACCGAAAAAGCATGTAATAACTAGACAGGAAAGTCATGTGTTGGACACATCAAATTTGATTATTTGGCACTCAGTTACCCCATCTAGCGGTCGTCCTATTTTAGTCATTGAACTATATTTTCAGAAACTTTACTATTCACGGTTCCCCAGATATGGTCGAAATCTATTCTTATTGGGTCACCAGGTACAACATAATCTTCGAACTACCCAATTATGTCCTAAAATTAACAGTTTGATAGAAAGACACGTGTAAAAATAGGAAAAATTACATAATATTCAATATTAAAGAAATGGCTTATAAACGGTTTTTCATAACCAAAACACTCAGACACCTGGCTCCTTAGAGGTGATAACCACCTTTTCAGAGTGGAATTAGCAACACCAAGAGCCGAGTGTTTCCCCTCGTAAGAGTACTAAACTGCAGTGTTTTTGATAAATGAAAGTAAAGTCTATAGGCAATTTCTTTAATATTGAATATTATGTAAAATTTCCTATTTATATACACGTGTTTTACTGACAAACGATTGATTTTAGGATATAATTAGCTTGTTTTTCGAAAATTATGTTGCACCAGGTGGCCCAATAAGAAAGGCATTTAGCCATATCTGAGGAACAGTTAATAGTACAGCAATTTATTTAATATTGAATATTATGGGTAGGTAGTATATTGTTTAACCAGTGGCGAAAGTAGCATTTTCTGCAAACGAGAGAATAGTTTAATATAATGTTCTCATGTTGCAGAAAATGCTTTTCGACGAGTAAAACACTATACTTTTTCTATAACCATGGCTCATACAAGGATGTACAAGAAGTTTGAATGGGTTGAATTATCTTTAAAATGATCTCGACGAAATCTGCGATTTAGAGGTAAACCCCGTTTTACCATGTTTACCTTTATATTATAATTGAACTTTTCCTTTATAAAATGCTAAAAATGAATTCGATCTAATGAATTTTAGATCTATTGTCTTTTCGATAAAATGTTATTCGATAAAATATATCTTCGATTAAATGTTATTCGATAAAATATATTTTCGATCAAATGTCATTCGATAAAATTTATTTTCGATCAAATTTCGAATTCAATCATATGTTATTCGATCAATTTTGTGCCACCCATTCTTACTATCCTATTTTTACGAGAAATCCATTCTTATTGATACACCATCAGGTGGGTACAACATAATTTTCGAACAACATAATTATGTCCTAAAATCAACAGTTTGGAAGAAAGACACGTTTAAGGATAGAAAAATTAACATAATATTCAATATTAAAGAAATGGCGTATAGACGGTTTTTCATAACTGAAACACTCAGACACCTGGCTCCTTAGAGGTGATAACCACCTTTTCAGAGTGGAATTAGCAACACCAAGAGCCGAGTGTTTCCCCTCGTAAGAGTACTAAACTGCAGTGTTTTCGATATATGAAAGTAAAGTCTATAGGCAATTTCTTGAATATTGAATATTATGTAAAATTTCCTATTTATAGAAACGTGTTTTTCTGACAAACGATTGATTTTAGGGCATAATTTGCTTGTTCGAAAATTATGTTGCACCAATAAGAAGGGCTTTCAGCCATATCTGAGGAACCGTTAAATCGTACAGATTCTGGGAAACAAATTCAATGACTAAAGTGGTCACAAGAAAACCATGGAAATTGTTTAGAGAATCGCAGTACGACCGCTAGATGGCATAACTGAATACCAAATAGTAAAATGAATATTATACACAAAATTTACCAAGAAAAGGTCTCGTAAATATGATCGTTTAAATTTACAGAATATTTCGCATATTTTTGTCAAGAAATCCAAGGATTTAAACAGGATAACAAAAATTAAGTTAGAAAAATAATCGTAGATGTTCTATTAACGGTAGCCCAGATATGGTCGAAATTCATTATTATTGGGTCACCAAGTACAACATAATTTTCGAACAACCTAATTATGTCCTAAAATCAACAGTTTGACAGAAAGACACGTGTAATAATAGGAAAATTGATATAATATTTAATATTAAAGAAATGGCTTATAGACGGTTTTTCATAACCAAAACACTCAGACACCTGCCTCCCTAGAGGTGATAACCACCGTTTCAGAGTGGAATTAGCAACACCAAGAGCCGAGTGTTTCACCTCGTAAGAGTACTAAACTGCAGTGTTTTCGATATACGAAAGTAAAGTCTATAGGTAATTTCTTAATATTAAATATTATGTAAAATTTCCTATTTATACAAGAGTTTTTCTTAAAAACGGTTGATTTTAGGACATAATTAGGTTGTTCTAAAATTATATGTTGTACCGGGTGATCCAATAAAAACGGTTTTCGGCCATATCTGAGGAACCGTTAATAGTACAGCTTCTGGGAAAAAAATCAATGAGGAAAATGACAATAAGAAAAACATGGAAATTGTTTAGAGAATCGCAGTACGACCGCTAGATGGCATAACTGAATACCAAATATTAAAATGAATATTATACACAAAATTTACCAAGAAAAGGTCTCCTAAATATGATCGTTTAAATTTCCAGAATATTTCGCATATTTTTGTCAAGAAATCCAAGGATTTAAACAGGATAACAAAAATTAAGTTAGAAAAATAATCGTAGATGTTCTATTAACGGTAGCCCAGATATGGTCGAAATTCATTATTATTGGGTCACCAAGTACAACATAATTTTCGAACAACCTAATTATGTCCTAAAATCAACAGTTTGACAGAAAGACACGTGTAATAATAGGAAAATTGATATAATATTTAATATTAAAGAAATGGCTTATAGACGGTTTTTCATAACCAAAACACTCAGACACCTGCCTCCTTAGAGGTGATAACCACCGTTTCAGAGTGGAATTAGCAACACCAAGAGCCGAGTGTTTCCCCTCGTAAGAGTACTAAACTGCAGTGTTTTCGATATACGAAAGTAAAGTCTATAGGTAATTTCTTAATATTAAATATTATGTAAAATTTCCTATTTATACAAGAGTTTTTCTTAAAAACGGTTGATTTTAGGACATAATTAGGTTGTTCTAAAATTATATGTTGTACCGGGTGATCCAATAAAAACGGTTTTCGGCCATATCTGAGGAACCGTTAATAGTACAGCTTCTGGGAAAAAAAAATCAATGAGGAAAATGACAATAAGAAAAACATGGAAATTGTTTAGAGAATCGCAGTACGACCGCTAGATGGCATAACTGAATACCAAATAGTAAAATGAATATTATACACAAAATTTACCAAGAAAAGGTCTCCTAAATATGATCGTTTAAATTTCCAGAATATTTCGCATATTTTTGTCAAGAAATCCAAGGATTTAAACAGGATAACAAAAATTAACGTTAGAAAAATAATCGTAGATGTTCTATTAACGGTAGCCCAGATATGGTCGAAATTCATTATTATTGGGCAACCAAGTACAACATAATTTTCGAACAACCTAATTATGTCCTAAAATCAACAGTTTGACAGAAAGACACGTGTAATAATAGGAAAATTGATATAATATTTAATATTAAAGAAATGGCTTATAGACGGTTTTTCATAAGCAAAACACTCAGACACCTGCCTCCTTAGAGGTGATAACCACCGTTTCAGAGTGGAATTAGCAACACCAAGAGCCGAGTGTTTCCCCTCGTAAGAGTACTAAACTGCAGTGTTTTCGATATATGAAAGTAAAGTCTATAGGTAATTTCTTAATATTAAATATTATGTAAAATTTCCTATTTATACAAGAGTTTTTCTTAAAAACGGTTGATTTTAGGACATAATTAGGTTGTTCTAAAATTATATGTTGTACAGGGTGATCCAATAAAAACGGTTTTCAGCCATATCTGAGGAACCGTTAATAGTACAGCTTCTGGGAAAAAAATCAATGAGGAAAATGACAATAAGAAAAACATGGAAATTATTTAGAGAATAGCAGTAGGACCGCTAGATGGCGTAACTGAATACCAAATAGTAAAATGCGTATTTTACACAAATTTTACCAAGATAAGGTCTCCTAAATAGGATAATTGAAATTTTCAGAAAATTCCGCATATTTTTGTCAAGAAATTCAAGAATTTAAACAGGATGATGATAATAATAATGAAGTAAGAAAAATACAAAAAAAAAAAATCGTAAATGATAACAACATTGAGAAAGTTAGAAGTGAAAAGTTAGAAGAAATAATAGAAATCAATGAAAATATAGAAGTGGAAAAAAAGTAAACGAAAAAAGCGACCGTCACAATATAGAAAAATATGGAAATAAGAATAAAGAAAGTAAAAGAAAAATCTCAGTTAAAAACAGTCATATAGCCCTCCCCCACCCCTCATATGACAAAATAAAATGGAAATTATTCAAGGAAAAAGATGCGTAATTTTCTGGAAATTCCGACCATCACATTTTTAAGAGACCTTAACTTGATAAATTTTGTATAAATTACGCTTTTTATTTTTTGGTACTGTTACCTCATCTGGCGGTCGCCCTACGATTGTCGTAATAATTTCTATGTTTTTCTTGTCTCTAGTCATTGAACTATTTTTTCAGAAACTGTACTATTAACGGTTGCCCAGATATGGTCGAAATCCATTCTTATTGGGCTACCAGGTACAACATAAACTTCGAACAACTTAATTATGTCCTAAAATCAACAGTTTGACAGAAAGACACGTGTAAAAATAAGAAAAATTTCATAATATTCAATATTAAAGAAATGGCTTATAGACGGTTTTTCATAACCAAAACACTCAGACACCTGGCTCCTTAGAGGTGATAACCACCTTTTCAGAGTGGAATTAGCAACACCAAGAGCCGAGTGTTTCCCCTCGTAAGAGTACTAAACTGCAGTGTTTTTGATATATGAAAGTAAAGTCTATAGGCAATTTCTTTAATATTGAATATTATGTAAAATTTCCTATTTATATACACGTGTTTTACTGACAAACGATTGATTTTAGGATAGCTTGTTGTTCGAAAATTATGTTGCACCAGGTGGCCCAATAAGAAAGGCTTTTAGCCATATCTGAGGAACCGTTAAATCGTACAGATTCTGAGAAACAAATTCAATGACTAAAGTGATCACAAGAAAACCACGGAAATTGTTTAGAGAATCGCAGTACGACTGCTAGATGGCGTAACTGAATACCAAATAGTAAAATGAATATTATACACAAAATTTACAAAGATAAGGTCTCCTAAATAGGATAGTTGAAATTTCCAGAAAATTTAGCATATTTTTGTCAAGAAATCCAAGGATTTAAACAGAATAAAAAAAATTAGATTGGAAAAATAATCGTAGATGATAATATTGATAAAGTTTGATGTGAAAACTTAGGAGAAGGAATAGAAATGAATGAAGAAATAAAATGAAAAAAAACAAAAAGAAGTAAATGAAGAAAGACATTCAAAATATAGAAAAAGATAGTAAAAGAAAAATGACGGTTAAAAATAATCATGGACTTTTACCTCCGCCCCCCACCCTTGATATGACAAGATAAGAAGGAAATTATTCAAGGAAAAATATGCGTAATGTTCTGTAATCTCCAACTATCACATTTTTAGGAGAAATCCATTCTTATTGATCCACCAGGTACATCATTATTTTAGAACAAACTAATTATGTCCTAAAATCAACAGTTTGGAAGAAAGACACGTTTAAGGATAGGGAAATTAACCTAATATTCGATATTAAAGAAATGGCTTATAGACGGTTTTTCATAACCAAAACACTCAGACATATGGCTCCTTAGAGGTGATAACCACCTTTTCAGAGTGGAATTAGCAACACCAAGAGCCGAGTGTTTCCCCTCGTAAGAGTACTAAACTGCAGTGTTTTCGATATATGAAAGTAAAGTCTACAGGCAATTTCTTTAATATTAAATATTATGGAAAATTTCCTATTTATACACGTGTATTTCAGACAAACGGTTGATTTTATGACATACTTAGGTTGATCGAAAATTATGTTGTACCTGGTGGCCCAATAAGAACGGCTTTCGGCCATATCTGAGAAACCGTTAATACTACTGCTTCTGGAAAAAAAATTCAATAAAGTGGTCACAAGAAAAACATGAAAATTATTTCGATAATTTCAGTACAAACTCTAGATGGCGTAGCTGAATACCAAATAGTAAAATGCGTAGATAGTTTTTGTTAAGAAATCCAAGACTATAGACAGGATAACAAAATTTAAGTTAGAAAAATAAAAAAGTCGTAGATAATAACATTGAGAAAGTGAAAAGTGAAAAGTTAGAAAAAAGAATAGAAATGAATTTCCAGAATGTTCTGCATATTTTTGCCTAGATTAATTTCCCTTGAGCTTGTCACATCAGGGTTGGGGGAAAAATTTAAGGGGCAAGAAAGGAATATACCTTAGAGGAGAAAAGCGACCACCTATAAAGTGTCTCTGAAGGAAAACATTAAGAAAAATCAATGGCCTTTTGTTTTTATGAAATATCTGAACTTTCTGGCTAATTTTTTTATTTGGAAAGGAGGGAAGCTATCATGAACTGGAATTGTGAGATTAATGATAATAGGAACGTCCTCACCCATAATAAGTATCTTCAATGACTTCGCAAGATAATTCTTAGGGGCCATGGTGATGGAACATCTATCTACTACGACGTTGTCTGATACAGTTTTTGATATCGAGACCTCCAGCGTAGCTAAGAATTTCGGTGTGGATACATGAAGTTTCGTTCAGTTCCTGTAGTTGATTCATAACATTTCTCGTTGTTGACCAACCCATTGCTTCACCATGTTGTTCGCCACAACTATTGCCTCCTGAATTTCCAATTCGCATGGAAAACTGCTTTTAGAAAATCAATATTCCGAAATCTGCGAAGAAAAAAATTATACAAGGCAGGTAACAAAATTCTGATAAATAATTACAGGGGCATATAGGACTTACCTCTCAGCTCGTTAAAGTTCTGTATGGTAATAATGTGGCTGAGAGGTGCCTCTAGATGTCCCCATTTTTTGAAGTTGCCATTTGGTGGGTTTCTACCACCGATATGGTAAATGCCCGGGTGGAACTATTCTATTCGCCCGCTCTACGGGGCCAACTAACTAGTGTTTTTCGAATTAGAGAATCGCCAATCGTCTCCCAGGAGTAAATTCAACTAATAATAATACTACACTCCCTAATTCACCCCCTTACGAGTGAATTTTAACCCCAAAAGCTGAGCTTGTCCGGAGAAAGGGACAGCTATTATTATTATTATTTGCCGTGGCGCACCGGGGTGACTTAAAGATGATTGATGGCGCCAGTTGACTTACAGGTAACGAAAACCCGAAAAACCCCAACTACCATCATTGAAAACGGTAACGCATGGTGATTTTTATAATCTGGATGTCATATCAACAGAAATTACATTTCTGCTAATACGGCATCCATCAAATCCTATAGAGAACTATGCAAATAAATTCACATAGTTTTCAGTAGGATTCGACCACAAAATTGGCTCGCAAAAGAATGCGGCGCCGTAGACACCTACACTACCGTCGCCATGAAGTACAAAATCGCCTCATTTACCTCTGGGCGTTTAACAAAGAAGTTAATCCTCGCAGGATTCCTCAAACACCGGTGGGAATACCCTCGGCGGAAAATTCTTCCGTCGAATTCCATACCTCTCTCGAGCCAAAAGAATAGGGATAGGAAAAGAGATAGATAGCATGTGTCACATTCACAAAGTGACAATCCCTACTTACTTTTGGTGTCTGAACTTTCATTAAAATAAATATATACAGGGTGTTTCAGAATAAAGTACCGTAGTAAAGTACTTTGTAGATCTCTTAATTAATAGGAAAAGCTAAATATAAAGTAAATTTTATATATACATAATTTTCTAAATATCTTTCCTTACTTAAAAATGTGTATGTTAGTTAATCGTCATTATTAGTTAACACACTTAATTTCGATAAATTACGGTAACCCACTGGCGTAGAATCAAGGGTTATGAAAACAATTTTCAACCAAACTTTCATGTTTGAGTAGGACTAAAACTGAAAAATCTCGAAAATGGATTGTTCTACAGCGATCAACCAAGAGTCCCTTTTTTGTAATAAACTGCGTGTGGAATAATTTTATTAATCTCAACTTTTATGAAATATAGGGTGTTCAAAAAGTTTGGATTAAAATTGTTTTCTTAACCCCTTGATTCTACGCCAATGGGTTATCGTAATTTACCGACTAATAATGACGATTAACTAACATATACATATTTTTAAGGTAAACTCTTTACCGTAAGGAAAGATATTTAGAAAATTATGTATTATACAAGGTGTTCCTAAACATCATGTCATAATTGAAGGAGGTACTTCCTTGGCTCATATTATGACTTAAAGTTCATATAAACATGTGTCCTAAATTGCTTTGTTTCGAAAATACAGGGTGTCCAAATTTTCAAAAATAATCAGTTTTTCCATCAATATCATAAATATTCTTTTGCCGATTTTGATGAAATTTGCTGCATTTGTTTGTTTAAGTAAGAGGCTGATTTACAATTGATTAGATCGAAATTATATCAATTCCAGTGCAGTACCCAAAGACAATCTTATTCATGTTTTCAAAAATACTAATTATGTTGCCTTTGGGGACGCCACTGGAATTAATAATTCAGATATAATAATATACACCCCACAAAAATTATCGCATCACTAACAGTTTTCAAAAATTTGGAGTTTTTTTTCTGAACCGTTTGATCGATTTGGATATTATTTTTTTGGAAGATAAGTTGATTCGTAACACCATGGAGTGTACCAGCAATAATAGCATATTATAATTAATAGCCTACTTTAGCCTCATCTTTTCGTAAAATTTAATTTTTTTGATTTTTTTATTCTCTTTGTAATTAGAGGAGATATACAGTTTTTTAGCACTGCCTGTTTTTATAAACTTACATATTGGTGGTTAACAAAGATTTACATGCGAAGATTAAAAAATTGAAAGGCAGGGTATGACAAATGCAAAATTATATGTAACATCTTCCAAATTCAAATTGACAGTTTGTTGGTATTGAAAATTAGACTTTTAAAATTATTTAGGATTTGTTAAAGATTTAATAAGCATTATTGTTAGAGTGTTTTGTGTTGCACATCTCCTCTAATAACAGAGAATAAAACGAATCAAAAATAATTATTTTTTTCGAAAAGATGAGACTTAAGTCGGCTATTAACTGTAACATGCTGTTATTGAGGGTACACTCCACAGAGTGTTACAAATTTTCCAACCAAAAACCGATATTATGGCCACACCCGGTATTCACTCAAAAATTACATTTTATTTTAAGAACATAGAGATTATTATTCCTGAAGAAACAACCTCTTGTCGAAAAAGAACATTCAAATCAAATAAACAGTCCGAAAAAAAAACTTTTGCATTTTACTGATGCGATAATTTTAGTATCTTACTACAACAAATGAATCTGCCAAGTTTCATCAAAATCGGTTGAAAAGTGTTTATGATATGAATGAAAAATTGATTATTTTTAAAAATTTGAACACCCTGTAACTTTGAAACAAAGCAATTGAGGACACATGTAGGTATATATAAACTTTTAGTCATAAATTGTGCCAAGGAATTACCTTCTTCAATTATGGACATGATGTTTAGGAACACCCTATACAGTGTGTCCCGCTTTTCATGAGTACACCCTAATATTTCAGTTATTAATAATGCGATTTTCTTCAAATTTTGGTGGTGATTAAATGTTAGAAAAATGAAGTCTTTTGCATAGTGAACATTTTTATTTACCATTGGCGTTCGGTGTTGGGGTAAAAACGGCTTTATTTTTTGGGAAAAGAATATTGGGGCTTATTTTAGATAAATTTTTCTATCAGATTTAAAATCAGAATCCCAAAAATCACTTAATTCATATTTTCAAAATCTCAAGTGTTGATTTTTTGCTCCCATCACCGAACGCCAATAGTAAATAAAAATGTAGGTACACTATGCTAAATACTTCATTTCTCTAACATACAACCACCACCAAAATTTGAAGAAAATCGCTTTATTAATAACTGAGATATTAGGGTGTACTCATGAAAAGCGGGACACATTGTATATTGAAATTTGGAATAATTTTTGAAAATATAATCTATGTTTTACTGAAACTAAAGTGAAATAAACTGTGACGAATTATGTGTGAATATTATTTGTTTACATGCCCGGCAAACGTAACTTTAGACATAACTTACTTTTTACTATTTGACAATTTATCTTTAGAGCTCGAGCAATGCTTGAGCTGCTCTCATCTCATCGTAGGGTTCTGATGTTGCCTTGTAGATGGGGCTAACTCTTATTTGTTTAAAATGATTCAGTGTTGCCGTTGCTATTACAATTGTAACAAATCTATTACTAAAAAAGTACATTAGTACGTTATTACGACTTTTAAGAAAAAACAAATAATCTATTACTTTTTAAAATATCACAATTTTATGAGTGCCCCATCTAAGCTTCAGAGGCCATATTTAAAAAATTTAGAAATCTATACATTTGTTATGCCTGTGTTTTCTAAAATAAGCATCCTTTGTTATATAATATTTTTTTGTTATGACTCAGGTTTTAGTTTAGTAGGGGATTACCACCAGCCTCCAGCATTTCAGCATAATTTATATCTTGTATTTAATAACTTAGAAGCCCTCAATTTATATTTAAAGTACGACTATAGCTATTTATACATGTAATATCTTCTCATTTAATAAATAAATAATATTAAAACCAAATTAAGAAATCGTCTAAATGTGGAAAGATGCAATTCATTAATTTTAACTTTTAACTAAGCAGTTATTGAATGAAAATAACTGTTGTAATTTTGAGCCGAATGATGCTTTGTTAAATTATAATGTAAATAAAAATGATAATGATAATTTACAATGTGCAGAAGATTTAACATTTTAAATATTTATATACACACATGGTATATTTACATGTGTTTACATTATACTTTTACAATCATGGTTTTTCTTCATTATACTTTTCGAAACTTATTATTTCTATTAACCAAACCGATATATTTGTTAATACACAGTTTTATTGTTAAATTTATTTAATATTAGTTCTGGTACATTTATGTTACTTTAAAATATTATCTATTACGATTTTATTACCTTTTGGTTCAAAATTCTATTACGAAAAAATTAATTGGTGTGGCAACACTGAAATGATTTATTTATACCATTAGATTAAAAAGGCAAAAGGCAGAGAGTTTTAGCCTATGGTTTTAGCAAATGTACGATCTTCGCTAACGTTACGTTAAACTTAGATTGTGACATTTTTCATAAAGATTCAAAGAGTGTTAAATCATGGCTAAATTTTTCTAATAAAGTGTTTTAGCAAACATCCGCTAACGTTACCCTGGCGATATACCTAGTATAATATTAATAATCTACCCTTTTGAATGTTCATGAAAAATCTTACGTTTTACGAACATTTGCTAAAACAAAGGGTATGGTAAATGGCTAAAACTATCAGTAAAACACACCATTATAGACAATTGTTATTTATTGAACCATTATATAAATGCTTTTTTATTCTAATGTGTCAAAAAACGTCATTTTTCGGACAGAAAACATAGTCGAAAAGTGGAACTTTTGTACATACCTACCATGGCCTCTAAAGTTTTTTATTTTTTTGGAATCAAATTCAAAGACACCAAATTTGCTGCGTCTCTAATTTTTGGGGGCGTGTCCGTAATGAATTCTTCGTCACTATTCATTTTTGTAATTTTTTTTTGACACCAATTTTTAATAAATTTTAGGTAATTATTAATTTGACATGAGCACGGTGACACGACAGAAATTGTTCAATTGTTCTCATAGCCAACTCAGTTAAGAAAAATTATTGTAGAACAGAAGTAAAAGTTGGAAATGCTTTTGCCAGTTCTCCCACTTTATACACATAAATTGACAGGTTGGCACCGGATCTCACCGAAGTGGACGCGATACATTGGCGTACAAAATTATTTTATAGATTTTAATAACAATTTCGAGTAAATAGTTTAATAAATTGTGAATAGCTGTTGAAATTTTGTAAAATTATAATTTGAATATTATAATACATGTTTAATAATTATTTATAATCCATAAATACATGCGATTGTCCGGTTCCGCCGATAACAATTTAAAATTACTTATTCTATGAAACGACACTGGCAGGTAAACATTACTGTGAAATTCTCGGAGCCGCCCGACGTGGTTTGACGTTTACCCCCTCTCTACCTACCAAAAGACTTTTCAACTTTTACTTTCTCTATAAATAATATCATTTCAGATTTAATTTTCTATATATTTTTTAATTCTAAGCACATTGGAAAAAAAAATGTATGAAACACGGACAAAAAGTGTTTTTTTCGGACTCCTACGAATTGCCAGGCTCGACTACGTCTCGCCTAGTAAGCTTCTCGTAGTAAAGTAATTGTTCTGTGCTCGTAGACGCCCGATAAACTCAACTTTTCGTTCTTGTAACATAAAATAATTAAGGGATAAATCAATGAAAGGAAATCATAAAATTTAAATTTGCCGCAAAATCTGTTGTCACGTGGTTCAGGTTGTTATTGTGTTATCAACCCAAAGAAGTAGAGAGGGTAGAACGATAAGGTACCGTCTGCGCATCCATCACGAGTGTAGAAATTATGCGTGATTCAGCCTTCCACTCTTACACACGTAAATGACAAGGAGAGGTTGCCCTAAAGCACTGTAAACAAATTCCAAGATCGACTTTATTCAGCGATTACGTTCATGTTCAGCTCTGTTTTTTGTTTGTGTTTTGGCTGTTGTAAGATTTTTTGGCGTCAATTCTTTGTTATCTTGCTTATATTTATGATTTTTTATGCTTTTATTCCGATTTAGTATTAAATTATACTTGTTAATTATTTTTCGATGCACTATTTTATAATTGTTGCACCAAATGTTGTTAAACCGTCCCTGAATTTTGTTTACAAAATGTGCAAAACGAAATTGTGCATAGTGTCCAGACTTTTTCATTGACAGTTATTATTCTACCCCTCTCCACTTCATTGTATCAACCCGATAAATAAATAAAATACGATGTTGATATGTTGCTCTTGTTGTGGTGTGGTTTTATATAAATCAAATAATATAGGCATCCCATCTCTAATATCAAAAACAAGCCTTGATGATTACCATGCACGGTCCTGTCTGGGGTTCTGTGTTCATAACAAGGGATCCTTTCTCCATGAAGGGTATTCGAGGCATTAATCACTCGTATTATTTAGAATTAAATGTTAATAATAATGAAAGTATTACTGAATATGCCACGGGTGAGTACGATCTTTTTATTAAATTATTTAATTAAAACTATAAGAAACATGCTTTTAAAACTAAACATAACCTAACCTCATTTGTTTGTTGTCAATTTTGAGATAAACTTAATATTTTTCTGTTTAAATATTTGACTAATAGATATGATCATACTATTAAGACTTTTATTTTTAGTTACCTTAGTTGAAGAACCGATTCACTGCTATAATGATAGATATCAATGTTTTATGTTTTGGGTACTAGATAAGTCTCCTTGGAGCTGGGGCCCATCACGCCATTGATTGTTGGAGTGGAGTTTCCACGCTGGAACCTGGAACGCTCGCTGTTCTGTTAAAACCTTGGTTTACTTGTTTATTTCACGGTTTTGACTCGTAATTATCCATAATTTTCATCTAAATTTTTTTGTCACTTTTTCTGCCTTTTTTAGTTTCTTGTATCTATGGTGATGGCATTTGTTTTTTTGTATTTCTGGCGTAATTGTCGATACAAGTGATTTTATCAAACTGACCTGTCTCGCCGGTGAAATTGGTTTTATAGAACTTGCATTTCACAGCCAACTAGATCAAAATTTTGGAATATTGTTCTAGAAATATACGAGGCGAATCAAAATATTCTTTAAATTTTTTTATTTTTGCACTGATTTTATTGCGTGTCTGTTAAAGGGCTTTATTTTTAAAGTATTTTAGTATTTTTCTTACTTTGCAAAGTTCGCTATTAAGGTTATTATTTACAAATAAAAGTTAACAATTTTCGTTACCAAAAATGCTTTAAACTTGATTCAAATCAATTGTAATTATGTAATTTTTTATGTCAGATCATATTTCTTGTTTAGTTAATGTTTTTCATTAAGATTAGAGATAGCTAAAAGTGTTTTATTTCATACATTTCCTTAATTTAGTTTTGAGGTTATATACCATCAATTATAACTTCATTTAGTAAATTTAATAAATTTATTTTTTGCAATAGTGTATTATTTATCATGTCTGTTTTATGTCTTACTTATTAACTTAATATTTTATATATTTTAGTTATGTCTGTCATCGTCAAGAATTTTATGAGTGTACCTACCTAGATCTCTTGTTATTTTTGATTTAAAGAATTTATTATTTTTATGATTTCCTCAAATTTAATTGTTTAAATACGTTGTGTGGTAATATACAGTTAGTTCTGTGCTAATTTCTTATTTTAATTATTACAAATATAAATAAATATTATAATTTCGCTGTCTCAAATTGGGGTTCCAAGTGGAAAGTTTTATATTCATTATTTGTATGCTTCAAATATTGTTTTCCACAATAAATATTACAATATAAAGATTCATGATTGAATGTTAGCATTATCTGTAACATACATGTCAGACAGAATTTTAACACCAACAAGGCAAATTCGTATGATTGAAAATATTTGATAACATTACTGTTATTTTCCACCTGTTATGTTCTAATTTAACATATTATACTTAGCCTCAACAGCATTGAATAACTTGCCGTTAAGTGCCCAAAGTCCATGTTACCACTTCATTTACTTTTTTTTATAAAATTTGATTTTAAATGGAGGGTAAATCATTTACATTTAATACAAGAATTAGAAAATAAAATAAGGTAAGTATATTAGGTATAACTTTATTACTATTTTATGATAATGAATTATGAGATACAAAACTTTATTATATAATAATTTTCCATTTAATCACTGAATTGAACATCTAAAGAAGGTCGCAGTAATCTTTTTGAAACTCCTGATGAGATTTTCTTACTATACTATGGACTTCCAAAAGAATCGGTGCACTTTATATTTGCAAGAATGAGGCCCCATTTTAATAGTCCTCAAAGGCCAAGGATTACATCCATTCCAGTTGAATTGAAGGTCTAATACCTATATTTCAATCTGAATTTTTAGTATATTTGAATATGTTTTTTATTTGTTTGTTATTTATTTGTAAGTGCTAGCCAAAGATTTGCATTTTTTGATCTAATATAATATCAGAATAATTTTGTTTTCCTTACAAAATTAACTACCTCCTTATACTGTTTCAGTTGTTTTAGGTAATCTTTTCACCATAATAAATTAAATAAAATCCTTTCTAATTACTCATAATTTGTTTCAGATTAGTGAATTTAAAGGAATTTGTGGAAATGAAGCAATTCGGGGCTGTGCCAGTAAAAGTAACATCCAAGTTATTCAACATTTCCAGAATAAAGTATTAAGGAACATCGTCGATGCACCCTGGTACTGCCACAATACTGATCTTTTTGCCAGTAGTCACCACCAACGACTGCTCCAACATGGAAACTTTGAGATTATCCAGCTCCTCAACAATGTCAATCTAATAAGCAGACTAAATAGAACCAAGCCTTTTGAGTTAATTCAGTGATGTTAGATTAAAGCAGAGTATAGTGCTGTTATTAAGTGTTATATGTAACGGTAGTGTAACAAAATAATTAGACTCTAAGGTACACTAGAAAGTAGAATCTTAGTTTATGAAGTTTTTCATCTCTAGATAAGTCAGGTTAGAATAAACTTGCTAATTGATCTTGATGAACAGATTGTAATAATCGTAAATCTTTCTTTACTTGGGGCATTTATTAAAAAAAAAACATATTTGTTTCAGATTAGTGCATTTAAAGGTCTAATACCTATATTTCAATCTGAATTTTTAGTATATTTGAATATGTTTTTTATTTGTTTGTTATTTATTTGTAAGTGCTAGCCAAAGATTTGCATTTTTTGATCTAATATAATATCAGAATAATTTTGTTTTCCTTACAAAATTAACTACCTCCTTATACTGTTTCAGTTGTTTTAGGTAATCTTTTCACCATAATAAATTAAATAAAATCCTTTCTAATTACTCATAATTTGTTTCAGATTAGTGAATTTAAAGGAATTTGTGGAAATGAAGCAATTCGGGGCTGTGCCAGTAAAAGTAACATCCAAGTTATTCAACATTTCCAGAATAAAGTATTAAGGAACATCGTCGATGCACCCTGGTACTGCCACAATACTGATCTTTTTGCCAGTAGTCACCACCAACGACTGCTCCAACATGGAAACTTTGAGATTATCCAGCTCCTCAACAATGTCAATCTAATAAGCAGACTAAATAGAACCAAGCCTTTTGAGTTAATTCAGTGATGTTAGATTAAAGCAGAGTATAGTGCTGTTATTAAGTGTTATATGTAACGGTAGTGTAACAAAATAATTAGACTCTAAGGTACACTAGAAAGTAGAATCTTAGTTTATGAAGTTTTTCATCTCTAGATAAGTCAGGTTAGAATAAACTTGCTAATTGATCTTGATGAACAGATTGTAATAATCGTAAATCTTTCTTTACTTGGGGCATTTATTAAAAAAAAAACATATTTGTTTCAGATTAGTGCATTTAAAGGAATTGGTGGAAATGAAGCGATTCAATTTTATATTTTATGAAATAATGTATAAAAATTATTTATTTGTTTGTTTTAAGAATTAATGTTTGAGTTTTCTGTATTTTTAATAAACATGTATATTTTTAATTTCTTTTTTAGTCTAATATTTTAGAAAAAAAAGAACAAATACATTTCTGAAATATTACTATTTAATATTTCTAAAAGATTTCAAATTTTCATTTCAGAAATATTACTGTGAAACATTTTTACGTTTCAGGCTCATTTCATAAATGTTTCATAAGATTTTATACAACATTACAAATGTTTCAATGTAACATTTTTGAAATATTTCAGAATTGTGTTTGTGCTGTATGGGTAACAGGTTAATCCGTGTTTTTTTTGAAATTGGGTTTTTTAATTGTTCTATTCTTTGTGTTATTTATAAATGTGATTAATTCATTTTCTCTTTAGAAAAATTCTTTCCGAAACCAATAAACTAAGTAAAAGGGAAATACTTTGATTTGTTATGTCAATATTTGATCCTTTAGGTTTTTTTAGCTCCAATAATAATTCAGGCACACATTCTAATGCAAGAAGTGTAGAAAGTGTCTATAGATTGCGATACATCAATTCTGATGATATTTTCGTTAAATGGAAAAAGCAGTTGTTAGATCTCCAAGAGTTAATGCCTGTTAAGATCCCTAGATTCTATTTCCCATCTCTTTCATATGTTTCTGAGGTTACTCTTCATATACTTTCCGACGCTAGACAAAAAGCATACATTGTTTCTGGCTCCCCAAAAAATAAATAAGTTTCTTTCATTAGCTCAAAATTCAAAGTTGTTCCCGTAAAACAACAAACTACCCCAAAGCTAGAACTTCAGGGTTCTGTTTTCAGTTGCAGGTTAGGCAAAGCGAGATGTAATGAAAACGAATACAAAATCTACCAGGTTTTTTATTGGATGGATTCCATGAGTGTTTTAAAACAAATTTGGTTTCAATCGCGACGATTTCCAAGCTTTGTAGGATAGGGAAAATTCAAGAGGAAACAGATAACTCTCAATGGCGATGGGTTCCTTTCGAATTGAACGTAGCCGATAAAGCCACGAAAGAAGGTAAAAATTCTGATCTGGATATCTGTAACGTGTGGAGGGTGGGTTATACCCCCCCCCCCCCCCCACGGGACTTAGGCCCATTATGCATCCTCCTAAGATGATAGGCACCTCCTAGCTCGTGAGCTAGCCTACAGATTTAATGAAGTTGAAAACGTCGCCAAGAGGTGCTTCTCTTATATCGGCCGGTGTTAGCCGATACTCGCCGAACACAAATCTTCTAATAAATGAGAGCGTCGAGCAATCGTAAAGGATATGCTTGATGGTCTCATTTTTTTGTTCGCACCCTCTCTAAGTGCAGATTCTTACAGCCCCATGATATGGAGATGCTTCCGTACTTGTCAATGACCAGTCAGAATGCCTGTGACTAGGCGCAGATTCTGTCTAGTCATAGTCAAGTATTTGTTTGCTGCAGTGTTGTCAGAATAACTTAAGAGCTCCCTGGCAACTCTGCAGTTTCTTGTTTCATCCCATCTTTCCTTAAATTTCACAAGGGAATGTTCTTTAATTAGGTCTGTCACTACCGATTTTGTCAGGCCAATAGAAGGGCCAGGTCCAAAAAGTATTTGGTTGGCTGCTTTCTTTTCTAGTGAATCAGCAAGACGGTTACCTTTCGATATGGCGTGACCTTTGATCCATCTTAAGGTGACCACATTGTTGATGGATACTTCGGCCAAAGCTTCGTGACATTCTAATACTAACCCTGAATAAATTCGTGGTCTGTTCAGGGTGAGTAGTGCTTGTCTGCTATCTGTGTAGATGAGCATGTTCGTTCCAGTGATATTATTTCTGGTTATTTCTTTTGCTGCTATGAGAATCCCCGTTAGCTCTGTTTGAACTACACTGGCACTATTGCTCACAGCCCATTTTATGTTTAGGTTTAAGAATCTGGAGTATTTTCCACATCCTGAGCCTTGTTTTGTTTTAGAACCGTCGGTGTAGATATGAATCGTACCTGCCACTTCTGGCTCCTCTATTCTATTATAACCTTATATGGCTTATGGAAGATATAACTCGGTGAGATGGAGTCCATGTTCGCTTGAAGCAGTGGGAGCGTATCGAGCGCCTCCTGCCAAAAGTAACGTCTCGCCTCACCAGATCCTACATCAGGTTCTATTCCAACCGTGCAGAGGCGTGTCATTGTCGTCAAAGCAACCTCCTTGATGTAAATATCAAGGGAACTGAGACTAAGAATGACTTCCATCGCTCTGGTCAGTGTTGTTTTCATGGCTCCTGTTTGTTGAGACGTGCTGTTCTTTGAATTTGTTCTAGTTTACGGATAACTGTTAATTTTTGGGTTTTTGGTAACCAGACAACTGCACCGTATGTTAGCATAGGTCTTATGATAGCCGTGTAAGTCTATGCGAAACCCCAGGTGCGCCGCACGGTTCGGCGGCATTGTTCATAAGCAATATATACTCTTTTAACTCTGTTTTCTAAATGCGAGTTCCATGTTAACTTGCTGTCAAACGTGAGACCGAGGTACTTCACCTTTGTTGCAAAGTTTAGTTTTGTGTTTAGGAGTTCTTGAGGTTTTAATTCCATTTTCATCCTTTCCCTTGTGAAAAGGACCATTTCTGTCTTCTTAGGATTGATAGACAGTGAATGGTCCTTGCACCACTGTTCTATAATTTTTAGAGCTACTTGCATTCTTTCGCAGAGTATGTTCTCAAAATTCCCTGTTTGCAGAATGAACAGGTCATCTGCATATGCTACTGTGTAGTGACTGTCATTATTGAGGCGGCTGATGATGAGGGTGTCGAGGACCATATTACACAGTAGAGGTGACAGCACCCTTCCCTGTGGACATCCCCTCACAACCAAGCCTCTTATATTCACATCTTCTACACTTATGTTTACTGCTCGCTTTGAGAGCATGTTATGTATCCACCCACTAACCATTTGTGGAACATTCCTGTTGGTTAGTGAGTGTATTATCTTTGGGAAGGTGGTTTTATCAAAAGCACCTTCTATGTCTATGAAAACACCCAAAGCGGACTTCTTATTGTCCAAGGATCTTTTTAGCCGACCAGCAACTAGATGAAGGGTTGAATCAGTAGATCTGCCTGAGGTGTATGTATGTTGGTTTGAGTGTAGTGGTGTTGTTGTAATCACCGCATCCCTTATGTACCTTTCGCATAGCCTTTCCAATGTCTTCATGGAAAACGATGTCATCAGACTAATTGGTCGGTAAGTTTTTGGGACAGTGTAATCTATCCTTCATCCAGGTTTGGGTATAAATACCACTTTTACCTCTCTCCATTTTTTGGGGATGTACTTCAGATCTGGATATTTGGCTGTAAGGTCCAGAATTTCTCAGATTATCAGAAGATCTTTGGCCTAGAAAACCTGAATTAAAATTCGAAGATGTGGTATGTGTTTTCTATGTTTATTTTTAGTTTTGTAATAATTATGTAATATGTTTTTACTTACAATATCACTAAACATTATTACTATTAAAAAGTACTGACACAATCTTTGTGTTGCCTGATGTAAATAGATTCTCCAACTGGTCTCGTTTAATTCGTTCCACAAGGTTGATCTTAAAATTTAAAGATTCTCTACTTTCAAAGTCTGTAAAATCTAAAAAAAAAAGTGTAAAACAATTCCTTAATTCTTGATATAAAATTTATAAATGAAGCATCTGTTTTGTGGATAAAATGGAGCCGGTACAATTCCTATGTTCTTTTCAAAAATAAATATATCCCTAAATCTAGTCGTCTGTTCAAATTATCCCCATTTATAGACAGGATGGAATTCTTAGACTCAGTAGTTGGTTCCCAGTATCAGAAATTTATCATGATTCCCGATTTCCTATTTTTGACGCGAAAAACAAGTATACAGAATTGCTTATTGATTACTACCATAAACAAGCAGGCCATGTTGGTACAATAAATAACCTATGAACGAAATTCTGGATTTTAGACACCCGTTCAGCTGTGAAGAAAGGGGCCAACTAGCGCCTATGCACTATACAGGGTGATTCATAACTATTGGGACATAGGTTAAGAGCAGGTTATTTGGACCAAAATATGGCGATAGGGCCAAATATACCTTATTAAAATATTGCTGTGGAATAAGATAACAATTCATAAATATACAGTGACATTATCAGAGAAAAAACAAAAAAAAATCAACTTTAAAGGCCCTGTATCTTATTCCACAGCAATATTTTATTAAGGTATACTTAGTCCTATGGCCATAATGTCCCAATAGTTATGAAATCAATCATCCAATATATACTATCTTTTCACCTTGATATACAAACATCTTTCATATTTCGATAAATTGATAACCTTCATTTTTGTAAGTCTAGTAAAAGGTAAAGATTAAGCTCACCAGTGGACTAACTGGCAAGTTGCGGTTGCCAGGAGCCGAAAATATTTATTTGTCAGGCATCTTATAAGTATATTTTATCTATGATGACACTCGAACTTTTAGATCCCACAGTTATCATACTCTACTTTAGAAACATTTTTTGGGATTACTATTTGTATTTTTTTATTTTCTGTAAATAAATTGAAGGTCTGCCGAAATAATCCTATACAGGGTGAGTCGAGAGGAGCGCACCAAACTCTAGGAGTATATTATACACGTGAAAATAATGTAAAAAAACTCACATGTTCTTATCCGATTTTCATTTGTTTTCAAGTTATAGCATATTAACACAAATTCACAAATAAAAATTCTCTTATTCTAAATTTGAATAAGTATCTGGCATTTTGCAACACTAACAATCACATAAATTCGAAATTAAACGTTCAGTTACTGTTCACTGTACACTGACAGTTCATCAAAACGTCAGAATTATCAAATGCCTTTGAGCCTTGAACATATGGCATACTTTGATAATGTTAAAATTCAGAAGTGGAAAGCTAGATGAACATTTTTAATTACGCTATAACTTGAAAACAAATGAAAATCGGATAAGCACATATGAGTTTTTTTACATTATTTTCACGTGTATAATATACTTCTAGAGTTTGGTGCGCTCCTCCCGACTCACCCTGTATAATGGGCTGCTTTGAATTCTTCTGGAAGCCGGAAGCCATGATTCCCATATATTTTTTACCGTCTCCTTACCCTTGAATTACGAATATGGTGCCCCTAGGCAAATTATATTCGGGTTCATCCCCAGAAAAAAAAAAAAAGAAATGATTATAGGTATCTATAATTTATTTTTTTGGTACAATAAAAACTTGACGACATACGGTGCCACTAACTCTGGACTATCATTGTGGACGTCGTGATTTCCTTCGGCGTATTTTATTCTGACGTTTCTTCTCCTTTTTAAAAATTGGATAATCGAACTCAAAAAGACCTGTTGGGCTGTGGATTCTGAGCCCAAAACTATAAGAACTGGACAACGTACTGGATGAACTTTTAACATTTCTATCGTGCATCTGAAATACAATTTATTAGAAAAATTGAATTCTGGAGACCCACCAATTCTAAACTAGAAGCTTTCACCCAGTAAAATAAGATATTTTGCTTGGAGAAGTTTGGACCGAAATTAAAATTAAGGACTGAACAGAAATGTTTAAAGTTTTAACCTACCTAATATCTCTTAGAGGGTTTATGGCATTCTTCAATCTTTGATCCACTGTAAATATGAATTTTCCGTCCTCCGTGGGAGCTATAGCTCTTTCCAATAGAGCCTTCGCTGCTTCTAGTTTTATAGGTGCATAACTTCTTCCGTTCCATAACCTATCTAAAGCTTCTTCATGGGTGTAACTTGGCGGTTTCTTTTTTTCTAACAATTTTTTCTCTATATTTATATGCGCATCTACTGATCTCGACAGGTAATGCTTAAAATTCTTTACCGCTATTGGAAACGTAATTATAGTGTCGAGCATAATCAGTTTCTCAATGCATTCTGGATAGAGCTGAGCAAATATAAAACCTATCTGTCCTCCGTAACTGTGAGCCATTATTATAAACTTCTTCTGGAAATATTTGAAGATTATCCTGTAGACTAGAACATAGTTTATGGTATGTATAGGTAAATGGGGAGGGAAATGTGAAGATCTGCCGTGTCCTGGTAAATCTATACATACGTAGTAAAATGAATTTGGTAAGTAGGGTATTAAGCGGTTGAAGGTACCAGCATTGTCCATTATACCATGAACGCATACAATCAGAGGATCTTGTGCTTCACCCCAGGTTCTTGCTGAAAAATTAAAATTCCTCTATTCAATAAAATTTATTTTGAAATACTTATGTAGGTAGTTCGACGAAATTTCTGGTCAACATATAATTCTATTTTTTACAGATTTAACAAAAAATGGTTGATTAATGAGCTATAAGTAGTAGTACATAAGAAACTTTATTGTGACTGCGGTGGCCGAAGAGCAAATTATTAAAGTTTAAAATTGTGACATGTACGCAACCCACTGGTGTTACAGAAAGAGGAGACAATATTGAAAACAAAAATATATTATTTTTACTAGTGTCGTTTTATCGAATCGATCTTATGTACTTTATGTGCCATAGAAAAATTAAAAGAATATAAAATTACAAAAACAGTTAATTTGCTTATTACAAAATAAAATTATCATCTAGGCATATAAAACTACAAAAGGGGTTTACTTATTATAATAAAAAATCAAAGGCTGTAGCAAAATTACCATTGAAACATATAAAAGTACAAAAACCACTTATTACAAGAGAAAATCAAAGGCCATAGCAAAATTGTACAAAAATTGGTTGGGTGCTGAATTAAATGAGTAAAACTTGAATTTTTATGTTAAGAAACGCCGACAACAACAAAGATTGCAAATACCTTTCAGACAAGGTGCAGGGAAGGAAAAAAATTTAACAGCTATATCAACAATAGTGTTATTAATATTTTATTGCAGAGCCATTGGCTACCACACCACTTTCCAGTCTTCTTAGCATGGACAAAATTAAATAGTGCATGTCGTAGGAATCTATGAGCTCTTTCTAAAACATTTTCATTCACTTCCCATAATTGACCGCAGTTGTCGGCCTAAAGTTTCTTTATTATATCTTTCTGACTATGAAGCCCCTTAAATTTTCAATTGGATTCAAGTCAGGACATTTACTAACCATTTTTTCTTATTTTTATCATCCCATTTTTTTGCAATATCTTATATATCGTACAATAGCAAGTATCATTCTTATCATCTAGGAAACCACCTAGTGGTAGTTTTCTTTAATAGTATAATTAGTATCTAATTAAGTTTTAACTACGGGATCTACAAGAACTAAAATACAATGCATAAAATCTATTAGTAAGGTCATATAATGTAATGTCGCGTAAGTCTTTGCTGTGTGATTGGTTGTATCATTAGTTTTAGTGCAAGTCTGTTTGGGTGCGAACTTTTAGAATAATTTATGGAATATATTTTTTATTTCTGATTTCACCGGTTTAATTTGGAGATCACGTGCTATAATACAGTTTGGAATGAACCACGGGGCAACTACAATAGTTCGTAGCACTTTGGATTGGAATCTTTCTAATATATTAATGTTTGAAATGGATGCTGTACCCCAAAGTTGAATGCCGTAGGTCCATATAGGCTTGACGATCGCTTTATAGACCAATAGTTTATTTATTGATAGTTGAGATTGCTTACCAATCATCCAATATATTTGTCGAAATTTGAGACCTAGTTGCTTCCTTTTTCTAAAGATATGTTTGCTTCACGTCAATCGTTTTTCGAGCATTCCAATGTATTTTTCTTCATCGCGATGGGGCAATTGGTGGTTATTTAGTGTAACTGGAGGACAGTTTCCTCTTGTTCGTAAAAGTCGATGCGCCATTTGTTTAGCCACTGTTCTATTTTATAAAAGTGGATTTGTATCATTTCTGAAGCGAGATTATTCTCCCTGCCATGGCCACAAAACATTTATGTTGTTGTTATTGACCCACTCTCTTTCTATTTCAGCAGTATGAACCGAACAATTACCCTGTTGTAAAAATCAGTTATTATTATCAACATTTACCGAGTATACAAAACTGATTTCTTAGATGTTAAAAGATAAAATTGCTAGGAAAAACTTCTCTTGTTGATGGTAACACCACGTTGTCTAAGGTGTTTACGTAATGCTCGGCTGATAATCGCTCATCAATTTGCCAGCACATTCCAGGAACGTTAACACTTATTCACGCCAAACATTGACGGAAAAGCCCCCTATTAATAGTACCCAAAGTATAATTCTCTTGGAATCTTGAGTTTCTACGAAGATAAACTCGTAGTCTTCCGCTGTTAGAAAATTGGAACGTCTTTTCATCGGAGAATACCACGTTGTTTCAAAATTCCAACCCATGCTTATTTTCAGCAGTTAAAAAAAAATTGCGGCATCAGCGCAGTTTTTTAAGCCAACTTGTTTTAAACGCATCTATTCTACAAAAACATTTGTCTTCATTTTAATTTACCTTGACTGAAAGGTTTTATCAGCGTTTCTTAACACGCAAAATATGTGACTTTTAATGACATTTAAGCGTGTGAATTTACCGCCTTTGCAGATTCCTTTAGTGATCGAAATCGAGAATGACTATTCCTTGCTGATGAGTCCTAATTAGGACAAAACCCGTCGTCCAAGAATAACGTTCTCTCTGGTAAGCAAGATCACAGTTTAAATGTTCGAATATTAATTTTTAATCTTTGTTTCTCTTTAGATATAATTCAATGTCTGTTGCGGAATTAGCCAAAGGGGTAGTTGTTTTCCGAAGGGAAACGGTCGCTTGTTTTATTTTATAACACATGGCATAGAGAATTTATTGTTTTCATTTATTTTACGTTTTGGTCACATTTAAGTTTGAATTTATTTTCCTTTTTTAATAAAATATTTGACTAGATGTTTCTGATAATAGTTTCAAATTTACTTAAGAATATGCTCATAATCTCTAAATTATTTTGATTGATGATTCTTAATGTACGCTCAAGTGCAAGCCGATATTTCAAATACATTTGAATTCCTTAGTTTTGTAGTTTTTATATGAAATAAAATTACGAATTTTTATGGTTATTAGTTCTATTGCGTAATTAAATCCTTAATATTTTCGAATTATGTTTAAATGTGTTAGTCCTATCCTGTACAGTTCAATATGCAATCAATACGCAAGCGCGTGGGTCGCTTTTTTTAAAGATGACCACCTTCAATTCTACGTGCCCACATACTTTGATTTTCTTTTACTATACGGATAATGGTCGCACTGCGCAGCTTTCTGAGTGCCTTTTAAAAGGAGATAGAAAACTCCGCCATTTTGATGCCTTATTACGTGTTGCCTACATCTTGGCGCAATATTTTTAATAGATGCGTTTTAATCATCCGCTTCTGCTTCGGAATTGTCGGTTTTATTGTTTTAATCTGACAGGTTTAAACGACTAAACCGACAATTCCGGAAGCAGAAGCGGATGATTAAAACGCACCTGATATTTTGCTTGCTGCTGTCAGTGAATATTATTTGTGGAGTCACAGTTTATTGCTAAAGAATCAGTTAGCTCACTCGGACCAGTTGAAAGTTCCAAAATAACATCCACTCCAGGGATACAAATTCAGGATACGCAGAAGACTGCCGTTTTAATATAGGCCGTTGTCATATATTGTATTATCCGAGTTGCGCAGTGTATAAACTGAAACATTGAGATCAAAAGTGCCGGCGCAGAGTGAGCGATCTGATTCTTTAGCTATAAACTGTGACATAGGAATCAAAATGGCCGCGCTCTATGTTGGGCGCGTCGGACCTCTCTCTTGCACCGTATAGTAAAGAAAATCTAAGTATGTGTACGTGCCGGATAGCACGATGAAAATTACATTTCCTATCTCCTCTATCCAAGTCTGTGGGTTTTTTCGATTAGATGTGACAACTGACAGCTGGATTGCGGAAATTAAGCAGAATTAGGGGTCTATTCTGTAAAAATTCCTTTATATTTGAATGGCCGTTAAAATATTGGAGGCCTTTAAAAATATTTTCGTATTTACTAAATTACTTCTCTCATTATTTAAACGGATTCTTTTAAAATACATTAGAGGACTATTTTGGGAGGAGTTAATTAATTATTGTTCTATTGTGGGAAAAACCGAAAAAAATGGGCTTTTAAAAATAAATACTTTCAAATTAAGGCATATAGATACATTCAAATAAAATTAAAAACACAAATTTTAATCCCAAATCTCAACTGTTATTTATTTCATTGGTCAACCATAAATAAACCGAATCAAACACAAGGCGTTCAAGTTCAAGGTCGCATCATTGAAACAGCGATTCCAAACAAACGTATGGTGATTTAGTTTTATGCAAGTAATATTGAACAAAAATACAATGACTAAAACTAACCTGAAACTATCTACCAATTACGAGAAAACAAATGTTTTAAAAATATTCGCCTTCTAGGTATATTTGGTAACTTTGTTACCATTTGTAATTATTCCATTGGCTACTTAAGGGTGCGAATAATAAACATTATTAGTCTTTTAGTGCCAATTTGCTTCTAATTAAACGAATAAATGAAAGTTTTCTTAGGACCGATTCCACCGTTGTGTTAAACGAAGTTTAAAATGACATTTTTACATTAACAATGTCATTTTAATCTCCGTTTAAAACAACGGTGGAATCGGTCCTTAGTGAATAACATTACAAATTCCGATGCGTTGTTATAGCTAATTTGGGGATATTGGAGTGTTATTTTCAGGAAAATAAGTTAGGGCATACAGAAATAAACGGGAGTTTTTAGAGTATAATTAGAATTACATTTTCATGCGACTGAAAGGATTGTGTAAGCAACACTAGGTTATTAAAAATGATTTTATTTAAAATTTGGATTACAATTTTAATCAATTTTTGGGTTTCATACATAAATTAACATAGTTGATTATAAATTTCCTTTTTGAAATAATAAGAATTTACTCACTAAAGGTGCTACTCTTTCTGGATAATCATTGTGAACGTCATGGTTACCATCCACTTCTACCACCTTAATATTTTTACTTTTCTTGAAAAACTTAATAACCGAGTCCATAATTGTTAACTGGAATCCGTTTTCCTTTCCTAAAACGATCAATATCGGGCATTTGACTGGGTTTTTCGTAACGCTTTCAATAAAATATCGATTATCTTTCAAAGGATTGACATAGTTTTTTATCCTTTGGTCTAAGGTAAACTTATAGAGTTGACCTACTGGTTCTATTGCTCTTTTTAACAAAGCTTCTGCGCTTTCTAGTTTAATTTCTGAATAGTTCCTATTACTTTTTACTCTTTGTAAAGCTTCTTCGCGTGTATACAACGGTGGTTGTTTTGTCGCCAAACTGTCGATTATTTTTAAATGGTTTTCTATCATCTCTTCTAAGTATTTAGGGAAATATTCGGTTGTTACTGGCAATGTTGTTACTGTTTCTAACATTATCAATTTAACTACGCACTGAGGATACAATTGTGCATATAAAAAGCCTATTTGACCTCCATAACTGTGACCCATTATTATAAATTTCTTTTTAAAGTAATTAGTAGCTGCTTTGTACACTAACAGATAGTTAACGGTATGTATAGGCAAGTGCGGAGGAAAATGGCTGGATTTTCCATGTCCAGGTAAGTCAATACAGACATAGTAGTAGGAAGAAGGAAGATGGGATATGAGCCTATCAAAGGATCCTGCGTTATCCATTAAACCATGTATGCATAAGATTAGTGGGTCCTTGTCTTCACCCCATGTTTTAGCTGCAACAAGAAATCTGGCTTAGGAAAGACTTGCTGTTTTTGTCACTGAAGTACACTCATATAGTTTTCAAAATTAATACAATATTATGATTTGTATTAGTGAAAATATTAAATGAGCCATAAAAAAAAAACATGGAGAATTGGATGTGAAATTTAAATATTTTGGATTTGTAATTTAGCGACTTGACTTAAAAAAAGAAACAATCCACATTATCGAAGTCAAAATCAATATTTACATAAAACTACAGAAAAAGTTGAAAATGTTGGCATTTATATCCAAACACAAACCAACTAACTCTTCTCCGCAATCAAGCAAAAAAGTTATGCAACATTTGCAGCGAGTTATTGATCTCGACATTTTTCTGTTATGTGTTTTCTCAGTTCTTCCAGATTATGAATTGGCGTTGAAAACAAACTCGACTTTTTGATGATGGCTATACGAAAAAAACATATGTTCAAATTGCAAGACCTAGTTGAATATGGAATTTTAGTGTTCCTGCTTATTATTCTATCAACAAAAATTCTCCAAGATAATAGGTCATATTTATAAAAAAGAGGAATTGCTTTTGCTTGCACAAATCGAAGCATTTACTTCGCATTCTATTCATAAAAAGAAGAAGGAAAATATTTGGACTTGAAGCAAAGAAGGTGTTTCTCCGAAGAAAAGGTTTTACTTTTTTGAAATTCATAGGCAGAAGCATTTGCTTTAAAACTGAAGGATTTGCTTCAGAAAACATACTTCCAGAGAAGCTTCTATAGCAAATTATTATTTAAAGGAAAGGAAAATTATTTACTTGACGAAATAAATGGTGCAGTGATTAGCTGACTACTTCATTGATGAGGATCTGGAAACCAGGGGAGGTGTGCTTTCTCCAGTACAACAAATTAAAGTGTTTTGTGGTACATTGCAGATCCGGACTTCTAGAGCGATATCGGTGAAGAACTGGGATGTACACAGCCTACAGAATCATCGGTACCACTCTCGGTCTCATTGTGAATAAGGCGGATGAGCGGACCGAAAATAAAGTAATGAAAAATATGGTTTCCTCCTAATATTAGATACCCTATCCACCTTTTGCCACGCCTTTGGTATATGTCGCCCGGCAATACCAGCTTTAAATATGCGACACATATGTGGAATTAAAGTTTTCTACTCCTTTTGTAGTGGAACGAGTACTCCTGGGTATTTGAACGGTTGAAATTTGTTTGTAGCCCATCTAATTTTGTTCGGCCTTGATATTTCTGTAGCTAGCCTCTATTCCAAAGGAGTTCGCATACTAGACCCTCTTTGAAAGGCAGTATGCTACTATCGGGTCGAACAAAATTTCTTCAGCTGGAAAGTGTGCTTCTGTGAGCAAGGTTTTTGTAGAGGTTTCATCATCTTTCCTTAGAAATTCTACTGGTTTGCAGTAACCTCTTTACCTAGGACTCTTTGGATTCTAGATTATCTGGGTGTTTCAAGTAACTCCTTACAGAACTTCCTCCACGATTGTCTTCTAGCATTTCTTATCTCCCTGTTGTACTGCGTGAATTTAGCCCTATATAGGGCACAGTCTTCTGTTGATTTGGCAATATTGAATAGCCTTTGCACTACACCTCTAAGGTGTTCTAAGTGTTTGTTCTACCAGACTGTTTTTGTTTTCTGTTGTCTTCTTTTCTCTAGAATTTTCCTCGTAAGCGGTTATAATAGCCTTACTTACTTGGTCTACTGGTCAAGGTTTTGTTTACTTGTTATTTTCACCTTACCCTCTTCGAGATACTCTCCAAGTAATGTTGAATACCTTTCCCAATTCGTCTCTCTAGGGTTTATATATTTGGTTGAAATTCGAGGTGAGGTAATAAGATCAAATCTAATCTATATGTGGTCTGAGCATGATTGTTCGTCTAACACTTGCCACTTTGAAATGTTATCACTTGCTTTACTTAAGCAAATAGTCACATCCAGGACTTGTTTCTCGTCGCCCTGACGAAAATTGGTTTTTACCTATATTAGCAATTACTAAACCTTTAGATAAAATGTATTGTAATAAAGACTCGCCTCTTGTATTGATATCCGTGCTTCCTATTATCGCCGGTCTACCTTTTCTTTTTATATGCGACGATTTGCTGACAAAGAAAAGGGAAAGATTATGAATACGAAGTAAAGCAAAACCTTTTTCTTCTACCTTCTCCTTGTAAGCCCTTCCTTTTACTTTCACCTTTACCTTTGAAGGAAACACTATATTTTTATAAATACGACCTATTGAAGTGTTTCTCTGATTGTGTGTGTCGTTGCACCATCTTGTGGGAAATATCCATTTTGTAATTCCTTATCATCCAGTTGATTTATTGCGATATTATGCAGCAGTAAGTATGCCGTCAAAAAAATGGAACCCACCAATCTTCTCCAACATATTAATCCAACCCAAACACAAACTTTTGGGTAATGGTTTTTTAAAAAAATATTGTGGATTTTTCTGTAAATTAATACACTACGCAACTACAACCAAAAATTTGCCTCAACTTTGATCTTATGCAATTTCGACAGTTAGTTTTTATTGATTTTTTATTTAAATTATAGGTTTTTTGTCTCTGCATTAGTTGCCTTGGTTAAAAAAAATTGTTTTGGTATTATACCAGGTGGGAAAATGTTTTTGTTTTTGAAATTACCGAACAGATGAAAGTTTTTTTTTATTAAACAAAATATGTTTATAAATATACCGCAAAATACGGTTGCGACCATTTTTTAGTTTCCTTTCTGTATACAGGTAAGGAAAGTATAGAAATCATGATCAAAGTTGCTTGTGATGTAATTCCCTATCATTTTGGTCCTAGAGGTGCATGATTTCCTTAAAATTGATCGTATACGAGATATTTGAGGAAAAGTGCAAATTTCGAATTTTGAATATAACTCAAAAACGGATAAAGAGAAAAACACCAAGTTTTAAACTTAGCTATAATCCATCCTTTGATGAACTGATTAAATTTTAGGCATAGTCGAATCATCTGGGGAATACTTTACAGGTTGTCGTTTTTTTTTCTTTAGAAAATAAATATTTAGTCTTGACCGTATTTTGTTAGGCAACCCATTTGGTATATTTATAAACATATTTTATTTAATAAAAAAAAACTTTCATCCTTTAAACTTTGGGTGAAGGTCGACATTACTTTGGATCTAAGACTATAACATTAACTTGATAATGTGGATTTTAAAACAAAACAACCCAATTTCTTGCCAACAATAACAGTGGCAACTGACGATACATAATTTTAATTACAAGTATTATGTAAGATCATGTCATGTGAGTTGAAGCTATATACACAGTGGAACAAAAGTCAGGAAACGCCTAATTATTTCGTAGCCCGAATGGTACAAAATTTGGGATAAACAGATTTGACATTTTCCTAATGTTATTAGTCATTTTGGTTTTTTAAATAAATCACCCTGTATGTTGTGTTATTATTGGAATCTCCCCTTAAATATGAGTTTAACCATAATATGTAATAATTGAGATTTGATGGAGTCAGGGTACTAATTATTTTAAAATTAATTGGCTCTCTGGATTTTACACCTAGAACTTATGTGGATAAGGTCAATTAAATCTAGAATGCTGTGATTTTGATACTAATTCCCCAGTTACATTATTGACTAAAACTGAGACTAGTTTGACATGTTTTAAAAAGTTCTGCAAGGTCAATTGCTTCTCTAAGATGATTCCAGACTGTTGTTTTATTAATTTAAGACCTTTTTGACTACACAAAATTTCAAGTGTTACATATAGTTGAACTCGTATTGAAGGGGATATTCCAATAATAAGACAACATACAGGGTGAAGTATTTAAAAAATCAAAGTTACTAATATCAGAAAAATGTTTAATCTGACAACATTCTAAATTTCCGTATCCCAAAATAGTCTTATCCAAAATTTTGTACGGAGTACCCGTTTAAGAGTTAATTTGGCGTTTCCAGATTTATGTTCCACTCTGTACTCCGTCTATATTCTTGAAATAATATTTCTCTGAAAAATATTTGTTTATATGTTTGAAATAGCAAGAGCAGTAAACAAAAATTAAAATCAAATATCGCTTCTGACAAAATAAAAATATTTTTTACATATTTATTGAGGTTTAAAATATAATTTTAACAAGTTAACTTAGTAACTGTATGCTAATTTGTATGGCAAATAATAATATTACTTTTTATTATGTAGGTACTTTGACTATTTTTCATATAATGAGTATAGTTTTAGTTTTAAATTAATATTTATGCTGAATACATGCAATCAATTTGATAAATATACAAGCTGATAAAAATATGATCATATGGAACTATAATGCAGAAGGTAATATATTTTTAAGAATATAAGTATTTGATTGAGATTTGTGGAAAACAATAAAACCTGTATCACGCAAATATAATGAAAACTTGAAAATTTTCAAATGATAATAATTCAACTTCTTAAGAGAATGTTTGGATGTATAATAATAAATTTCCCCTTTTTAGAAATATTTGTTGTTAAAAATAATTTAAAGTGTAATAGGAAAACCATAAATAATATTCAAGGAGTGTTTAGGTATATACACTATAAATAATTTTACTAAGAATCAATTCCACAATAATTATTGAAATCTCATTTCATAAAAAAATCAAGGGCAAATAAACTTATTTTAAGCTGATTTCATTTTTAATTAATGAATACAAATATATTTAAAATTAAACTTTTTGTACAGTTTAAAAAAACAACACAAATTAGGTAATATAGGAAAAGTAGGTAGTTATACTTAATTGGAACAGAGTATACAGTGTGTCGCATTTAAGATGAAGACACCCCTATATTTTGTCTATCTAAATTAATACAGATTTGAAGTTTTGCACAGTCATACAGAACTGGAGTTTAAATTTTAATCGCGGCCTACTGCGAATCCACAAACAGGGTCATTTTTCGATATTTTTCTTCGCGTTAGAGATAGCAGAAAAAGTTATTTGAAAAAGTTGTTCCGAATATCATTCTAACCCCACATACCAAATTTTATGACAACATTCGCATTTATAGTTTTTTCATTATTTTGGTCAATAGACAAAATTATGAAAAGTTGATTTTTTTTATTCCATAAATTAGTGTGCCATGAATAGGAATAATTTGACACTTGTGAAATCTTTTCTATGGCACACTAGTTTATCGATTAAAAAAAATCCTTTTTTAATAATTTTGTGTATTGGCAAAAATAATGAAAAAAACTAAAAATGCGAATTTTGTCATAAAATTTGGTGTGTGGATTTAGAATAATATTCGAAACAATTTTTTCAAATAACTTTTTCTGACATTTCTAACGCAAAGAAAAATATCGAAAATTGACCCTGTTTGTGGATTCGCAGTAGGCCGTGTTTAAAATTTAAATTTCAGTTGAGTATCTTGAAAACTATGAACCATCATTGACACTTCGAAACCGGTCGCACTCAATGTTTTGTTAAACAATTAAACATTGACTTTCCTTGTGAGATATAAAGGACTTTTTCTCACCCTTCACCTTAAAAAAAAATATGAACCATCACCCTGTATAACTGTGCAAAATTTCAAATCTGTATTTACTTAGATAGTTAAAATATATGGGTGTCTTCATCTTAAATGCGACACACTGTATATAAAATGCATATGATATACATAAAGAAATTTTTGTCAAAACAATATGTTTATCTTGAAATTCAAAAAATTCTTCCAAATTATCTGTAAGGTGAAGAGGGTGGGTTGCCCCACAGCACTATTACATATGAGATCTCATTTCTAATCACGGGTTTACTTAATATAAATAATCCAGTTATGGGGAATATTTGAATGTCAGAACCTGAGGTAAAGCATTTTTATTGTAAATAAAATATGCTGTTGTAAAATTAAAAAATCTGATGTGTCCAACACATGACTTTCCTATCTAGATATTATAGGTTTTTCCGGTTATTTTGTACAACCTATTGCAGCATCTCTATAAATGTTTAGAGGATAAACTAAATATATACATTGTCCACATACATCTACCTTGAAACATTTTTCTATAGATATTCATGGAAAACGAAAATACTGAAAAATTTAATTTCCTACAATTTTTTCATTACGGTCCATTTTAGAAAAATCATGTATAAACAAAAATTGTAGAGATCGATATCGCAAACAACTTTTATTTCAAAAACTTTCATAAAAATCAGAATTTTGCACATTTTGTCAAATTTCTCGAATACGGACCATTTCAGGAAATTTTTACATAGAACAAAAATTATAGATAATAATATTAGAAGTAACTTTTATTTGAACAATTTTTTTCTCCAAACATTAATAACAGATATATTCCATAAAATATAAAAACGGCCTCCCATAAAGTACCCCCCCAGATGTTCCGACTTTGTCCAAAATCTAATCATTTTACGTCAGGCCGACATAATCCTTAAGTTTAAAATTTAATGTTTTTTTCTTTATCCGTTTTTGAGTTTTCTTCAAAATTCGAAATTTACACATTTTCTCAAATATCTCTAATACGGTCCATTTTAGAGAAATTATGTATAGAATAAAAATTATAGAGAATTATATTACAAACAACTTTTATTTGAACAATTTTTATAAAAAATTATTTTTTTTACATTTTGTCAAATTTCTCGAATACGGACCATTTTAGGAAAATTTTGCATAAAACAAAAATTATAGATAATTATATTAGAAGTAACTTTTATTTGAAGAATTTTCTTCTCCAAACGTAAATAACAGATATATTCCATAAAATATAAAAATGACCACCTATAAAGTACCCCCCCAGATGTTCCGACTCTGCCCAAAATCTAATCAGCTCATTGGACGTTGAAACAAAGCTTAAGTTTAAAATTTGGTGTTTTTCTATGTATCGGTTCATGAGTTATGCGTTATACAGACACACACACACACACACACACAGACACACACACAGACATCATCGCGAAAATAGTCAAAACGGATTCAGGGGACCTCAAAACGTAAAAATCCGTCGAAAACTCGAGGTCGAAAAAAATCATGATTCCTATACTTTCCTTATATCTGTATACAGATAGGAAAGTAAAAAGCTTATAGACATAGACTATTATCTTTATAAAACTATTTTATACGAGTAAGTATATTATTTCAACAATGAAAGTTGCCAGGAACTCAATTTGAAACTAATTTGACAACCAGGATCAAAGAAAGCCCTGGCCTTCATAGATATTCATGTTCATAGAAAATCGAGGAGTAACCACTGGTGTACAAGCAATTTGTAATATTTGTGTAAATCTTGTACTACTTATGTAATATTTCTGTACCATTTGTGTATTACATATACTATTTGATAGTTATTGTGTAGTTTCCCACTTTGCAGCGATGGTAACCTGGAGAAACATTTAGCAACAACGTTTTTTAGGTCATCAACTTAATTTTACAACAGGAGACCTTTTTTTAGCTCATCAACCTAATTTTCAACTATTTGTATAGGTAATATTTATTTACTATTTGTGTAGGTACTATTTTCGTATTTTTCTGTACTATTTGGGACACAATGTGTACTACACCTTTTCCAATTGTAGTTCAAAAAGCGTTAAGTTAATTTCGAAAAGTATCAATTGTATTTTAAATTAGTCAATTTAATTTAAAACAGTATCAAATATATTTTAAAACTATCAGTTTAATTTTAAAATGCGTCAGTTGTATTTCAAATTTGTCATATACAAAAAATTTCATTTGAATTTCAAAATTTATTATTTTAATTTCAAAACTTAATAATTTTTATATCAAAATTAATCTTCATAATAAGTACTGTTTCTATATTCTACATAGTAAGTACACCTGAACATTCTGTACATCGTATTAAATAGCTTTTTATAGGTGTTGATGATTCTTTCTGAGCAAGTTACATGAAAAAAAAGAGATTGCACTGAAGAACTTTTAACACATTACCTTTCAACATCGAAATTTGGCAAATAGAGCATAATTGCCTTTCAAATTTATTTTGAGGCTCAAATTTACGCGAAAATTACATTCAGTGAGGACATATAAGTTGGATTAATTTCGATATTTTTCTGTCAAATAATATTTTAATAGGTTAATTTTTATTTTCAACTGCACGTCTTACATTACAATTGGTTGTACTAATGACGTCACCACTTTCATGTACATAACGTCATCTATTTTTTTTTAATAAATCAACATATTTTTCACTTCATTTAAGAATTCCCTATAATAGGAGATTGTTTTCTTTTTTTTAACATGACTTAGGACCTTAAATGTTACATACATATTTGTAATTGTCCATTATTGAGGAATTAAAAAATAAAGAGAAAAATATGTTGTTCTATTTAAAAAAGAATCAATGACGTCATGTACATGAAAGTGGTAATGTCATTAGTACATCCAATTAGGCATTCCAAACAAATGAATTACCAGTGGGCAGGTTTGGTATATCTAAGGGTGGCGACATATGGTGTATTCTTTCTACTTTACGTAAAATCATGAATAATGGATTACATTTAAATATTTTATGTCAAACACAATAAAAATAATATTTAAAAAACCTACCTATACATTTCTTCATAAATTGACAGGCTTGGCGACTACAACTTCGAATAAAAATAGCGTCCAAGTTGCAAGACTATGTCGCTACCCCCCTTAGATATACAAGAATTTCCCACTGGCACATAATGTTTGACAGGTCGTTGGAATGCCTAATTGTAGCATAAGACGTGCAGTTGAAATTAAAAATTGACCTGTGAAATTATTCTTTCTACACAGTAAATGTAATCACATTATGTCAAATTGACAGAAGCCAAAAGCATTCCAACAGGTTGATTAACATATCAATCACTTATAAGAGTAGGATACAAACCTTATTTATGTGTAATTTTTTTAAAAATGATACTTTATGAAATACATTTGATATATTTTGAAAATTGAAATTAATTTGATTATTTCAAAATACATTTGATACTTTTGGAAATTAAAATTACAAGTTTGAAATACAATTGATAATTTTTGAAATTAAATTTACGCTTTTGGAAATACAAATTCAAGTAGTTATTTGGAAATTCAAATACTTTTCGATAATCAAATGACTATTTAGAAATACAATTGGCACATTTTGAACTACAATTGGAAAAGGTGTAGTGTACAAAATTTTTCCAGCGGTTTACCCCTCATAGAAAAATATGTATTTTAGAATACCCAATCAAATTATTGTAATTGCACAAATTGACTGTATCTTTTTGAATCAATACACCAATAATTAACAATAGTATGAGTGGCTTGTTTACAAGTTATTGACCCAACTTATCAATTTTCCAGATAGCTATTTACGGTTTTGAGATAAATTTGTATTTATTGTTATTCTGGTATCATATTATATTGATTGAAAAATTAAATCTTATTGTTTAAAATACCATTAGTGTAAGTAAAATGTAATTAAGAAGACTTTGAATGCAATGTTACCTGCTACATGGCCCCAGGGTACAGGTATACTAATTTCATCAATTTTTTTAGTATTTGTTTCCATTTTCTTCAATTATTTATACCATAAACGTTTAATTTATAAGTTGGCTGTTATATTGTAATTTAACAATCAAATAGATAATTTAATTGCTCAATTTAAAAGTAGGCACTCATTTCATAACTCCTAGCCTAGCATCAACATTTTTTATCATTTGATATGAATAAAAAAGCCTTCACTTTTATTTTAGAACTTTGAAACCCTCCACAAACTGATTAATGTGCAAGGTCACCACATGTTAATAGATTTTCCATTTTATATCATTTAAAACCATATTTTTTTTATAAAGTACCTGTATAAAACAAAATTATCATAACATAACAATTTTATGAAAGTGAATTTGATAGCGATGTGTCGTTCATGAACGACCCGTTCAAAAAGAACGAATCATCCCGAAGACCCGTGATCGATTCAATCACTCTTCGTGACCCTATCGTTCATATGACCCTGTTTATTTATGAGATTTTTAATGTGCTTATGTATTGAAGAGCTGTTTTTTCACCGGTTGATTGGTGACTGAACAGAATATAATGAATGACTGAAAATGTAATGTAGTGAACGATGATCGTGATGACGTGGTAGTGATTCGTGATCGCGATCGATTAAACACTGAAACGAGAAAGAAGTAAAAAGTACCAAGGCTTCATAATATAATATAGTCATAGTCATAATCATAAATCTGTATCCATCTATATCTGTTACGAATTACGAATGTTTAACAATAAACTGAGATGAGACGAGACTGTAACCATTATGATCCGGTTCATAAAAAGAGCCGACAGAGTCTTACCATCACAGACTTACCATCAGCGCGTACTGTGCAAATCATAGGCGATGTATAAATTCTTATTCACTGATCATATCGTTCATATGAACGAATCTTTGTGAACGGGTCATTCAAATGATTGACCTTGTCTGACCCGGGTCGTCAAGATGAACCGGGTCTTCCCATCACTAGAATTTGAAAAAAATAAGGCATATTTTTGAAGCGTTTATTGAAAAAATAATTCCATTAATTAAAGTTAAAAGAACACAAACTGATCAAAAATCCAAAAAATAAATCGGTAAACTTTTAAAACTTAAAATAGAATGTTGACAAAGGCATTTAAATATAATTTATTTTGCAAAAAGCACCTTTGATTTCAAAGGTTAGTCATCAAAAAATGTTTCAACTGTCATTTGTCAAAAGTGTCCAAGTCAAAAATCGTGACTGAATACTGACACTGAACGTGGAGATGTAAATACTGTTTTGGATTTTGGAATCAGAAAATGAGTTAATTTTATAAAAATGGGTAATGCAGGAAGTGGTGGAGCCCCACGGGAGCGTCAGAAATTAGGCGAAACAGCCCCGGCATCGCCTTCGAAAGAAGGACAAGCATTTACGTTCGACAAAAAGCCAGAAAATAAATTACAACTTCAAGGTTCTCAAGATGAAGAGGAGCCTTATTTTACAAAACCTGCGTTAGCATATGATCTACCTCGACCAAGAGCAAATACAGGTAAAATTGAACTGTAAATGTAATCTATAAGTGATATTCATCTAATTGAAATGTCGAGATAAAGATTCATGATGTCATTATTTTTTTTTATAGTTTCTGAAGGTACTCAACCAACTAGAAATACGTCAAAAACTCCAACAGTTTTTCGCTGGGAAGGAGGTGGCAGAGATGTTTGTATTTGTGGTACTTTTTCTAACTGGGAGACCATACCAATGGTAAAAAGTTATGGAGATTTCGTGGCCATAATTGATCTTCCAGAAGGGGAACATCAGTACAAGTTTTTTGTTGATGGCGAATGGAAAAACGATCCTGGAAATAAAATTGTGGAAGATGATGGAGGTGCTAAAAATAATCTAATTATTGTCAAGAAATCTGATATGGAAGTAGGTTAATGATTTGTTTTTAAGTATTAATTAACTTCTCTTTTAATTTGATAATTAATAAGTATCATACATATTTTTTGTAAATAAGTAGTTTGACCTCTTCTCAAATTTTATGTATTTTTTTTGTGAAACATGTAAATCATCATTATAAAGAAAAATTGAAAGTTTGTGCTAATGAATATTAACAAACTTCTGTAATGGGGAGTAAATAGGGAGTGCAAAGCTTTGTTAAGAGTGTCCTAATATTTCTACAGTTTTTTTTGAATTAATATTAACACATTTTTGAGAAATGGAAGGAATGGGGGCTGCTGAGTGGGTAAAACAACATCCATATCTACTTGATTTTTAATTTTGTCAGGGCAAGGAAAAATCTAAATGAATTATATTTCCACCCAGGTCCTCTCAATATTTTGTATATTCTGGTAACAAGATCAACAAAATTTACTGATTGATTAACAATTAGGTGTTCATAATTTTCCTCCTTCAGTGCCTAATAGGCTTGCCACAGGTCGCTATAAATTGCCCTGCTCTAATTTTATTACATTTCAAATTTTAAATGAAAAAAAAATGCTCCTACCCTTTCTATCCCACCAAATACACACTGTCCTAAATGGCAACCCTTATTATATTTTCTTTTTCCTATTTTTGTCTCATCACTTTCAACTATTTTACCTTCTCCAGTAACTTCAGTATTTTGAACACCCCAATAAAGAAACACCTATCTAATAACTAATACACATTTGTCTGAAAAGCTATTCCTAGTTCTCTTATAATAAATAAAACACATGATGGTGGTCTTGTTATAAACAGAAACATTAATTCTGCAGCTGGACTCAAATATATACAAAAAAAAATACATGTGGCACTTGGGGACTGTGGCGGTAAAGCTATTGCATAGCATTTTTTATCAACTTATGCAATCATAATTATTTATTTTATTTATGCAGTATTTTTTTTCTTTGATATTAATTGAAGTTTTTTCTTTGATATTAATTCAAGTTACACTTTTTGAGCGTGGTGACCGATAAGAAAACAAATTTTTTTCTTTTATTGAATAAATGAGAAGTTAATATTGTTTGAAATATTTTTATTATCTTACAATACATGTAGGTTATTCAGGAATTTTTATCTGAAATAAGAAACATAAGTTTGAGACTTGATATCCTCTAATTATCTGGAAAATACCGCGTCAATGGTGGTCGGAGTGGGAGAGTGTTAGGTTTATTTCCGCTACGGAATTTCTTTTTCGGTTTTTCGAGGGTATTAGGTTTATTTTCGTTACGGAATTTCTTGATTCGGTCGCCGCGCTCAAAGCCCGCGATAAAATCTATGCAATAGCTTAATAATGAAATAGTTAACACTGATAAAATAAAAATTAATATTTTAAAAATCTTTCAAAAAAAATTAATATCTAATATTTACGCCAGCCGGGAACATGTGTGATACCAATTTATTAGAAGCCAGAGAAAGCTCTTCTAGTTCTTGTATTACATAAACGTTCCAGTCCGCAGACGTATATTTAACTCCGCTTCATACTAATACGAATAGGGTCAGATAAAACCTACGGCTTTCAACGCCGCACCGGTCGGAGTGGGGGGTGTTAGGTTTATTTTCGTTACGGAATTTCTTTATTCGGTCGCCGCGCTCAAAGCCCGCGATAAAAGCTATACAATAGCTTAAAAAAGTATTATGAAAGCTAATATAATTTAAACATTTTTGTTTATTCTTTTTATTATTGATCCTTTGACACTGGAATGCAATTTATTCCTGATTATTAACTAGTTTTATCACTGTTTCACACTTTGAACGTACCCCATGCTTATAGAAAAACTCCATTAACATTTCAGATTAATTTAAAATCGCATAAAATTCTGCATAATTAGGGCTACAACCCTCATATTGTACCGATGATACATTTTCATCAACTTTATATTTTCAATTATTTTGTAAAACTTTCTCAAACTTTACTTCGTGATGTCGACTTAAAAATGAAACAAAAGATATGGCCCACTCCTAAAATTTCTGTAAAAAAAATTTTCAGTCTATCAGAAAACATTTAATTTGTTTAGATTATCAATCTAGTAAATTCCTTGGACTTTATTATAAATAATAGCATCAAAACGTTTGTAAAATGATCGTTTACGTGTATCTCCAACTCACCTGTGTTTCCCTGTTGTAAAATTTAATGCATTGTACCCAGACATAACAGTGCTGTCAAACTTTACAATTTTTTTTTTATACTTATAACTCGATATTTCCATATTTCATTAGTGTGAAGTGAGGTGCTTTCTATATAACATTTCCACTAAAAATTTTATGTTAATCTCGTTTAAAACATTTTGCTACATCTACTGTGAAGGGGAAGTATTACAATTTTCGTGCAAAACTTGGGTAAATATTAGTCCTATTATAGAGCAAAATGTATTGTTCTATGCACATGCGAATCGTTTTTTCATCTCCTGAAAAATGTTGATTTTGAGACTTATAAAGTCCTGCCTTGTGGCCCTCGATAAAGTGTCTTAGCATGGAATGAGTTCTCTGATATTATTAAAAATCATTATTTCTATACTTTTCATTATCTGTATACAGACAGGAAAGTAAAAATGTGTCATTGATTCTAAATCAGTGAGTTTTTTTAGGCGACTGACCCCACAAAGGGCACATTTTGTGCTTGTGTTTTCATGGGTCTCTCATATATAGCCTATGTTCTTTACTGCATTCCCGAGTGTTTGAATGTGAGATTCATCATCAGATTCTAACAAAACTATAAATTTCTGATTCAGTTCATTTTATTGATACAAACCCATTTATCTTTAAAAAACTTATATATTTATAAATGGTTAATTTTTTAGGTGTTTGAAGCTTTAGACAAAGATAGTGAAAATGCAAAAGATGATTCACAGAAAGAATTTGGGCAAGAAATACCTCCAAATAAGCCATGGGAAAAGCCAAATGGGCCACCCATTTTGCCACCTCATTTGCTGCAAGTTATACTGAACAAGGACACGCCATTATCAGTAAGATTTTTTTGTTTCCAAATCTTGGTTGTAAAGGAATTTATTTTTAGTTTTTTACCTGTCTGTTAAAATTAATTATTTTATATTTTAGTGTGAGCCCACACTGCTGCCAGAACCAAACCATGTCATGTTAAATCATCTATATGCCTTGTCAATTAAAGATGGAGTTATGGTTTTGAGTGCCACCCATAGATACAGGAAGAAATATGTTACCACTTTGCTTTATAAGCCTATCTAGTGAATTTAACTTTATTTTTGTATATATGTAGATGATATATTTTTAAATTGTGACTCTTTTCTGGAATCCTGGTATTTGCAGTTTTAGGGGATTTATTTTGTAGATAATTATTATTGATGCTTTAACTTTTTTTGTATAATATTAAAATTATGTTGATATAAGTATTAAAGAAATAAATACTTTTATTGAAATCATGTTTTATCTAAATATCTATATTCTACTTACATCAGCATTTTGTTCCCCTATATTGTTTTGAATTATGTTGTCACTTAAGGTAAGTTTTTAAATTGTATTCATATTTTAAATTAAAATTTATTATACATTAAAAAAATCTTTTTTAAATTCACAAAATATTTAACAAATTTTTATAAACAATTTAACAAAATATTTCATATAACTTCAAAATATCTAATACAGTATGTACAATTCACATGGTAAAGATAAATACTGGAAAAATATATTAAAATGTTTTCACTGGTTTTGAATTTTTAAATAGGATTTGACATTTTGTTTAAGCTTTTTAAAATCAATTATGGGGTGAAAATATCCATTACCAGTAAAACAAAATTGATAAAACTTTTACACTAAGCTAAAAATGTATAACAAAAAAATAACTAAACCTGACAGTTATGAATCTTAGACTTATGATGTGCTACTAGTGAAATTTTTTGGGCAAATGCTTTACTACAGTATTCACAAATATATGGTTTTTCATTTGTATGTTGTCTGATGTGTAATTTTAGAGCATAAGAACTAGTTAGACCTTTATTACAATGGCTACAAATATAAGGACGCTCCCCTGTATGAGTAAACAAATGTCTTTGTAGATCTCTGACATGCTTGCCACATATTGTACACATTTTCTTACGAACGTTAGGATCTAAAAAAAATTATATATTTATTTGAACATCACACAATTTTATGAAAATATACCTATATGTTTTTTTAAATGTCTATGATATTCTGATTTCAGTCTAAATGTCTTTTCACATTGGTCACATTCATATGAAGTTCCTTTGTGTATTAACAGGTGGCCCCTGAGTGATTCGGAATTTTTCAATACTTTGGAACAAATTTTACAAGATACAGGCCCCTCTGAGTGTTTTTGAACATGTTTTTTCAAGTTATCGGCCCTAACAATAACCCCGCATATATTGCAGATACCTAAAATAAATACTTAAGAGTTACTATAATATAGAACTTATTCTAACCTTATTTTGATGTAGCTCAAAGAATAATAATAAATCTGCTTTATTCATAATCACAAAAACAACATTTAAAGTAAAAACATAAATACATTATCGAAATACAATTTAACATTATTAATAATTGATTGCGAAATGGTGAAGTTCAGCCTGGGTTGTTTTTCAACTTATCTTTAACAATAATAAAAATTTTACCATGACAAAAATTAAAAAAATAAATAAATTGAAAATGAGTTGTCTGATACAAATCATTTTTAAGTCTTTTTTTTTCTTCTTAATTTACTAATGTGTATGAACTAAAATCAGCAGGTAACTTGTTAGACAGCAATATAAGAAATTTATTTTAAAAATTGTTTTTTTTGCTTAGGAACTACCTGGAGGAAAATTATATTGTGCAAAATATATTATGTTTCTATTGAGATGAATTTTGTGCATAATACACAGCATATGTAATTTCCTCAAGGAATTGAGGCTTAGCCATTTAGCTTCTAGAATTTATGAGAAATGTTATCAACCTTTAGGAACATCAAAGGAACAAGAATTTTGAATCTTCTGTAATCGTTGAGAGTCATGATAATTGTGTGCAGAGAGAGCCATAAACTGTATCGAGGAAATTTTAGAGATGATAAAAGATTCACAAAGCTTCAATTTTAAATTTGATGACAAAAAATCTGTTTAGGAAAAGTTGTCCAAGAAAATTGTATGAAGTTTGACATAAATGACTCTTATGTCCAGAAAATCTGAGATTAGAATTGATCCAGACTCTTAAATTTTTATATTCCTCCACTAATTGTAAAACATTTTATTGGATGTTAATTTTTATGGTGTTACAAAGATCATGACATTTTTTTGACAGAGTCATTACAACACATTGTTCTGAATCTAATTTAAGTTATGAGTTGAAGAAAGGTTAAATACAGAATCTAAATCGGTATTAATTTTGTTTTGAGAGCTTATTGAAGCATTAAAAGGAAAGGCCAAATATATTTGTATAACAGCCACACTTTTTGATGACTGAAAATCAGAAATATATAAATAAAATGGTAAAGATCCGAGGACTGAACCTTGAGGTACTTCATTTGATACCTTAATATTTAATTTTACTCTGGGTTCTACTTTTAAAGTAAGGAAGTTCAAATAACATGTAAAATGTTTACCTGGTGCTGTGTGTGTGGTTCTTTTGTGATTGGACAGTTGATTTAGATTACTAAATGTTACGTTACACTCTGGGCATTCTAAGGTTTTTGGTTTTTTGTTATATTTTCTATGAGTAGAGTTTTTATGAATATTAAATTCTTTTTCAGAAACAAATGTTAAATTACATTGTACACAATCTAAAGTTTGATCTGTAACTTCATCTCGATTTGTTTCTTGTTTCACAGTTTTATCATCTTTAATATTTTCTGGTTCGCAAATAACAAGTCTGCCTATGTATGAGTCATTTTCTGCTGGTTCAGTCTTTATGTCATCCTTTGGGTTAGAAGTTGGTATAACATTGATTCTCCTTCTATTCCTAGGCGTTTTAGTTTTTATAGATTTATCACATGTTCGTTTTCTTTTTGTACTTGGAAGTTTCTTCTCAGGAGCTTTGGAAGTTAAACATTCGATCTTTTCTTTTAATTCATTATCCGTGTTTATAATTACTTTTCTAAAGCAGTAGAATTGATTCAATTTATCTATACACTCGTCACATATTGTAGTAGGATAATCAGCAATATCTAACGAAATCTACAAGTAATTTTATTTATTTATAAAATAAAGATTGTAAGCTGTACTTACACGTATGGAGGATATTAATTCTATTTTATCTAGCAGACTCTCGTCCTCTTTAAGAGGGGATAAATTTGCAGTGCTCAGACATGTCCTACAGACGTTATTCATGGTTTATTTTTATTTGGAAATTAAAAAATACACATTTTTACAAAAGTAAACAAAAATCTATTTTTGACATTTATGTCAGTTATAATGACATTGACATGTGTCGTTGATATTTGACGTTTTCTTGAGGCATTTTTTAAAGTTGAAATATTTTAAAATATGAAAAGGATTTTTCATGAATACGTCATCAGTAATTTACGTCATCACTAAAACGCTTAAGTTTTCGAGGTGTTCTTTTAGGGTTCATGGTGTGTACAATTAAAAATATTTTTAGTTTTTTAAAATGTTACTAATTTTACTGTGACTTCAGGGAAGCATATTTTTAAAAAATACTATACAATATAGTATTTTGGCAATAAAATATTATACAGTAGGTACACATTTCTTATACAGGGTTTTTTAATAGAAACAGATTACCATGTATTTGTTAAAATCTTATGGTTACACACCTAATATAATGTTATAAACTTACTCAAAAGTCACTTAAGAAATGCAAGGTTGTCTTTTTAATAATTTCAAAACATAATTATCTTTTTGGTGGTTAGCTGGATGGTTCATCCTGTATAAAAATATATTGACTCATTAAAATAATTTCTCTGTACCGCAACTGTAGTTATTGAGTGTTGTCAAAAACATATTGTGATTTATTCGTGAAGCACCCTGTAACAATTATTTTAAACCAATGGCGGCTTGTATTCAAAATATTGGGGGTTCAAAATGACACACACAATGACGTAATACGTTGTCTTTTTCTTGCTTTATTACTGGTTACTGGAGTAACGTTCACCTCCATTATTACTTTAAAAAACTTGTGAAAAATAGGAAGAAACTAGTAAACAAACTTTACTGCTTCACGAATCACATGCAACTAATTTAGAAACGTAAAATCAGAATGGTTTTAGCGCGAAATATTATTGACAAGTTTGTACAGGATTTTGCAGGCTTTGAAATAATTCAAAACTAACAACAAAAAAACCATTGGAGATTGTACACTTTGATTTTTAAATCATTTCATATCATTCATACTTTCCAGTCAGCATGTGACTAGCTCTGGCTACTATTTCGCATATCTAAAATATTTGTTGAGAGTAAACAGGTATCTTTAGGGGTAACAGAGAATAAAGCAAAAACAATTTTTATTTATATTTAATTTCTAACAAATAATACAGTCATTACAAATATAAAATATTATAACACTATTTTTAACTTTATTAATAATTGTACATTTATCCAATAACGCAAATTTACAATTTTTATAAATAACATTTACGTGAAATATATCAGAAATATATTTAACATCAATGGAGAGTAGTTATAAAATTATACGAGAGTTTGTTTTTAATTAAAACAAGAAAATCACTATGAAAAATTATTAATTTTTAAAATTGTAAAATTTCAGATTTCCATAGATTTTCTAGAAAGTTAGTATTTAGCTGATAAATAAAAAGCAAGAATTATTAATTAAAATACATTTTTTTATGAGTAAACTACTCGAAATTTTTAATATCGACTGGATATTTTTGTAATTTATCATAATTGAAGATTTTATTGATTTACTGGTATATTAATTTACTTGTAATTTACTTGTAATTTACTTGTAATTTACTTGTAATTTACTTGTAATTTACTTGTAATTTACTTGTAATTTACTTGTAATTTACTTGTAATTTACTTGCAATTTACTTGTAATTTACTTGTAATTTACTTGTAATTTACTTGCAATTTACTTGTAATTTACTTGTAATTTACTTGTAATTTACTTGTAATTTACTTGTAATTTACTTGTAATTTACTTGTAATTTACTTGTAATTTACTTGTAATTTACTTGTAATTTACTTGTAATTTACTTGTAATTTACTTGTAATTTACTTGTAATTTACTTGTAATTTACTTGTAATTTACTTGTAATTTACTTGTAATTTACTTGTAATTTGCTTGTAATTTACTTGTAATTTACTTGTAATTTACTTGTAATTTACTTGTAATTTACTTGTAATTTACTTGTAATTTACTTGTAATTTACTTGTAATTTACTTGTAATTTACTTGTAATTTACTTGTAATTTACTTGTAATTTACTTGTAATTTACTTGTAATTTACTTGTAATTTACTTGTAATTTACTTGTAATTTACTTGTAATTTACTTGTAATTTACTTGTAATTTACTTGTAATTTACTTGTAATTTACTTGTAATTTACTTGTAATTTACTTGTAATTTACTTGTAATTTACTTGTAATTTACTTGTAATTTACTTGTAATTTACTTGTAATTTACTTGTAATTTACTTGTAATTTACTTGTAATTTACTTGTAATTTACTTGTAATTTACTTGTAATTTACTTGTAATTTACTTGTAATTTACTTGTAATTTACTTGTAATTTACTTGTAATTTACTTGTAATTTACTTGTAATTTACTTGTAATTTACTTGTAATTTACTTGTAATTTACTTGTAATTTACTTGTAATTTAATTTACTTGCAATTTACTACTAAAAAATCATAGAAATAAAATGCTGTTGCTATAGTTGTGCATAAATGTTTTACATTAATGTTACAAATTACTATATTTGCACTTATTAATATTAAAATATCATTTTAAAAATCTACACAGCTTTTTACAATAAAATATATTAGACAATTTTTTAAAGACAAAAGTATATATAAAATAAATAAAATCAATTACTAAAACTTTGTAGTTACTCTCAGAGGCTCTTTCGGGAATTTATTTTCGAATTTTATACGAATATAAGTTTTAATTTTTTTTTAACAAGTAATAAAAATAAATTCTATATTTTGTGAAAGTTTTACAGATCAAGTGCAAGTTGAACTAAAATAAATCAATCAACATTCATATTTTTATAACAAGGTACACTAATATCCATACATATTTTATGTTTGTTTGGGGTTTCCCCCATTTTTTAGTAATTAATGGCAAACAATATAGGTAGCTAAAATCAAGAATTACTGCATTCATCGGGTGATATAAAAAATATGTTGTTTAACGATTCATTTTGTCATATTTAAATATGTTTAAACGAGTTTACAGTTAGGTAACAATTCAAAATCTGATTTTTTTTTCTATAAATATGTATATTTGATATACAGTTATACCATAAATTTTATTTTTGTGTAAAATGATTTTAGAAAATTCTGCAAAAAGCATATCTTATAGTCAATACATATTTTTTAACGTTTTTATTTGTGAGGAGTATTTATTTATATATAAAATATACACCATAAACTATTTAAAAAATACATTCAGATATCAGGCATTAACAAGTTAAACAGCATTTAAGTAGTTACATATTTGGTTATCAATTGTGAAAAAAGACATTGTTAGAAGAAAAATGTATATATTATGTTTATAAAACAGTTAGAAAGCTTTTTTCATTTACAAAAATATTTTCGAAAAAATTCGATTATTACATTGTTGCGCTGTAAAATCGTACAAATTTTAAACACACAATCTAGATTTACTAGAATTTTTCATACAAAATAGTACATACTCAATGTACTTTAATTGCACCTCCTAATAATTTTGTTATTAATTGTCTGTATTAAACGATCAAATTTTAGGTACATACCTACATGAATAAATGATTTATAAGAACAAATATTTATATGAACTTAATGTTTAGGTTTGAATAAAACTCACTGGCGGATTTTGACAAAAATATTGGGAGTCCACATTGACATAATATAGATCTCAGAACAGATTTAGGTAAAAAAACTTTCTGTGTTTTAGAAAGGTATATCATAAACACTGAATTTTTTTTCTAAATCTGTACTGATTTCTATATTATTCTATCATTTTGAAGGCCCAATATTTTCGTCCAGAGCCGTCACTGGTAAAAATGTCTAGGCTTACTAATCCTTAAAGCCTTGTTCAGAGTAGAAGCGGCGAGCGTGGAGATGCGATAGCTTTTCAATGAACTGGAGTGGGGTAGAATGCTTGTCAATAGGCTTGAGATGCGACTCTATGGGCGAAGACGGGTTATTTTTTATCTCACTCGGGAGTATTTATAACAACCATTTTCTATTTAACTTTGTTATTGTCTGATCCACCAGCTTGTGGATTGAACAATAACAATGTGAAACAGAAAATGGTTATTATAAATACTCCCGAGTGAGATGAGAAATAAAAATGGCTGCGCCCATAGAGTCGCATCTTGTTCTATTGATACAATATGCACATTGGCTTTCTACCCCACTCCAGTTCATTGATGCTTTTCGTCGAGCGACGCATCGTCGACAAAACAACTGAGGTCCGTATTTATAAACGAAAACAAAACTGATCTGAGTCGGAATGGTTCTTAAAAACTAGAGCTATAAAGTGAATATTACCTACATATTTTAGCCTAAGTAACGTTAGTGCTTCACAAACCTGAAAATTCAATGTCTTAATACTTATCATCGTCTTTCATTCTTTCGTTTTAAATCAAATAGTTTCTCGCTTATTTTATGCTACGAGGTTTCCCATGGGTCTCGATAAGGTGGACACCAAATTAGTATCTCTAGAATTAATAATCGTTTAATACATACCTTTAAAGCATTTATTTACAAAATTCCATCTTATTTTAGGGAAATTGACTTTGGAAAATTCTCACGTTTAACAATAGACTAGTTAATAAGGAATTTGGTTTTCAATTAAATATTTGGTTGACTATACACATGAAAATTGGTTGACTAGACACATGAAAATTGGTTGACTAGACACATTAGAATTGGTTGACTAGACATATGAAAATCGGCTTGAATCAACGAGATAGAATAAAGTAGGGACCAGATAATCTCTCGTAGGGACGACATAAACACTATTTTGCGATATGACAAGTGGACGCACTTGGAGTTTGGAGTGCTAGAAAAGTGAAATCAAAATGACGACCTAGGGCCGATTCAACCGTTGTGTTAAACGAAGTTTAAATTACTAAACTAAGATTAAAATGATATTTTTACATTAACAATGTCATTTTATTCTTCATTTAGTAATTTAAACTTAGTTTAACACAACGGTGGAATCGGCCGTTAGAGTAGTTAAAGTCGCGTATTTTGATTATTTTGAAATTAATAATTTTTTGTATAATGACTGACTAAATGAAAATGTTTTAATATCATTTAAATCAAGCCACTTTAACAAAATGGCTTTTATTCTCACCAAAATTGACTAGTTCGAGTTTGACATATGACGTAAAAGTGTAATGCGAAAGTATAGTTATAGCATCTCCTCTTTATTCTATCTCAATTAGCAGATTATGTAATGTGTGCAATACGCCATAAAGACGTAATTTTGGCACATATGTACTTTGATTTTCTTTTACTATACGGAGAATGGTCGCACTGCGCAGCTTTCTGAATGCCTTTTAAAAGGAGATAGAAAACTCCGCCATTTTGATCCCTTATTACGTGTTGCCTACATCTTGGGGCAATATTTTTAATAGGTGCGTTTTAATCATCCGCTTCTGCTTCAGAATTGTCGGTTTTCTTGTTTTAATCTGACATGCTAAAACGACTAAACCGACAATTCCGGAAGCAGAAGCGGATGATTAAAACGCACCTGATAATTTGCTTGCTGTTGTCAGTGTCAGTCACATACTTTGATTACTATACGAGGCAAGAGAGAGGTCCGACACGCCCAACATAGGGCGCGGCCATTTTGAACCCTGTGACACAGTTTACAGCTAAAGAATCAGATAGCTCACTCTGCGTCGGCACTTTGGATCTCAATGTTTCAGTTTATACACTGTGCAATTCGGATAATACAATATATGACAACCGTCTATAATAAAACAGCAGTCTTCTGCGTATCTTGAATTTGTATCCCTGGAGTGGATGTTATTTTGGAACTTTCAACTGGTCCGAGTGAGCTAACTGATTCTTTAGCAATAAACTGTGACTTCAAAAATAATATTCACCGACACTGACAGCAGCAAGCAAAATATCAGGTGCGTTTTAATCATCCGCTTCTGCTTCCGGAATTGTCGGTTTAGTCGTTTTAACCTGTCAGATTAAAACAAGAAAACCGACAATTCCGAAGCAGAAGCGGATGATTAAAACGCACCTATTAAAAATATTGCGCCAAGATGTAGGCAACACGTAATAAGGGTTCAAAATGGCGGAGTTTTCTATCTCCTTTTAAAAGGCACTCAGAAAGCTGCGCAGTGCGACCATTCTCCGTATAGTAAAAGAAAATCAAAGTATGTGGTGTCAGTGAATATTATTTTTGGAGTCAAAGTTTATTGTTAAAGAATCAGTTAGCTCACTCGGACTAGTTGAAAGTTCCAATATAACATCCACTCTAGTGATACAAATTCAGGATACGCAGAAGACTGCTGTTTTATTATAGACGGTTGTCATATATTGTATTATCCGAGTTGCGCAGTATATAAACTGGAACATTGAGATCAAAAGTGCCGACGCAGAGTGAGCGATCTGATTCTTTAGCTATAAACTGTGGCATAGGAGTCAAAATGGCCGCGCCCTATGTTGCGCGTGTCGGACCTCTCTCTTGCACTGTATAGTAATCAAAGTATGTGAATTTTGGTTTCACTGACAGTTCATTCAAACCAAACTTTTAACAATATTTGACATATAAGTTTTTAGTGTTTATATTTTTTTATTAAATGTTATTTGCAGGTCATAGAAAGTAATTTAAAGGTATGTAATTGGTTACTAAATTAACTAAACGAACAAAACGCTCTCAAAAAAAAATACTGTCATTGTAATTGTCAGTGGAACCAAAATGACGTCAACACTAATTTAGCGTATTGTGATTTTTGAATTGTCGAAATTATTTGTTGTTCCAAATAGGTGGGTGACGTAATCAGCACAGGGATTCTTATGTGCGAACTCAACACGTTAAATTTTGAATAGAAAGAGATATTGCATAAGAATCGCTATCTGTCGAATGAAGATAGGCGTCTCGACATATTCTGTATTGAAAGATGAGAATCCCACTGCAGATTTAATTTTCGGAGGAGTTTGGGGGATATGGGATACAATTTTATTTATTTGTGTATCGAAATAATTAAAAAAATGTGTACTTAAAAATTTAGGGGAAGAGGGTTTCAAACGGTTATTTATAAAAAAGCATATATTATTTAAGAGAAAGATTCGAAATGTTGATGATATATTGGTATTTGTCACTGAAAAATAACTCTAGGAGATACAGAAAACTCAGAATGGCAATTAAAAAAAAACCCAAATTGCAAGTTGGGAGCTCTAAAACTGCAATAAATTAAATCAAAAAAGATATTGATATCTGTTTAGCTATTGTCAGTAGTAACCTACTAAATATTTAAAATAGAATGCATTTTTCCAATTTAAACTATTCGTAGATGATGGAACAATAATGGGAAGAACAAAAGGAAAATTAAAACACAACAAACAAAACCAAATGATGAACTGAAGAACGAAATTTAGAGAAAATGTAAAAAAACAAATAAACACGTTTCTGGCTCCAAATAAAAAAACAAACAAAAACTATCTATGGAATGTCAATGAACAAAACAGGCAGAAATGACTACTTACCTAAATATGCAGTCTCTAACAAATTTTGTTTGATTAATGACCTTTTTAAAAATATTTTTATGCCAAAAAGCCGTAATTTATAATAATGAAAAGGGCACCTTTATTAGAGTGTTAAAATTGTGAAAGAAAACCAATAGAAGATTTTATGGAACTAATCCGTTTTTTCTAGCCAATAAATGGTACTGACAGGGGGTGGGTTGGCTCAGTGGTTAGAGTCATGACTTTGAGATCGGAAGGTCTCAGGTTCGAATCCCACCGTTGGCCGAAATTTTTTCATTTAATTTAATTATTTAAAATTAATTCTGATGCCTTGGTAGGATTCCCCACTCGACCATTCACTGTTGGGTTCTAATTAAGAGTGCTGTTCCTAAAGTGGCGCTGGGAAACAGTAACAAAGCCTACACAGAACACGACGGCTAATGGCCGTAGTAGTCGACACCAAATTAAAAAAAAAAAAAAAAAAAAAAATAGTGTACTGACACTAGTGACACTTTAAGGCTGTATGTCACGATACTAAATTAAGTACTAAATTTAGAACTAAATTAATGCATTTTTTAAGTACTAAACAAATTCTCGTTGCAAACAGCAAATTTAGTACTAAATTTAGTACTAAAAAAAGTCATAAATAATTAGATCTTGTTCTATTTTCTACTAAATTTAGTACTAAAAGTGCGCCGAAATGTTGCGCAGAAGTTTTTCATAGAAAAAGTTGACACAACGGTATTTTCTGCACCCTTTTATTTTTAATTAGCGACAATTTTACATTATCGCCTTGAATAAAGTTCGCTTGTTTGATTTTGTAGGTTTTATTGTGTTTTTTTCGTGGTTTTTATGCTGTATTTGGTTGTTGTCAAGTCAACTAGTATCACATTGATAATAAAAACACTATTTACTTCACTTGTCTGTTTTACACAGCATATCTCATTTCCCTGCTAATTTCACGTATTAATATGTCAATGAGCGTGCGCCTATAGTAAATTTAGTACTAAAAATTGGTATCGTTGCAAACGGAAAAAAAATATTTTTAGTTCTAAATTTAGTACTAAATTAATAACTTAATTTAGTGCTAAATTTAGTACTTAATTTAGTATCGTGACATACAGCCTTTAGAATAAAGGTACTATTTTTTTCTTTTTTTTAGTTGGTAATAGATTTGTAAACATTAATAGCCTATTTGACAAAAAATATTTAAATTTACCCACATGTAAAACAAAGATAGAAACGTTATTATAATGAAAGGCCATATAGAGTTGGGCGATATTTCACGAACTGTTATTTAATTGATCAAAGAGTGTAGGCGTGTATAAACTAATTATAGGTAAATAAATACCGAAGAAAGGTATTTGCAAATGTGTAATTTTTTTATTAATTTGTCAAACTCTTTCGGCTATATATCAGGACACTATAATATAATCATTTATCTAATACATATTTTAATTCGTAAATTAATGTAAAATTTTTAATATAACAGGCAAAATGTAACCGACACACAGTAAACATCTAGAAACGTATAAACATTTATGAACATTTATGGTTCTAAATTTGAATGTTGATTCACAAAGACAGTAACGATTAAGGCCGGTTGTATCTAAGTTGATTAACCAACAGGTTTTGTGACCAGTGAATTATTTGTAACCAATGGTTAGGTAAATCAAATTATATTGCTGTTCAATTGGCTTAGCAGTGGTCACGTAACTGGAGGTTTTTTTAGAAAGTGGCAGTATTTTCTGACAATTTTTACTTGCGATTTGCTATTAGATTCGTGTTCATTGACTTCCATCTTCCTTTGTCATCTTCGTTTGAAGAGAAAGACATATAAATGCTCTCCCTGACATTTTTACATGTTTTTCTATGGAATTCTTAAATGTTTTCCAGAAAAATATTACCGAATATACTATTTTTTTAATGTTTTAAGGAAACAATCTCATTTACCTTAATTTTACCCATCACAGTAACGATTCAAAGTGTGATTGAAAAATTTCATCATCGTCCAACTCTACTTTTTGACATTGCTATTTTTAAAGATTTACACGTAGGTAACTATTTTAAAATACTTTGTAAATACGGACGTTATAGATACAAGAAGGTAATTTCAGCTCATTTCAATCGGCAAGTGATATAATATTTAAACAATATTCTTCCAGAAAGATGGATAAAATTTATTAGACGGTCTACAGAATTACCTATTAGGCCACTAGACCTAAAGCCCGACAGAACCGATGGAACCCTTACAAAAATTTAGTCAAACCAAAAATTTTGGGGAAACTTTAGAAATAAAGATTCTGTTAACAACATTTCCTTGAAGTTTTCTTTATTTTTGGGCGATAAGGTAATGAATAATCGGCATTTCGATCAAAAAATATCAAAAGCTGTAGGTATTCCAAAACCGTTTTCATCTTAAAGTAGGCAGTGTGTTATTAATTCATTTTTCTTCTAACCATTTTGGCGATTTTTTCGCCCAAAAACCTATCTACCTCTTACACCAAATAAATACACACACGTACAAATATTTACATGATACACTCAGGGGTTGATTTTGGTTCTAATATAAAAATCAAATTGGTATTTTTATTTTTAGCAGTACAAAGTTAATTTATATTCAGTCGACTGAACTTCACGTGGGTGCGTTAGCGTTATTGGCGTTATCGTAGCCTTTTATTAGAGTTTCTATTATAAATTTTATCGTTATTTTGTAAATATTTTCTACGTTTTCCGTGTATCTATCTCCTAATGTTTGCTCTACAGCTTCCAGGAATGGTTTTTCGATTCTCTGAAAAAGAAAAACAAAAATTATTAGCTTAGTTAATATCCAACCTAGAGGTATTTTGCATAACAGTGTCTCTCAAACGTTTTATTTGTGTTTAAAGTAAAACACTATGCAATGTGATCGAAATTCGAGTCTCTATGTATAGGTATTTCCTTAATATCAGTTTTTAAATGTTTTGCTAGAAAAATATTAACGATTATTTAATTTGTTAATTATTTTAGCCGTGACTAGCCACACGTTAAAAGTCATGGATGTGATGTCTCCGAATTCGCACCATGTATGACAGATGTTTTTAGGTTAGTTTTCTAAGTTATCAATTTTAAATTACATTTTTTTAAGAATACACAATAACATAGTAGATATCTCGTTTTCTTATTGTTACATTGCCACATATACCTAAACTATTTTTGTATAGTCGACGGCACAGATAAATTTTACTATTTCACAATTAAATATCAGTATTATTAATATACAGGGTAGCTGTTAAAGATGGAACCAAACCTATAGTGCTTAAACGGTTCAACATACAAAACCCAAAATTTCAGAATTTCAACTAAATATATTTGCGCATATTTTAGCCCAAAAATTATTTTTTTTTATAATTACAAAATTTTAAACATGGACGCCATCTTGATTTTTTTTAATAGCAACATAGGTCATGTGATATATCATTTGAAAGGGTTTAACACCCTGATTACAAAAATGTATCCCTATTAATAATATCCTTTCTGTTGTGTTTAGACCCTATGTGTGATACATTTTTGTAATCAGGGTGTTAAACTATTTTAAATGGTATATCACATGACCTATGTTGCTATTCAAAAAAATCAAGATGGCGGCCATGCTTAAAATTTTGTAATTAAAAAAAAAATTTTTAGGCTAAAATATGCGCAAATATATTTAGTTGAAATTCTGAGATTATGGGTTTTGTATCTTGAACCGTTTAAGCACTATAGGTTTGGTTCAATCTTTAACAGCTACCCTGTATCTATAATTCACAAAGACACGCCGACGTTCAGACTTAGAAAACACAGTTGTCAAAATGCAAAAAAGTGAGTGTTCAATTTCATTACAGCTAAACAACTGTGTACGTTTAAAGCATAGTGCCCTTCGAGCAAATATGGCATAAATATTTTATGCCTGGCATCGCTGTATGACGAGACCGAATGCTGCTCGATTAATTAAGAACAGATTAATTTTAGCGTCTCCTATTGGCTGAACAGGAACTGTTATTTAATTGATCAAAGAGTGTAGGCGTGTGTATACTAATAGTAGATGAAGAAATACCCAAGAAAGGTATTTGCAAATGTGTAATTTTTTTATTAATTTGTCAAGCTCTTTCGGCTATATATCAGGTTACTATAATATAATCATTTATGTAATACATATTTTAATTCGTAAATTAAACGTCAAATTTTTAATATAACAGGAAAAATGTAACCAACAAACACAGTAAACATCTAGAAAGGTATATTTATGGTTCTAAATTTGTAATTTAATGCATGATGGAGAATATTATAAGAAAGGTTTGTAATTTTTATTTTAATAATATCGTGCCGTATTTTCAAATGATTAAAAATTAAATAAAGTTGGTTCACAGTTTCCCTTACAAATCTGACAAAACCACTAGAAAAGTGCTCCATTCTTTGGGTTTTAGATATTCTACCTTAAATAGAATAGGGAATCTTAAAGAATTATGAATTTACGTAATAAATACGTCACTAGAGTAGATGAAGCTCGACAAGATGGATTCATAGTGTATTTTGATGAGACTTGGTACGACACTCAAGATATTATGAAAAAAAGATAGAGGGATCAATCTGCTAAATGTTCTGTGAATGCTCCTCCAAATAGAGGGAAACGTATTATAATATTACATTCCGGTAATGAAAACGGTTTTGTGAACAATTCCTAATTTGCCAAATGCTGCTATAGTAATAGATAATGCTCCTTACCTCTCTCGTCAAACTAGTGAAATTCCAAAAGTGACAGCTCGAAAAGAGGTAGTTTCCGCGTTTTTGGACAAAATGGGTGTATCATATCCACCTACAGGTTAAAAAAATGATTTTCTTGCAATATTGAGAAGCTTAAATCTCAAACCTAGCTACGTTGTGGATTAGATGGCTACGACATTCGTTCATACCGTAATACATTTATCACCGTATTGTCGTACATTAAATGCCATAAAATTAATTTGGAGTAATATCAAAAGGGAGATAAAAAAAAATAATATTCCTGCGTTGTCTGAAACAGTTTTAGATCACAGAAGTTGTTGGAGGTATATCTCAAAAATTATGCTCCAATTGCGCTCTCCGTGTTACCAAAATTGAAAATAATCGTCGAATATTTTTGGCTCATTCTTGCATTATAAACCTGAATGATACGTCAAGTGAAGATGACAGTTCTGATGTAACCATGTATCTGTTGGTTCACGTTATTTTGGAAAGGAACATGGTATTGTTCCTATTTTCCTTTTCTAGAAATGTAACAACGTGTTGAGAAGGCTTGCATGCTTAAATCCCTTTAATATATAAAGCCTAATATATTCCACAGTAATTTAAGTTTTTTTCAATAAGAGATACTAATAACATTGTTCAAGCATTTTTCGTAACATCCTTCATTGATTTTTAATATTCAATGTAATAATTAGGTACAAGTAAATAAAATAGTAGATGAAATATAGTTTCATAACGATTTTTATTAGTCGTGAATATTTCTTTCGAATCAGTTTCGTAAGTGTTGCCTTTAAAACTAAATTTAGTGATATTTATTAAATAATCGAAGAAGGAAATTATGCGAAAAATGTGATAATATTTAAATACGTATAACATTTTCTCTTTGAAGTGTAACATACAACTAATTAGGTCCGTCCCTGGGTTGCCGTTAAACGTGTTTTTATACTATTCCCTTTGTTTTGCCGAAAAGGAAAGAATATCTTTAACTCCAACTATACTGCAAACCATCGGAGATCCAGTGGCACAGTTAAATATCCAATTATTCGTCGCGTAAAATTATTCAACTTTCCACAGTTCATATCAATGGGTCAGTTTTCGACATATTACTGAAGAAGCAGAACATACCTAGTAAAGATATAAAATGTGATTAAAAAAATCACGCCACCGTCTAACTATTTTTCTCTCTCTAAATTGACGTTGATGTTACTATCATTAAGGATTTATACGTAAGTAAGTAAATAACTGTCAGTTTCGAAAGATACAAAAAGCAAAATTTCAAAATTTGTTCATTTCGAACTGAATATAGTTTGGGAAACACTGCTTGAAATAGAATTTTACGATAATGGTATTTTTGGTAAACTGCACAAAACGGAAATGAAGGAAATTGCATTTTATTTTAGATTACTTTTTAAATGGAGATTTGTAAATTGAATATCATAAGTTTCTTATACCATAATCTCTTTAGTGCGTATTTATAACTTTATGTACTACAAAGGCTACAATCGATTCTATTGAAGCGTCTCTAATATCCTGTGAAAGAAAAACTAAGCTCTATTTCCCCCAATTTACATTTCACCCGATTTCTGCGTAAGAACATTGTCTTTGGCCATGCTTTTGTTTTGTCACACCTCATACTATGGGGTGATTAACGTTGTTTCTGATTTTCTTTGTTCCAAATTTAGCCAAATAAATTATTTCAAAATTAAACGTCTTTTAAAAGATGTTATCTGATTAAAAAAGTGAAAGTGATAAGTGACATTAATAGTTTTAAGATGGAACGAATTTATTAATGACTAGATGTGGATCATATAATAATAAAAAATAATAATAATAATAATAATAGTTTATTTTGCATTTACGGTGTACAATAGAATTACATCAATAAAAAAAAAATAATTACGCAAATACAAAAAGAGAACGTCCAGACAGTTAAAACTGATACAAAGTGGACGCCCTCGGTTATGGTTTTGTTCGCCAGTCGCCAACCCCGGATAGCCCCAAGAGTTAACAAAAGTATTAAAATATTAAAATCGTTTTAAGTACTTATATCCTCTCTACTTGAGGACTATCCGAAGACGGCGGCAAACGTAGAAACTAAACAAGGGTTTTTATACCTATAAGTTACAATGTATGAATTGTAAGAGATAAAAATAAAAATATATAAAAAATATATATTTCACTCGCTCGACACACACCAGGTCTCAAATTCCAAAATTATATTTTGTTTAAAGGAGGATGAGTACATAAATGCTAAGCGGTTTATAGTCTAATTAATTAATCTCCTATACGACTTTTTAAAGGCTGATAAATTTAATAATTTAATAGTTGCGGGAACTTTATTATATAAATTGTATATTTGAAAAGAAAATGATCGCTCGAAGATGGAAGTGCGATGTAATGGAGGAGAAATCAAGCCACGATGTCTTACATTTAAATTATGTATATCATTTCTGAATGTAATCTTTTGGTAGAGGTATGGGGGAGTTTTAAAAAGGATTATTTTATGGAAGAGAGTTACAGCATGGAGTTTACGTCTGCTTTTCATATCGAGCCACTTTGCACTGGCCAACTTGTGAGATATTCTGTCATACTTTCTAATACCATAAACATACCTCAAACAGGTATTTTGGACTTTTTGAATTCGGCGTTCCTCAGTACTATTTAAGCAAGGTCCGTAAACACTATCGCAGTAATTAAAATGGCTAAGCACTAGTGAGTCGGTGAGCTGAATCTTAGTTTTTTCAGGAAAAATATGTCGATTAGGATATAACATTTTAAGGTTAGAATAGGCTCTTTTTAAACACTTGTTCACTTGCGATTTAAAATTTAATTCAGTATCTAGATCTAGTCCCAAATTTTTTACGGTTCTCGAATACGAAATATCGTTACCAGCTAGAGAAATATTGATTCTCTCCTCCATCTGACGACGGTACTTTCCAAAGAAGAGCACGATTGATTTAGAAGGATTAATGGTTAGTTCGTGTCTAGTTGATTCAGATGCTAGTAAATTAAGATCATAATTTATCAATTCTTGTGCTCCTTCAAAATCAAAGTGGTCAAAAGAATACATCAATTGTGTATCGTCGGCATACAAAAATGGCTTGCAGTGTTCTAGACAACTGGTAATATTAGCCGAATAAAGAGAAAAGAGGATAGGACCCAAAATGGAACCTTGTGGCACTCCTCGAGAAATTATTTTAGTATTGGATGAGCCAGTATTAGTTTCTACGTACTGCCGTCTATTTTGAAGATAATTTTTGAGAAGATCAATAGCTTTTGGTGAAAACCCACAAAAGTGTAAAACACTTAACAAGATCTCATGATTGATGGTGTCAAAAGCTACTAGTCATTCTCAAATTTCAAATATACACTAGCCAACAATAACCGAAGTTGAAGTAAGAGGGATATATTTTGTAAACAAATACTTTTATGGAATATGGCATGTACTTTATTTCGTGAGTCATGGGCGTATCGTTATAAGGGGTAAGGAGAGATTAGTTAAAGCTGACACACCTAAGAAAACAGCTTTAAATTTTTAAGACAAATTAAAATTTAAAGTTGGCATTAAACTATAATATTTATGCTTAATATTTATATTATTTAAAACGTAGTTTTTTTCTGATAGATAATTATTAAAAAATTTAAAAATACGTCATCTTTCGAAGTTGGCGCATATGTAACTTGCTAAGATGACGGATGAAGAAATTCACGTCGCAATATTCGTGCGCTAATCAAAGAGGACGACAAGAAAACTGTAAACCTCGAATATAGGATCAAACTGCTGTCAACACACTTCTTTGACTCGGTCATCACAGACGGGGTTGACTGGGCAAAGAAAGAATACAACCCATCTGTCTACGATATGCAAACTGTCCAACACATTGTAAACGAAGACAAAATTAGATAAGTAATATCTAGCTTCTCTCCATTTAAATCGCCAGGACCTAACGGTATCTATCCAGACCTACTTTAGTGAAGACACACTGCACCTGGTAGGTATATCCAGATCCTCGTTGACTCTGAGATATATCCTCAAAAAAGTGGAGAGAGGTAAAAGTGGTCTTCATACCCAAACCTGGAAGGATGGATTACACTATCCCAAAAATAAGCCGGCCAATTAACCAGACCTAGTTTTCTATAAAGACATTGAAAATGCTATGCGAGAGGTACATAAGGGATGTGGTGATTAAAACAACACTACTAGACTAAAATCAACATACAAAAACGCCATGTATATCTACTGGCCGGATTAAAATATATCTGGACAAAAAGTGTTCGCATTGGGTGTTTTCATAGACATAAGAGGTACTTTTAACAAGATCACCTTCCCCAAGACATAACACTCACAAAACAACAGGAATGCTTCACATGTGCCATTTTTTCTGGCTCGACGTCTTCCAGTGTTGGCTTAACTTGGGGGGAAGAGGGTCCTTTATCAAGGAGTCTTCACTGGGCCCCGCTTCAGCCTTTTTTTGATCTTTGACCTTATAGTCAATGAGGTGAACGCATAACTCATCCCCATTGATTTGACCTTTAGGGTTTTCATGTCTGCGTCTCCGATGCCGAAGACGAAGATATGGCCATTGGAATCTTTTTTGGTTTCATGGTGGAAGGTGCACCATTTCGCTACATGCAAGTTTGAGTTTTGCCCCTCAAGTCACCTGAGCACAACCTCCTTCTCGTCAAGGTCAGCTTGCGCTTCCCCTGGAATCCAGAGAGAGGCTTTGGGGAGCTTGGGGAGCTCGTCCATCCTTACAACAGTGAGTGTTGCTCCTTCCCATGTTTTTAAGGTTGGTACCTTGGTTTTTATAGCTACTTTCGGGTGGCTCGTAGCTGCATCCTTGTAGCTTATCCCAGACAGAACTATGTGGTCCTGTCTGGGTTTCTTCCCCTTCCGGGGCGTTACCTCGGAAGAGGTATGAGATCGCAGCCTTTTCTTGTGCCTAAGAACTTGATTAAGCCACTTTTGTTTATTTTGGAGTGAAGGCATTTGCTGAGGGTGACGGTTGCCGTAGCACTGCCTACCTACAGCTTATCTCTTTTCCTCTTCTTTGCTTCAGACCTAGAGATTATCTTGCCTCTCCGGGGCCTGTTATGACTAGACTGAATTTTCGCCTGATTACAGGCATTCTGAATGGCCATTCCCAAGTACACCAGCACTCCATAGCAGAATCCGCACTATACAGAGAAAGTGAACAAGAAGATGAGACCATCGAACATATCCTCTACGACTGCCCGACTCACTCATTTATTAGCATCTCTTGGCCAACTGTGTAGTTGCCGACAAGCTAGAAGGGGCCTATCAACTTAAAAGGATGCACAATAGGCCTAGTTAGGCATGAGTGCTGTAAGCTAACCCACCCTCCACACGTTACAGATACAGATAACGGCTGCCATGAAGCCTTATTTAATCAAGTGTAATTGGCTAACATTGTGTAGATGGGACAAAAAGTGAACTTGTTGAAATAGAAAGTTACAAGCCTTCTAGATGCAATATTAACTTAGTGTTTGTTATAGGTAAATATAGCATGGTTCATATATCGATATCGAATCAAATCGTGGGCTCGCTCCTGATTGGGATCAAGGTAGGTACTACAAGATTGTTCTATATCTATCGAATTTTTTTGAAAAATGTTGCTAAGCAACAAATGTGAAAGGAAATGTTTATATATTTTTGAAAAGGTTTTTTGTTTTGAGTGAGGCCAAAGAACCTAATCAGCAAAAAATATCGAAACCCATATTTATTTCGGAATTTTGAACATAAACGTTTTCCAAAGTAGAAAATGTCATTTGTCATTAAATAACATAAATAAGTTGTATATTTTATTGGTATTGCATGGTTCGTATGGAATATTGATTGACACACAGTGACATCAGTGAAAAGGATAATCCTTCGAGTCAGTAAGAGGCAAACAGTATATCTGGATCTAGCACAATCATAGTAGTAGAATCTCAATACATTGAGAATACAATTAGTGAAGCAAAAAGAACCGTTGGAGAGATTCCCAGTACGTGAACGATAGACCAGTAATCAATTTAATTAGTTACTCAGGAAATAACCTTATTGTTAATTATATAGAACTCAGTATAATTCAGATTCTAATTGGAGATGTGCTTATGGCACTGTTTTTAAAGTAGGCATTGGAAAAGTTCGAAGCTTTTAAATTCTCTTCTTTTTAAGTATCAGTTTGGATTTAATTTCCGTGCCTAGTTCATGGAAATGACTCGTATCTTTGTTTTTATCGGGCACTGCATATTATTGTTGAAATTACTCCTGTTGTATTTATTTCTTGATAAAAGCGAACATAAACTGATTTGCATTTCTGTCTTCTAACCAATGACATATATAGATTTGTCATTGCTTCTAACAGACAAATAATGAATTACCATTTTCTGCTGTAGGTACAGTGTTCCAGTATTGCCAGTGTCAAACTGTGATAATCCACATTCAAAAATAACAAAACAACTCGATTTTACTCACGATACACAAACAACGGTATGCTGATTTGTAAACTCAAATTCGACCGTCTCTGCGCATGACGTCACTATGGATTCAAAACATAAATGTCACATTTAAATTTAAATGGTTATTGTTAGAATTTTGTTCGATTTTTGTATAATATCGGGTAGTGAGTCTTTGTGTTTGTTGTTTATGTGTTAACTATTACAACGTACGTTTAATTTGTAAATATATCAATTTAAAAGTAGCATACATTTTAAGAAAAATGCCGAGCTGTGCAGTGGCGACATGTAAAAATAATAACAGAAAAACACAAGGAACGGGCATAAAATACTTTGGATTTCCAAAAAATGAAGATTTGGCGAAGCAGTGGATACAAGCTTGTCGGCGGAAAGATAAAATTAATTTAAAAAATGGTAAGTAAGAACCTTATTAGATACCGTTAATTTAAAAAATGATAAATGAGATAAGCTCCTATTTACGACCACTTAGGAAAGGGACACATATCACACTTTTTATGGAAAGTGCCCTTATTATCATCACACGCGTATGAATAGGAATCTACTTTCCAGTTTCCACCCTTGTGCGATTATAAATCTACTTTCCATATCAGCTCTCACATAATGCCAAACGCAAGTAGCGCAAGTTCTAGAAGGCGAATTTTATAAAATGCACGGGCAGTCTTTAAGCAAAGAGAAAGATATATTCAATAAGTTAGCTCAAAGAACTGCAGCTCAGTTGCAAAAGACACCCGTGCAATTTGAAGTAATTTTGTGTTTAAGTAGAACACGAACGTATATTAGATTAAGGGATATTAACAGGAAGATAAGTTTCAACAACTGTAAACGAAAACTGGAAAAAATTCACAAATAAGAAATAATTAGGTATTATTTTAGAAACTACAAGTTTTGTAAATCACCCTGTATAACCAACAATATTGTTCCAAATAAAAACTCTAAATCTGTTGTATTTTTTACGGCAGCGTAGAAGGGCCACACTTTTAATTTTTTTTTTATTTTTAAAATTCCGTGTTTGAACACGGAATTCCTTGTTCGTGCACGGAATTCCGTATTCAAACACAGAATTCCGTATTCGAACACGGAATTCCTTGTTCAAACACGGAATTTCTTGTTAAAACACGGAAATCTCAAATTCCGTGTTCAAACACGGAATTTCCGTGTTCAAACAAAGAATTCCGTATTCGAACACGGAATTCTGTATTCGAACACGGAATTCCCTGTTCAAACATGGAATTCCTTGTTCGAACACAGAAATCTAAAATTCCGTGTTCAAACAAAGAATTCCGTGTTCGAACACGGAATTCCTTGTTCGAACACGGAATTTTATTTTCGAACTATAAATTTAAATAAAGTATTTACAGGTTGCTTTTGGGTGACTTGAGGATCTTTGTGAGGGATGGGTAAATACAGATTCTTTGAATATCCTCAGATTTTTACATTTGCCGATTTTTTAAAAAAGAGACGGAAGTAGTATATTATGTTGATAATGGGGTGTTAATACACTGCGACCTAAAAGATCTATTGTGCCCCCTTCTGTCGCCACTGCACTAAGGAAATGTCTCAATGCCTATAGCGACCCTTCCAATCCTATTTTCTCAAGGAAGTAGTATCAAAAGTCTTGCCCTCTTTGTCCCCTGCATAGTAATATTTTTCCATTAATTTTATTTCCAGGTCAGTCTTATGTCTTAGGCTCTAGTCCCTGATGCCCAAATTTCATTTAAATCGATTTAAAATAACACCCTGTATAGTGTTTAAAATTTACTCTCATTGCCTCTCTAGCCTAGATAAAAGAGGGATAAAGTGAGGCGGTGTTTTCTAAATCCAATTATTAGTTATCTCTCGAAAAAAGTAAAGAAATGGAGGACCGGTTAAAAATGTTGTTGCTTGTATTTCTATTAAATGGTATTATCAAAAAATGGTGGTGCTACTTAAAAAACTAGTGATGGCGTCATATTTCGAAAAATGATGACACCTGATGAAAAATATACTTATACCAAAATATTCGCATCTACGCTTCTACGCTGCCGTACATATACCAATAAATACTGTAGCTCGAATATAAAATTATGTGTTCGACCACGGAATTCCTTGTTAGAACACGGAATTTCCGTGTTCAAACACGGAATTCTTTATTCGAACACGGAAATCTAAAATTCCGTATTCGAACACGGAATTTCCGTGTTCATACACGGAATTCCGTGTTCGTACACGGAATTCCGTGTTTGAATACGGAATTCTTTGTTTTAACACGGAAATTCCTTGTTCGAACACGGAATTTTGGATTTCTGTGTTTGAACAAGGAATTCCGTGTACGAACACGGAATTTTAGAATAAAAAAAAAAATTAAAAAATGTGGCCCTTCTACGCTTCCGTAATTTTTCTTACCATAGTAGTTCCGATATTTATAAAACATGTTGCAAAATTTTTCCCACGAAAATGGTTTTTTTTTTACATAATAGTTATAAATAATATCACCAGTTAACTTAAAAAACAATTTATTTGATTACAATGAAATATATTTTTTTTTCTATTAAACAATGAAAATTATATATTTTATAGATCCTTTTTAAATATAATTTAACTTAAAAATTAGATTTTTGTCGAGCTATCCCAGAATATTCTTCCCGCGATCCGCCTTTAGCACATGCCTGATAGGTATAAACATTAAATAAACACACACAAATTGTATTTGCAAATAGCAATTATTATACTTTATTACCGCAGATATGAAACTATCTATTTAAAACTTAAATAAAATTATCGTGACCGAAATTGTACTTCTCCATACGTATTTTACATTAAAGATTTAAAATTCTGAATCCAAGGTGACGTCACGTTGTGGGAGAGAGATAGACTGCTACATGCGTACCGGCATACCGTTGTTTGTGTATCGTGATTTTACTGGAAGTCATCAATAAAATGCAATAGTGACTAAAGGAAGTGATTAAAAAAATGTTTAAAAAAAACATAACTACAAATCAATAGTACTTTTTACCAAATGGAAAATGCTAAAATATTTGATGAACAAACAATGACCGTCAATTTATGACAGTTCATAAGTTGGTTAAGAATACCTGAAAATAGGCTAAAATCGTCGCCGTTGGCAACACTGTTGCCATAACTATACTAGCGAACCTAGCGGAATTTTACTCGTAACGCTGATACAATTTAGTGACTTGTCAAATGGAAGTTAGTTTATCTTATGACCTACTCTACTTTGGAGGCAATCCATTATAATATTCTTCTTCACATAAAACTGAACTCGATTTAATCATGAATCCGTACCTTCTCCTCAAAGTGTCAAACATTGCAAACAATGCACAACATATGAATCTTATTTAAAAAGTGATCCACAAGAAAATGTTTCTAAAGCAGGATACGACTGACAAAGAAACAGAAATACGACTCATACCGTGATAACTACCCACGGTTCTGAATTAAATCCAAACTGACACTTAAAAAGAAGAATAAAAATTGTATGCTACGATATTCGTAAACTTTTCAAATGCCTACTACAAAAATATGTTCTGTAGATCACTTCATATAAAATACATGGAACATTTATGTTAAATGCTCGTTTGGTGCGGAATTTATAATCAATGTAACAACATACACAAAAATGTATCGAAACATTACATAAGAGAAATTGTAAAATCCAAAGCAACAATAAAAAACACGCTACATTTTTATTGTAGGCGACAGATTGTCGCAAATTTCTCGCAAATATAAATAGATATCCTCACCACACCATCATCATGTATTTGATTCAATCACGCTCCAAAGAACAAAGGCCCCTCGTTCTCGAAATCTTTGATTGTTTTCGTAAAATATGATCCAGCACAAAATAAAGAAAACAGTTCCGATGATTAATGTTCTATGAAAGAGTCACGTCGTGGAATGATAATACACCACAGACACCCTACAAAACAGAATTATTCCGGAAAGCGATAAAAATGGCGGAACACGTCTAGGGGATTTTGATGTAGTGGATAAAGGATAATGTGTCCCTAAATTGCACTATTTCGATCTTTTTTGACTGTTATTGGATTGTCTTATGAATTGACAAAACGTTCATACGGTAATTTTTTTTTTTTTTATTGGTTGCAGTCTTTTTAGGAAGGTCATAGTGAATATATGAACATGTACCTTAGGCTGGGCCGAAATAGGCATATTTTTAAAAATATAAAAATTAAGTTTACAATACCTATCAAAACTTGCGTTTTGCTTTGCTTACTTTTCGTAATTTTTTTAAAATTTCTAAATCCACATTTTCAGCCCTCTACCGACCCCTTTAGGGATGAAAAGTTAGAGTTTGAAATTTTTACGTACAATAAAATAAATAAAATGATGTAATAACTGACTTTCCTGTAAATAGACATTCATTTGAATTTCAGACAGTGTCTGAATTTTGGGCGTCTACCTTACCACTCGAATGATTGGTTCAAATTAAATACGTACCCAGAAATATTCAACTTTGAACCCGGGTATCCTGCGATGCCACGCACCAACTTGGTGTAGGTACTCGAAAAAGGCGTCCAGGTTATCCAGTCCTTTGATACCTTCATCTAAGGTGTTCATGACGGTGCTGGCGTGTTCTTGGAGTTCTAAACTGCCCGCTTGGTCTTCTTTCGTCTTCAGTTCTTTGAATTTTTCGAACAGATTTAGAAGTTCGCCGTGTTCTTCGAATAATCTAAAAAGACAAAAATAGGATCTCAGTATTTAGTACAAACAGTCGATGTGGTGTGGCGCAGTCGGTGGTTTGAGACTTGATTACATGGAGGCAATTTTGTATTCCTATTTTAATTTATAAATTATAAAAAAAGTCACAAATTCAAATCTTTGTGTTAATTTAAAACTGTTAAAGGACGGGGTATCCCTATATATCTACTTATCATAAAAAATGGTATACTAAGGCGTTTTTGGAAACTTACTCGGTTCAGAAAGATTATACGTCCTATTACTAGGATTACTAACCCTATTTGTGTTCAAAAACTAGTAGATTACTGATTTAGTTTTGTGATTAAGATCAATATTTTGTGATCCACTCTGCGAGTAGATTCGTCATAGATCCGCTTGAGCACCACATGATTTTATAAAGGAATAACGCAATTTTTCGGTGTCTGGTATCTGCCAGTACCCAGCAAACACTGATATGGCGGAAAATTGTCGGCAGATGATTTAAATTATGGTACATAATAAGCAGTTTAGTTCAACGTTTGGGGCCATATTTACAATCATTAGCACTTTTTTTACTGCATATTAAGTGGAAATTAATGTTATTCTAATCATATTTTTATCAAGCTCTTTTTAAGCACCCGAGCTAGAGATGGTCGATAACGTAGAAAAGTATCGATATTGCGTATCGATTCAGATCTAAGTTAATTGTATCGATACACATTAATATCGTAAGCAACAATATCGATACTCAAAATATCGAAATAGTACATAGTACATAGTACAAGTAAATTAATTTTAAAATATTGAAGTGAAAAAATTAAATACAGAAGTATAAATAGGTTTTAGGATGTATAATAAAAAAAATATATAATTTTTCAACCAAACTAATGTATGTTTAGTATCTTATACATAGATGGCCGTTTAAATTCGTAATTAGTGATGCATAAGTCTTGTTATATTTTCGATACGATTTAACATACACATATATCGATACGGGGAACTTTAAGTCGTAGAATATCGATACAAAATATCGAGTTTCGAACTCCTGAATATCGATACTGTCAAATATCGTATCGAATTGCACATCTAACCCGAGCCAACAATAACATTTTTAATGACATCATGTTTGCCGGGCCGGCACTACGATGTTTATGGACTGTTCGATTCGATCAATATCCAAATATGTGGTATATCTGTCTAAAATATGTTACACAACCTGCGTGGATTGTGTCTGGTTAAAAATGTCGTATAGTTTTCATTTCACGTGTATTTGGGTGTGGCGAGTTGTGACTAACTAAGGATTTTTGTGGCTTTATTTGAAAACTTTGTGAAAGTCAATAATATATAAAATGGAAGTCTTTATTTGAACAAAAATGTAAACTTGTTTTAATAGCAACAATTCAACCAATTTCGAATAAAATTCATTTAACATTTCCTAGCTGCAGTATCTATTTAATTGACAATGCTTGATAATATAATATATCAACAAAGTAGACTTGAAAAAAATAAAAATGTACAGGTGTCAAATAATGAATTATACTTTTTTTGTTCAAATTTACGATAAAGACTTACAAAACTTTATAAATTACAAGAATAAAAAAATTAAGTGTTTTTTCATCCAGTAGAACATAGGACTTCGTCTAATTTCAAAATTGATAAAATGCTAATGATTTACTAGCCTAAAATTATAACCATACCAAATTTAAATTACAAAGAAAATATTGTAAAAAACGAAAAATAAATTTTAACTTTAATCTCAGAAGTAAATAAAATACGAGTATTAATAGTAAGAGGTCTTGAACCTATGGTTAAAATATTTGCCATTCTTTATTTATTTTTTGTGTTGATTATAGTCTGAATAAAAGAGTTCAGTAAAAGTGGGGATATAACATCACATTCCATACGCGTACTTTACAAAATAATCTTTTGGCATTAAAAGTAACACTTTAGTACCTAAAAACAAAGAAAAATAAAAAATTTAGGAACTATCTTTAAAAGTCACTGTCTTCACTATAACTACTGGTATCATTTTCTTTTGAAGTTTATTATTATAGGTCTATTAAGTTTTCCATTGCAAAATCAATTTTTCAAGTGCCCATTCAGGGTTTTCATTTTCATGTCTTTCGATTTTTTGTTCGTCTTTTCTGGTGATTAGCCAATCTGTTCTTGATATTTCTTTTATTTTCTGGTATCCATTCAGTGTTTTCTTCTTTATGTTGTTCGAACTATTTGTCTGTCTGCACTTGGTATTTTGCTTTCTTTTCTGGTGTCCATGTAGTATTTTCGGTTTCATGTCATTCGAATTCTTTGTCCTTGGGTTCTTGGTATTTTGATTTCTTTTCTGGTGATCATTCTGTGATTTCGTTTTCATGTCGATCGAATTCTTTGTCGGCAGGTTCTTGGTATTTTGTTTCCATTTCCTATATATTAATGTATTTTTCAAAATTTTGTTAGCTGATTAGTGTAATTTTTTCTTAGCAGTTTTCGCCAATTTAGAACGCAACAGCATACGATCTTGAAGATACGAAGTTGAGATAACGGCAGATAAGAAAAAAATTGCTGAGAGGTACGATTGGTGAGTCTTTTCCTGAACAACAGGGTCAAACAACAGTTGGTCAACCACAAGAGCTGGTGACTCAGTAATTCCTGATGCTTAAAAATGTTATGAGTCAACATCAGGAACTTAGCGAAACTTTATTGAATTTGATGCATCTACACCGAAATTCTGTGCCTGTCCGTTTAGCTATGGTGGCCGTATCTTTAAAAAGTATACCAGGAAACGTCATAGTAGATGGATGTTCCATCACTATAGCACCTAGGAATTCTTCTGAGAAATCATCGGGAGATACGGGTAAGAACGTTCTTATTATTATTAGTACCATAATTAGCTTTTCAAATAAAATTATAATTTGCCAAAAAGTTTAGATAATTCTTGGTCATTTTCTTTCAGAGATAGATAGGTGACTATTTTTTTATTACAAGGAAAATTTTTGTTATTTTTTATTGTAGAAAAAAATTCTTCAAATGTCATGTATATGATTTCTCTAAAATGGACCGTAATAAATAAATTTAAGAGAAAGTTCTGGGTGACAAGTGATGGCGAGGCGATAGAGGTTGGTGATAACTCAAAGCCAGGAGAGGCAATGGGTAATGACACCTGCTTGGTGGCGACCTTGATCTCTAAGTTATAGGCGAGGCAGGTGTAGGCGACTGAGGCTTCGAAGGAGTTCGAGGTTAATCAACAAACAAGAAATAGTAAAAAGGCGAAACTTATAAACCCGTTGGTCAAGGCAGGTTCTCTCAGAGGTAAGAGAGTTCATTCGGATCATGTTAAGGCTTTGGCTAACATTACAATATCTGAAAAGGTTATAGCCACTTATAAAACTGGTCCCTCGCTTAAAAGAAATCGTCGTACTTAGGTGAAAGCCAGTTTCGTATCAAGATAGTTTCCGCAACTCCGGAAGCAGGAGTACCACAGGGGGCAGTTCTGTCTCCACTTTTGTATACAATCTACATAGCAGACATACCACAGACAAACAATACCACGACATCAATGTACGCCGACGACACAGCGATCGCTGCCAGCAGTACCAACACAGGTATAATATACCGATACCTGCAAGAAGCAGCCACAGAAATCGAGGACTGGAGCATCAAGTGGAAGGTGAATATTAACCCTGACAAGAGTCAGGCAGTACTATTTAAAAAACGACGACACTCCCCAACTGGGGAAATACAAATGGATGGACGAAATATACCATCGACAAACACTGCGAGATACCTCGGAGTGCAACTGGACTAAGGACTGACATTCACCGAACACGTGACAAGAATAACGACAAGAGTTACCGCGGTTAGGAGTAACCTCTACAGTGTCATAGGACGACGCAGTAAGTTACTAACCAAGACCAAACTACGGGTAATAAGATCTATAATCACACCCATACTGACATACCCTTCGGTTGCATGGGGACACACGTGTAGAACCAACAGGAAGAAAGTACAAGCTCAACAAAATATGTGTCTCAGAGTGGCTGCTAACGCACCTTGGTACGTTCGCAACCGCTACCTGTTCAGAGATCTAGAAACCGCCACGGTTTTGGATATCATGAACAGTAGAGTCGCACATATTTTTAGAGATCTACAACAACACCCTAATCGCGAGCTGGGGGACCAGACAAACTACGAAAGAGAAGACTACAGGAGACATGCGCGACCCAGAAAACAACTGGAGTACGCAAACGACGACAACTAAAATAATTCTGTGGGAAAGCGCTAGATTTTAATTAAGTAGGCCAAACAAAAAACCAAAAACAAAAAAAAAATACAAAAAATATAAAAACAAAAAAAACCCAAAAACAAAAAAAAACACAAAAAACACAAAAACAAATATATATATATATATATATATATATATATATATATATATATATATATATATATATATATATAATAGTTTTTAGTTCGGTCATTCGGCGAAAATCGTACCCAGAACCATATTAGGTGTATAAATGTGCGTTTTAGGTACCATCACATCTTGCGAAGACTTCCACCTCCTGCAGGTTTCTCCCCTTTGAGAGTCCCATTACTGGGACTCGGAAAAGGAAATATCATTCGGTAGGCAACAGACGAGAACAACCAGACAACTGACGACACACGTTGCACACTGTTGGCTCATCTGGTCACCGTCAGAGGGGTCCAGATAAGCACTCACTGAGCAACGGACAACAACGCACCAACAAACCGCGAATGTATGAAAGAGAGAATGAATGCATACGAGTTTTAGATCCTCAACCGACTCTTATTAAATGACGATAACGCCTCAACCTTCACCGCTCAACCGAAGGTATGGGGTGCCAATCAAATGCTATTGACATGAGGACCAAGCAGCGGATGAAAAAACTTGGGAGTGGATGGAAGGGTCTAATAGGTTTCGACCCAGTTTAACAGGACGGGAACTTATTCGACTCGGGCCTATTACTGTGTGCAAGTGCGAGAGTAAAAGGAATCACTGTATGAATGAGGTAGAGCATGAATCTGACCTATAATGAATGGTTTATTGAAGGTGATACTGAGTAAAACATGTTTTTTATTTGTTATTTATTTATAATTAATGAGGACATTTAATTTTGCGTAATGGTCGAATGTTAAACTCCATACGGGACCAGCATCTCCCGAGCCAAAAAAATCAGCTTTCCAGACGATCGGCTAGGAGAACATTCTAGTCTAGGCATATGTAAAATCAACCACGTCCGCTATTTCAGTGTCGCTGCAATCGTGGAATGTGGTGGAAAGATGGTAATGACAGTTGAATTATTGAATATTGTCAGGGTTTCATGGTCGAAAAGAAATCTTACGATTGTGAGTTTATTTATATAGTTAAGTTGGTTGCAGTTAGTTGTGTGTTCATTTTTAATTTATTTAGTTGAGCGACAGTATAGAGAACAATCGGTATTGCGACTTAAATTTTTCGGAAGGTCTAAGTATCAGAATTGCTTCGTTTGTACCGCCATTTTCTTAGGATCAATTTTATTATCAAGACATGTTCTGTAAAGTAGCTCTTTTTTTGGTAGTCTTCTGCTAGTGGTGTATCCAGACAGTTGTCAAGTGATTTTTTTATTTCAGTGGTGATCTCCATAGATTGGACGCCAGCTTCACATCCGTTATTGATAAATAATAATCAAAATTGTGTATCACATAATATGTTTTATCATACATCTTTTGAACTTAAACTTTATTGCAGTCTCAATTTCAGATGGGAGATCAAAGATATTTTATTTTTAAAAGTGTGCTATTAGAAATTTTTATAAAAATTTTCGTACAGATACTTAAATCAAACTATATGAAACTAATTTAATTGCGAGTATTAAAACTTAAATCCAAAAAGTAGCGCTAGATGTGAGGACAGAACATCTGCCTTCCACGCGAAAAGCCCGGGTTCGAATTTGAGTTGGGGACTAATTAAATTATAGTATATTACATTACGAGTGGGAAATATTGTCGAACGAGGCACAAACCGAGTGCGACTATCACACGAGTGTGGCAAATCACTTTTCACACAAGTGATGTACAATATTTTTCCTACGACCACAAAATAATTTCATCAAAAAAAATATGAAATCAGGTTATTATCATAATAATTAAAATGTATTTAAAAAAATAATCAACAATAATCGTATTTATTCAATTTTCATATTTTCTAACAAAATAAAAAAAAATTAAAAAACAAAAAAACAAAAAAAAAAAAAATAAAAAAACAAATAAAAATTAAAAAAACAAAAAAAAATTCTGGCTCCGCCAGGATTTGAACGCGGTCGCTCGCCAGGTCTCAAATGGCAAAGTTTGACACTGTAACCATCTAAGCTAATAGGGCTTGCGTCAATTGAATGATCTAACTGGTTAAGTGTTTAACCAGAATAAAAAGCAAATATTAGTATTAATATGGACATTACATAGATCAAAATAGAAATAATGTGTTTGACATTTTGTGACAGCTGATGTGGAAAGTAGCATATTCGTACACGGGTGGAAAGTAAATTATTATTCATACGCGTGTGATATAGGGCACTTTCCTAAGTGGTCGTAGGAAAAAATCTTTTTTTTCATGTTTGTTTTATTTTATAAATTAATAAAATTCATAATTTTTTTAAAATTAGTTATTTTGTCTTAATAACAGAGCTGGAGGATCCGAGAGCGGTATTCGAATACGTAAGAAAAAAAGCATCCGTGATCCGGATTCGCCGAGGAAATCCTAAAGGATTCGTATTCGAATCACCAATATTAGTCTCGGATCCTTTTAGAGACCAAACTACGCCGGCGCGAACGGTCGACTCACGCTTTAACTTGTCGCGAAGTGTAAACTGAAACAGACTGATTCTGAAGACCGATTGTTAATATTTAGAAGATAAACATAATAATCTACAAATTAGCAATGAACACCCAAAATAAAAAATACTAAAATTGAACACTTTCCGTCATTCGTCTGGTACAGTCGAACGATTATTTTCGTTTGCAGGTATAATCGTCGCACCTCGAAGGAACGGCATAACTAAGGTTGCCAGACGTCCCGCTTTAGGCGTAATTTTCCCGTTTTTTAACTTGCTGGCACGTGTCACGTCAAAGTACGAAAATGTTCCGCTTTTCACCAAAATGACACGCTTTTTTACTGAAATGCCAAGCTTTTTACTGAAATGTCACGCTTTTTACTGGAATGTCACGCTTTTTACTCGAATGTCACGCTTTTTACTGGAATACCACGCTTTTTACTAATATGCCACGCTTTTTACTGGAATGCCACGCTTTTTACTGGAATGCCACGCTTTTTACTGGAATGCCACGCTTTTTAAATCCAAAGTTAAAAATCAGGACAGATGAAAACTTTTAAATTTTGGTACTATGTAGGTCAACCAAAAGACATTTTTATTTCATTGTTCGTTTATTATTTTGTTTTGTGTATTAAAATAAAATATTTTTTTGTAGATTTTAATTTATTTATGGTTCATATTCGTAGAAAAAAATATAGTTTATAATATTCAACATCTTATTGTATCAACCATTTTTTAGCACTTCATAGTCCGTAATAGACACATAGTTGATAGTAGACAATATGAGAATCGGAAGTATACATAATAAATACCATGGTATGACACTAACAGTGATTCGTATTCGTGATCCGAAGAAATGGATTCGAATCCTTTTTTTTTGCCTTTCTATTACGAGTAATTCTGCTTTCAAGGATTTAGGAAGACTGATAATATTTTAAGAATGAAGCCACTTTGAAATATCTTCCTTTTTTCGTCTTGTTGTAGGTAAGTGACCCCTTTAATCGACTATGATGGGATGCATTATCCAAAAAAATAAAGGAGTTGGCTGGTGTTTTTTTAATAATGTTTTAAAACCAATTTTCAAGCATAGGGCCATCCATTTCTTTATTGTAGTCTTTTGTTTTCTTTGACTCCAACATTAATAAACCTACGAGTATTTCCAAAAATTCATCGGTGCTTCCAATGTGGGTTATTATTAAATGATTTTCCTTAATTATAAAAAACATGTTTCCTCATTCTGTGGATCTGTCTCAATGACTAGTAGTATATAGTCGTCGTCTGTCGCCATTTTTATATAACTAAAATTATAATATATACTAATACAAAAGTCCGAATCAAATAAAATACACACGATACACACTATACATACGATACACACGGCTGTAAATAAATAATAAATTCTGCCAAAAAAAGGTTTACATCAGTAAACTCTATAGAAACATGATTAAATCTAAACGAAAACTGGTATTAGGCCGATCAGATGTATTCAAAATTTTATTTTAACTGCAAATAAGCATTGAATGATGAGGTATAAATAAAATGGTTACATCTTGAACCTGTACTACATTTTGCAAATTAAATTACTGCATATATATTTATTTATTTATATTTATTTATATTTATTTATATTGAACGATCAAGTGTTATTATTGTTGTTTTGTTATTAGTCTTGCTTTGTACATTTAGATATAATAATGATATTATTATTATTATCATCATCCATAATTAAGAAATGTTTTACTGTTATCATTATAAAATATCTGGGTCATTGCCACAAAATTTCAGCTCGGTAAATTATAATACATAAATACGCCGGAATCTATTTATTTTAATAATCAACGACCTAGCAGAAAACATGCCGAACGAGCACACCAAACAACAAAATTCAGCCCCACGAGAATCATCCACCGAAATTAAAGTAAATATTCCCTTATGCCTGAGCATCTCGCCAGTCCGCCTCTGGCACCTCTCCAGAATCCGTAGGGTCGAATTAAAATGAATTATCCAGTTTAGGATCCATTGTTAGACGAAACGGGGCCGTTTCGCTTCGGTTTATTTCGCCTGGAAAGACGAAATCGTGCAGTAGTTGTGAAATTTGAGAGGCATCTTCCAGGTTTAATGACGTTTTATCATGAGTTTACAAGGAAATGATGAGGTATGCTCTATGAAGCAGCTTGATTTCTGGATAATTTATTAATCCAGCTGGAATTTTAATGACATTGCAGGTGTACTGAATTGAGGCAAAATAGTACAAATTAGACGATTCTATAGCTTCTGTGGCTTTATCCAGTGGTTTTCACTACCTACTATAATTAATACTTTTCAAGAATGTTTAGCCCTTTAGACATGTAAGCATCTGGATTTGCCATCCAGGTGCACGGTTTGTAAACTAATATGGTGGCCTCTTCCCGATGACAGGGCGTAAGAGTGATACGTCACAAAAGTACACAACGAGGTGATATGTTGATGTTTGGATATTTGTTTTTTAACTTTTGCTACAAATTTGTTATTGTTTAGTGCTGATTATTTGATAAATTTTGGACTATTTATTTAACTTTTTATTTTACACAGTTAATAAACACATGTCGTTAATATTCTTAAATAATGTCCTACAAGGAGGAATTTCCTAATAATTGTAATAAAATGTTCTAGGTACCTACATTATTTATATTTTTGGAAAAGGTAATTATAAAAATTTTAATTTGTAAATCCATAATTACCTATATGCATAAGCACCATTGCAAAATATTTAAAAGATAATAAAAAAAATCAACTAACCAACCTACTCAACCGTTGGCGTTGAGGGAATAAAACTCACCAAAAGAGTCTAGAAGCAAACGTTTCCGCTCTGACGAAGTACTTCTAAAAAAGAAGTTAAAAACTCTGTAGGGATGCCGGACACTCATTCAAGGCCACGGCGGAGAGTGTTCGAGTGGGGATTATTCATCCAGAACACTCTGACGTCCAGCTATCAAATGAGCCGTAGAAAGGCAACTTGAGAACAGACCTCAAATCCGTTTCCAGAGCTGCACCCCCAGACCGGGTCTTCTCCTTCTGGACTGTGTCGACGCTATAACGGCTTGGTGGCTGGAAGGAGCCATGGACAAACTTCGTCCATGGAATAATGCACGTCTAAAGCAAGGAAATCGTTCTGAAGTTCTAGACATAACAATCAGTACGCCGTTTGTGAGTAGCAACATTGTTAACTGGTCTGATCATAGACACATCAGGTTTGACATGAGAACAAAATGGAAATCTATTCTTCAATTCCGTGACCCAAAAAGCACAGAGTAGATATGAAAAGTGTCTCTAGCAGGGACTAGGAAACGTAAATAAAACTATTAAGACTAGCGTACATATTGAAGTGACGATTGATAAAATTCAAAATGCCCTTATGACTGTCTATCAGGAGTACAACTGCCCACTAAAGGAGAGAACAGACCTGAGGGGAACTTCATAATGATGCAGAAATCTCGACCAAAAAAGAAAATAAGTTCGACATCTCTTCAATCGAGCTAAATAATTGGGCTTCCTATCAAAATACAACAAGGTCATCAGAAGGGCCAAACGAGAATCGTGAAGAAAGTTCTGCCAGAGCATATCAGATTTACCTGCAAATACCAGACATTCTAGTAGGTCATTCCCTAAAACACGGGGATATTGCGCTGATTGCCTTCCTAGACATAGAAGGCGCATTCAAATACGCCGTTTCTCAGAACAATCTTCCAACTTGCTTTTTAGGAATGCGAGATGCAATCATTTAAAAGTAAAAGTGTCATTATTAGCAAAACTATTCTACCTCTCGTTAAGTTGGTGGCTGTTGACTGTTGACTCACGATCAGATCTGAACACTATATTCACTAGAGAGGAGCTCAGAACTGCTGACATTATTGGAAATCCACGTTTCGCACAGATATATAAAATCAAATTCGAATCTAGCAATAGCATTGTAAATTTTTTTGACTATTAAGGCCACGAACGTTTTGGCAATAACAGTAAAAAGTAAGTTCACTAATATTGGTTGTACGTAATGGTTTAAACGAATAATGCGTGGTGACCCATTAAAATATTTATTTATTCCCAATATTATTTTCACCATTTTTTTCCTATTATCAAATTATTTCATCAGTGGTTGGTAGCATTCATTTTGTTGGGAAGTATTATCAAAAGCATGAGAAACTTGATTGAATAATAATAATAATAATAATAATAAAATAATAATAATACTCTCCCTAATTCACCCCCTTACGAGTGAATTTTAACCCCAAAAGCTGAGCTTGTCCGGGGAAAGGGACGGCTATTATTATTATTTGCCGTGGCGCTCCGGGGCGACTTAAAGATGATTGATGGTGCCATTTGACTTACAGGTGAGGAAAACCCGGAAAACCTCACCCACCATCATCGAGACGGTAATGTATGGCGAATTTTTTTAATCTGCATGTCATATCAACAGAAATTGAATTTCTATTAATACGCCACACATCAAATCCTAAACCGAACCATGCAATTTAATTAAAAATCCACATGGTCTGGTCTGGGATTTGAAACCCAGCAGTCTCAGACTCATAAACTTGCCTATAAATGAATATAAGCGCGATAGACCGCTACACCACCGTACCCATCGGATGTTAATTTTAAGACAACCAGTTTGATAGGTCGAGCTTTATTAGCAGCATAAGCCCGAGTCGAATAATTTTAATAGTTTGACTAGTATTCTCTCAGAAGGAAAGTTTAAAGTTTGCAACATATGTCCAATATTTGTACGATCTGCTGAAGAACACTCTTTAGGGGTGGATTCTATAACTTCAGAAAACCTAAACATCATAAGATTTTTTTTAATTTTTGTCACATAATAGCTTTGTTCGCGGAGCCTGTCCACGACGTATGGGCACGCGCATTTCGATTTCAGGCTTTCTCGGAGCCGAAAATTGGGGATTTTGTCAAAATGTCCAGCATTCGCGGAGCACTTGTCAGTAGTACACAAGTTACCGACAAGTCAAAACAATCAGCAAACATTAGCGCGGACAACTTGTCAAGACACCTACTTAGTAAGGACAAAATATGCTTTAACGAAGAGAAAAAGGAACGGAACAAGGACGAATCGTTGTTTTAGTTTTTAATTATGCCAAATATTCCAATAAAATATAAAAATGTTCGAACTAATAAAAAATTTAACTACAATTTTTACAAGGCAATGTTTCTGATATCTATTCTAAAAATTATCTTTACTATCTAAAATCTTCTGTCTCACTTTTAATTTGTAGTTAAAGTATATGATAGTCATTTTGGTACACAAGTTGTTCGCGGTGTTCTCTTCTCAGGGATTTGTTACAAATTGCAGTTGCGCACAAACTTTTCTGATTATTTATCAGTGACAAGTCGTGTACTTGTCAGCCACAATGTACTCGTAATTAGGCATTCCAAGGGCATTCCAACGACGTGTCAAAATGCTGACAAGTGGGAACAGACAGTTTAGATATGGCAACCCTGTGGACCTGTTGTCAATGATACATATATAGTTATATAGATTGTTTTAAGCGGGTGGCCAAAATTGCCTCGCAAGTGTTCAGAATCCGTTTTAGTAAAAATGTGTCTACAAACCAATTTTCAGTCTTTGAATACAGTAAAAAAATAATTAATTACATTTTACTTCCAGGCATAGGCTTATGTTTATTTTGAAAAACATGGATGATCAATTTATATAACTATTTCATTAACCCTGTCAAATCACCAATCCTGCAGGGTTGCCATTATTTTGCCATATCATAACCTGTCAAAACCCACTGGTAGCCATTTTGTTTGGAATGCCTTATTAGAGGCAAATACATTCTATACTAAAATAAGACTTATTGCAAACCTGAAGTTTTGACATTAGAGTCGGTTTTGATACAGATTTCTAACACATCTTTTTTATTGTCTATAATAGTACATAATATGGAACAGGTATTAGAAATTACCATTTTAGAAGGTTTAGATGACGATGATATTAGATATTTAATAATAAAAAACATCGAATTGATACGAATGTCGGCTAGCGCACCCGAAAGCTATACAGTCGCCATTATCTGCTGCCCTTAAACATCCACAATTAAGGACAGGCACAATCTTTAATAAAGTCAGTTCTAAAACGTAAACGATATGCGCATGCCCAAATATCAAAATAAGAGCTTCGCTAATAGTAACTGACCTTGTGAACTTGTAATAACTCTCCATAAACTCGATAGTCTTAACATACATTGTTTAATAAAGTTCATGTAGCTATACAAGCATTGTTATTGACTAAAATAACATATTACACTTCTCTCTCTCTTTCTTTCCGAAATTTATTGAAGCACATCCTTCATATTACTGTCCTTAGCAGAAATTTCAGAACTACTTGTCGACTTTAATGTATCAACATATAATAATAATAATAATATAACTAGAAAGTATTACAGATCAATGCATGAAATTTGTAAAATGTTTAAATTAGAACAAATGTGTTAAAATATTTTTTCTTTGTTTTCAGTTTCTTTAGCATATTTTTTTAAGGTTTTTACTTTCATTGATCCCTATTTATCCATTACATACTATTTTACTCGTACTATTATTTTTTCGAATATATTTAAAATACGATAAAATTGAAAAACAACCGAACTCAAGTTATAGTAGTGCCACCTGGCGACGAAACTTTATCTGTTAGCTTTTATTGCAGGTATAGCAAAATAATAAGTTATGAGCTGTAAAAACTTCTATATAAAGCTATAAAAGGACAAGAAGCGTAAATTAATTACTCGATAAAATCTTCACATTTTAACGTAGAGAAATAATTTCTTTCCTGATAAACTTACGTGCCAGTTTGCATTTTAGAAGCATGAGAAACCGTAATAAAACCTTTAAAAGAGTTGTTTATCACCGACGTCACGTACCTACACAATTTGATCACTCGCAGCTGACTTCCGAGCCAGAAATTTTCGCTCGTTTTTATTCTCGCAACTTCCAAGCAATTTGGAACGAGCTAGAAGTTGATGTTATTGATGTTCTTTGTGATATATTTTATTAAAAATCTATACGAAATGAACGTAAATATCCGGCAAATATCTACAACCGTGTGTGTTTTGTTTTTATACCATTTTTTGTTCTTTGTAATATTTGTATTTCGGACTGCAAGAAAACTTCTCTTGTATCACAGGAATGTGCCTATAGACCAATACCAACTAAAATAAATCTGTGTCTTACACGTAACAATTCCTCACCCTCTTAACTTCGTTATAAATTGAGATATTGGACCAAAATATTTTAAACACTTCTATTTGACTAGTGGCGATTTTTTTAAACAATCGATGTTAGAAATTTACAATATTGCTTAACTTATGTACTTTTAGTATTTACGACTTTATTACCCAAATTAATTCGTCTTTGGTTGTAAAAAAACTAAAAGAAAAAGTGTCGTTTAGTCCAAGGTAAGAACTGTACTTTGGGCCATGCTTGATTGTACTTTGGACCATTAAGGAAAATAATTGAACAATTGAGTATTAAGTTTTTACTAATTATTCTTTATTAAATATAACTTTTTATATCAACTGAACTGTAACTAAAAAAATCTGAACATTGACAAAAAAAAATAATGATGGGTGGGTAATATTGAACTGTGTAAAATATGTGTGTAATATGTATGTAATCTGCGCGTAATCTGTGTGTAATCTGTGGGTAATCTGTGTGTAATCTGTGTGTAATCTGTGTGTAATCTGTGTGTAATCTGTGTGTAATCTGTGTGTAATCTGAGTGTAATCTGTGTGTAATCTGTGTGTAATGTGTGTGTATAATCTGTGTGTGTGTTATCTGTGTGTGTAATCTGTGTGTAATCTGTGTATGTAATCTGTGTGTAATCTGTGTGTAATCTGTGTGTAATCTGTATATGTAATCTGTATGTGTATTCTGTGTGTAATCTGTATGTTATCTGTGTGTAAGTATCCGTATTGGTCCTCGTCTGATAAACTAACGCAAAGTTCTACTTCACTTTCGCTTCTATTTTATTTTTTTGTTCATTTGTTTGAACTTTTTTGTTTTATTATCGTTAAAGACATTTTTCTTAATTATTTTTGCTTTTTCATGGCTTTAATTTATTTATAATAATTCTCAATTTCTGTTTTTTGTTCGGGTGCATCGGTCAAGATTCTAGTTTCTTCTTTTCCTTTTTGAATAGAAAATTTTTTGGGAGATAATTTTGGAATGGGTTTTACTATTTCAGATGAAATAAATGCATGATGTTCTTCTTGTTGGCTTCTGGATAGTCTAGTCATGATAATAGCATTTCTTTAGGTGAGAGTTTGCTCATTACTGAAGGTGTTATTTGGTTCTTTGTCTTCTTCTAGTGAGCGATCGGTAACAAATGAATATAAAAACTCATTGTTGCCAGATATGCTATCATTAAAAGGTCAAATTCTTGTTTACTCAAAACCCTTTTGAATAGTGAACATTGTAAATGCCTTAGGATACGCAACTCCATTATTTCTGAGATATTGTACATGCTGATTGGTTTTTCCGTATTACTTGTCAACCACTAATTTGAAGCCCGGTTGTAAAATGTTTTGTAGGGCCCAAAGATAATTCGGTCGAGTGTTTTGTATTATAATGAACTAACAAAAAATGGGCAAATTTTACCAATTAATTTTAATTGTATTAGATTCACTAACAATATTAGTATATTATTTTGTACTTACCAACACATCAAAAGATGTAATATAAAATTGTAAATAATACTAACGATAGTTTGTAAGCAACCTTGCGATGATCACAAAAATTGTACGTGCATTGAAAAAAAAACAAAACAAATAAAAAAATTAAAAAAAAAAAAAATAAAATAAAAAAAAAATACAAAAAAAAAAAAATAATTACAAAAAATATATAATATACAACAAAAAAAATAAGAATAAAAAAGAAAAATTTATATAAGCACACATATCAAATACTAACAATAGAGATACTAACAAATATTTGTGTATTTGTAGATTTGAAACAATATTGTGTATTCGTGGAACAGATACAAAAGTCTGGCTAATTGGTTCCTACCACAGCCATTTAAATAATAAAAAAAAAAAAAAATGAGCTGATTAGATTTTGGGCAGAGTCGGAACATCTGGGGGGGGGGTACTTTATAGGTGGTCATTTTTATATTTTATGGAATATATCTGTTATTTACATTTGGGGAAGAAAATCCTTCAAATTAAAAATACTTCTTATATTATTATCTAAAATTTTTGTTCTATACAAAATTTTCCTAAAATGGTCCGTATTCGAGAAATTTGACAAAATGTAAAAAATATTTTTTTATAAAAATTGTTCAAACAAAAGTTGTTTGTAATATAATTCTCTGTAATTTTTATCCCTTACATAATTTCTATAAAATGGACCGTATTCGAGATATTTGATAAAATATGTAAATTTCGAAATTTGAAGAAAACTCAAAAACGGATAAAGAAAAAACATTAAATTTTAAACTTAAGTTTTATTTCGGCCTGACGTATAATGATTAGATTTTGGACAAAGTCGGAACATCTGGGATGGGGGTACTTTATGGGAGGCCGTTTTTATATTTTATGGAATATATCTGTCATTTATGTTTGGAGAAAAAAATAGTTCAAATAAAAATTACTTCTAATATTATTATCTATAATTTTTGTTTTATGTCAAAATTTCCTGAAATGGTCGAGAAATTTGACAAAATGTGCAAAATTCTAATTTTTATGAAAATTGTTGAAATAAAAGTTGTTTGCGATATCGATCTCAATTTTTGTTTATACATGATTTTTCTAAAATGGACCGTAATAGAAAACTTGTAGGAAAAGTGCTAAATTTAAATTTTTTAGTATTTTCGTTTTCAATGAATATCTATAGAAAAATGTTTCGAGGTAAATATATGTGGAAAATATATATATTTAGTTTATTCTCTAAACATTTATAGAGGTGCTGCAATAGGTTGTACAAAATAACCGGAAAAAGCCTGTAATAACTAGATAGGAAAGTCATGTGTTGGACACATCAGATTTTTCTTTCAGTCCACGAAGTTGGCATTGCTTTATTATTAACCTCAACAATTTTTTTTTACTATTATAGCCCTCACTGAACATTTCAGTCTTGGAAAGGAATTTCATATATTAAAATTACAACCTACTTAGTTTGTAATTTTGAGATATAATAAAGTCCTTAGTTTTTGTTAATGAAATTCCTTTACGAAATGAACTCTGAAACAAAAAAATGCGGTAATGTTTTTTTAATGTCTGAAAGTCTTTGAATAAAACTAATTGGAAATGGCGTAGAAGTAGGAGGATGCCACGTAGAACATTTAATTTTTTGTTTATAAGTTATTTTGTTTATTAATCAAATCACGTTTGTCTACCGTTTTTTATTTGAACGCACTTTTAGGAATATATGAAATGTTCAATTGCGTTTTTCTTGAAAACGGTTTAAACTATTAAGTTTGAACAAGTACAATGAGTTTACATAAAAATCAATTTATCATATTTTCTAATTAAAATTTTTAAAAAGTTTTGTCAAAAAAAGGTATGACCTAATTTTATCATCAGCAGTGGCGGCTCGAGATAAAAATATTTGGGGTTTATAATAAAAGAATATAGATCTCAGTACATATATGTAGGTTAAAAACTTTCAGTGCTTTTAGGTATATTTATACCTATACCTTTCTATAACACTAAAAGTTTTTTACCTATATCTGCACTGAGATCTATATACTGTCAATTTGAACCCCAATATTTTGTTTACGAGCCGCCACTGATTTTCAGGAATCGCTTACGTGGCACTTCCTGCATCAAAATGTAAAATAATATTTCTTGCTTAAAGATATGATTCTGTGCCAATTTTAATAACGATTTATGAAAATTTTAACTTTAATTGAAAAGTTTAATATTTAACGGGTTTGCAATTTGGATACAAAACCAATTTATTAATTCACACGCTAGGTAGGTAAATTATTTGTTGAAACCAGTTTTCCGAGAATAATCTAGCAACCTTCTCTATATACAAATATTATCCATAAATGTCCCAGAAAATAAAATTAAAAAAAAATCAATCACGATTAAATTTACTGTTATTTCCGAAAAAACAGAAGTAAGCCATGAGATCATAGAATAATCTGAATCTGTAAGGTGGGGCGGGTGGGTTGTTCCACAACACTTAAACCTCATTAGACCCATTGTGCATTTTCCAAGGGCATATAGGACCTGCCTTTGAACTTGTCAAAAACCTGCAGGTTGTCGCTGAGATGTGTTAGAGACATCCTCCCTAGCTTATTTAGGTCTTCAGGTTATCAGCTCATCAAAAACCTGCTAGTTATCGTTGGGTGGTCACCAGGGATAGCCTGCTTCTCAGGTCAAAGTCCTGTAGGTCAATAATGGTGCCGAGAGGTGTCTCTAGATGCCACATTTTACGAAGTTGCCATTTGATGGGTTTCTACCACCCTGATGGTAAACTTCCAGAGTGAAGCCGTTCTGTCTGCCCTCTTCACAGGGCAATATCACAGAATAATTGAATGTACCTACTAGAGGACACAAATTATTTCATATTTTCTAATAAAAATAAAATTATTCCGATATCTTAACCGTAAACCAAAATAAAGTAGAAATTTTAAGTGCTGCACTAATATGCCTAAAATTATAAATAGATATTTAATTTATGTTTAGACTAAGTTAGTGATAATGTGATTTCAAACTTAAATTCTAGTCAAAATTTACACCCAAAAAGACTTTTTCTATTGATATTTTTTTTCAAGACTAGAAAATGTTATGTCTTGCGTATAGTAAACCAAAATGGCTCCTATAAGTGTAAATCTTCTGCCACCTGCCCCTCCATATTTGCATGTAACAAATTATATAAATTACTTTAAAAACAAACAATCTCATATAAAAGACTATGCTAAAGGAAACTCATCCCTAAAACTCATAAATTTTTTCCTATTTCTCTTAAAATAAAACCCTGAAAAGTTTAAGTAAGTTCTTTGTCTCTGCGAGAACAAGTTTAATCTTTCATTTATATCCTTTCCTCGAGAAAAAAAAAAACAGGACAAAAACTTATACGTTTTATGTAACTGCTGCTGTTCATCAGTTGGGAAGTTAAAAAAGTTTTTATAAAAACCATAAGCAAAAGTTTAGGCCACATTTCTTTCAACTTAATACGGAAATCTGTCATGTAGGTGAAGTAAAGTTTTTGAAATATTTAGGTAGAGGGTATGTATCATCAATATGAAATAAATTATTCAGACCGCTTCTATAAGGCGCATAACAAAAACTGTTCTATACAAATTTAAATATATCAAATATAACTTGCAACTTAGGTTTAGGTACAAAAATATTAGTTGTAAAGTCCGCTTCATTAAAGAAATATGGAGGCGTCTTAGATAACGATCCCAGTATAAGTATTCTAGCAGTAATGACACTACCTGGGTGGGAAAAAGACGCGTAGCTTTTACTGCGCTGGGGTTTTCGGGATATAATCTATCACTTGTCATAAATCCGGTTAAAAACTCGCTACCATGCGCAGGCAACCCATATTTCGTACACAAATACAAAGAAAATACATTGCATTCGACTGATTTATGTTTAATATGTGTTTCAACATGCCAGTGATAGAAATTGATCTAGTGCTTTGTGCTTCTTTATTTTTTTTTGTAGTAGCAAAAACATAAACATTGTATACATTCATGTACATGATTTATCATCTAAAAGCAGAACACATTAGTATTTTTAAAGGACTTATATCAACTATTATGTCAATTATAAATATTATAATATAAATATTTGTAAAAAAATAATAGTTGCGTATTAATAAACCTATTGCCACTCAAAAAAAAATATATTGTTTATTGATAATCAGGTATCAGAAATATGTGTACATATAGAAAATTGTTGAAATATGTGCTATTGCTCTTAATCTTTTTAATAGGTTCTTATTATAGTTGTAAATAAAAATCAACACTTTTTATCCATCTATTTAACATTTACAAACATGCATACAAACCTGTGATGCCACATTAAATCGTGAATATGAGGTAAAGGATTTGGGAATTGTTTTTCAGTATAATTTGAAGTTCAATAACCATTTTTTATACATAACTATTAAAGCAATAAAACCTTATGGTTTTTAAATCAGAAATACAAAAAATTTGAGGATTACCACCAAAATCAGATTATATAATGCCTTAGTAAGACCCCATCTTGAGTATGTTTCACAAATATGGTTGCCCTTGGAAGCCACACATATTGAAAAAGTACAAAAATATTTTTACGATACCTTTATGTCATAAAAAAAAACGTACCCTTATAAGATCTCATATAAAACTATGCTCGATAGCTTTAAGATTAAATCTCTTTTACAAAAGAAAGCCAGAGGCTGTGATATATTTCGTACTCTATTTTAAATAATGTTAAGTACAAGATTGTGGTTTGATTGACTATATAAATTTTAATGAGGCAAAGATTAATCTAAGAATCCCAAGTAACAAACAAATATTTAGTTTAGATCCAAGTAGTATATCTCCTTTTGACAAGATGATGGGCTGTTACCAATGAGTTTCTTAGCGAGGTCCAAAGAGATATCTTTAAGAAAGTTGAGGACTGTACTAAATAAAGTTCACTAGATATAAAGGTATGTTTTGTTTTTGTTTTTATATTTCTTGTAAGTAACGATTTTCGTCTGCCATACTTGAATTCATTCACAAAAACAAGACACTGCATGAGTATATATAAAAAACTACACTTATAAATTTTTACTTTACTATCTGTATACAGATATAAGGAAAGTATAGGAATCATTATTTTTTTCGACCTCGAGTTTTCGACCTCGAGTTTTCGACGGATTTTTACGTTTTGAGGTCCCCTGAATCCGTTTTGACTATTTTCGCGATGATGTGTGTGTGTGTGTGTGTGTGTGTGTGTGTGTGTGTGTGTACACAAAATTTTCCTAAAATGGTCCGTATTCGAGAAATTTGACAAAATGTAAAAAAAAATAATTTTTTATAAAAATTGTTCAAATAAAAGTTGTTTGTAATATAATTTTTATCCTGTACATAATTTCTCTGTAATAGACCGTATTCGAGATATTTGAGAAAATGTGTAAATTTCGAATTTTGAAGAAAACTCAAAAACGGATAAGAAAAAAGCATTAAATTTTAAATTTAAGTTTAAGTTTAATTATGGCCTGACGTGAAATTATTAGATTTTGGACAAAGTCGGAACATCTGGGGGGTTTTATGGGAGGCCGTTTTTATATTTTATGGAATATATCTGTTATTTATGTTTGAAGAAGAAACTTGTTTAAATAAAAGTTACTTCTAATATTATTATCTATAATTCGACAAATTTGACAAAATGTGCAAAATTCTGATTTTTATGAAAATTGCTGAACTAAAAGTTGTATCTCTATAATTTTTGTTTATTCATGATTTTTCTAAAATTGACCGTAATGGAAAAATTGTAGGAAAAGCGCTAAATTAAAATTTTTCAGTATTTTCGTTTTCAATGAATTTCTATAGAAAAATGTTTTGAGGTAGATGTATGTGAAAAATGTATTTATTTAGTTTATCCTCTAAACATTTATAGAGACGCTGCAATAGGTTGTACAAAATAACCGGAAAAAGCCAATAATAACTAGATAGGAAAGTCATGTGTTGGACACATCAAATTTTTATATTTAAAACTACATAATTTCCTATAGACTTTGCAGTACCTAAATAACGTATAGAATAAAATTCTACAATATACTAGAAAGGTTTTGAGAAATAAAGCAAAACCACTATTTTGTTACTCTAACCTTGTGTGTTATATATATTTCCCTTGACAAACTGACGTTATATTTTGAACTAAAAGTAATTAAACTTTTCACTAGAAAGTAACATTTCAGTTTCGAAATTCAAACAATTTTGACACTCAATCATATACATAAAAAAAATTTAAAACGGTTCTGTCCTTTTTACATTTGCGAATACTGCTCTGATCTCTAATTGATTTTCATCTTCAAAGTAGTTAAATTCAACCGTTGTCTTTACAAAGGTATCTCACATCTCGCTCATACACACGAATTTGAAAAGCAGCAGAACAAAAATTCAACTAACCAGGTATAACAAAGTTCGTGTAAAGAAAACTTTTCATATCCTGAAAATGTCAAGTGTCAACTAAAATTACTACTTTTAAACATTAAACGTGCCGCCTTAGAGTGCCAGTACTGATTAATAGCTATACTGGGTAACGACATGCGTAGAAACCGAAGATATTGGGTGGAATAGATAAGCATTGTTTACATTAAATTTGTCCGCAACATCTTTTTGACAGCACTCTCTCCCTATGTTGTTATATCTGTTCCATCAAATATCCTGCATTAAATTTACTTTTCCCTTTATTATAATCTATGTATAAAAAAAAAGAAACAATACGAGATTTTAATTCATTACCACAACTTAAGATTTTTATTTATCGTCTTTTACACGTGTTTGTGTATGTGGATATTGAACATTCTGGTTCATAACCTTTTGGCAACCTAAAACATTTCGTTGACGCCGTCAAGTATCAGCTTAAGTTTTATTGTGCTTTTTTGTATTTTCTTGAAATTTTTGAGAATAATTTGAAAATTGAACTGTTTAATAAGAACATTTAGGATGGTGAGGAAATGTGTAGTGTGCCAAAATATTTGTAATAATAATGGTATACGGTCATTTCATAGGTAAGGATTTGTTAGCATAGACGGAGGCATTTATAAGGAATAAGGATTGATTTATTTAACATCGTAAAGGCATGTATAAAATTGTCGCTGATTATTGTCCTAGAAGATTGTCATATCGTTATCCTCTGAAAGTAGGTGTCGTGACGTGAAATCCAAAGGGTGCTATTTCTATATTTATGTCTGAAATAAAGTTGTTTTATGGTTTCATAAATTCATAAAGAAAAGTAGTAACTTTGCCCCGAGTCTATTTTGTCAGTAGTGCCACGTTTAAACTTAGAAGGCTAGTATGTTAGGAGACAGAATTTTTCATGATGCTGTATATATGGTTTCTGAGATTTATGAACCCCCGTCATGACATATTTCTAGGTACGCTACTGATCATGAGTATAGGCAGAGAAATAGAAAACTTTTGTGGGACCAGCAAAACACTTACATTTTTATTGTATACATTATTAGAATCAGTTTTAACATCTTAAATCGTAAATTTTCTAATATTTCCATTAAATAATAAAAAAACCCATAAACCGAAACCATAATCCGCAATTTAAAAGCAACACATTAAACTTCCTAAATCTGCCTACACGGCTTTGAACAATTTCATTTGCTTATCTGCGTCATTCATCCAATTCCTTCCCCGGATTAGCTGGTATTTCTCCTCATTGACCCAAATCGATTCCTTTAAAGTTTAATAAATCACTCGTTTCGTGCGGAACTCACTCGTTGCCATTATATTCTTTCGCTATAAAACTATTTTTACGTTATCTAATTGTGTCTGCGATAGTGGTGGACATTATGTTCATTCAAGGTTGAACTTGGCAAGATATATAGCATTAGATAAACGGTTTACTGAGTTGATTAAAGGAAGTAGATTGTGTTCAAGTGACAGATTTATTGGACAGTGGTTGAAAGGTCTCACATTAAAATAGCACCTATTTAGAAGAAGATCGATTGTTGAAATAATTAATATTGGATGAACTTTTTTCCAAATTTAAGTAGTTTGTAGGCGCTACTATTAGATATAGACCCTTAAATATTCAGTGTGTTCAAAATTTCAATTTCTATATTGGTATTTCGCTTGATGTAGGATAACTGTCATAATGGTTTACATCGTTAAAAGTTTGTTTTTTGGTCATGCTAATTTATATAGGTACTACAGCGATAAAGTACACTGTGATATTGTCACTCAATAGGCAGTGGTCAATAAGTTAAAATCACGTACGGAAAGTTTCAAGACCCAATTTATAGAAATGATGCAAATAACGAAGTCGCAAAGAGAAAAATAAAAGAACATTAAATCATGATGCAGGCCAGGTGTTTTAATGAAAATTATATTAGCTGAAAATAATAGATTATGCAATAAGAGTGGATATGATGGCCATATCGCACGAAGACGTAATTTGGGCACGACGCCGTAGGTGGAGTGCTCAAGAGTCTGAGTGCGATATGGAAAATCCACTCGAGTTGTAGAGTATATTTTTTCTACGACCCACTAACGGAAATCTAAAAATTAAAAAAATATTTTAGGTCATTAAGACAAAATAACTAATTTTAAAATAATTTTGAAATTTTACTGATTTTTAAAATAAACATGAAAAAAAATTAGTCGCCTGCCGAGAATCGATCCCCGGCTTCTCGCGTGGGAGTCAAGCACTCTGTCCATACCTCTACGTCCACTTTTACAATTTTGGTTTTAATACTCGTAATTAAAATAGTTTTATATATTTTGATTAATTTTTTTTTTCAAAATATGGTTCAAATAAAAATAAAAATGCTATTATTTACGATTATTTATCGATTCTACACAAAAAAAACTCATTTTAATGTATATTTAATCTTAATAATTAAAAAATATACTGAAAATTAGTTTGACAGGATTGTCACTTATTTAAAATTTTAAAAATAATAGTAGTTGGGTGTTCAAAATATGAACTGTAATTGGTTGATTTAATTTTTTTGCAGTGTTCTTACTACCTAGAATGGATATGAAATATATTCGTTCAGTTAACGCAATGACATACTTTTTCGTTTTGTAGTCTGTGCGTAGATAAGATAATGTCCATGTGGGTGTAGAAAAATATATTTGAAATTTATCAAATAAACGTTTCAAAAAGTTTGCTTCGGAAGGCATCCTACCCACAATTATTTCAAAAGCAAAACTTGTCGATGTTTTTTATCTTATCAACATTTTCTAAAATTTAATACAAAACATCCAACTCAGGTGCGCATATACGGGAAGAAGGTGTAATAGCATGATAATATAAAGAGAAGTTATGATATTACGCATATTGACCCACATACTTTGATTGTCTTTTACTATACGGAGAATGGTCGCACTGCGCAGCTTTCTGAGTGCCTTTTAAAAGGAGATAGAAAACTCTGCCATTTTGAACCCTTATTAAGTGTTGCCTACATCTTGGCGCAATATTTTTAATAGGTGCGTTTTAATCATCTGCTTCTGCTTCGGAATTGTCGGTTTTCTTGTTTTAATCTGACCGGTTAAAACGACTAAACCGACAATTCCGGAAGCAGAAGCGGATGATTAAAACGCACCTGATATTTTGCTTGCTGCTGTCAGTGTCAGTGAATATTATTTTTGAAGTCACAGTTTATTGCTAAAGAATCAGTTAGCTCACTCGGACCAGTTGAAAGTTCCAAAATAACATCCACTCCAGGGATACAAATTCAGGATACGCAGAAGACTGCTGTTTTATTATAGGCGGTTGTCATATATTGTATTATCCCGAGTTGCACAGTGTATAAACTGAAACATTGATATCCAAAGTGCCGACGCAGAGTGAGCGATCTGATTCTTTAGCTGTAAACTGTGTCACAGGGTTCAAAATGGCCGCGCCCTATGTTGGGCGTGTCGGACCTCTCTCTTGCCTCGTATAGTAATCAAAGTATGTGAATCAAAGTATGTGGATTGACCCATGTGGATATCCAAATTTTCGGCTATCCGTGAAACGAACACGTACGTCCGTGATCACGGATATGTGGATCCAGCCTTAGATGTACCCATTTTAATCCAATAATAATTCCATAGGATTATACTACTAGTAGTTCTTTATAGAATGATCAGAAGATTCGGAAAACTTTATGGTGTTTGGGGGGTAGCGGGCTTACCAGCATTGGTGTTAAAACATCGTTGATAAAGCAAGATATGCCCAAAAATTAAAAAAAAAATATTTATTATAAAATTGATATTTGCAAAAAAATGTTAATTGAATATCTCCTTAAGATTCAAAATAAGATTTTAATTGGTATACCTTTTTAAATCGATGGTTTGTTCGTATGTAACTAGACAAATCATATTTATAATAGGTTTTATGAGAATCCTCTTAATAATTTAATTTTGGTTAAAATTTTCATGCGAAAACACATAATCCATGATTCAAAGAACGTGCTCTATCTCTAAGAATTAATTCATTTATATACCTACCTGCATTATTTTAAAAGTTTTTCTGTTAGATCTTTATTCAATTTATTTAGGTACAAACAATATGAAACTAATCAAATGTTTAATCTTATTATTGCTAGTGTACGAAGTTGCTTCGGAACACAAAAAAAGTAAGTGTGTGTCAATAGTGGATTTAAAGGGTAAACTGTGGGAAATGCTAAGTTTTTTTTATATAATTATTTATTACTACATATAAATTTCAGAGAAACATAATAAAAAATGTCATAAAAGACAAAAATGTTGCAAACGCCATAAGGAAGTACCACATGTTGAGGAAGTTCACCATTTATCAGGAAAACATGAGGAAGAATCTACAAATCCTTTTCGTAAGTTGTGACTTTTTAATAAACCATTATTTCACTAGTTACGTAATGCTTGTTATATCGAACGCTTTATGTATATGCAAAAGAAAAGTTCCTTCCAGGAATTTATTGATATTTATTTAACTATCCAATTTAATCTAAAACCTTTTTAAGGATATTAATACACCTTTTCCATTACATCATTTTTCCCATTTATTGTCTGTTAATATCTCACTTTGAGGGTGTGACTTTCGTTTTTGCTTTATTGTATTGTTATTATCTTTCGTTAATATCTTATCTTTATTTTATTACAATTACATTAACTTTATCAATAAAATTTTCCAATAAATGAAAACAAATTAATTATATTTTTCATACATTTCAGACAAAGAAAACTTTTTTATAAGCGTGGAAAAAGATTTTGCAGTTTTTCAGCAGTTTTTTAAGCCAAATGTTAGAGAACATCCTGACCACTTTGATTTAACCGCTCTAAAACCTAAAGAACATGATGGTTTATTGGATAACAAATTTTTAAAGAATGAACAAATCCATAAGGAGTTTGTAGATGAACATGAAGATACACATAGTTTCTTAAAAAAATTATTAAACACATTTTTTAAAATGCTATTTGAAAAACATTTTAATCACAATCAGAATACAGAACTGAATAAAAATCCGTTAATAGACCATTTAGATGACGATTGTAAAAATTCTTTAAAATTATTAATAGAAAAATGTTTTGAAACTGTTGAAAATAAAGAATGCTTTAAAAAAATATTAGAATTACCTCTTAAAGATGCTATTGATAAAGAAAATATGAACCATCTACATAGTCTTTTTAATGATCATGAGAATAAAGAACATGTTTTAGACCATTTAATGAAACTTCCTTTAAATGCGATTTTGAATCATAAAATAACAGAATATATTTTTGAAAAAGACTTGGGTAACCATAAAGATATTTTAGAAAATTTATTAAAGCTACATTTGACAGACATTTTTGAAATTAAGGAACATTTAGTCCCTAAAATATGGTTTGAAGAAAAACAAATCCATAAGGAGTTTATAGATGAAGATGAAGATACCCATAGTTTCTTAAAAAAATTATTAAACACATTTTTTAAAATGCTATTTGAAAAACATTTTAATCACAATCAGAATAAAGAACTGAATAAAAATCCGTTAATAGACCATTTAGATGACGATTGTAAAAATTCTTTAAAATTATTAATAGGAAAATGTTTTGAAACTGTTGAAAATAAAGAATGCTTTAAAAAAATATTAGAATTACCTCTTAAAGATGTTATTGATAAAGAAAATATGAACCATCTACATAGTCTTTTTAATGATCATGAGAATAAAGAACATATTTTAGACTATTTATTGAAATTTCCTTTAACTGCGGTTTTAAATCATAAAATAACAGAATATATTTTTGAAAAGGACTTGGGTAACCATGAAGATATTTTAGAGAATTTATTAAAGCTACATTTGACAGACATTTTTGAAATTAAAGAACATTTAGTCCCTAAAATACTGTTTGACGAAAAACTTAGTAAACTACCACAAAAGATAGATCATTTGGGAGAAGATATACATTCTGCTCTAGAACATATTGATGAAGATAAAGATCATTTGTTCAAATTTTTAGTAGGAAAAGACATTATTGAAAAGGAAGTAAAGGAAGATATATCTAAAAATATATTAGAAACATTATTTAAGCAATTAATAATTGCTAAAAAAAATGCTAATTGAACAAGAAAAAACTAAATTTTTAAAAGAGCTAATAGAACACTCTGTTAAAGCTCATATCAAAGATCATATCAATCACGAAGAACAAATTGCTGTTAAGGCACTGCTAATAAAACTAGGAGAAGATATTCTCATAAAAAGTATCCTAAAAGGAACCATAGAACGTTCTGTTAAAGATAACATTAATCACGATCAGTTTGCTGTTAAAGCATTACTAACAACACTGATGGGGGAAGATATTCTCATAAATAGTATTCTAAAAGAAACGGTAGAACATTCCCAAATTAATGAAAAAGAATTACTGCCAAAACATATCGAAAATAATGATAAACAACATGAAGTTGAGGAAAATATGTTAAAATTAATGATTTTGAAACATCTTTTAAGTCATCAGAATAAGCCTGAAGAAGTTCTCAAAGAAACTGTAGAATATTCGCAAATTAATGAAAAAGAATTGTTACCAAAACATATAGAAGAAAATGAAAAAGAACATGAAGTTAAGGAAAAGTTGTTAAAATTAATGATTCTTTTAAGCCAACAGAATAATCCTGAAGAAGTGCCGATTCAAAAAGAAGAAACACATTCGCAAAATTCATTTAAGAGAAACGACGATGTGGACTTGGATTTTGACAAATTAAAGGAACAATTACAAAAATTAATAATTCCAGAACAAGGTAATAATATTATTCTTATAGGTATTACAGATAATCTACAGGGTGTAGATAATGCAAATCTACACTATTGTGTTTTCCTAAACCACTACCAAATTATGAGACCCCCTTGTAGATGTTTAGTAGTTCAAGATATCAGGTCCGGTTTCCAAGATATTTGAAGAAAACTGAATAGGTAGATGTTTCCAGTAGCTAACAATTTTAATGTTTTACATAGGTATATGATAAATGTGCATTTTAATTTATTACCAAAGTTAGTTTCAAATTTTTCAATTGAAATAAGGTCTATAATTATTATTGTTGATCCATTTCCACACCACCTCTGAGGTATTATCATGGCGCGTTACAATTTTTTTAAGGGTTGGTTCGCCAGTAGTCATATGTTGTGACTCCATTATCAAATAAATACAGGGTGGTCCGTAATTAATTTCGTATAGCGTAATGGTAGTGTTGGCTTCGAAATATTACGATCTGATTTAATTTTCCTTGATAAAAATTGAAAATTAAAATCTGATGTGTTCAACACATGACTTTCCTATCTAGTTATTATAAGTTTTTTCCAGTTATTTTGTACAACCTATTGCAGCATCTCTATAAATGTTTAGAGGATAAACTAAATATATACATGTTCCACATACATCTACCTCGAAACATTTTTCTATAGATATTCATTGAAAACGAAAATACGGAAAAATTTAAATTTAGCACTTTTCCTCCAATTTTTCCATTACGGTCCATTTTAGAAAAATCATGTAAAAACAAAAATTATAGAGATCGATATCGCAAACAACTTTTAGTTTAACAATTTTCTTAAAAATTAGAATTTTGCACATTTTGTCAAATTTCTCGAATACGGACCATTTCAGGAAAATTTGACATAGAATAAACATTATAGATAATAATATTAGAAGTAACTTTTATTTGAACAATTTTTTTTCTCCAAACATAAATAACAGATATATTCCATAAAATATAAAAACAGCCTCCCATAAAGTACCCCCCCAGATATTCCGACTTTGTCCAAAATCTAATCATTTCACGTCAGGCCGAAATAGAACTTAAGTTTAAAATTTAATGTTTTTTTCTTAATCCGTTTTTGAGTTTTCTTCAAAATTCGAAATTTACACATTTTCTCAAATATCTCAAGTACGGTCCATTTTAGAGAAATTATTTATAGGTTAAAAATTATAGAGAATTATATTAAAAACAACTTTTATTTGAACAATTTTTATAAAAAAATATTTTTTTTACATTTTGTCAAATTTCTCGAATACGGACCATTTTAGAACAAAAAATATTGATAATAAAATTGTAAGTAACTTTTATTTGAAGAATTTTCTTCTCTAAACGTAAATAACAGATATATTCCATAAAATATAAAAATGATCACCAATAAAGTACGCCCCCAGATGTTCTGACTCTGCCCAAAATCTAATCAGTTCATTGGACGCAGGAATAAAGCTTAAGTTTAAAATTTGGTGTTTTTCTTTGTATCGCTTCATGAGTTATGGCGGATATAGACACACAGACACACACACAGACACACACACAGACACACACACAGACACACACACACACAGACATCATCGCGAAAATAGTCAAAACGGATTCAGGGGACCTCAAAACGTAAAAATCCGTCGAAAACTGGAGGTCGAAAAAAAATCATGATTCCTATACTTTCCTTATCTGTATACAGATAGGAAAGTAAAAAAGTACAATTTAAAATAAATCTTTCCGTAATAATTTCACAATCTGTTTATAAATTATTATTTTTTGGCAAGTAATATGATTTTATTTATAATTATAAATTGTATTAAGAGGGTACCATATGGGCAATATACAGGGTGATCTACTTATACTCCGGAGTTGATATCTCTGTTGTTTTGAGAGATACGAACAAACGTTTGAAATACAAATTAAAGATGAGTCCAGCTTCACATTTTAAAATTATTTCGTAATATACAGGGTGTTTCATAAAGTCACAGCATACCAAAGTTTTGTATTTTTAGTGGAACACCACATATGTTATCTCCAATTTGAATTTTGCAAATTTTCCCCATTCCAGCAATATAGAATTTTATCATGTTCTACAGGGTACTTTGAAATAAATGGCCACTTTTATTTGAAAATCTTAACGAAATCGTTACTCTGTATTAATTAGAATCGACAATTGAGGGTTAATATCTCAAGGCCAAATGCATTAATATTCGGTGTGTCCTTCCCACACCGAATATTAATGCATTTTTATTTCACTATGCACTATTTTCGGTTGTTTTTTTTTCTTGTTCAGTTAAAATTTAGTTTAACCAATTTGCATTGGATACATAACCAAATTAAATGTACTATGTAATACACTTCTTTACTTATAATAATAGTGCCTCATTTTGACAAACATAAAATGGTCCAAGAATTTTGGCGATGTTGCAATCGGGTAATATTAGGTAATCCCGCTATTAACAAATGTTTGGTACAACATATATTTTTCGTTTCAACAAATCGAAGATTTCAACTTTTTTCTCCACCATTGTGGAAAGTTTTTCTGAGCGACGAGTTATATCAAACATAATGACTGAACCCGGTTGCGTCCATGTCTTCATGAAAATCCCCTATCTTTCGTGATTAAAAAATATTGAACCCACCTTCAACAAACCCGGTATTATTGCCAATAAGCGTAATTATTAAACGAATGCATTTACCCGAAAGTTATTTCAGTTTTGTAAAAAGTTCTTGTAAAAAAGCATCTCTATGAATTATGATTTCTAAATTTTGCTAAGCGTTTGTAATAGTTCACCCTTGATTAACTCAGGTTTTTTTCACATAAACGTTTTTATGTATTGCAATATCTACAAATTTTCTTTGCATATATTCTACGTCAAACAACGATATCTTCCTTTTCTTACAAAAACGAAAATTTTGCCACCTCATCTACTATATAACCTGGAAAATCTTTAAGATCATATACATTTTTTATTAAGTTATTTTCTGCTTTCAAAAAATGATCCCGTTTCGCATAAAGGTTTTGATACAACTGGTAATTCCTGATTCACTTAAAACAGTTCAAAAGGAAAACAATAAATAAATAAATAAATAAATAAAAATGCCGCGATCTATCTGCTACCGCATGTAGAGACACCACTGTTCCGTATTAGAGACGACGAGTCACATCCATGAATATGACGATATATTTTCATATCTTACGTTCTGGTACCCTATTCTAGAATTCATGAGAGTGCTCCTACACTCTCCTACTCGACTGCTTCATCACCAGTGTTGCCAGACGACCAAAATCAAATTGTTGTACAATGCTGTAAAAATTTCTTTTTTTTTTCATAATTTTAACGTACAAAATTGATCTTACTAGTGTGATGTAATCGGAGGCTGATTAATTTAAGAGTTTATGGGTTAGGGTAATTTAATAATAATTTTATTGAGTACACATATAAAAAAACAGAAGTAAAAATAACACTTAACCTATTCTTGCTCAGCTAAAGTTTCAAAAATAATTTCTTCTTGTATCCTTTCTGATTTTGATCTTTCAATTGTTTTTAAAGATGTCTTGAAGGTTATCATTTCATATGTAGGTTTAAAACTTACACATCCATTATCCAAAGAACCCCGCATTTATTTCCTTATGTAAAGTGGCGACCGGTCAAATTTTCTAAAACTGTGGTATGTTATTGTACTCAACCTAGTTACTAAAAGTGTCAGTAGGCTCAACTGAATTCTATGACTGATTTTTATTTTCAAACTTACGAGGTAGATTAAATTTCTGTTGTATACACACGTTTAGTTCTTTTTTTAGTAATACATTAGTATATGCGTACAATTGAAAATATTTTTAGTTACAGGGTGATTCATAAATGTATGACGGTATATAGATTTTCTAAAATGTCATTAATTTTACTGTGATGCTACGTCAGGGAGGCATATTTTTGACAAATACTACACAATATGATATTTTGGCAATAAAATATAAACAATTATATTACCCCGTATATTTTAAAATCTTATTGTTACACCACACCTAATGTAATGTTATTAACTTGCTCAAAATTCACTAAAGAAATGCAATAATTTCAAAATATAATTATTTTTTGGTGGTTGGCTGGGTGGCTCAACGTGTATAAAAATATATTAACTCAATGGAATAATTTCTTTGTGGCGCAACTGTAGTTATTGAGTATTTGCAAAAATATATTGTGATTTATTTGTGAAGTAGCCTGTAACAATTATTTTAAATCAGTGGCGGCTTGTTTCCAAAATATTGGGGGTTAACAATGACAGAATATAGATCAGTATAGATGCAGGTAAAAAAGTTTCAGAGTCTTCGGTATAATATACCTTTCTAAATCTATACCTTTCTAAAATACTTAAAGCTTTTACCTACATCTGTACTGAGACCTATATTTTCTGTCATTGTGAAGCCCAATATTTTGGTCAATATCCGCAACTGTATTAAACTGTCCCTTGTAATGGACATCTCAGTAAAACTTATATATTCTACGTAGAGACAATCTAGCTTTTCAATTTGAAGAAAAAATAAACTAAAATTAGTAATTCTCGACTTTAACGCCCTGTATCTCAAAAACTGGTCATAATATCGGATTTAAAATTCAGAACTCTTTAAACGGTCTTAAACTTATTATATATAGTGAAAATGGTTACATTTAAGCAGAGAAATTTTAGGGTGTTCGTGATTTTTGAACTTTTATTGAAATAGAATATCTTCCAACAAATAAGTCGCCTTATATATTTTGAAGCTTAGAGGTACACATATTTTAATGGTATTACTTTTCCCAAAAATCAATTCATAAGTAGGTACAAGGTTTTGAAGTAACCCTTGAAAAAAATTTATTTTGTGTTTCTCACTACAAAACAACCTGTATAAGAAATCTATATTGTGAATTATTTGGTAGTACGTTTTGAAAATATTCTTCCCTGGCGTCACAGTGGAATTGGTGAGATTTTGCAAAAACTACTTCCATACATTTGTGAATTACCCTGTAATTAAAAATATTTGTCGTGCGCCTTGCAACACTGCTCTCGCCGTTGACATGATTCCTTATAATTTTAGTCGAGTGACATGCGCAGCAAGGCCAAATCTTTAGAGAGTACTCACACTCTTTTAAATGTCGTGCCTCAAATTTAAATGTTAAATGATTTTTTCTGCAGCCGTCCAGAAAATAGAACTTTCGGTATGATTTATTAAATCAAAAGTGAAAGTTTACACAAATCGTACCGAAAGTAGCTATTTTCGGAATGTTTTTTTTTTACTTTCGGGACGATTTTTTACTTTCGGAATAATTTTCAATATCTATGTAGGCGGCCTTAGCAATGACATTTACGGAATTTTTATTATGACATCGCTTGTCAAAATAATTTTGTTGATAGTTCCACTGTATTTTCAATTTTCCGACCAGAAATGGAAATCGACAACGAAATAATTATTGTACATGAAATCAGTGAAGCTGCTAAAGTCGCTACTTATGAGTTGTTGCCGGTAAAGTCAAGAGAAAGGTATGAAATGGTCTATAATTTATCTAATTTTAACACAGCCATTTCTGCTAATATTCCTAATACTATTAATTTAAGTATTTGTTATAATTGTACATTTAATGTTCATAAGTAATATTTATAGTATATATCCCTATTATTTTTTAATATTTTATCTAATAAACGGCTGCAGAAAAAATATTGTACGTAACGCTACCCGAAAGTGATTTTACGGGACTCGCAGGCTTCCAGGCTCGCCCTAGAAACTGCCTACTCATTCCGTAAAATATCACTTTCGGGACTTGTTACGTACTATTAAGTATGATATATTAGAGTGCTGAGCAACAATTTTGTATTCTAACAATGTGATTTGTAAAATTTGTATCAATAAAAAAATCCTTCTTTCAATATAAATTTTGTTCACTGTCTCTAATTAACATAACAACATAATATTTCGTTCTGCTCAAATAATTTAGAAACCGGATCTGACATCTTGAATTTTAAAATAATTTTGAAACTTATTCCTATTTAACTGACTTTGTATGTCCAGTGGTTTAAAAAATCACAACAGTGTACTTTTATGGAAACGTGAGACCAATGCAAGCGACAGCGATAATCAGCAAGGCAGCAAACACTGCCGTGTTAAAAGTGCTCTGGCGTCTCTTGCATAGGTCGCGATGTCCCAAATGTGCGACATGTGATTCAGACGTAAGAAACACATTTCGGTTGACTTACTTGGTCGCTTGCCTGTCTCAGTTTCGCGTTCCCTAATGGTACCTTTTTAAATTGTAAAAAATTGTAAACCCTGAAAATAGTTGTAGTAAAAGGTGAGTATGACACTTTTTCCTTTGCACCCGGATTTGTGAATGCAAAATGTTGGAAGCATAAAAGTAAATTTAGTGGTACTTCCACTCTACCCAGAGTTTGTATGCCTCTTAAACTGGACTTCAGCTCATGAAGAGGGTAGTTAATAAAAGAAGCCAGAGGTGGGATGTAAAAGAACTGGATTTTCAAGGAGATTTACTTCATTGTAAATCGATGGGTGAAAAAGTATCCAAATTCTTCTATTTTTAGAGTCGAAATCCATGGAATAAAACCGAAATGTCAAGAAAGAGACATAGAAGGTAAAATGTGAAATAGTTACTTTCCTTTGGGTTCCAGGACATAATAGACCGTCAGATAGTGACAGATTTAGCTGCCCCATTTTCGCATACAAGCCTCGAAGAGGGTTGAAAGGTACATGGATGTTGATTAGAATAAAAGAAAATTTACGAGTGGCTCTTGGGGATAACACATGGAAAATTCGATTTTCCTTATCAGAAAAAATGTTCGACCCCAAAATGAACTTATACATTCAGGTCATTCAAGAAAATATATTTTACGGACTAGTGACGATGGACGTTTTCATACATTTAATGAGCTTGTGTGGAAAAATCTGGTAAAATCTCGATTTTTCCATAGAAGCTTACGCCCTTATTTCAACCTTTTAGCCACTTGCAACATTAAAGTCTTTGGTTTTAGCCTAGTTCTATTAATTAATCATATAGTGAAAATGGCTTGCGTGGAATTATGGGCAACAAATAATCTTTCATTTTTTTTGTGGAAAATCGAATTTTCCATGTGTTATCCCCGAGAGCCACTCGTAAATTTACTTTTATTCGACTTAAAATCTATGTACTTTTCAACCCTCTTCGAGGCTTGTATGCGAAAATGGGGCACCTAAACCTATCACTATCAGACGGTCTATAAAGGCAACACCAGCAATGAAAGAGACAATCACCCGGCCGGCTAGGAAAAGATTTAGCAATTTTGTTTCTCACAATCTTATTAAATTTAATAGAAAATAATTGAGGTTTAAATCTGTGAAATATTTTTTTAGCTAATCCAGTAGAAAGTTATATTTCTGGTAAATCAGTTGATCCAATAGAGAATCGTTATATTATTGATATCCCAGCTAGTCCAGAAGAACCCTGTATTATCGATATCCCAGCAGGAAATCCAGTTGAAAGCTTTATTATCGATACCCCATCAGAATATGCGAAAGATATTGACAAATATGCAGACCTTGGTCTATGGGATTATTACTATAATCAATATGCTCATTTTATAGATGAAAAATCAGACGAAGAGATTTGTATTGGTTGTGTTGATGACGACGAAAATGTATATTATACTTATGAACAATAAATGTATTATTTTTTATTAAATCGTTTTTTATTTTATTTGTGGTTATTTGAATACTTACTTGTAAGGGCATTAAAAATATGAGGAACATTATTTAGTGCAATACAAAGAGGAGAGAATCGATGTGCTGGGTGAAAAATTTTGTTTAAAAATTTTAACAATATTACTCACAAAAATACGGAAAAATAAAGAATTGAAAAGAATAATATTACTCACAAAAATGAAAAAAATAAAGAATTAAAAGGAATAATCATTTAAGATTTGTATTTAGCGATTGATATTTAACATATTGGTTCATAACTATTAAGTTTGGCAACCTAGGACATTTTGATGATATTATCAAGTCTAAGCTTAAGTTATAATGTGCTTTTTTGTGATTTTAGAGTATAATTTGAACATTGAATTGTTTAATAAGGACATTTAAGATGATTATAGTGATAAAATATATAGTATGCAAAATTACATGAAATGTAAAATGTGGTAATTTAAGTAACTACGGTTATGTTTGCATAGGAAACAATTTGGAATAGTGTTTGATTTCTTTAACATTGTAAAACTATGTATTTTTTTTGACTTTGATTTTGTCATTTGTATATTTTATCGTTTTTTTATAAACATTTTAATTTCCACGGTAGCTAGAGGATGTCCACAGGGTGGAGTGCTGTCTCCACTCCTGTGGAACCTTGTAGTGGACGGGCTGCTTAGGGCTCTCAAAGATAAGGGGAACCCTGGGATATGCCAATCATCTAGTGATCATGGCACAGGAAAACTACAACACTATAGTAAGAAATCGAATGCAAGAGGCTCTAAATATAGTAACAAAATGGACAGAGGCGGAAGGACTAAACATTAGCCCAAACAAATGTGACATAATTGCATTCACCCGCAGGAGGAAATTGGAGGGACTAGAGCCTCTAAACCTAAGAGGTGCAAGCATCCAGCTTAAGGGGGAGGTAAAATATCTCGGGGTTATGATTGACTCGAGACTTACCTGGAACCAGCATCTAGAAAAAACCACAAGGAGAATGGAAACCTTGTTAATGATGGCAAGGCGATCCTTTGGAAAAAAATGGGGGTTAAAACAAGACATAGTATATTGGCTTTATAACATGGTAGTGAGACCGATAATAACATACGCAGCTTTGATGTGGTGGCCAAAGACACAGCAAAGGAAAGCAGGTATAAAGACTTGCCTGCCTCGAAATAACGGGGGCAATGAAAAAAACCCCCACTGCTACAATGAAAGCACTAATAGGACTCCCACTTCTTCACTATGTGATACAAGGGGGGCAAAATTAGGTGCTTATAGATTAGGGAATACACTGGAAAATCTTGACATTAGGCCAGGTCACATGAGTATCTCAAGGTTAGTGACAGGAGACGTGCTAGACATGAGATCAGACCACATAACCAAGAGGTACTCTTTTAATACTCCAGTTGAGGTTTTAATACATAAAAGAGCGGAGATCACCATAAGGGAGCCCAATGCCCAACGACAGGAACAAACCTGGTATACAGACGGGTCTAAGTCTGCGGAAGGCACTGGGGCTGGAGTATTCTCCAAAAACCCTGATACTAACCATAGCTATGCTATAGGAATACATTCTTCGGTATTTCAGGCCGAGGTATTCGCAATTTTGCAATGTACAAAAACGAACAATGAAAGAGGTGTCGAAAATCAGCATATTCAAATAATGTCAGACAGCCAAGCGGCACTTAAGGCCATATCGAGTCAGAAAGTTACGTCGAGGCTGGTATGAGAATGCATCGAATAACTAAGAACACTGGCAGACCGAAATAGAGTAAAACTATTTTGAATGCCAGGTCGCCAAGGGATCGAAGGCAACGAAAAGGCTGACGAACTTGCAAAAAGAGGGTCAGAAGAAACACCGGAACCAGATACAATCTCAGGAGTATTAAAAAGTACAGTCGGGGGTTTCATAAACGACTGGATTCGGGAACAACACATTAACTATTTGGGAAGCACCCCAAAACAGGCACATGGAAAAGTCTTCATAGGCAGACCATGTGCCAAAAGAACTGAAGAACTATTCTTTATGAATAGGAACCAGTTGAAACTGGGCACGCCCCATTAAAGGGACACTTGAACAAAATTGGTATGTACAATGGGAACTCATGTGCCGACTATGTCACAAGAAACTAGAAACGGCCAAACACATACTGTGCTAATGCGAAGCTCTAGATCGCAAAAGACAGGCTCTTTTTGGACAACCCCAGGTTGATCCAACAACGTATAGAACCCACTAACCCAAGGATCTGTACAAACTTGTACAAGGTACAAAGGTGACAGAGTGGGTGCTATGAACTAACAGTGGGTAAAACACAATAAGCCAATAGGCTTCAGTGTTATTTGGAGACATAGTCAGACGAGCACAGGAGAAAAAAAAATTCCACGTCCAATAAATTAAAAAAATATAACTATTAAAAATGCGTTAAGATGAGTATTTTTACTTGGCTTTAGAGCAGAGCATGTAAGGGTTTCTAAAAGAAAAAAATATGTACCTGTAGGTAAAGATTAAAACTATGGTACTCAAGACACTTGTTCAAAATTTGATTCTGTTTTTTCAACAACAAAAAAAAAAAAATTCAAAAACTGACTTTTTTTAACCATTTTCTTATTTTTTTTTTTTTTTAGAAAAAACTAAATTGAATTTTGAAAAAGTGGTTACAGAGGAGTACATATTTAACCTTTGTCTACAAGTACATATTTTTTCTTTTAGAAATAAACAAACATAAACTTTAAAAGTGGGGTACTACGAAACCCATACATTGCAAGATTTTTGTATAGAAAGTGGCGCCTCTGTTATATTCTTAAGAAATAAATATTTGTAAATGAAAATAATTTATAATATATTTTACTGCTGTTTTAAGAGGGATAAATAAATTTTAAGTATTTAGTAGAACACCAAATTTACAAATTATTTTTTATTTTTACTACAAGAAAAATTATATAAGTACAGGTAAAGACTGAAACCGTATTCATCTGTAGTCATTTTTTGAAAATTTGAACCAGTTTTTTTGGAAAAAATTCTAAAAAGATGTCTTTCTAACGAAAAGAAACAAAAATGTGCTAGAAGAGAACAATATAAATATTTAATTTTTGTTACAGCACAAATTGAAAAAAATACTGCAAAAGCTTTTTCGTCTAGAGCAGCAATACTCAACCTGCGGCCCGCGGGCCGCATGCGGCCCTCGAAGCTGTTTTGTGCGGCCCTCCAAGCTGTTTTGTGCGACCCTCTAAGCTTTTTGTGCAGCACCAAACACTATTATTAGGAACGAGCTATAGTCCTTTTTTGAAACAAATTGTCCCAAAGCTTATTAAAACCACATGAGGACATTTTTTTTGGCCCGTGTAGCATTACAAACAGATTTATGTGGCCCGAAAGAACAAAAGGTTGAGTACAGCTGATCTAGAGGATGATACAAACAAAATGTATATTTACAATTAATACTCTCACGCTAAACAAATATCACCCTATATATAAAATATACATATTCTACTATAATAAACATTCGTTAAATTAAATAACTCAGCATAATATTTTGATAATCATTAGATGCAATTCATAAATACCGTCCTCGATAAAAGTAAATATAACATTAGACTAGACACGTACTGACCTTAATCGATTAATATAAAAATCGGCTGGGTGAACAATAATGACACTCTTGGTCGGAGTCTCACCCGAGACACTCTGTCGGAGTCTTATCCTAGACTCTTAGTTGGAGTCTCATCCGGTAGTTTGAGTCTCATCATCGTTTCGCATTCCAATAGAAGAAGTGACGTGACGTGCCCTCGTCGCCTTTAGATGTTTAGCCCTTGGTAAGACCCTTTGTTATATTTATTGTGACTTTTTGGATATTTTATTTATCTTTAATAAATTGTTAATTTTTGTTCTTTTATTTCCCCGAGTCAGGTAGCACGCAGAGTCACTATTTAAAGTGACTCCATCACGACCGATAGGCCCGTGACAATACCATGGCATGCATATGCAAGGAAAAAAACATTATCGTTGATGGCATATATGTGTATATTGTTAGAAGTTAAAAGACTTAACTCAATAATTATTGTTTTTAAACGATTTAACAGCCTGTATAGTAACCCTATATAGCCACTTCACAAAATACGTATTAACATGATTTTATAATGTTTTATTAAATACCTCGAAAAAATAAACCAAACAATGTTTAAAATCTAATCAATTAATGATCAAAATAGGCATCAACGTCTACTTGCTTGCGTCCGCCCGATCAAAATTTAATTTTGGAGTAGTTTGAAACAGGAACATTTGAGTTAAGTTTTTATTTGACATAAAAACACGTTTGTAAGTGGATATAAGCGGACAAACCTATAAAGGACAGAGTATAAAATATACCACATATATCTACATCGAGAAATTGTATAAAGTACACAAAGATAGAAAGAAAAGATTGAACGGAAACAAGGAAAGGGTCATCCGTAAATAGTTATTTAGGCAACAAGTGCAAAAAGTAAGTGTTTATTGCACGCGACGTGGCCGTCAGCTCGAGTTGGACAACACGTCGAGTGCAATAAACACTTTTTGCACGAGTTGCATACAATATTTTTTCTACGTTCATGCAAAAACCAAAAAATGTTTTATAAAACTGCAGTTGTATTATCCATATCATAGTAGCCGTGATCGTGTTCCTTTGTTTGAGGCATTTATTTACGTTTGTGTTCATAATTTGTAATGACATTTTTAATAAAAAACATTTTTTTATTAATTTATTTATTAAATGATTTGAAAATAATATAAAATATGCAATTGTTTTTAAAACGTAACACAGAAAATAAAAATGGACTTAATATTTGGCGTTGATTTGAATATTTATGTTTGTCATGATCATAAAACGCTGTAGTAAAATGACAGATGAGTGCAATAAAATTTTTATTGCACTAGTGCAATAAAGAACCAGTTTTTTCACTAAATATAGTTCAATAAAGTTTTGTTTTTTGCATAAACGTAGAAAAAATTACTTTTTTAAGCAATGGCGATTTTATGAAATACCAAGAGGTAAAAAGTATGAAGATATTTGCGAAACAAATAGAAAAATCAGTAAGCAAGCAAGTTGGGACATGGTCCAAGCATGTCATCAAGAAAATGAATAATGACAAAGATATCACGAAAGAACACATCCTTGTCCAAAGACAATAGCATCATTCCACATAATTTGTTGTTATTAAATATGTTAGATGTCACTTAATGAAAGAAAATAAATGTACAATGTTTTCATTAAATAAAACACCTTAGAAAACCTCAGTATATAATATATTTTCTCCACGGCCACTACTGAATGTAGTTCTTCAGAAAACACTTATAATAATAGAAAGAAAACACTCTCGCTCTTGAGACTGAAAGAAAATTCTAAAACACTTTCATCTTATGTATTTTACATTTATTTCATTCTAACTTTAGTGACAAAATATTCATTATTTGATAGTTACTGGCCAAAGGCTGTGAATATCACGCCCACTTCGTAGATAGCCATGCATTTCATAATTGACATTTCTACGCGACGTATTATTATTTAGTTTGAACTTGCCCGAATAAGCGGCGTTTGTTGAGTTAAACTTAAATTCCAAAATGGGTGAATATTATGATTCTGATATGAAATTTGATAATACTCCACCTGAACTGACAAATTATGCAAATGATCTAAGTAAAAAATTGCCTAACACAAGTTAAGATTAAATATTTCATTTTACTATATTCAACTCCTACTGTATCTGTATCCGTGGAGAAAGTACAATATGTTACTCTGTTAAAATAAAAATCCAAAACAGTGGTGGTTCTTCACACTAGCTTCTCCTCGCGTTAAGAATATTCCACTTGTATTGAATTATCATTCCAACCTTGTTACAGAATATACTCTTCAGAGTTCAAGCTTGCATTCTTTTTGAAAAGCGTCAAAATCAAACTATCAAAAGTTAACTCCTGTATAATATTTACAAATAGAAGTAAATCATCTTTGTTTTTTCAATATGGCGCTGACACATTCTCACACAGCTGTACTTTTTACTGACTCTGCCATGGCCAACTAATTGTTAAGTGAAATTGAATGGATAATTTATGCAGTAGATATTATTGACAAATATCCGATACATTTCAGACATGAGAATCCCATTTTTAATCAAAATACATTTGTTATTATTAGTTTGTTTATCATAAAAACAAATAAAGCGTGTCGAATTAATAACCAAAATTGTTTTTTGATTAAATTTACGTGCTGTATCTTCAAATGCCGGGATTATTAAATTTTTAATTACTTTGGTTTCTTTATATAACGATGAAAATTGATTTATTACATAAGAGTCAAACGAATTCGTAAGGATCTCTTTAGAATGGTGTTAAAAAAATTAGCTTTTATTTGTTTTGTAGTGGTAGTGTCACAAGTAGACCATACGTTTGGTAAGAAAGAACTGAATTTTATTCGACTATCTATAAGATGGGGAGGATATATTGTCCCACAGCAGTTAGGACTTACTAGGCTCATAGTACATCCTCCTAAATCAATGAGGACTCTCTTAGCTCGTCAGCCAGCTTTACATATTTAGTTGTTGTTGAAAACGTCGTCGGGCAATCGTAGAGGATATGCTTATGATACGGATGCGTGTCTATACTTGGCAATGACCAGTTAGAACGCCTGTAATCAGATGCAGATTCTTTCTAATCGTAAGCAAGTAGCTGTTGGTTGTTGTATTGTCAGGGGAGCTTAAAAGCTCCCTAGCAAGTCTGCAGCTTCTTGTTTTATTTCACCTTTTCTTAAATTTCACAAGAGAATATTGTTAGTCCAATGAAAGGGCCAAACTTAAAAAGTACTTGGTTAGCTGCCTTCTTAAGGTGACCACATTGTTGATGGATCCTTTGGCCAGGGCTTGGTAAAATATTAGTACTAACCTTAAGTAAAGTTGTACTCTGTAGAGGGCGAGTAGTGTTTGTTTACTATCAGAATGGAAGATAACTTTCCTTCAAGTGATATTATTTCTGATTACTGCTATATATGAGGATCCCTTGAGCTCAGTTTCGACTACAGTTGCACTATTATTGCTGACAGCCTATTTTATGTTTAGGAACATGTTTAGTTTGCCGGATAATGCTAGAATTACTATGAGCTCTTATTGGCTGAAGAAGTTCATGAAAATAGTATTGGGGAACCCAAAATGAACAAAAAGTACGACGTAAGACAATTGAAACTAGAGAAAGAAAAACCAACCAAAATATTTATGAAAAGTTACCTAGTTGGTGCAGGTATATAGTAAAGAGAGATAACAAATAAATAGATAAAGAATAAAAACATCCCAAGTACAAATTGGATAAAAATAAAACGGTACTAATTAAAGGATTGTGAAAGGAAAAGAAATAATAGATTTTTAATACAACTTAACGCATTAATAAAACAATGTGTTAATAAAAGACATAGTTTAATTACATCATAATATTGATTTATACATTTAACTAATTTTCTATTTCAGCCGTATTTGATGACAAGGTGGATTTTTCCGATATTTTTGAAAAACTCTTCCATCACGATAAAAAAGTAATTGATAAACCCGATTTAGATATCAAAGATAAAGACTTTGGTAAGGGTTTTATTTAAAAATTGGAATAAAGTTCTTGGTTATGATATATTTATTATTTTTAGATATCTTGCATAAACTTTTCGACAAAGATGATGATCATCACGGGATTGATATTGGTTCACATAAATTAAGTAAGTACTTTTAACCTTAAATTGAAATATACAATTTTTGTTAATAGATACACCTAATTAGATGGAGTACTGCTACAGTTCACGGGAAATGTAAAACAAAACACAAATTACCTACGTTATGTAAATTACTTTATCTACTATCAATATGTAATGTCACTTTACCGCACTAGTGCGGTAAAGTAGGTAAAGTATCGGAATTCCCAATATGTTGCTTTATACATTATATAACATCGGCTAACCTATTTTTGGAAAATGGTTTCATTTACAAAATTAAGAGAAAATATTAAATTACTTTTTTCCAAATTGTTTTATTATAAATTGGCCAACATAAACTTACATAAAATAATATTGTACCTTACTTATAAAGATTAATAACAAAATCTGTTAATCTTACTTATAAACATTAATAACAAAATCTTTGCAGTTGGTAATATTTAGTCCTGCAGATGTAGATGCTAGAAATGTACTGATATTCTCAACAGTCGTTTCAGTAGTAATATTTTGTTTTCCTGCTGGTATAGACGTAACAGATTCACCAATGTTTTCAACGACGGTTTCAATGGGAATAATCTGTTTTTCCATGATTTTACTAGCTATTATTCTCTTATTTTCTATAAATCTTTCTACATAGTCTTCAGCTAGAGAAGTGGACTTCCACCTTCTGTGTCTTTTTAAAGTGTGTATCTGCACCAGCATCAGCAAGAAGGGACGGGGAGGATCTTCGGTGTATCCCTCTGGATTTGTCAAAAAACAGCAATTTCTTTTGGAATGCGCTCAAAAGTGTTAACTCCTACAGGTTGTAAAGTACACTTTCCATTTTTGTAGTAAACAAAAAAACGAGTATGAGTGGTATGTTGTGGACGAAGGCTAAAATATTTTCTGAATGTATGCAGACAGTCAAAGCCGTCAATGTTTTCTGTGGTAACTGCAAATTTTCGTTTAATTTTAGTCTTCGTATTTGAAATTTCAATCTTAATAAACGTTTCCTCATTAACAATATCATTTACTTTCAAATTGGTGAGTTCTTCTCTGCAACAGGCTCCAAAAACACCAATTATTAAGAACACCTACAAAAAGATTAAAATTTTCAAAGAATTTCAGTACTACCTACTTTTAGTGGCTTCAGATATGTCAACGTTTGGATAGACTGCTATCGTTTTGGAGACGAACATACTATGACAAATAAACTAATAAAATTTACCTTCATCATTAAATAAGCTTCATCGTTGGCTTCTCTTAAAAATGTATGTATCTCGTTTTTGGAAAAAAATCTTGATTTTTTTGGATTATACCCTTCACTTTTCCGTTTTAAGAAAGCCAACAGCTGGGTATATTTGCTAATATCCAAGTTTCTCTTTGTCGAAATAGTGGTACTTAACATGGAATAGTGAGTCCACAATGTAGATGGTTTTTTAACTGCGGCTCTTTCGAAAAAATAAGCCAATAATATCTATTCCGAAACACCATCGATATTTTTTAATTTGCACCATTCTTCAAATCACTGGAACTCTTTTTCATATCTATTCCTAGATTTTGCAGGAATTAAAGTTTCAATGGCTTCGTTAGCTGCCAATTCAATGTAAGACATATTTTCTTCACAAATATTCATGATAATTATTATTTTGAATTATTATTTAGAGTTATTATTTAGCCAACAAACAATACCTAGCAACTACACAAGGCTACTATGTTTTGTTTCGCAAAAATTATTAATGTCAATTATGACTACGCTAAAGGTGAATTCAAATATCTAACAGACGGCTACCTTCATCTTTGTCATATCAATGTACAGAAAATCTGGTAGGTATTTTTTTTATATTAGATACAATTTTGTATAATATTCGTATCGTAAATTCATATTACGATACTCGCGTATCGTAATATGAAACTTTACGATACTTATATAGTAATTAACTATTATCTCCAACCGTCATTAAAGCCGTGCATTACCATAGCGATTTGCGGAAGTAAACAAAAACATTCTCACTTTAAAAATCAAATATTTTATCTGCCGCTAATATTTGTCAACATAGTCATGACCGTCTGACAGCAATTCGCGATTCAAATTAATTTTCGAGCGACTGTCATTTGTCACCTATAAGTAGGATGTTTGTTTATTTACATGTGTTTGTTTTGGGCGGAATTTGTATTTGTGATTTTTTAACTGTTTTTAGGTAATATTCTCATTGTAATAGTGTTTTTGAGTTTCATTTAGTGTTAATTTAAGTTTAAGTCTCGTTCTTTCGTTATAAATATGATATTTATAATGTGTATGACTTAATTTGTTGGAAATATTCACCTATTGGTTGCTACAAGAACATCTAGAAATGTGTATTTACTAAACCCAGGACCTGTTTTATTATGTGGTTTAAAGGACATTACAGGTACCAAACGTTTATTATTGATGAACTTATTTAAAAATCTTACTAGATTTATTCTTATTATGAAGTGAATTATGTAGTACTTTGTATACATGTAAGTGGTAATAAAACCGACACAAATCATATTACAGTTTGATCCTAAACAACGTTTTGCAAAATTTTAATATTGTGAATTTGTAGATATTCATTTATCGTAAAAACAAAATTTTACGACTTGCACTTGGAAAATAATGAATACTTCAGTTTTGATTTTGACATTAACACCATATAGATTGCAATTTCCTGGGGACTTTTTCGTAGATTTCATTTTTAATATAAACACTATCACATACTATAAGAAATAAACAAATTTAAAACTAAAAAGAAAAAAGAAAAAACTCGAATTGTAATTGATATAAATTAAAATGTAAACAATGAACACGAACGCCAATGTTGCCAAATGATGAACTGATTTTAAAACAAAATTAATAAATGAACTGAAATTAAAAAAAAAAAAATATATAATAAATCGGTTTTATAAAAAAATCCTTAAATAAATATAAGAGTATGGTTATATATTACCATACTACTTATAGGGACTTTCTACAAATTTCCTCCAGAGGGCGTATCACTTAGCTTGAATCGCGAATAGTCTGTAACTGATTTGTTTTGTATTCGCCGTTATTTTTCTGTTTGTTTTCTTTGTCATACTAAAATGTGCTGTTATAATATTTCGTTTTTATTAATTATAATTGAAGACCTTGGCTTTTTCCGAGATGGTTATCAAACATTGGTCTTCCACGTTGGAATTCTGCGAACCATTTGTAAACCATACTGCTTCATCCCCAAATACCGAACTAAGTTTTTTCATACATTCATACATTCCTTTTGTTGAAACGAAAACGCTTGGTTTAAAATCAAACTGTCAACTAAATTATAGGTTAAAAAACGTCAAACTTTACGAGTATAACAATTGCATAACCTGGCAATAGAAGGAATACCTACTAGATTCCGCGAATATTATCAGTGCTCCTCGTAGTCGTAGTATATCTGTCATTCGTATTTTAATCCAGTAGCGTGTTTTCAGTCAACATTTTTTTGTAAACAAATTTACTCTAAGCATACACTTTTTTTCTCTCCTATATCCATTTTAATCTCATTAACGCGAAGGTAAATAACGGACGATACTTTTTTGTGGACACATTTTTACTAATTTTTACATTTTCCGTGTTGGTATCAATTTTAGTAAGTGCAGTCTGACCCAGTTCGAGTTTTTACATTTACCCACCCAAAACATGTATTTACAATTTGTAATATGTGTAAAAAAAATCATTCTGATAGTGATAATATTCATTTATTTTTGAACCGGTGTACATTTTTAAAAGAGAGATAAATAGTTATTTTTGAAATAATTTCGCAATATACAAACTGTAGATACAAATAATAATAATAATAATGCCAGTAGGTAAAAATTTGAGGCATTTTGATTTATTGCAGTAAATTGTATAAATTCGGATCAACATTACTTTGACTTCGTAACCATGAAAACGGATTCCGTTATTTTGGAACCAGACTAATATCAAAATAAAAAAATATTTTTATGAATTATAACTGCAAACGATGTAGATGATTGTAGTGACTTATTTTTTTGTAGTTTTAAGGTTTTTACAAAAAAACTAATTAATTGTAATTTTAAATTTATTATTATTATTAGTATTATTATTTAAAACTGCTAAATTTGTATTTGGAATCGTTTGTAGTTTTATGTAGTGAAAGAAAAAATTTGAAATATAAAAAAATATTTTATTTCGTAAAGTTCCATTACAAAAATTAAAATTATTAATTTTCACAGCAATTACTGAAAACTACAAACATACAAAATGATTGCAGTACTTTTAAATCGTTTGTAGTTTTATGTAGTGAAAAAAAAAAAATTGAAAAAATAAAAAAAAATATTTTATGTTGTAAAGTTCCATTATAAAAATCGAATTTATTAATTTTCACATCAATTAGATGATTAAAACTACAAACATACAAAATGATTGTAGTTTTATGTAGTAAAAGAGAATTAATAAAAAATTTAAGTATCAAAGAGACGACTGAAATTAAAAATATTCACGTTTTATTTTATGTCCTAAAATCTTGAGGCAAATTTTTTACTAACCTTCCCTAAAAAACTCTATAGCACGCTATAGTGGTGTAAAACTTCTATTTTCGTTCTTTTGTTTTTATTACTTTTACAGTTTTGTTAATTTTTGATTTTTATAAATATTTTGTTATTATATAAATTTTGTAAAATAAAAATACCTTACAAAATGTGATCGAGTATTATTGCTATTCTTTTCTATTTTATTATACAGTATTATTTTACTATTACATAATATATCTACAAAAATTTAAAATATGTTTATAATTTTATTGATTGCTCTTTTATTTTTTCAAATTTTTTCTTTCACTACATAAAACTAGAAACGATTTAAAAATACTACAATCATTTTGTATGTCTGTAGTTTTCAGTAATTGCTGTGAAAATTAATAATTTCGATTTTTATAATTGAACTTTACAAAATAATTTTTTTTTTATTTTTTCAAATTTTTTCTTTCACTACATAAAACTACAAACGATTTAAAAGTACTACAATCATTTTGTATGTTTGTAGTTTTCAGTAATTGCTGTGAAAATTAATAATTTCGAATTTTATAATTGAACTTTACAAAATAATTTTTTTTTTATTTTTTTAAATTTTTTCTTTCACTACATAAAACTACAAACGATTTAAAAGTACTACAATCATTTTGTATGTTTGTAGTTTTCAGTAATTGCTGTGAAAATTAATAATTTCGAATTTTATAATGGAACTTTACAAAATAATTTTTTTTTATTATTTTTTTAAATTTTTCTTTCACTACATAAAACTACAAACGATTTAAAAGTACTACAATTATTTTGTATGTCTGTAGTTTTCAGTAATTGCTGTGAAAATTAATAATTTCGATTTTTGTAATGGAGCTTTACGAAATAAAATATTTTTTTTTTATTTTTTCAAATTTTTTCGTTTACTACATAAAACTACAAACGATTTAAAAGTACTACAATCATTTTGTATGTTTGTAGTTTTCAGTAATTGCTGTAAAAATTAATAATTTCGATTTTTATAATTGAACTTTACAAAATAATTTTTTTTTTTATTTTTTCAAATTTTTTCTTTCACTACATAAAACTACAAACGATTCCAAATACAAATTTAGCAGTTTTAAATAATAATAATATTAAATAGATTTAAAATTATAATTAATTAGTTTTTTTTTGTGAAAACCTTAAAACTACAAAAAAATAAAAGTCACTACAATCATGTACATCGTTTGTACTTTGAATTCATAAAAATATTTTTTAATTTAATATTAGTCGGGTTCCAAAATGACGAAGGCATGAACACGTCATATTTTATAATTTAGTCGTTTTAAAGTTTAAATTTCTTTATTGTTTAAATGTAAAATGAACAAAACAAGTTTTAATCCTTAACTGTAACGCCACTGGTAATTTTTAACTTTGTAAAAACTCATCTTTTTGTTTTCCTACTTTATCGTGTTAAACCAAATTAATATTTCGAATACACCTTTACACGATGTGAAATAGGAAGATGGCGTCTTAGTATTTAAAATTTTTTTTAACTTGTTTGTATTCGTCCCCTTAAGTTTTATAAATTGACTGCACCTGAAGATGGAAAAATGGTGTTTTCCGAAACATATGTAGTGTGCTAAACAATAGAAAATAACATTTGACCGATTTAACCAAGGAAAATTTTTTATTTATATAAAAAGTTTCTAGATTTTGGCACGTCCTAGATTAATTACATGTCAGGTTGCAATTTTGAATTTGTCAATTTGTTAAAAATTTGTATATTTTGATATTTCAATAGAATAGAATAAAAACAAAGAATTTTATTGTCGAGTGGGAATCCTAGCTATGCATTAGAATTTTTTCTCGCCGTGATTTCGACTCTAGATCTCGACTTGTTAGGCAGATCTTGTTCTCGGATCTCGTCTCGATCTCGAGACGAGACGGAGACGAGATAGAGATATTTCTCGTCTCGTGCGCACCACTATTAGCACCCGACAAATATACAATTTAAACATCTGTGTACTATCCGAATACAGGGATTGGATCATAGGTACTAAATAACTAACCCTGTGTCGTCACCAAGACAAGTCACGCAAGTAAATCAGTCACTCGGGAGATGCAACCTTACAAAACCACTAGAGGAGAGAAATTAAGCTTTAAACGTTCTCCGCCTGTCCGGTCACCATATGGGTAACTTTAGATATAACTGAATGATAAAACGAAAGGAGTTACCATATAGGTAACCGTACGAGGATATATCAGTATATAACGAGACTGGTGCTATAACTTCTTTCAGAGGTAATATTTTATAACCCAAAAAATGAGACATGAAAGCCTTATATTTAATGTACTACCCCGCAAGTAGGCTTTGATTTAACTTTTGACATTTGTTACAAATTAATTATTGAATTGTCAGTGTTTTGCGTACCCATCGAAAAATGAAAGTGGAGCAAAGATACGCGATAAAATTTTGTGTTCGATTGGGTAAAACACCAACTGAAACTTTTGAAATGATTAAAGGTGCATATCTAGATAATAGTTTATCACGATGTAGAGTGTTTAAGTGGCATAAAAAGTTTAAAGACGGTTGTGAATCAGTTGAAGATGAACCTCGTCCCGGTCGACCACAAACTGCGAGAAATGACACAAAAATTGCAGAAATTAACGACTTGATACAAAATGATCGCCGGATTGGCATAAAACGAATTTCTGACAATGTTAATTTGTCTTACGGTACCACTCGAAAAATTATTCATGAAGATTTAGAGTACCGGAAGATCGCGGCAAGATGGATTCCAAAAGTGATGACCGATGAACAAAAAGTCTCAAAGTATGCAATGGAAGCATAAAGGCAGCCCAAGACCGCAGAAGGCCAAAACTGCTAAAAGCGCTGGTAAAGTGATGCACCTGATTTTTTTTGATAAATTTGGCGTTATTTACGATCACATTGTACCTAGAGGACATACAGTAACAGAGGAGTACTATTCTAATGTACTTCGAGGACCCTTAAAGGCAAAATTAAAGAAAAAAAGGCCGCTTTATCAGGACTTTGGCTGGACGCTGCATCACGACAATGCTCCGGCTCATAGATCAATGATTTGTCAACGAACAATTGAAGAATTAGGGGTTGAAATTATGGTTCATCCCCCCTACTCTCCTGACCTTGCTCCATGTGACTTCCATTTGTTTCCTGAAGTCAAAAAAGAATTGAGAGGTAGAAGATTTGAGTCGGATTTAGAGCTCAACAACGCTGTGATGGGTATACTAAACAGACTATCAAAAAATGGTTTCTCAGAAGTTTATGATAAGCGGATAAAGCGATGGGATAAGTGTATTCAACAGAATGAAGAGTACTTCGAAGGATAGTTGTTGAATTTTTTTAAATAAATGTTTCGTTGTTATACTATAGCACCAGTCTCGTTATTTTCTGATACATCTTCGTATATTTAAACATAAATACAAAATATCAATATCTCAAAACGGCTGACCATTTGGAAGTTACATGGCATAACTGTTTGATAGGACCACTGGAGCCAGGAAGGTAGGTAGGAGCGGAAACTTCTTGCTCTTTAAACGCGATAGTACAAATGAAAAGAAAATTGCGATGTATCTGAGGGATACATGCGCCTGTCCGAAGGTTAGGCTAATGCATTAAATAAGAAACGATTGAGAAGCGTTCTCATTAAATTTTCACATAATGTCCCCAAAGTCCTCCAACCAAAACCTGGCAAACAAAATAAGTGAGAATAGAAAACGGTCCATATTTCTTCGAAAAAGCAAAAAAATATTTAGTACCTTACTTTTTAATAAATAATAGATGAGAAGGTGTATCTTTTTATTATAGCAGTAGAAAAATATTATTTTTAGTTTGACAATAATTTGATATGGTGTTTTTTAGAATCGAAAGACTCAAAAGAATTGCTGAAACTACTTCCTTTATTGCTTGGCAAAGACAAGGTAATGGACTCTCTTGATTTTGATAAATTCGATTTGGGAGATCATGATCATGGGTCACACGATTTGTTGAGTAAGTAAATAGCAACAATAGTTTTCTACTATTTTAATAATGACTTTATTTCCTTTTAGAATCAGCAGAATTATCCAAAATCCTTCCGCTTTTGTTGAAGAAAGCGAAATTGTTAGGTCTTCTAGATCATGATCACGATTTTGGTAAATTCGATTTTGATAAATTCGATCATGGGATCGATCTTGATTCACACGATTTATTAAGTAACTAAATAGCAACAACAAATTTCTACTATTATTACTAATGATTTTATTTTATTTTAGAATCAGCAGAATTTACCAAAATCCTTCCGCTTTTGTTGGCGAAAGCGAAATTGTTAGGTCTTCTAGATCATGATCACGACTTTGATAAATTCGATTTTGATAAATTCGATCATGGGATCGATCTTGATTCACACGATTTATTTAGTAAGTAATTAGTAAAAACAGATTTCTACTATTATTTATACTAATGCTTTTATTTTATTTTATTTTAGAATCAGCAGAATTTTCTAAAATCCTTCCGCTTTTGTTGAAGAAAGCGAAATTGTTAGGTCTTCTAGATCATGATCACGATTTTGGTAAATTCGATTTTGATAAATTCGATCATGGGATCGATCTTGATTCACACGATTTATTAAGTAACTAAATAGCAACAACAAATTTCTACTATTATTACCAATGATTTTATTTTATTTTAGAATCAGCAGAATTTACCAAAATCCTTCCGCTTTTGTTGGCGAAAGCGAAATTGTTAGGTCTTCTAGATCATGATCACGACTTTGATAAATTCGATTTTGATAAATTCGATCATGGGATCGATCTTGATTCACACGATTTATTTAGTAAGTAATTAGTAAAAACGGATTTCTACTATTATTTATACTAATGCTTCTATTTTATTTTATTTTATTTTAGAATCAGCAGAATTTTCTAAAATCCTTCCGCTTTTGTTGAAGAAAGCGAAATTGTTAGGTCTTCTAGATCATGATCACGATTTTGGTAAATTCGATTTTGATAAAATCGATCATGGGATCGATCTTGATTCACACGATTTATTAAGTAACTAAATAGCAACAACAAATTTCTACTATTATTACTAATGATTTTATTTTATTTTAGAATCAGCAGAATTTACCAAAATCCTTCCGCTTTTGTTGGCGAAAGCGAAATTGTTAGGTCTTCTAGATCATGATCACGATTTTGGTAAATTCGATTTTGATAAATTCGATCATGGGATCGATCTTGATTCACACGATTTATTAAGTAACTAAATAGCAACAACAAATTTCTACTATTATTACCAATGATTTTATTTTATTTTAGAATCAGCAGAATTTACCAAAATTCTTCCGCTTTTGTTGGCGAAAGCGAAATTGTTAGGTCTTCTAGATCATGATCACGACTTTGATAAATTCGGTCATGGAATCGATCTTGATTCACACGATTTATTAAGTAACTAAATAGCAACAACAGATTTTTTACTATTTATATTCATGATTTTTTTTATTTTAGAATCATCAGAATTTTCCAAAATCCTTCCGGTTTTATTGATGAAAGCGAAATTACTAGGTCTTCTAGACCATGATCATGATTTTGATAAATTAAATTTAGGAGATCATGGGCTTGATCACGATTTATTAAGTAAGTAGTAAAATCCCTTTCTACAATTTTTACTAATGTTATTTTTTATTTTAGAATCATCAGAATTTTCCAAAATCCTTCCACTTTTGTTACTAGGACTTCTCGATCATGATCATGATCATGATCTACTTCATATGGACGATAAACTGGGTGAGATCTAATTATCATTAGTAATAAATTCAACTGAATGCTGGAGTAGAGTATATTGCATTGCTCACTTAGGCTTCACTAATATCATCGTGTATCCGGGAGGAGCATATGAGACCTCACTGAGAGGTCTCCCTAGATCCCCTATTTTTGAAAGTGGCTCTTTGTTAAGCTCTACCACCTCGATGGTCAATATCAGGTGGAGTTATTCTGTCCGCCGGCTTCACAGGACGAATTCAAGTGGTTAATATGATTATATTAAGCAATATATACTTGGAAAGTGATAGAAGCTTTATCAAGTCATGTCTTCAGGTCTTTGGTAGCCCCCTCGGAGTTCATAATCTTTTGTATCTTGTCTAATAATGACGTCAAGAGTTCTATTAGAATTTATAAGTTAAAATTTGTCCTACGAAGCACTTACGTTACGTATGGTAGTAATTTAATAAAGTTTCTAGTATTTCAATATATTATATTACCCCAGTTCTGCTTTAATCCTAACATATTCAGATTTGGATTTTCTAGTCCGATTTTTTTTTACTTTTTAGGACTAGACGATAATCTAGAAAAATTGATACCTTTACTACTGCTCAAGAAGAAACTGCTTCATTCAGGGCATGATTTGTTAGATGTAGGACATGATATTGGTGATAAAGTAGTCGGTATTGTTAAATTTTGCAAGGATTAGAGTAGAACTTTTTACAAATTTCAGAATTTTAGGATCTGCAGCATTGGCCAAAATTTTACCACTACTGCTAGTAAAAGGAAAATTAGACTCTTCCATTGGTATCGGCGATGGACTTTTAAAAGGCCATGGTAAATAACAAATTAAACAAACATTTTGTGAACAATATTTTTGAACTTTTATGAATTTTAGATCATCATGACCTGTTTGATTTTGATGATAAAATTTGGGCATTATTGAAAGGAATGAGTAGGTTTTATTTATTTAGTATATTTATAACTTAAATTATATATTTATCCCCTATTTTAGAGGCAGCTGAAGTGGTAAAGATGTTACCATTAATATTGGGCAAAGAAAAATGCGATCTTCTAGGATTGGGAAAAGGATTTGATCTTGATGATAATATTTGGGATCTTTGCAAAGGATTAGGTAATTTTGATAAATGTTTTATAATTTTAAATACTTTTAGTGCCAACACGTAATTATTTGAATATCACAAACAAATTATTTGGTATCCATTAAAAAAACTACAATGTGACCCGATATTTAAGTTAAAAAAGTAATAGAGAAACACAGGAAAAAAATAAGAGGCACACTTATGGAAACACGACAAAATGAAATTGAATAAATAAAAAGAGGAAAAGGGAAGGCGATCAGGAATACGGAGAGGATAGCACAGGAACATTTAACACATAATCAGACGCTGTATAAGACATAAGGATGTTTGGAAGAAGAAGAAGAATATTTATTTTTTGATTTTCTTTATATACAAATTTAGTTTTTCCTTTATTTTTTTAGAGGCAACCGAATTGGCCAAAGTACTTCCTTTGTTATTGGCGAAGGGTAAACTAATCGGCTCTACAATTGATAAAGGTGGTAAAGATTTAGGACTTTTAAAAGGCCTTGGTAAATAACAAATTATACAAAATTTTATTAACAATACTTTTGAACTTTTATGAATTTTAGATCATCATGACCTGTTCGATTTTGATGATAAAATTTGGGCATTATTAAAAGGAATGAGTACGTTTTGTTTTTTGAATTTATTTATAATCTTATTCATATTTTTTGCACTATTTTAGAGGCAGCTGAAGTCACAAAGATTTTGCCAGTAATATTAGGCAAAGAAAAATGTGATCTCCTAGGATTGGACAAAGGATTTGATCTGGATGATAATATTTGGGATCTTTGCAAAGGATTAGGTAAATTTAAATAAATAGGTTTCATAATACATATACGAGGGTCGTTTGACGGAAGAGTGACTTTTCAATAAAAAAAATTTACTTTACAGTAAATAAATATTTTATTTTTCAAAATAAACTCTTTTTAACTCTACATACTTAGCCCAGTTTCCAATTTTTTCAAACCATCCAAAAAATAATCTTTCGGAAGTTCCGAAAGATACGCGTTTGTCTCTGCCATCACCTCTTCATTTGTCTGAAATCGCTTTCCACCAAGCCATTTTTTTAAGTTTGGGAACAGATATTAATCGGAGGGCGCCAGATCAGGTGAATATGGCGGATGACGCAATAAATCGTAACGCAGTTCGGTGATGGAACAAAGCAGTTTTATTTATATGAGTATTAAAATTATTCTGCCAGAATTATGTAAAATTTTGACAGATGACAGAAACATAGCGGAAACTATCAATATAATCACCGTAGCGAAAGTGTTGCCAACCTCTGAAAAGTCACTCTTCCTTCAAACCACCCTTGTATATTTTTCATCGCGCTATTGCGAAAATCGTTTGAATTTCTCCCACAGTAAGGCAGTGTTATATTTAGGGTTACCAGATTTACGAAAGGGAGAAGCGGGAAACGGTGACTACCGGGGATCACGTTAAAAAACGCATTTTTTATAAAAACAGGTATTTTGTTGTGTCTAAAACAAAGTCCTTTTTCTGGGGGATTTCTCAAAAAACAAAGTAAAATCTATTCAAACATTTCTTTAATTTCTTTAGCAAGCGTGACATTTTCGTACTTCGGTGTGAAACATTCCAGCAAGGTAAAAAGCGGTACAATAACGCCCAAAGCGGGATATCTGGCAACCCTAATGTTCCTTTAGGAACTGCGGGCTAAATACCTTGTGGTCCAGTAAACAATATTTATTCGTAATGTACTAATTAAGTATTGTTGACAAAATATGTAAGGCTAATTATTATACATAAAGATTAGATGAGTCGTACAATACCATTGATTGACATGACATGAATCTCCGGAAAGCGTCATCTATCGTCTGATATATCATTGATGTCTGACTGCAAGTACTATCATAATAAAAGTAACGTTCCGTACATTTATAATAACGTTACCATCTGGTAAGTTCATCATATTTTTTTTTAATATTGTTACTAGTCATTATGGACTAACTTACAATTTTAATAAAAAATCTTATGAACTAATTACTTATCTAAGAAGTTCCCATTAGGTTGTCTTAATTATTTCTATAGGAAATCACAAGTTGGCGTGACGATTTATTGCACTGTTTTACACTAGCATTAACATTAATGTTCACTGGACTAGCTCAAATGGCTTCTGTTTTGAAACACATTTTAAAACATAGTATATTCAGAGTCGGTCCTGTGTTCGGTGCGCAAGTATTTTGTTGAACGAAGGTGAATCAACGATGCATCTTAGGACTTAATTTCGGAAAACTTGTATGATGTTGATATTATTCTTGCTGGCATCCATAGCTGTATGCCATAAATCCAAACTGGTTTTGTTTATAAATCAGCAGTTTGTTATACACTGACAACTTGGATTTTCTTCCTAGGAGCCAATACATTTTTGTATTTAAGTTTAGTTTCTTAACGCTTTTTTTATGTACTCTTTCCATTTAAGTCGTACCTACGTATAGGTTCATTCCTAGATATTTGGTCGAATTGTGATGCGGAATAACATCATCTTATTTGTTTTGGTTTATTTTGTCGAAGAGTAAAATCAACATGCACTGATTTAGTTAGATTTATGTTTATTTTTCTCTTTTTTTGTCCATCGATTGTTTCTGTTGCATCTGTATTATTTCGGCCAGCTGTCAATATTGCAGTGTCATCCGCAAATAAAATTGAGAGGTATCGTTGATGCATAAATAAATAAGGGACCGGTCCTAGTAAACTGTCCTGTGGGACACCTGCTTTAATTTCGTTCATTTCGGAGTATGCCTCATCTTGCTTAACTCTAAACATTCTTCCTGTCAGATATAATTGAAGAATGTCAACATATTGTCTATGAAGCATTTTTTCAAGTTTCTGTAACAGGCCTGCGTACCAAACCTTGTCAAATGCTTGGGCTACGTCAAGAAATATAGCTGAACACAGACATTTTTCTTCGTATGCTTTTTCGATGATATCGGATATCCTTTGTACTTGATCTATTGTCGAGGGTTTGTTTCTAAAACCAAATTGGTACGAAGGGATCAGGTTTTATTTTCAATTATTGGTTTTAGTCGTTTTAGTAGTAGCAGCTTAGATATCATTGTTAACAATGATATAGGTCTATATGATAACATTTTATTTGGAGGTTTTCTTGGCTTAGGAATTATGATGACTTCGGCCTTTTTATACGCATCTGGTACATATTTAAGCTGAAATGCTGCATTTATGAGGTATATCAATTTAACGATAGCTTTCCTTTTCTTTAATATTTCTCCAGTAATAAGGTCATATCTTGGGGCTTTCTGTGGGTTAATGTTCGTCTGAATATTTTTTCATTGGGAGTAACTAACCTAATCCATATTGTGGATCGTCTCAGGAGTGTCTTGATTTTCTTCTAATTGTTATCTGCTATCTTTTTAGTTGCCTCCTTTGGCATCTGTAAGCACTACTAGGTATATGTTAATCGTAGTGATTTCATCATGAACAAATAACAGAAATGTCAAAAAAGAGACAATAATAATAGAAACAACTCAAATATTGGTACGGATAATTAATCATAATTTAGTTAACTAGATAATTTATTTAAAAAGTAATAGAGAGATAAAAAGGGGAAAATTAAAAAGAGATTCATGAAAACAAGGCAAGAGAGAATAGAATAAATAGAAAGAAGGATGTTTGGAAGAGGAGGGAGAAAGATAATTTTCTTTATATATAAAATATTTTATTTTTTTAGAGGGTGCCGAGTTGGCCAAAATACTTCCTTTGTTATTGGCGAAGGGAAAAGTAATTAGCTCTACACTTGATAAAGGTGGTAAAGATTTAGGTCCAATGATGCAAGCATTAATGTCAATGCAAGGAATGGGTCCAATGCAAGGAATGGGTCCAATGCAAGGAATGGGTCCAATGCAAGGAATGGCTCCAATGCAAGGAATGGTACCAAACCAAGGAATGGTTCCAAACCAAGGGATGGCTCCAAACCAAGGAATGGGTCCAGGTAACGAAAAAACAATCTTATTTTAATTTTGGTAGTCCTGTAAAATTTATTAAAATGCATTGTTTTGATTTTTATATGTTTTTTATGTTTTTAGATACAGACTCTTTAAGTTTATTAATGCAAGCATTAATGTCAAAACAAGGAATGGTTCCAAAGCAACCAGTGGTTCCAGGTAATGAAAAACCGTTTTTATTTTAATTTTGGTAATCTGTAAAATTTATAAAAATAGATAGATTTGAATTTTGATCTCTTTTGTTTTTAGATAAACCTATCGAACACGATAGAGACTATTTCTTGGAACAATTGAAGTACCATGGTGTCAATGTACAAGCTGATGATTGCTACGATTGTTATTATGATGACAATTCTGGATTCTATTACACACTTCAACGATAACTGATATTTTTTTACTAATTTATTTTATTACATGTTAAGTTATAAATAAAGTATTTTTTAATTATTTTGTGTATTTATTATTATTACATATCCAAATCACGTGCAGTATGCCCAACAATAGTAGACGAAGACGAAATTTGAGCAAGACGCCGTTGGCTCAATCATCTGAGTGCGATGTGGACAATCCACTCGAGTTGTGCAGAATATTTTTTCTACGACCCACTAACGAAAATTTACAAATAAAAAATATTTTACGTTATTACGTTATTACGTTAGGACAGAATAACTAATTTGAAAATAATTTATGACTTCTAGTAATTTTTAAAATAAAATAAACGAAAAAAAAAAAAAGAAAAAAGTTCATTTAATTTTTCTCCATCCGAGAACTCGAGTCTTACGTGTGGAAGGCAAGAACGCTGACCACTCTACCACCTGTTCTTTTATTTTTGTTGCTTTACCAGTTAAATTAATTTCATATAGTTTTATTTAAATTAACAAATTATTTTTTATAATTATAGACGAAATAAAAACACAAATGCTATTATTTATCGATTCTACACAAGAATAACCCATTTTAATGTATGTTTAATCTCAATAACTTAAAAATATAATGAAAATTAGTTTTAAAAATAATAGCAGTCGGTTGATCAAAATATGAATGGTGATTGGAGGATTTAATTTTTTTGCAGTGTTATCATTATCTAGAATGAATATGAAATATATTCGTTCAGTTGAAGGCAATAGCAAACTTTTTCGTTTCGTAATCTGTGCGTAAATAAACTAATATCCATGTGGGCGTAGACAAAATATTTACAACATTTAAAAAGAGGTAAAACAGCAAAAACAACTGATAGAAATACCCTCAGTCAAATGAGAATGTACCTCATCAGAAAGGAAAGAGATAATTAAATGAATGATAAGAACGAGAGGAGCGTAAATATGTGACTGGCGTAGGAAACGAAAAATAAATTTATAGTAGACCAAACAAAAACTTTATAAAACAATAGGGTTAAGGAAGGTATATTAATTACAAATCATGAGACATAAAATTTTAGGATAGTAGAAAATGGGCGGTAATGGATGTTGAATTTTTTAAGAACTCTTCGCACTATTAGTCGGTCTTTTAAAATTCAATATGTTTATGTTCTGTCAATATAATAGGTTTAGTAAGAGAATGATTGCTATTGAGATTCCTTTTTAATAAGCATCCACCAACTCTTAGCAAATCATCCGGCTCGAAGGACCATGTTAAATTTCTGATTAAATAAAGTAATTATTTATTGTACACTATTTTAAATAGGCCTAATATTGAAAAACAAACTGTCAAAACAACGACGTATTAGTTCGCTAACTTAATAAACATTCAACGCATTTTTGTTGACACTTTTTAAATAGACGAGTTGGGTTTTGATTTACGACGGTGCTACGTTTAAGTGCCTTTGGAATAAATACTACTTTCTTTAAGGATGCAACAATAATGGCTATGGACAAAAAAATGAGCTGGAAATATGGCAAGATCTATAAAGAAAAGAAATCATTATTAAAAAGTGCAGCAAAGAATAAAATTTTTCGGGTATATCTGAAGAGCGGAAAAGAAGAAATAATACAAATAATAATGAACAGGCCAGACCACGAAAATGGATACATTAAATTAAGACCGCCATAAATATGACAGAAATAATTGATGCAGAAGTGATTACAATAAGCAGAAAGAGATGGAATAGAAAATGTAAAGAATATTACAGATAAACTTAACACACAGTAACTACTCAAAATAAGTCACACGTATAATTTAACCCTCATGTAGAAATTCCCATACGATGTTCTTTGAATGTTAAACTAATTATTGACCAGATTTCCCCAATATTACTCAAATAAAAACTTTCCTGATTGGCTTTTTTCCTCCTTTCTCCAATTTACTTTACAGCCTTTCACTAGAGGTACGAACGACCCAAAACCATCCAAAGTTCCCTTTCCTCTCTCGCTTTCCTATATAGACAACCTTGTGGAATGCTCTCGATCAGTCGTATCAACGCATCAAACAAAATTAAACTAAGATAATTAGATAAGTTTCAGTCGGGGCCAATAACGTCGAGTTTGCCTTGTAATTAAGGCTTTCATAATCTGCTTATGTTCAATTGATAATCGATAGTTTTAGTTAGGAGGTAATGTTGAAGGCAGTCTAAAGATTAATGGTGTATTTGAAGTGGAAGCTTCTCACGAAGGTGCATAAATTTCTTTGTTTGGTATAAAATAATTTTAAATATGTGATTTCTATGATAGGAATGTCGTAATCATTGAGATTTATTGACGACTTAGGTTTTAACCTAACATTTGTTTTGAAAAATGATAATATACATGCAGGTATATTCACATTTATTGGATGGGATTAGGCTATATTTAACATGCGTAACCAGGAACAGACTTGTTCAGTTTATAAAGACTTAAATTAGAAAAATAAACGTAACTTAGAACTCCGGAATGTAAATCATACAAACTTATTTTCAATTACTAACTGAAAAAAAAAAAAAAAAATAAAAAATACAAGTTACTATTTTAAAATTTTAAACTAAAGTGACAAAAAAATTTAATAGAACTAAGTATTATTGTAATTTAATCTATTATATTGATATGTTCGTATCAATTATTCTAACACATCATGATTAAAAGTTTCAAAATATTAGTTTGGAAAATTTATCAATATCTCATGATATCTACATATATTATAGTCCAAGATCCCAGAGCGATAAGACATAACTTAATTTCTAAAAGATGAAATCTTAAGTTCTCAGAAGCGTTTTATGTTCTTTGAATACCTGCGTGCTTGTGAAGCTTGCCCTGTGACACCTGGGCAGGTACCAGGTGTGAAAGGTAACTAGAAATAAGAGTTACTTAACTTAAATTTGTTTGGCTGATTTTTAGATATACTTTATGGAATATTATTCTCAAGTAGTATCGCAAGGTCAGACACTTTGCATGGACCAAAATTTTTGTCAGACACTTTAAAGCTCCACAAAAAATAAATTAACTTTACTTATTTTTAAATGTCTGATTTTTAAATATGTTATCAAGGTAACTATTACAAAATTATATTCAATCAGTCATTGTAATGACCAAAAATCCCCTAAACACAAAAATTGTCGACCGTGAGGCGCGAGAGCACTATGCGCATGCATTTTAGAGCTAACCAACCATGCTATAAAAAACAATACTAAACAGTTGCAAAAATTTATCGACACTTGATTTATTTATAAATCCATTCGACTCACAAGTGCCAAAAGATCTTTTAATCAATATTTAATCGGGTAAATCGATCGTATTAATATTTCCGAATTAAGAAGTTAAGTTAAAAAACACATTGATCACGACCAACGTAAACAGAAATAACGTTATGATAAACAAATACGTGAAACAGAGCGATTCGAAATTAGTCACTTGGTTTGAGTACTGATTTTGAGTGAGGCGTGTACCGGGGCTAGCAAGAAATTACTAGCAAAGTTCAAAGGAGCATTTAGAATAACAAAAGTGCTGTACAATGTACAATGACCGATACGAAGCATTACGAAGTCAAATATTTGCCCAAACGGAGTTGCATGTTGGTTGCAGCTGACAAACTCGAGATGGGTAATTATGATGCATCACTAATATGTTAAATGGATTGGTCACAAGATATAAGTGAATAAAGTCCATTAAGTACCAGATGAGGCAAGGTTTTGTTTGTTTGTTATCAGGTAACAGATCAAGCCGATACTGCCCGTTTGTTACATATTTTAAGGCCGATACTGGCTTGGTGGGTCGATACTGCCCGATGCGATGGCCGTTACTGCCATATTTAAAGGCCTATACCGCCTTGGTGAGCCGATACTGCCCGATGCGATGGCTGTTACTGCCATATTTCAAGGCAGATACCGCCTTGGTGGGCCGATACTGCCCGATGCGATGGCTGTTACTGCCATATTTCAAGGCAGATACCGCCTTGGTGGGCCGATACTGCCCGATGCGATGGCCGTCACCACCATAGTTCAAGGCCGATACTGCCTTTATGTGCCGATTCGATGGCTGTTACCGCTCAAGGTCGATGTTGCCTATGGGCCAATACTGCCCGATGTGATGGCCGTGACTGCCATTAATGATAAGGCCGAGACTGCCTTTTGCTAATATGGATTATGTTATTTTCTTTTGGCTGTTAAAGCTATAGTTCAAGGTCGACACTGTCCAATGGCCGTTATTGCCATAATTTTTGGCTAATATTGCCTTGGTGGGCCGATACTGTCTGCAGCGATGTTCGTGAATTCCACTGATGGTAAGGCCGATATTGGCTTTTGCGTATATGTATTTTATGTTTATTTTCTTTAAGTAAAACAAGGATTCTTAAAAAAGAAACTTTTTATATTTTGTATTATCTGTGACCAATTTTGTTATTACCAAGTTGATGTCATTTTTAGAGAAGTATGTTTTAGAGTTATATTTCTTAGAATATTAGATTGTTTAGTTAAGGTGAAGACATCTTAAATTCAGGAAGGCCGAATGTAAGGCACTGTTTTAAAAATATGTTTGGTTTCGATTGTTTATATTACCATGATACCCTTTGAGTGATGTTGCCGCTATATTAACTTTGAATATTGCTATTTTGGCGAAATTAGGTATTGGAGTGAATATAGTTAGTAAAGCTTTGTAATTGATAAAATTAGCATCTCGGCGTTGCTTCTTATTTTAATTATTAAAACTCGTTGTTTTTGGACTTTAAACATTTGTTTCTTTGAATATTCTTACAGTCACTTTAGCATCCGTCCTTTTAAAGTCTTTATTTTCATTGATCACTATTTTTATTCATTGCTACTTTAATTATCATTTAAAGCAAGATAAAATTTTAAAAATCCACAGTTTTAATACCGACCTGACGTTTTAGAAGTGTCAACTGGTGGTGAATCCTCACCTATTGGCTCTCATTAGGTATATTCAGCGTTCCGATATTTTTGTAATTCTAGAATTAACACAATCAATATAGTTTCCTAGAAATTAATAATAATCAATTTAAAAACACATTTAAGTACCAAATCTCAGCGTCTACATCCATAAACGATCCATTAGTCACGTTTAAAAAAAAACAGACATTCAGTGAACAATTAAGATGTTTATTATAGTGAAATAAACCAGCAGAATGTTTGTGAAACTGTTTAAAACTATATTTTTCTGGTGTACGATTTTCTACATCGTTCTTTGTGCCGCAGAAAACCGTAAGTAATCTAAAAATATCATGTTGATTTAAAAAATACAACGTTTACAACGATTTAGAACGATAAAAATATAAATAATTGGACCATGATTTGATAAGGCTGTACTTTTACGCCCGGAAAAGTCTGATTAATAGGGTTATTTTAGAATTATTTTCTAACGAAAACAAGTTCGCTTTATGTGAGTATTTTTATTTATTAGTACAATTAAAATAGGTTATTTTCCTTAAAAAGAAAACACCTGGTTGTAATTCATGAATCGTTAAGTGACCACAAAAGACGCTGAAAATAGCGTATGGTATTAATATTTTATACTAAAGTTCTAGTTAATATTTTCTACAATTTATTTCATTGGGCCACTACACTACGATGATAAATACTAAAAGTACATTGTACCAAATTTCCCAAAAACCATAAATAAATATAAAATGAAAATGTATTATGTTACATATCCATACCACAGTTTATAGCTAAAGAATCAGTTCGCTCACTCTGCGTCGGCACTTTTGATTTCAATGTTCCAGTTTATACATTGCGCAACTCGGATTTGTATCCCTGGCGCATACGGAATCAAATCATAATAGCCCAAGAGCCCACTGTAAATTTTTACTGCCATCCGATAATGAAATAAAATATACTCCAAAAAGCTTGTAAAAATATTGTACTTTACCGAATGGCACCTGTGACAATCCTAATCCTGAGCAAAGTGTTTAAAAAAAATATTTTATATTAAAAAAATCACATAAGGCATGACAGCGCTAATTTTGTTTGCCCTTAAAGTTTTCCAGATAATAACATATTCAAATATATCTTGATATATATCGTTAACAAGAAACATTTTCTTCCTCTTAGCATCGCACAAAAACATCTACACACGATTAGTAGGTAAAAATCATTAAAAATATGAATCAATTTTTGCTGATTTAAGAATTTATTTGTATGACTATTGTTGTGATTCATTTTTACAGGTTGTCATAGAAACGACAAAAAAACTACTATGATTATAATTTAAAAGAATTGTCTAACAAGAGTTTATAATTATTATTGACTATCTCTGCCAAAGTTAGGTAAAAATATTAATAATTCAGTTTTAAAAGCTAGGTTCACAATAAATTAGGATTGTAATTTTCAGAGAAAACACAATTATCGCTGTCATGTCTTATGTAATTTTTTGAATATAAAATAATTTTTTTTAACCACTTTGCTTTGGATTACAGATTGGCACAGGAGCAATTTGGTAACGTACAATGTTGTTACATGTCTTTGGAGCATATTTCATTTTGTTATCAGATGGCGGTCGTAATTTGCAGTGGGCTCTCTTACTATTACCAATTAAGCATTCCAACGACCTGTCAAACAATAGCTGTCAGTGAGAAGGTCTGGTATATCTAAGGGGGTAGAGACATAGTCTTGCATCTTGAACGTTTTTTTTTTATTAGAAATAATAGTCACAAAGCCTGCCAATTTATGAAAAAATGTATCTTATTTTTATTGTGTTTGACATAAAATATTTAAATGTAATCCATTATTCATGATTTTACGTATTGTAAACAGAAAACATTGTATGTCGCAACCCTTGGATATATCAAATCTTCCCACTGACAGTTCATTTGTTTGGAAGGCCTAATACAATATATGACAACCGCCTATATTCAAACAGCAGTCTTCTGCGCATCCTAACTTTGTATCCCTGGAGTGGATGTTATTTTGGAACATCCAATTGGTCCGAGTGAGTGAACTGATTCTTTTAAGCTATAAACTGTGTCCATACTAATATTAATCAAAAAATATATTCCACGTCTATTTATAACTTTCATACGGCTCCTTTGTTTTACTTGTCAATAATAATCTTTGACGTTTAATTTATTATCCGTTAACGCCTTGCTTCTGTGTAGACAGTTTGTAGAGTGACAGTGAATCTGTTTATCATCTTAGCAGTGTGAACAATGTTCGGATAATAATCTGATTTTCTACAAAATGGACGTATATTTTATAATAATGTTACGCAGCACCCTGCAGTAGCCTGCGGCTGTTATAGGAAACGTACAAATACAAAAAGAAGTGCAATGTTACTCATCGCTCTATAGTGTACTGCGGTCGTCATGAGAAAAGAACTAGCAAAAGAAGATAGAACAGTCTAGAAATGTCTGGAAATGTCATTCTACGTCAAGGAGAAGTCTATACTCTGTTTTTAAACTAAGAGGAGCGATTTGAATTTAAGTTGGCAATTCTGTAGCCTTCTGATTGGTCAGATTACAGTCAGTTTCACACATTACTTTTTAGCATGAACATCAGCTAATAATTGATATTGTTGACAGTTCCGATATTTTATAATTTGATCTCATCCATTACTTAATTTTTTACTTTATTTCGTAAATAATAGTTCTTCATTAAGCAATTGTATTGAAAATCTACAATTATGGATCCTTCTATACTGAGTACTATTGAAGGTAGCAATTCCTGAAAAGCCTTACCAGAAAGCGAAGACACCTTATTATTTTACATGCTGATTCTGGTTTTGTAGAAAATGCATTATTGGTTTTTGAAGGTAAAAAGATGGGAGATTACTATGAAGAGATGAATTCCGAAGTAATTTAGAAAAACATAATTTTATTACTGATTTTGTAAAACTAAAAATTGATGAATTTCTAACCAAAATGATTGAAATATAACTAAATATTCAAGCAAATTTTATTTATTAGAATAGAATAAAACTATTTACAAAATTGTTATAACATTTAAAACACCATCTACTACTTTAGGGATAATCTTAATTTGGCACAATGAGAACATTATTTTCACAAAAAATATTTTAAAAATACTTAAAATTAATACATAGGTATGTAAAAAATATATGTTGACATGAAAATGTTGGTTCCACTTTTCAAACCAAATTCTGACTCATAGGCCTGTAAACTTTTGAATGCCTTTATTTGCCCTCTAGCGCATTAACCATGGGTTAACACTAAATAAGCCATAATATCCACATTACTCATAGAAGAGATACCAGTTACTGTGTGATCCACTTGTCATTCACTGATTAACTTTTATACCTATAACAAATATATCCTTAAAAATGTAAACAGATCTTTATATTTTATACTAACCTGACTACATCTGGATATTCCATTAACAATTTTCTTAAATATTTAATATCCATTTTAAAAAGATCATAGTTATTCTCAAAAAGTCGATTTCAAAAGCAAGAAAAAAGTATTTCTGACATCAATCAACAACCATATTGACTTTAATTTGACAGTGACATTTCGTTTTAGACACACATTTCAGATCACAATAATGTGAAATTTGCGACCGTTGTCTGGGACCAATTAAAAAATTACTTCTATGACATTTATTCGTTTCTTAACCGCTCATTGGCCGTTCGCCGACTAAGACCGATAAAGTTAATTATTTCATAAATTTTGAACACGACTATATTTGGAAACTCGCTCTTAGTAACAAATCTAGTTACTTTTCCCTGTGTAAATGCGTCTTTTCAATTCGCTCCTCCTATACTCTGTTTTTAAACTAGGTATAAAAAGTAAAAGTTAATCAGTGAATGACAAGTGGATCACACAGTAACTGGTATCTCTTCTATGAAAAATGTGGATATTATGGCTTATTTAGTGTTAACCCATGGTCAATGCGCTAGAGGGCAAATGAAGGCATTCAAAAGTTTACAGGCCTATGAGTCAGAATTTGTTTTGAAAACTGGAACCAACATTTTCATAACACTACATGTCAACATACATTTTTTAAAGTGAACTATTCATACATACCTATGTATTAATTTTAAGTATTTTTAAAATATTTTTTTGTGAAAGTAATGTTAACTCATTGTGCCAAATTAAGATTATCCCTAAAGTAGTAGATGGTGTTTTAAATGTTATAACAATTTTGTAAATAGTATTTTTCTATTCTAATAAATAAAATTTGCTTAAATATTTAGTTACATTTTAATCATTTTGGTTAGAAATTCATCAATTTTTAGTTTTAAAAAATCAGTAATAACATTATTTTTTTTTAAAATACTTCGGAATTCATCTCTTCATGGTAATCTCCCATCTTTTCACCTTCAAAAACCAATAATGCATTTTCTACAAAACCTTCAGAATCAGCATGTAAAATAATGTGTCTTCCCTTTTTTGTAAGGCTTTTCAGGAATTGCTACCTTTAATAGTAAATAAAGTAAAAAACTAAGTAATGGATGAGATATCAAATTATAAAATGTCAGAACTGTCAACAATATCAATTATTAGCTGATGTTCATGCTAAAAAGTAATGTGTGAAACTGACTGTAATCTGACCAATCAGAAGGCTACAGAATTGCCAACTTAAATTCAAATCGCTCCTCTTAGTTTAAAAACAGAGTATAGTTTAAAAACAGAGTATAGACAGTTCGATAATGTTCCAGAAGGTTAAAACAAGCTATATAAGCAGGGATCCTGACGTCAGTTTTTGGAGTTTTATGATAGACGTTATATGTTAATGTTATCAGTTGAATAGTTGTTGTAAAAGTTGAGTTGAAATAAATTGAGATACTAAAAACCTGCGTAACAATACTATGATGGTATAGAATCATTTAAAATCAAATAAATATATTATCTTTAAAAAAATGTTTTATTTACGGCAGTGGTATATTACACGGCGTTTTTTATGTGTAGCGCAATCGAATAAGGGGATTTCCCCAAAGCAATAATATGGATTTCCTCGACAGCCGTTCAGTGCAAAATATTTTAAAAACTAATTTTTAGAAACTTTTTGTATTGCACCGCTTAACCCTGTCTGGAGGACGGCGGTATGAATAGTTTACACAATGTCTAGGTACACGCTAACTTGTACGCAATTCAAAAACGCGAAACGTCTTGACAGAGTAGGTGAGCTGTGTCTAGACCGTTGGTGTTTATGCCGGTCGGCGTGGCTAGGTATGGATTGAAATTTTCTAGTGGCGGCAAAGCCGCCACCCTAAGTGAAGTCGTTGCTTCGTTTTCTTGTTGTCACGACACGGCCTTATTATTATTTGTTCATGTATGTGAAATTTGCTTTTAAGGTTTATAAAATACTACTGCTAGACACGGCGTAAATGAAAACAAACAAGACGCATTCACACAAACTCCCACCACAGCAATATGACGTTTCGCGTGTATATAATTTTTTGATTTGTGTACACTTTAGCGTGTACCTAGCAACAGCGAACTTTTTTTGATATATTGCGCGACAACCGATTGTTGAGCTGGTCCGAAGAGACACTAATTGAACGCGATTGGTGAACACGGCCGGCATTGTGATTTATGATAATTTTATAGTTTCCGCTTTTCATTGTGCTTTCCTCGCTATCCTCGAAGCTCCGCTTTTTCCACGTGATCCAGGTACCTGGAAGATACTGTCAACAGGAAGAACTGAAGGTAAGAGGTGCAATACTCTTTAATTTTTTTTACACATGCAACCACTTTAACTCTTCCAAGTAATTACTTACTTGCTTTATGAGCCATCGATCGTAACATTGGTCCTTCGAGCCGGATATGATCAGTTTAATTTTTCCTTAATTTTCATTATAAAAAAAAATAGTTGCAATTTTGTTTTTCAATATAATTTTTCGAATTCCGCAAATAATCCTGGTTATAGTTCATTTAAAATAATTACGAAAAGAAAATATTGTATGAAAGTTTTGCTTTCTAAAGTATTTCATTTCATTTAATTCATTGTCGCCATTAAATCGCATAGCTCGGCAGGTCTTGAGAAAGATACCGATCGCGCATCAAGTTGGAGTGCCTCCTGCCCAGACAGCACACCAAATCCTTTGGATATCTACTGAACATCCCAATATCCACTGAATGTCTAGTCCATGGTAGATATATATTTTATATCCATGAGATGTAATTTATAGACATGCAAATGTCCATAAATAATAGTAATTATATAGCAAATTATTAAAAAATTACGCCATTGTGCTCGCCATTGTGGCTAATAGTACCGTTCAGATATTTAAAATTAATTTTTTTAAGGTGTATTCAATATCCCATGAACATCCACTAAATATATCTAAGTCTAGGCGCGAACGCAAACCATCGTGGATATCCACTAGATGTTATTTGATTCTGCTTACTAAGTATAGATGGCGATACCACTATCGCATCTACTCATGCTCGACCCGCCGTAATAGAGTTCGATCGAAATTTTTGTCCTACAGACTCCATTAGAGACTGGAGTCGAGAATTTCCATTTATTGCTGAAGAGTCCTAATAAGGATGACTTTCTCCTTAGTGGGCAAAATCAAAGGCAGAGTGTTGAAAATATTTTGAATGTTGAAAATATTTTTTATCTCTGACAATTTCTTTCGACGTTATTCAATAATCATTGGTTACTTACGAACCTCTACTAAAGATACCCATAAAATATTTTGTTGAATATCCGAATATCTTCTATATCCTGGGATATAGACGGACATTTGGTTGGATATCCATATTGGATATATTGAATATCCACAAAATATATTCTGTGGATATCTCTGGGATTTCTTGTATTTTCTGGAAGATACCCATCAGATATTTTGCTGAATATCCATTAGGATATCTTCAATATTCTGGATATAGACGGACATTTGGATATCCATATTAGATCCACGGAATATTTCTGATATCCTGTAGATATATTGGATATCCACAAAAGATATTCTGTGGATATCTCTGGGATTTGGTGTGTTGTCTGGGTGCTTTTGATTTCAATTAGGGATAATTTCGATCACTCGCTGATATACATACAGGGTGTTTCCGAACTTGGCGTCCAAATTTGTAGGGGTGGTAGTTCGCATAATTTGAGACCGATTCGCAGATTTCATTTTTCCAAAATATTTAAAATAAAAATAATTAAAAATTAATTAAAAATTTTAAACAGATACGGTCCTGCACAGCGATGGGACGCCTCGACTCGCGCGCGCTACGGTTGTAAATCCCGATGAGTAACCGATCAGGCGACTCTTGCGCTACGCGCTCAGGGTAGGACCCGCTCTTTGATTTTTTTTATAATGGCTCTATTTTATTTATTATTTTTTAGAAAAATGAAATCTGCCAATCGCTCTCAAATTATGCGAACTACCACCCCTACAAATTTGGGCGCTAAGTTCGGAAACACCCTGTATATTTTGATGGATTTTTAGATTTTAGGTAAATTTATTAATTTTTAAAATTAAAGCTCCGCAACAATTATATTTAATTTCGCTCGCTAAGTTTGGTCCCAACGTCAACGAATATTTTTAGTAGTGGATTTGGTTTTTCTTTGCTATGGATAAAATACATAAATATAAACTTTATCAAAAATCATCGTTGAATGATATGCAGGTATATTATAATTTAGCAATAGGCGCAAATGTTCATAAGTCACGACGAAATTTATTGAAATGTCGTTCTCGGGAAATAGACGATATGTGCGCAGAGTTTCTTAAACTGCACAATACCTAAAATAATTTCTGATTTATTAAGCGTACTGGAACAGGTACCTATGGCAGAGGAGGAGGAGAATGTAAGAGAGGAATTTTTAAAACAGTTTTTGATATTAAAGCTAGTGTAGATGAACTTTTTAATGATTCTCCAAATGTATCGCGCACATCCATCATAAATTCTACGCAACCTAATACCTTATTTTGATATGCTTATTCGTTTGCCTAAAATTAAGCTTCTTAAATTCTCAGGGAATTATAAGGAATATGCCGCATATATAGATTTATTTGATGCACTTGTGCATGATAATTCGTCAATATCTGATGTTGAAAAATTCTATTATCTTAAGACTTCTCTTGAGGGTCAACCTTTGTCTCTTATTCGCAATATGAAACTTACTAGTGACAATTAGAATAATGCCTATAATACAATTGTCAAGCGTTACTTGAATAAACGTTTGCGAGCTAAAACCTATTGGGACATGATTGCTATTACTATTAAAATAAATACTTTACGTAAATTGTTGGACATTTTTTCTGAAAATTTGGAATCGCTCAAAGTTGTGGGTTTTCCAGTTGAGCAATGGGTCTTTATACTAGTTATACTTTTAATGATACGCCTCCTAACGAAGTTTCCGGAAACATCTCCAGCAACCCCATTCTCACACGTTTCCAAACACTCAGGAAACAATACGTCTCTCCCACTCTGAAAGATTCAAATACACACTCCCAAAACACTCTACGAACCCCTTGGCGCCCACGCCACCTCCTACTTTTTCTAAAACCAAAAATAAAACTCCCACAACCTAGCTTAAGACTGCTATCAAACTCCTAAGACCTTCCACGTACCGCTGAATTAGCCATATTGTAACGGTTTGGCTCTACGGACGAGACAGTGCCAGGGTTTGCCACAACAGTACGAGACAACGAACCGTCAAGGTGACAGGAAACCCAACCTACAATCGGGCAGGCTGACAGAAACTGGGAGAAAGTGTGAAGAATGATCGAGAACGGTCATGGAAGCGGTTACCATAGATTATTGATGATATGACACTGTCAATTTGGAGTGGAAGATAGAAAGCCGGTCAGCGCGGGGCGGATCAATGTTTCAATTGTAATTAGTAATAATTGTAAATAGTTTACGCGTTCGGATAATTATTTTGTATTTTAATTAAATAAATAGTTTCAACCCACACTCGTGTTACAATATCATTATTGTACAGTATCGTGATTTAGGTTTTCGTGGTTTTACTAAATCATATTTCCCACCTTATACTTTGATACGCAAATAAAAACTGATTATAAAAATATTATTTATTGGCAAAGAGCTAAAAAATATCAAAAATTAAAAAGTAAACTAGAAACGAAAACAAAACATATTTCACAAGATAAATTAAAATTTCACAAGGTCCCTTTACGCAGATTTTTAATAAAAAGGCAAAAGTCGCATTCATAGTCAATGACAGAGTTCTCCTCACTACATTTGGCATATATCAACTACTTACAACGAACACATTTCTCCATCTTTTCTGAATTTTCCGCACATTTTAAAAAGAAAATGTAATACTATATATATAATACTTATAACTATAATATTTATAAAGTGCATAATATCAGACACAAACTATGGTGAATTTCCAACAAGAGTTAATTAAAATGAATTAAAGTAAAAAAAAGGACCAAAATAAGGCATAAATAGAGAAATGTTAACTACTATGTTTTAAAATCCTATGTAAGTGTGAATTTGATGTCTTGGAATGGTTTTAATCCAGGCTTTTAATTTTTTTTAAATAAATTTGTAGAATTTATATTTTTGAGTTCGTTTGGGATTAAATTATAGAATTTTGGGCCAAGATAATAATAACTTCGTTGTAATATATTTTTATGAGGTAAAGGTATATAATTTGACTGATTTTTGTATCTCGTGTTATAAATATGATCAATACTTGTTAACTCCTTTTTTTTAATATGTTGTCTAATTAATGTTTTTGAGAAAAATATTTGCCTAACATCGTACAGATTGACTTGTTCATATAGGAGTTCAGTAGGAAATAATCGAGGTTTTTCGAACAAAATTTTGATAATATATCTCTGCGTCGTCTCTAGGATGGTTAAATGTGATTTCTGTGCAGCTCCCCAAGCAACAATAGAATATGACAAGTGGCTTTCTACTAGGGCATGATAGAGAATTCGCATGTACTTTTTGTCACATATCATGTTAATATGTTTTAACTTATATGCCACAAATCGAAGTTTTTTCGCTAAAAAATGTATGTAGGTATCCCATTTAAGATGAGCATCAATATAAATGCCGAAGTATTTTATATTTAGTGTCCGAGTTATAGAGACTGTAGAGTTATTCATAGGTATGTTTAATGAAATATAATCAGGTAAGTATAGCACGCATATGAGGTAAAAGGGACAAAGAAGGTCTTGCTAATGTTTATAGTCAGTAATCGATTGTCAAACCACTTTATTATTTTCGAAAAATCTTCTTCAACAATTACTTTTAATTCATTCCAGGTATTTGATGAGTAGACAATAGCTGTATCATCCGCAAAGCTAATTATGTCCCCTTTACTTCCAATTTCAAAAATATCGTTTAGATATATATTAAATAAAATCGGTCTCCCAGTACCGTACCTTGGGGAACCCCGTATTTAACAGCTTTAAAATCACTTAAAGAATTCCCTATTCGGACACATTGTCTTCTATTTGTTAAGTAATTTTTCAGAAGTAAGTACGGAGTTCCTCTAAATCCAATTTTTTCTAGTACTTCTAGAAGCTGAGAGTGACTAACCGTATCAAAGGCTTTAGCTAGGTCTACAAAGAGGCATAGCATTGGGATTTTGTTATCTACATTTCTATTAATCCCATCCCATCCGTAAATCCATACTGATTAGGTGCCATTATTATATAATTATTTAAATAGTTAATGGTCCAAATGGTCCAAGAAATGAAGTATAGAGAGGCTGCAAGTGGTTATAGTTATAAATCTGAAGAGATATATGGCTATAATGGTTATCAAGCAACGACAGAACAGGATTTGCTGGACTTAAATTTACAATTAACAATGCTGTAACCATTGAAGGAGACACTTTTCGTCGCTCCAGCCATTATCGGTAACTACATAAATTCCCTCAACTGGTCCATTTTTCGTCAATATAAGGAGTAGTGGGATAACGCTCCCAGAAGCACTCATTGTGCATATGACAGTGACGTTCTTTCCACGTTCCCAAGATATTTCTGATTCAAACAGTTTTACGCTTTTTGGTCCCGCAGTTGCTTAATAGGCTTCTGTATTTTTCAAATTAAATTACCAAGTTTGAAAAAAAAATTACCAACAGATTCTTCATTGACAAATGTTCCTTCAGGTTTCCTCAGGTTGATTTGAGGGTTTCTTCTGAGAAATAAATTCACCAATCCTTGCCTGCTTTCTGACGACTTCTGTTAAATTATGTTTTATACCAGCGAACAGCGATTTTGCGTAACTCCGCCGGAGTCAATCCAATAATTTAGCTAACTTAAGAATGTGATTTGCCATTTGAGTCTCAGTCTCAGCTAAGAAAGTAGAAGGTCTTTCTAATCTTGGACCTGACCTTCTTTACGAGTTCTCAGTGTTTCCTCGTGAATGTCGAATGACCTAGAAACTTCTCAGATCTTACTGCCAGAATTTATTGCCTTAACATTCTGTAAAAATTAGAGCGACTTTTAAATAGACATGCATAACTTACCTCTACGTTAGTAACACACAAATGTTCTAAGAAAAATGTCGAAATGTGAATATTTTCTGTCACCAACAAACACAAGCATGGAACTGAAATGAACGGCAACAGAGTTGTAGATACTAGGTCTGTTCGGGTTCTTTAAAAATACATTGAAAACTATCAGAGGACTAGTTGACCAATGGACAGTTTAATAGTTGTATGCGACGAATACTTTGGAATTAAACTGTTCCACTGGGTCTTGGACGGATTGCATCGAGTTTTAAAGAAACCCGAACAAACCTATTGGTATGTGCCATATATCTAGCCGATTAGCGGCGATATTCGACGATTGCAAAATCGACTTAAGTGATCTGAATCATTTGATCGGTAAAAATCGTACAATAAGTAATATTTTAATAAAAAATTCATTTGAATTTTGGAATTGCCTCCCAACTAATTTTGTTTCCTTAGTACAGACAACAAAAATGTTCTAAATTGTTTAATTAATTACCCTAGGCTGAAACATTACTCTTTAAAAAACAAAATAAGCATATCGGTACAAAAAAAAATCTGTGGTAGTAGACTAGTCTGAGGTCAACCATATCATCACACTTCCCCAAACACACACAATAGAATGAGATTGTGCTGATTGATTCGTTATGTTTTCTTTTTTTCCTGGCTTTTGGCCCTTTCTGGTATTTGCATAATAGGTGTTTTATCCGATATCATGTCTATTGATTACTGATGAGTCCTAATAAGGACGAAACTGTTCCAAGAATAACGTTCTCCTTAGTGTTGGAAATACTTTTCCATATCTGCTGTTTTTCTTTGATTGTAATTCAATGCCTGTTGCGGTTTTAGTCAAAGGAGTAATTGTTTTCCAGAGGCAAACGGTCGCTCATATTATTTTGCTTCTAGAATTTATCATTCTACTTTATTTTAATACTTATTTGCTTCAATTTATTAGAAGTAGCAAATAGATTCTTATTTATTCTTCAAAAGTATCGCCAATTTCGCTTCCGTGTTTAAAAAAGCAGAAATTCAATGTAATTTTTGGCACAAAAAACTTTTAATATAAACCAATCTTATTTTTTTGTGTAAACGTTGAGAGGCGTTTTATTTAATAAACAATAAATCTTGAAATTGGTTAAAAAAATTCGTAGAATTTTTTTTCTAAAATTAAATATACAACATTTCAGAAAGTTTTAAAAAACTGTCTTATTTTTACGAGAAATATTGTAGTGAAAACACAATTATAATTTTTTTCCCTCGTCATCGTCAGAACCATTTTTTTTACTGCAAAATTTACAATCCATATTAAATAATTTCTTTCAACGGCAAACGCAAAAATAGGATTATGTTAATTAATAAATATTTTCAAACTACTAAACACAATTAGCGTTCAAATTAATACAATTAACTCTTTTAACTCCCATGTCACGTTACAAAAATTTACTCCTGCTCTAACGCTACTTACAGCCGTATGCATAGTCGATCGCCAGCGACTCGCCAGAGATTCATTTCGGCGTTTCGCCAGCGATTCGCTGGTGATCCTCCAGCGAAAGCCCAAAAAGGTGGCGTCTCGCCGGAGATTGTCACCGGAATGTCATTTCACGCAAGTTTTTATTTTCTTTTATAGGGATTATCACCGGTATCTCTCGCATTTTATTCATGATTCATTTCTTAAAACTCAAAAAATAATAAACGAATATCAAATTTTTCCCTATAAAAGAACATGAAAACTTGCGTGAAATGACATTCCGGTGACAATCTCCGGCGAGTCGCCAGCTTTTTGGGCTTTCGCCGGCGGATCGCCAGCGAATCGCTGGCGATACGCCGACATGAATCTCTGGCGAGTCGCTGGCGATCGACTATGCATACGGCTGTTAGACTTTTCCACACGCATGTATATATCAGGTGTTACATCGACGAGCGGAAAATCCCATGTAATTTAAATTATTGGCTTCCCTACTTATTTTAGAGAAAAATTCTATTCAGATTTGTTAAAGAGCACTAAAATCAACTTTAGATATTTTTGATTAGCCTGTTTACGAGTTATCGCCGATTTCTTTTTAAAAATTTCCCTTTTTTATGGCCCTGTATTTATGAATACACCTTTAATATTTTCGATGTATGAGTTTTTAATAACAATAAAGCACACATTTTAAAATGACAACTTCATGTTTTACCTTGACTGGTGCTCGTAAATACAGGGCTATAAAAAAAGGAAAAATATTTAAAACGAAATCGGCGATAGTTCGTAAGCGGGCTAATCAAAAATATCTAAAGTTATTCTTTTGAATGTGGGCTTTAGTGCTCTTTAATGGACCTAAATAGAATTTTTTTCTAAAATAATTAGGGAAGAAATAATTGACAACATTTAAATGTTCTTGTCCCGCTCGCCGGTCTAGGACATTTGGGCGCGACCGTTAGGGTACGGCCGTTTGGGCGCGGAGACGTTTGGGTGCGAGGACATTTGGGCGCAAGCTATTTGGGCGAGGGGACATTTGATCGCGAGGAAATTAAACACATATTATTACGAGTACTATTACTGTTTTATTTTCTAAAATAAAATATATACAATTTTATAGAAACTAAATTTTAAGCAGTCATTTTGTAATTGTATGAAATTCCTCTTAAAAATTCAATAATATTCCTATTATTTGCGCCATGATCATCATTGTAATCTTCAATCATTTTTTTTATTCTTTTATCAGCCTGGATAAATGTTTGTTTTTTAGGTGTAGGCTCATTTCCCGCAAGTAAGTGCTCATAAGCAACATCTCTCCCCTGTTGGACAGTTTTCAGGCTGTTGATGAATTTCCAAGTGGTTGGATGGATCATCGACAGCTCTGTTTGTAGCCTTCTGTGTGCTGCCTCTGCGTGGTTATTTGTCCTATCTGTGTCTGTCAATACCCGATTTTGTACTGAACACAGCTCTGGAAGAAATATTGCTTGGCGAGGTCCGCTTCCCCTCCTTTTTGGACGACCTATGTACGAATCCTCACACCATTGTAAAAGAGGCTCTAGCTCTGGAGGCAGCACATTTGACAATTCGTCAATAGCTTCATCTTAATGGTTCGTCGGCAAAAAAGCCAATGATGTCACCATGCGCGCCTCAACAGCAAAATCTGCGTTATTATTATGTTTCCCAAGTAGATTTAATTGTCCCAAATGCTTTCGCATGTTTTTTGTCAGGTGGAACAAGCATCCCATTATTTCCGCATCCGGAAAAGCCCCTTTGAAGGCGTTGAGGGCAGCTAATTTAAAATCGCAGGATATTTTTCTGGGGTGTAGGTTCGCCTGAAGGCTTTTCAGAAGCTCGATAATTTTTACGTATGTTGCTGTTTGTTTATTTGGGAGCATAGGCTACGGGGCTATTATTACATATACTTGATAGAACAACGGCGGAGTAATGGAAAATGTTCCATCGATAAACCAGTGGTCGGAGGAATATAATAAAATCTGCAAAATAAATATTGTTTTATTGTTTATTTTAATAATGTTTTGTTTTTTGTTAACACTCAAAAAATTGTTTTAGTTTATTTTTGCGTTATCGGCTACCAAAAATAATATTATATAGTTGCCTGGTTTTCGGTTGTATATCGAATGTACTCTGACGTAACCACGTAACTCGATTTTTGAGGGTTTTGAGTTAAATCCGAATTCATCTTTAGAATATGTTTTTACATAACTGTGTAAAATTTTAAATTAAAATCTTTACCCGTTAATTATTTATTTAACAAAATTAAACCTCGTATCTCAGACGCAGAATGTTGAAAACACGTAACTCATATCATGCAGTTGCACCCTCTAGGTTTCTACGGTAAAAGCTGAAAATAACGTATGACGTTTGGAATGGCTTGGATAAATTTTTTGAGAATTTTGTTTATTTCTTGTAATATTCATTTGTTCCGAAACTTTGTGACTGATTATAAAATACTGATATTATATAATATAAATAGAACAATATTTTTGAAGATATAAAATATCAGATATGTTGAATTATAGAAAAATTTATAATATACATTGTCAGAAGTTACGTATAATGATAAAAATGACTAAAAAAACGTGAATAATTATTTTTTGCTCAAAATTATCAATATTAAATTCAAAATCAGTATTTAACTAAGTATTTTAAATAAAAGATTATTTTCGCTAACTATTTTTAACTTTATTTATACCTGCAAAACCTCGTAATTAGCATTTCACTCGTAAACTCGTATCTCACCATTTAAACAAAAAATCAAACTTGAAATATTTTTTCAAGAATAATTAGTACATTATATATTGATGAAAAAGCAATAAAACTTTCAGATTAACAATAAATAATCGAAAATTTTTGATTCTGTTAGCTAATAAAATGTTTTTTGTCTCTCCTGTAAAATGCAAGCCACAAAATGCAGCCCCTTGATAAGGGATTTTTTGCACCACTAAAAAAAGCGTTTTCCTCTGAGTGCAATAAATGGATTACGACAAATTGTGGCAAGCCTGTTACACAAAAACAAATTGCTATGTTATTTAATCAAGCCTATTCAAGGGTAGCAACCATATCTGTATGTCAGAACTCTTTTAGAGCCACTGGTTTGTACCCATACAGTCATGATATTTTTACTGACAAGGATTTTATTCCTGCCGAAGTAACAAATATTCCCTTTGAAGAACCAAACCCAGAGTTAAAAAATACTGGAATGCAATCAGTTGCAGGACCGAGTGGAACTACAAATAAAAATTTGCTGCAGGATTCTTCTGATAAAGAGGACAATCTGCCCTTGGCTGTGTGTTGCATGAAGCCGAGTCGCCAAGATATTGACGAGAAAACTCCGAAGAAGAATCAAATGCCGATGGAGACATTAAAAGAACGTCAAACAGGATTAGAATTAACAGCTACTGATCTTTTAAACTTTTCTAAATTATAACCTTATTATTCATAAATACCTTATATTTATCTTCTTAAATCACTAATTCAAAAAATTCTTACCTACAGCAATTTTATCAGAAATAATAAATTATAATTAACTACTGACATTGGTTATCCATCTTTCATAAAACAAAAGTTATTTTGAACGATTTTTCAAAAAAAAAAACAAACAAAATTTGACAGGAAACTCAGTAGCCAACTTTGATATGGGCTATTTTCCAATGGTAGCATTAAAAAATGTCTCATATGGATCCAAATTTATGGCACACACTGTACAACCAGAATTACTGCAATTAAAACATTCATATTTAATAAAAATCTAAGAAGCTTTTATATTCTTACTTTAATTTAATATTTCTAATAATTATTTATCTTTTTATTACATTAATTGTAGTAAAAAATACTAATGACTCTTGCTGACAAAAAAGCTAATGAAAATGCAAATTCGACAAATATAACCCATTAATCAAAATCCCCGCGCCCAAACGTCCTCGCGCCCAAACGGCTCTGCGCCCAAACATCTCGGCGCAAAAAACGACTTCGCGCCCAAACGTCTCGCGCCCATACGGCCGCGTCCAAATGTTTGGCTCCGCCCGCTCGACGATGCAACATCCGGTATAATAATGATATGCAAAAAATCATATCGTGAGCCCACAGACTATAAATATGAGAAAAACTGCGACTCAAGGCATTTGCAGCAAAGAAAACAACTTTTTTAATCCTTTTATCTCGTAAAATGGACTGTGCCGGAAGAAAAATAAATTTTTTACACCTACAATACGAATACCTACATATTTATGTATTTTGAGATTGTATAGGTGGCCCCGCCTACGCTGACCTATTTTACAATGTCGCGTCCCTACTTTCCGCAGCGGTATCCCTTTTGTATCTTTTCTGGATTAAATGTGCGAACAGGTGGTTGAATATTTCCATATTTCCATAATAGTATTATAGGATATGTTCCTGTAAATATTCCGAGGGCGTTCTAGCAGCAGCGTAGGACGATGCATAAAATAGGTTAATTGCACTAATTAAGGTAGCACATGACTAGTCGGGGATAGAAAATTTTATGGATTTCATGTGTCAGATTTTGTAATTAATTGTTTTAATTAGATTTACTTGGAAAACGTGGACAAAATCACCAATAACACTATTATGGAAAATAACTATGTACCGTATGAGTCGACAGAAAAATAAGGGAAAACAAAAGGTTGTTTAAAAAGTGACCACACTTAATTAATAATTGCGCTGCAGTATTTGGACAAAAAACAGCGGCGTAACTAGCCTCGGTACTTATAATCTACCTACAATTATCAAATTTAAACTGTAGTATTATGGCCGATATTCATACCTATGACACTAGACAAGAACATCATTTAACTCTTCCTATAACTAGTTTAAAAAGAACGGAAAATATTGACGCAAAGTTGTATAATTCTTTACCGCTAAAAATTAGAAGTAATAGTTTTCATAAATTCAAACAGATAGTAAAAGTTACACTAATAAAAACTCTCTCTATAGCCTTAATGGGAATGCAATGACTTTTATGATTTGATGAAAAATGAAAATATCTGGGATGTTTCATCATAAATGGAAAACGACATCAAACTTATTGATGTAATAAATTATTTTAATGTGTTATTTTAATGTATTTTTTAATCGGTTAATATTGTCAATCCATATTGTATCAATGTAAACATTTTTTAAGATATTATGTAATTATCTAACTGAAGTGTTCACAAAGTCTTGTACTTTTAACGAACTAAATAAATGATTCTGATTCTGGTAAGAAAAAAAAAAATAAATACCCAATTTGTAAAATATAGTGGAATTAATGAAAATAAAAACGCTAATAATGTTATTAACAAGAATTATCCTTAATAATAATGAATAGAAATTATAACTTAGTAATGACAAAATAACACAAGAAAAATTAAAGATATATCGATCAGTGGCGGCTTGTTCTAAGGGACCAAAGGGCCGTAGCACTAGCTCAAAATATGTCTGTCAATATTTATTTTTTATTTCAGTTCAATAATTATTACAATCGTCTGGTCAAATGGCTAAACGATGCATACATAAATTATTTATTATAATGTAATTTGATGACGACGAAAAACTTTGCATCGTGTTATTCCACCGAAGAGAAAGCAGATTATTCCACAACAGAACAAAAAATCCAAGCGACTGAATCAACTCACTGGACTATATGGTTTGGTGTAAATTGATCGAAAACAATTGCTCCAAAGAAAATTGCTCGAAATCAATTGCTCGAAAAATTGTTCCTCGAATGGACAATTCCTCGAATGCCTAGTTACTCGAATAACAATATTTTGAAAAGATAATTCCTCTAAATTAGAAAATAAGTTACTAAAATAAATGTACACAAATACAAAATAATTAAATGTGCCTTTAACGAGTACAGTTAAAAAAGGCAAAAACAAATTATTAATCGAGGGTTATTTGTTAATTAAAGACAAAGTTGTTAAAAATAAAGTTTATTGGAAATATGAAGTTTCTAAAAAATTTAAGTGCTCCGCTCGGGTGATAACAATCGGCGACAATGCAACAAAAATAAATAGTGTGCACAATCACATAGCTGACGCTGCAAGTGTAGGTGCTGCTAGAGTATACAATACCATCAAAGAAAATGCAAAATCTACTAGAGACACGCCACAGTTTATTATATCTACTACATCAGAAAATGTTTGTCAAGCAGCAGCAGCAGCAGCAGCAGCAGCAGCAGCAGCAGCAGCAGCAGCAGCAGCAGCAGCAGCAGCAGCAGCAGCAGCAGCAGCAGCAGCAGCAGCAGCAGCAGCAGCAGCAGCAGCAGCAGCAGCAGCAGCAGCAGCAGCAGCAGCAGCAGCAGCAGCAGCAGCAGCAGCAGCAGCAGCAGCAGCAGCAGCAGCAGCAGCAGCAAGATTGCCTGCAATAAGTTCCATCAAAAGAACTATCAGAAATATTCGAGCATGTTAAAATTTGGGTCCCGCAGTTCCAAACCGCCGGCAAGACGTTCAATTTTCACCTGAGTTTACGATCACTGCAAATGGAGAAGATTTCTTATTTTATGATAAAGGGCAAGTGGAAGATCGGATCATTATTTTTTCTACTAGCAGGAATTTACGTCTGTTGGAATCATCCGCACATTGGTATACCGATGGAACCTTTAAAACTACTCCACTTCTTTTTGGGCAATTGTATACCGTACATTGTTTACAAGGTAATACTGCTGTGCCACTAATTTACGCGCTTCTACCAAATTAAACTGAGGAAACTTATTCAGAATTATTTCGCAAAATTAAAGAATTTATACCTAATGCAAATCCAGAAACAATAATGACCAATTTTGAAAGTGCTGTAATTAATGTCGTGCATGATGTATATCCCGAAACCAGACACAGGGGATGTGTTTTCCATTTCTAAAATAATTTGAGATATACAGGGTGTTCAGCCCAAGCGAGACAACATGAAGTAAGCTTTTTTTTTAAATAGGGCCCCCTGTATATTTGTTTACCATCGAATTCATCGTAAAATTCTGCATATACACCTAGTTTATTATTTTTCCATCTTATGAAACTATTTTATCCCTTCAAATTATGTCTGTACAAGGTACTCTCTAAAATTTACTGTTTTTAAGAAAATTGCATTTTTAGTTTATGATTTAAAAATATTTATGTTTGCACTTCCACACACTAATGGGCCACCCTGTATATTTATAAATAAAGTTAATTTTAAATATTTTGTATTTGTAATAATTTAATAAATTTTCTTTAAATTACTTATTTTCTTATTTCGAGGAATTGTCTTTTCGAGATATTGTTATTCGAGTAACTAGGCATTCGAGGAATTGTCCATTCGAGGAACAATTTTTCGAGCAATTGATTTCGAGCAATTTTCATTCGAGCAATTGTTTTCGAGGAAGTTTCTGTTACCCGGACTATATTCCGTCCGAGCATATCTCACAACGGCTCGGCTGCTAGCATAGCAATACATTTAAAACGGTTACGTCACACAAGCAGAAATTACGTGCTTAATATATTTAAAAGTGGCCGCCTGATCGAGTGGCTTGGATAAGTTTTTGGAGTATATTTCAGTCGCATGTTGGCATTCTGCGAAGTTGTATTGGGAGGACGGGCCACATAAGTTGAATGTTTTATTAGCTTCTGTACATTAATAAATGCACATATTATTTAAAAATTGTACGAGGCAAATTAAACAAGAAATATGTTAATGAAACCGTTATCTACGTACTCGCTCGTGGGCAAAACTTAAATCAAAGAATTTGGAAGGCCTTTTCCTGATTTAGAAACCACCAAAACGTATAATGCTTCCACTTCTAGTTTGTCAAGCTTCAACAGACGTATAAGGAAGTAAGATCGGAATATATATTTAAAAATAACTGGATTTGTAGATGTAATCAAAAATGCATTTTTTTGTTTTGCGTATGTTTTGTCTGGAGGCGATCCAAATTTGATCTATATTTTGTATTGGTTAGGCAGACACATTTTTCTCTTATTACCTAGGTTTCAAAAGTAACTGCAACCTAAGTGACTGAAAATACCATCTATTATTTCATAAGCAGTTTATTTTTTTGGGATGTTTGTTCCATAGACACTACAGTATTGGATATTAGTGGAAACATCATTTTTATAGCCCAAGATAATTAATCTTTCCTAGTTCCGTATCATGCACTGTTTTCCGACTTCTAAAGTTTCGTAAGAGAGTGATATCACAGTTTGCTTTCAACGACAAAATTTCTCAAATCAGGAGCTCGAGTTTCATAGCCCGAGGAAAATAATTTTTTAACTTTGTATGGAATATCGTTTTGGGATTTCCGAAGCTTCGTTACAGAAGCGAGGCCAAAAATCTCAAAATCTTGTTTCCACGACTACATTTCTCAACATCCAAGGTATTCCGAGTCAATAGACCCTTCACTACTCCGTTAATCAGTGAATCTTTAATTTACTTCATAATTATTTACTCTGTCGCAATTGCCATTTTAAATATATTATTTTTATATACTTTTTATAAACTTCATATGTTTCTCTTAACTATACCCCACACTTTATCTAGCTCTTCCAGAATTACCTTTAGGGTAAAAGATACAAAGTAATTGCACCGTTTAAATTGAAAAAGGTAGGTATTACCGGATGGTAAGGTTCTTTCAGTTACTACCCCATTTAAAAGTGACCGCCTGGAATTTAACTTACTACACTGAAACTACTTTGAGTGTACTCTAAGTGGCGTAGCGCCACCCACGACTTCCTTTTCACCACAGGTGAAACTAGAAGACGTGTCACACTGTATATTATTTAGCATAGTTGAGTAAGAGACAACTAAATACGATGTTAATAAATTAAATTAAAATAACGTGATGCAATAAAAATTGGGTACGAAAATGTATAAACAAATAAACAGACCAACAATCAAACAATGGTCATCAAAGGTAATTAGAAGAAAGCTTAATACAAGATTTATTATTTAATTCAGTTGGTTAAGTTTATTGATTCCTGATTAATATAATTGAGCCAAGGGGTTAAAACATTTTGTTCTAAAAATTTGAAGGAAAGTTACTAAAAATAATAAATTGTCAACAAAAAGTTATAGAATTTCAATTTTATTTTTTAATAATCCTATTATTTATTCAAAATATTTCCTAAAATAACACATATTTCACACGCGTAAATGTAATCCTTTAACATAATACAAATTTCACCGCTACACATTTTCTCTTCGTCTGTTTAACCTTTTCCACATTTAATACACGACTTGTTTAGATAGAATTATAAATTCCATAAAGTAAAGCGTTATTTGCTTGAGAATCTAAAGTAACGGAGTACAGAAACAATGCTGAAAGCATAGAGTTTATGTAGGGAATTCGAAACGAAGCTTTAAAGGAGATTCTAACATCAACAAAGCAATTTAACTTTTCAACGAATCGCTGTAGTTTTACAGTAATATTTCTGCATTAAATCTCCGAAATGAATTATAAACTTGATACTTCTAATTAGTGTTGGTGAATTTGATCCTGTTGATTTAGGTTAAAGTTAAACGATAAATTATTAGTTCATCGAAATTTTGTAGTTACAGATGTATCAACCGAACTTATTGCATAAAAGATAAATAAATATTTTTATGAACGACCGGGCGATAAAGTCCAGATTATAAATACGTTTAGCGGGCGTAAAGTGCCTCTTTACCGCCCGAGAACTACTTTACCGCCCGCAGGCGATAAAGTAAATTTCTTTTATAATAACCTGCTCACAGAAGGCGAAAAAGAGCAAATAATAGTTATTTATGCAACAAGTGCAAAAAGTAAGTGTTTATTGCACGCGACGTGCAATAAACACTTTTTGCACGAGTTGCATACAATATTTTTTCTACATTCATGCAAAAACCAAAAAATGTTTTATAGAACTGCGCGCAGTTGTATTATCCAAATCATAGTAGTCGTGATCGTGTACCTTTGTTCGAGGCATTTATTTACGTTTGTGTTCATAATTTGTAATGACATTTTTAATAAAATACATTTTTTTATTAATTTATTTATTAAATTGTTTTTAAAACGTAACACAGAAAATGAAAATGGACTAAATATTTGGCGTTAATTTGAATATTTATGTTTGCAATAAAGAACCAGTTTTTTCACTAAATATAGTTCAATAAAGTTTTGTTTTTTGCATGAACGTAGAAAATAGTTATTTATTATTAAACGGTCATTAAAACGGTCATACATAAAATTTTATACAGGGTATCCTATTTTTGCCATATTGTTCAATATTTGAATTTATGTTATAGACATGCAAAAAAGTTTAATAAAAAAATTATATGGATTTGAAAAATACATGTTTTAAAAATATTTTTGGATATACAGGATGTTTCGTTTTTGCCTGGCAAATAAAAATGTATGTTTCTTAAATAGAACACCGTGTATTTTATTTTGTTTTTAGAATGATTTGGTAATATTGTATTCAACCCTAATAAGTTTTTAAATAATATTACAGTGTTGCCAAGAAATTAATTTTTTTTTTGAAATTAGAGAATGATGCTGACCCCTAAATAAATTATCATAATTTAGGTAGGTTAACATTGATTTTAAAATTGTTTAATACATATACTTACAAGTTACTGAGCTAACGAATAGTGGTGGTAGAACTGGTTTATTTTATACGGAGTATTTTGAAACATGTCTTAAATATGGCTAATTTTAAGATCAATTTACTCAATTTTTTCAAAAGCAACACCCTGTATATTATTTTAGCATTACTTTTCTTATACATTTGTCTATACAATGATACTAATAACACATATAGTGTCCCATCAGTGCGTAACTGATAGATGTTTTATTATTAGAAATACGAAGAAATTTTTAATATAAAAGTTGTATGACCATATTTAACAAATATTCTTAAATTTGTAGGGTGATCCATAAACAAGATGCTGACCAAATCTACACTTTTTAAAGCAAAACACCCAGCACGTAGTTATACATATTTGATCGTTTTCACATCGTCTAACAATTTTAATTGACTCATTTGATATGTTGTATATAGGGTGTGTCAAAACGTGAGGTTAAGATTTTCTCAATTTTCTAAATGGAATACCCTGTATTAATAAATTGGTGGCATAAAATATAGGGTATTCCATTTAAAAAATTGAGAAAATCGACATCCCGCATTTTGACACACCCTATATACAAGATAGCGAATAAATGAAGTGAATTAAACTTGTTTGACAATTAATACAATTAATACAATCAAATAATCAAATATGAATAACTACCTTCAGGGTGTTTTGCTTTAAAAATATAAAAGTTTGGTCAGCCCCTCGTTTATGGACGACCCTGTTTATTTAAGAATATTTATTAACCATGGTCATATAACTTTTATATCAAGTTTTTCGTATTTCTAATAATGAAACAACTATCGACCAATTATGCATTGATGGGACACCCCGTATATGTGTTATTGACTAACATATTGGTATCATTGGATAGGTAAATTTCTAGGGAATATTATAATAAAATATATATAGGGTGTTTTATCTGAAAAAATTGAGTAAATTGAACTTAAGACTTATTTAAGACATATTTCACAACACCCTGTATAAAATAAACCAGTTCTATAACCACTATTCGTTAGCTTAGTAGCTTATAAGTCTGCACAATAACCAATTTTGAAATCAATGTAAACCTACCTAAATTATTAAAAAAAAATTGCTTGGCAAAACTGTAATATTTTTATAAATATTACCAAACCATTCTAAAAATAAAATAAAATAAAATACATAAAACATCAATTTTAATTTAAGAAAAATGTAAAACACTTATGAAAAAATCAATAATAAAAAAAATAACGAAGGAGGATTCAGTTTCAGTTGATACGTTGGGAAGAGTACTTCTACGTCCTCGCCACTGAGGGTGGCTCAACGTTTGGTAGTTATAATTAAGAAAGACCACGGCATAACAGCCCAGATCCAAACAATTACATATTATGCAATTATTTAAGTTTTAATTTATTTTTGTATTTAATTACATATTAGTTATGGTTTCCTTTTAGAACTATTTGAACACGTATTTTTTTTAAATTTTTATTTGGACATAATAAGACAGAATTTTAAGGATAAGCACAATTGTCTTACACCGTACTGAACATCATACATGCACAATTGTGTAAATAAAAGAAAAATAAAAATAAAATACCTTTTTCTACGATCACTATACAGAGTTTGTAGACTTTTTCGCTTCGAAATATAACCGTAAAGTAGACGTCTTCCGAGAACTGACATAAGGTGAGAGCTTTGTCGCTCACCGAGCGGAAAACCTGATAGCTTTATTGGTCGCCTAATTTAAATTAGCTATAATATAATATTTCTTTTTAATAAATGATTTTTAAGTTATTTGTACGTAGTTTGATGTTTTTTGTTTGATTATCCAAGTTAACATTGACTGAATTTCAACTCATTTTTTCATGAACATCGTAGATATAGGCAACACATTATACATTACTTACGACACATTTTCAGTTTTTATATTTTTTCTTAAAATAATGTGTAGGTTAGGTTAAGTTTATTACCGTCCAATTTCAAAGTCTCCAACGAAATACAAACTGACACGATACTAAACGAAGAATCATTCGATCGGCTGGAGCATTATGAATTGTGATTGGCTGGACATGTTTGCATTTTAATGTATGCTGATAATGACGCATAGAAAAGTGTTTATACTGTATATAGTCACGTGGTATTGAGATAGATAGGAATATAAGGCACCAGAGCCCAGGCACTAGCATTCCAGCGTCGTTACCTAAATACGCATCTGTCTCTTCCTCTCCTCATTCAACTATCTTACTTGTGAGTCTGGCGGTGCTTTCATGATTGAAAATGACAGCCAGACGTGTATTTTTTATGAAACTATAATATTATTTATCATGTGACAAATCCGAGAAAATAAAAGCAAAAATTTTGTAATTTTGACAATTTTCAAGATGTCGCCAGACTCATTTAGCAATTTCGTAAATCAGCCAGACTTACTTTTGATTACAGTTTATGACAGTATCAAATGATACCTTAAATTTCAAGGATGGGAAAATAAGATTTACGGATTTCAAAAATCGGTAAAATTTTTGGATCCGCAAATTTTTAGCCAGACTGATTTTCCTCCGGTTAGGATATGCCAGACTATTATTTCCATTAATAAAATGATTCACTTTAATAAATGTCAAGTATTTATGACTGGGAAAATAAGTGGACTAGTATTTTTTTTTCATCTAGTGTACCCATCCAAAAAATTTAACCTGACTCACAAATTGTCGTTTTGTGTCACCATCCGAACAAACAATGGGTCCTATGATTGAACGTTTACGTTATCCGTAATGTACATGTTAGACCGAGTTCTAACAGTAACGAGGCAAGTTCGTATGATGGAAAATTTTTTCCAACACATTACTGTTATTTTACGCATGTTATGTTCTAATTTAACAGTTTTCCATCATACGAACTTGCCTCGTTGCTGTTAAAACTCGAACATGTACATTACGGATAACGTAAATGTTCGATCATAGCACCATTGTCACATTCACCGACTGCGAAAATAAGTATAAAAAAATTCACTGGCCCCTGGACTATTAGGAATGTCGTTAAATTGTAACAAATTTAACTTATCATGAAATGTTTCATTTTTCCTTCTATAATTCTTAGAGAAAAATGGTTTAATATTTTAAATATTCTCTACACATCTAGAGATTTTTGTGTGAGAATCATGTTGATGAGAATACCTTATTACTAGCATGGTCATTAAGACCCTCAGTAGGGAATAGTACTAATACTAATATTATATTAGATGAACATTTTTCAGAGCTGCTATCATCAAATTCAGTTTTTAAAATATATACGAGGGTGGATTAATAAGTACCCGTGTTTGAAGGCAGATGGCGTTGCTGAGGGAAGTTGGCATTACTGTCGTGTACTGTCATCTGTCACACGAGACGATACTAAATTTCAAACTGATTCATGGGTTGGTTTTTATTTGGCAGCCACTTGTACCATACGTGTTTCGCATTAATCGATAAAATGGAAAAATAACAATATCGACCCGTAATTCGCTTTTTATTTCTTGATGGAAAAACATGCGATGAAATAAAAGCAAAGTTGGATGCTGTCTATGGGGGTCCTTTACCATCTATGACAACCGTAAGATATTGGTTCAACGAATTTAAACGTGGTCGTACATCTGTTTTTGATGAGGAGCGACCAGGTCGCCCGGCAGACGTTGTTACCGAGGAAATCGTTAAAAAGGTCCAAGACATGATTGTCGCAAATCGCTGAACGAAAGTGCGAGAAGTAGCAGAGGCCGTAGGCGTATCATATGGAATGGCAATTAATCTTTTTCATGATAAGTTAAACATGAGAAAGGTATCGGCCCGATGGGTGCCGCGATTGCTTAGGGTGGACAACAAGCCGATACGGCTGCCAATGTGTAACGGTTACTCTTCTAGTTCCGTTATTTTAATATTTTATAACTATATTTTTAAAATATTTGTCCCATCTCTATTGTCTAGTTTCATTCTGTCGCTACAAATATTTTATATAGTTATTTTTGGTTTTATAAGTTGTACGTTCGGATCGAAAGTGAATTTGACTTTCGACAGGTATTACTGGTAAAAGTCCTTTTACAACAATACCTCAGAACGAGGCAGTCGAGATTATTAAATCTGCTAATATTTAATTAATCTTAATAGTATGTGGTATTTTTATTAGTGGTGACAACCATCAGTATTTTATGGTGAGTAAAAGATTAATATTTACAAGATTTCTGCAAAGATTAACGAAATGGATCGGGATTTATTTAGTTGTTAAAAATGTGAGGTTAGATGTTTTAGAACGTGTCATTAATTTCTGTAAAGATCTATTTTTTATTCATTCTGTGTTCAGAAACATATTACCTCCTTATTCCTTATTTTTCCTTATTACGTAAACTTCAAAAAGGTCTCAATCTTTTAGATAAGTCAACCTTTGGATGGTTTAAATATACGCTGAGAAAATAGTTGAAAATATGGTTTAAAACACGCTGAGAAGATAGTTGAAGTTACGGTTACAAATATGTTAATTTATGGTTAGAAGGTATATGAAGTTATGGTAAAAAACATGTTAATTTATGGTTAGAAGAAAACACATCGCTGTAGTCCTTATTTGATCGACCCTTAAAGAAAGATTGAAGACCTAACACCATTCCTACTCTGAGATGTTTCATTTTTTATCACTGAAAATTAAATAAAGAAGTAATTTAAATGAATCATGGCTTGTGTAGATTGTAATTGTTACTTGCCTGCATAAACATATACATTCTTGTTTTAACATCAGTCATATTAATTATATTTGCCAAACTATTATAATTCACCTTAAATGATATGTTTATGTAAGTTTGGTGGCGCCCTCCTTCCCTTTCCTATAGTTAAGTTTTGTCAAGGATATTAAGTGCTACTCACGGCCCTAATTAAAATTGAGCTAAAACACGGTAAGTAAAACCAACATCACATGTTACAAATGTCAAAGCAGTGTTTGGAACTCTTTAATTGAAATTCGCGGGAGGTTTTCCTTCGAGTCGTCACCGTTGATGAAACCTGGATACATTATTATACACCAGAGACCAAACGACAGTCGAAGCAATGGATTTTTCGGGGTGAATCTGCTCCGAACAAAGCAAAGACGGTCCCATCGGCCGGAAAGATCATGGCCACGATTTTTGGGATTCTAAGGGAATAATCCTCATCAATTTTTTGCAGAAAGGAAGTACGATCACAGGGCAGTACTATAGTAAATTATTGGATTGATTCGATGCAAAATTAAAGGAGACACGGCCTCATTTGGCTAAGAAACAAGTCCTGTTTCACCACGATAACGCACCAGCACATTCATCGAGAATTGTCGCGGTCAAATTGCAAGAACTGCAGTACGAATTGCTGCCGCACCCACCGTACTCGCCCCACTTGGCTCCATGCGACTTTTTTCTATTCCCCAAGATGAAAACGTGGCTCGGGGGAAAAAATTCAGCTCTAACGAGGAGGTTATCGTCGAGACTGAAGCGTATTTTGCGGAGTTTGGGAAATCATATTTTTTGGAGGGGTTAAATAAATGGCAGAAACTTTGGGAAAAGTGTATAGCACTAAAAGGAGATTAAGTTGGAAAATGGAAATACATTTTTTTGAAAAACTTGCCTCTTCCTTTCTAACACGGGTACTTTTTGACCCACCCTCGTATTAGTAATGTTTTGATTAAACCCTCAATAGCCTGTTTTTTTTTAGTTATTTCTGAGTATGGAAATGTTTGAAATGGTATTTAAGTACGATAGACTGAATCTTAAGACATACATTATAGTTAACAAATACTAATAAAAAATTTATTTGAGGTGCCTAAGAGCCGCATGTGGCTCGCGTCCTATGTTTCTCCGACCACTGTGACTAGGTTATGTAGTGTTTAAAAATCTGGAGAATAATAAAAAAACAATAGAACGAATGATAAGATCAAACAGAACGTTTAAAATTTTATTAATTGTTATCTATTCTGATTGTTATTTTATCAGTTTAACGTATTGATTTCAGTTTGTTTTTTTCGATTCATATGAACAGGTAAGTACCAATTTGAAATTTTATTAGGATCATAAAAACGTTATATTCGCATAATATCTGATTTTAAAATAAATATACAATTTTTCTGTGTTTTAAGAAATCTGAATTCATATTTAGTAGAAACAATTATCGTCAAGATTGGTAAATTGCAGCTATCTAAGCGTAAATGCATACGACACACAGCCTACAAATTGACGTGCAAATTATGCATGCCGTGCGTTAGAAATGACTGAACTAAAAAGGATAATATCGGGGGAAGGGGGATTTGCCCTCCTTGCCCACAAGTGGCAGCGTTTCTGCCCAAATTGGGTTCTGGCAATGGCATAGTATGTAAATAGGACTTTCGTCCTCCACATATTCTACATAGGGAGTCATCAGATATCCCTAAGAGATGTAGGTGTCTTCTAAGGGCCCAGTGTCCCGTAAAGAGTCCTAGTACGGCCTTTAATTTGCTTCTATGAATATTCTGGACTGCCAGAGTCCAGGAAGTTTCAACCAGAGCCCGTGGTGTTTTATATTTATGTGTTCGTTTAGCACCCATTTAACATGTGATATTTTATACCACATGTGGGTGCCGGTCCAATCTTCCTTACTAGCCATAAGGTCTGCTTTTTATCCACTCTCATGTCTCGGCACCCATTCAAGAAGGACCTTGTTATGTTCTACCAGGGCTTAGTGGGACTGTTGGCAATCAAAGATACATGCATATGAATAATTTTAATTTTTTCCTACATAAAGTCATGTCAGTCTCATGTATTGAGGGAAACAGTGTTTTGATTAATATGTGCAGGTTTAAGATACTTCAAGACAGTTTAAAATAGCAACCGAATTATTATAGGTTATAGGTTGAAAATGAGTGGGATGATCTCATCGCCTTCCACTGGACAAAGATGGGTCTATTGTGGCTTATGACTAACTTATAGTTCACCGTACAGACTTCTTTAAAGTCGGTAGGTTTCAGTCGGGTAAATCCGAAGATCTGGAACCTGGTTCTTTCCAGAGCGGAGCAGGTACATGAAATGTACTCTGCAGACTCGTCCTCCACGCTGCAGAATCGACAGTCCGATGTTTGTTGCAGACCTATCCTTCTTATGTGGTTGCCCAGACGGCAGTGTCCTGTCATCAGTCCAGTGAAAATGCGTAGATCTTTCCTACTCCATTCTCGGATCTGAGCAGAGTCGTTCATAGAAGGGTTGGTTATAAACGCCTACGAATGGGTTAGCCCTGGGGTATCTCTCCAGTTCCTGAGTGTTGCACCTTTCGTCCATTTTGAGATAATTCCTTTGACAGTGCTTTTTGCAAAGCCCAGGAATGGTTCTGGTCCTATGAACACAGATTCTGTTCCTCTTTTAGCAAGTGCGTCGGCTTTTTCGTTGCCCTCCACACCACTGTGTCCTAGAACACAGATTAAAGTAACTTTGTTCCGGGTACCGAGGCATTCTAGGGTATTTATACATTTCCAAACCAGCTTTGAGTCAACTCGATTGGAGCTCAGGGTCTTAAGAGCTGCCTGGTTATTTGAAAAGATCTTTATAGTCTTGTTTGCGAGGAGAAAATTAATCAACTCTCTCGCTCCCAATTCTATAGCAATCATTTGTGCTTGGAAGATCGTGGCCAGAGAGCCTATGAATATTCTGGACTGCCAGCGCCCAGGAAATTCCTACTAGAGCCTATGGTGTTCTATATTTATCTCTTCCTTTAGCACCCATTTAACATGTTGGTATGAAATACAACATGTGGGTGCTGGCCCAATTAGAGTTTTCTCAGCTTCCTAGCTAGGAGGTCTGCTTTCTATCCACTCTCATGTCCCGGCACCCATTCAAGAGGAACCTTGTTATGTTCTACCCGGGCCTAGCGGGACTGTTGCAATCAAAGATACATGCATGTGAATATTTTTAATTTTTTTTCTGCATAAAGTCATGTATTGATTAATATGTGCAAGTTTAGTATAGTTCAATACAATTTAAAATAGCAACCGAACTAGAATTATAACTAAATAATTGTTAGTTTAGTGACAAAATCTATTTTTATGTAGCTAACCTTCCTTCCTCCTTTATAAATTTTCAAAAGCAATATATATTGATTTTAAAACAAAAAAAGTTTATTTTTATTTGTGTTCTTTTTGTAATTGGTGACACAATGAACTTTTCGTAACCAATTTCATGATATTCAACTGTATGTAACTAATTACATAAAGCAGAACCTTTTGACCTTTGCTGCGTTTACAAAATACATTTCCAGAACGTCATACTTAACTCGACTATATTAATAAGGTTACTTGAAGGAATCTTAGAAATAAATTTGAAATACTAAATATAATGGAACAATCAAGAAATTTATTTGCTGTTGCTATCTTCCAGAACAAAGTTCGCAACAGTAAAATTAATAGCCCTTGAAATGCTTTCATTACAGTCCCATTCAATCTTGCTTGGTGGCGTGGCGTACACGCACAACATTAATATACTAAATAAATGTGCTTTAGACAGAAGAGGCACCTCTTGTAACTGTTCTGAAACTAGTTAATAATTACATGTCAGTGAATGTTAAACTTCAATTTTCAATTCATCTAGTTCGAATTTTCTTATCGACACTTTTAAAACATAATTTAATTGTAATTTTTTTTGTAATCCATATATTTGCTGCGTTTGTTTATCTAATTTGAATACATCTGAAACGAAAGGGTGTAGAGGGAAATGTTTGGAACACAATTTTTGACTTCGTAAATTTGGACTAGTTCCTGCCCGTAGCTATGAGCCGGAGGGGAAGAGGGGGTGAGAAGGTCCCATTTTTCGGTTTTCGCTTATATCTCTAAAACTATGCATCCTAGCGACATGAACATATAAAATAAAAGCTTATTAAATTTGCATTTTATTCAGTCAAGTTTTTCAAAATCTTGTATTGTTTTCGATATATCAGCTCTTAAAAGTCTGTAAGTAATTTTTGCCTTACATATTTTGTTCTTTCTGACTGGATAACTCTTCAATAATATATATATTAGTTTACTTTTTAACTATTTCCCTTCAAATGTTACAGCAATTTCAAAATTGGTCGTTAAATCTGAAATTTTGCGACAACTGTCGACTAATGAATCTTTCAATTTCTCACCATTCCCAGTCAATATATTGGCCGAAATATGCATTATTATGTACTTATATAGATACTCATTTTAGAATATTTAGTTGTAGGACCTCTGACCAGGTTCCTCACACTGAATTAAAGAATATTTAGACCATTTGAATATTGTTATAACCATGTTTCTGCATGTATGAGTGTGATGGTTTTATATATCACAACCATTAACTAAAAATGAAAATTCCGGACAGTTCTTTAAATTTCCGGACAAAACAAAACTCCAAGTCATGAAATAATTATTAAACATTTTATTAAAAAAGTACCTTTCTTCAAAAACTTAAAACAAAAACAGTTCGTGAATAAAAATTTGTGAAATTAAATATAAAATATATAATACAAAGGGCCATACACAAACACAACTACACAAGACAACGACCGTTTATTGAATATTTACATAAAAAATAAATTATGAAAAAATAAAAGTTAATTTCAACGGCCAAAACAACTGTTTATAAGGGATTTTAAGTATGCCTTAATACTTTTGATGATTTTCCAGAAAATTCCGGACAAATTACAATTCCCGACGCATTCCGGATAAAATACCAAAATTCCGGACATGTCCGGACTTTTCCTGACGTCTGGTAACCCTAACCATGGCCGACTAAAAGACAATTTTAAAAGACGTTTTTGTTTATTTCTTATGAAAAACTATTAAGATAAAGCATTTGGTCATCGCTAGCAGGTGGTGCTTAACTCGCTATTTTTTTAGGCCAGCAATCGGCATTCGGTTATGAGATTGTGAATAGCTTTGGTTAATTTGTACAGTGGTCTGATTAAAAAAAACATTAATTGATTACTTAGTGTTATTTTATTATAAAGGTGCTTTCAATAGTCATAATTATAAATCAGTTAATCTGTATTAATTGTGATCTCTTACGAATTATGAATATTCAACAGAAAACTGAGATGAGAGATGAGACTATGAGATTGTTAGTATAATCGAGTGTGACCCAGTTTCAGGATAATAAAAATAGCTATGTATTACCATCTGTGCGGATTTTGTAAACAAAGATGATACATAAATTAATATATATTGATCATATCGTTACTTGAACGAATCTTTTAAATGAGAGCTTGTATCGTGATTTATGTTTCTTACTTTCCCTAAATCATATTTCCACCTTATATTATGGAATTGTCCATATGTAAGGTATTGACAATATTATTTGGGAACACAACCTGCCACACTGAACCGACGCGTCGACACTTAGGTTACTATTATACTCAGGGCTAACCACCCTGAAAAGGAGGAGAACTTCTATAGCAGAGTATTAGGAAAATAAAATGTCTTAGAAAATGTAAAATAAAACTTTAGAAGAAATAAATATTAAACTAAAAAAAACTGAGCCGGGTAGTCAAGATAGACTAGGTCTTCTCATCACTCAAATCCAGTAGGTGGCAATCGCTACGAAGGAAAAGTGATGACGCAGCTGTGTTCTCTTTACTGTAATCCAAACCTACGTGAAATGTATATTTGTAGGTACAGATAGGTACAGACCGAATGATGTCAGCAAATTTGCAGCCAGATTTACTTTTTGTTTCTAATAAACCCAATAGATTAGTTTGGGGCTAATACCCCAGACATAGTTAATTCTTCTGAGGATCTAGAGGGATTGTCTGGTTTTGTTGATAATTTCTTCGAATTGAGAATTCCAGGTAAGTTTTTGATTAAATGTAACTCCAGATATTTCACCTTCTCCACAAAAGGAACAGTTTCTCTAGTCAAGGTAGGCTGTTAGAGCTTGTCGAATTTTATTCTTTTGGCGAAGAGGACAACAGTTTTCCAGGGGTTAACATATATCTGCTCTCTCTAGCATCTTTCTGTTTCATTCTGGTTCAGAAATTAAAGCACCTTGATGTTGACAGGTTTTTAAAGTCTCGCTTCGTAGCAAAATCTCAAAGCTGTATGTTTCAACTCCAAACTGGTTTTAAGGCTTGCTTGTATAGGAATGATATTTTGTGTATACCTGCTGTTAATTACGTACTTCAGACAACTAACAAGAATATTTTTTTGTTTCGTATCGACCGCTTCTCTTCTTGCTGCTCTCTTTCCACTTTGTATCTAACTTCATTTTTAGATTTCCTAATGGTACCTAACCGTTTGTCATGATAAAGTATACAGGGTGAGTCGGAAGGAGTGCACCAAACTCTGGGAGTATATTATACACGTGAAAATAATGTAAAAAAACTCATATGTTCTTATCCGATTTTCATTTGTTTTCAAGTTATAGCATATTAACAAATAAACAAATTTACACACAAAAATTCTCTTAATCATAGCGTTCTTTCAATAAATGTTCAAAAATACCGCCATTGACTTCTAAACATTTTCTGCTTCGTCTACGAAGAGCGTTTGTTACTCTCCTAATTGATTCATTTCTTTCTTCTTTAATATGGGCTGCAGTATTCTCAATTCGTCTAATTAGTGCATCCCGTATGTCCACTTTTATTTTGATGACTTCATTTTTCATCCAGCCCCATAAACAAAAATCTAATGGTGTGAGGTCTGGAGATCTTGCAGGCCAATTAATAGGACCTCCGCGAGCAATCCAACGCCCTGGAAAACGTTCGTCGAAAAGTTGCTTGACCTGACGAGCGACATGTGCAGGAGCTCCATCGTGCTGATAGTACATCTGCATTCTAATATTTACAGGAACATCCTCTAGCAGGCCTTGTAATTCATTTTGTAAAAAATTGAGGTAGTTGTCTTCTGTGAGACGATTCTCCAAAATGAAAGGGCCAATTAAATAACTGTCAACCATACCACACGTTTACAGAAAACCGATGTTGAAAATTGCTTTCGACTGTTGCGTGGGGATTTTCGTCTGACCATACATGATAGTTACGAGTATTATTAATGCCATCACGGGTAAATGTAGCTTCATTCGTAAAGAGTATACTCGATACAACACAATGATTATTATTTATCACCGACAAAACTCCATACGGTTAGCGTAATCCTGTGGTTGTAGGTGCTGTACTCTCTGTACGTAATAAGGATATAAGCCTTGCTCGTGGAGTGTGTTTATCACTCTTTTTTCTGGAATTCCCAATTGAGTGGCAATTCTCCGTGAGCTAGTAGTTGCATCTTCTTCTACTAGATGCAGAATATTTTCTACTTCTACAAAACCTTGTCGAGTAGCGCGTTCAGATGTTATGAAAGCACTGGGAAGCTTACCAGTCTCGCACAATTTGTTGAAAACTCTAATAAATACGTTTTTATCAGGATATCTTCGGTGTGGAAAACGTTGACGATATTCTTCAGCAGCAGCTGTAGCATTTCCATTACAGAAACCATAAACAAACACCATATTTGCATATTCTAAATTTGAATAAGTATCTGGCATTTTGCAACACTAACAATCCATAAATTCGAAATTAAACGTTCAGTTACTGTTCACTGTACACTGACAGTTCAGCAAAACGTCAGAATTATCAAATGTCTTTGAGCCTTGAACATATATGGCATACTTTGATAATGTTAAAATTCAGAAGTGGAAAGCTAGATGAACATTTTTAATTACGCCATAACTTGAAAACAAATGAAAATCGGATAAGAACATATTAGTTTTTTTACATTATTTTCACGTGTATAATATACTCCTAGAGTTTGGTGCGCTCTTCCTGACTCACCCTGTATATGTATTCAGTTATTTTTATTTGAAAAATTTATATTTTTAGACAGTTAATCCTTTTAATTTTATTCTTCACTGTTTAATCAATCTGCTGCATTCGAAGGTGTATTGTTGTACTTTTCAGTGGATTCAAAAACAAATTAAGTATTGGAAAATTTTAAATAACTAAATAAATTTTTTTTTTTAATTTAATATCAGTATTAGAATCAAAAATCTATTAATAGTTTTGTTTACTTTTCTCGCAAACGAGACATTTTTTCCTGGAATCTCAAAATGATAACGATTTTTATCTAGAAGGTTAATTACAATAATTATTATTACCTTTTATTAAATAAATAATAAATTTTAGATTAGGTACTTGTAAGTTGACGAGATTGAATTAGTAAAATTGCTACTATTTCGTTTTCCAAATACAAAATTTACAAGAGTCAATATTTTTTGTGAATTGATTAATCTTTCTGGCATTGTTAATTATTACAGAATAATGCGAGAGAGTTCAAAAAAGTAAAGGCATTTACATACAGTGTGTTTAATAAAGTTGGTTCCATATGGATTTTTTTTAATATTACGATTGCAAAAAATGTCTGCTTTTTTAAACACTTTAAATAGCCCATATTAAAGTTGGTTAGGTACTGTAATAGTTATCTACCAAATTATGTATTTTTTGAGAAATCGTTTAAAAAACATTTTGTTTTAATCCAAATTCGACAGAAAAATAATATCAGTAGCCAACTTTGATATGGGTTATTTTCTGTTTTTAAATAAGCAGAGAAGATTGTCCTACGTCATTTTTCCCAATCGTAATACTAAAAAAATTCCCATATGGCACACACTGTACATGAGTCCCAGAATACCCCACCTAACAAAAAAAACATAAAAAGTATGCAAAAATTACTGCATTTCTCAACATAGTCTCCTTTAAGCTTGATACACTGTCCTCAGCTATGCACAGCTGTTTATAGTGAAAAATATCGAGCTCTTAATAGCAAATTATTTACCACCGATCCATTTTTTCTAATTTTGAAGAGAGACAATAATCAGAGTGGGCTAAATATCGCGCGAATACGGTGAATCAATTATCAATTCGAACTTTTATAGACTGGTGCATGGTATTGAAGAAATAACATTTATTATCCCCAAATGAGCTCGTTTTTTTTTGATATCGTCACTCGAACGCTGCAATAATTTTGGAATATACTACTGCGGCCTGGAGCCATGAAAATATTTCTAAACCAACTTTGACACAAGAAATTTAAATTTAATAAGTTATGACCATCTGAGTTGATGGGTATAGATACCTACTATCATCATTCATTCGTAGATATATTTGATGTCTAATTATTTAATTTAATTAAAACTTAAGAAATATAGCATTTTTAGTTTAACTTGATCCGTGTCTATTATACCAACATTTTGCTTATATTTGTCAAATTATCATATTTTGATGTCAGGATTCTACCAATGGTCTCATTTTAGAAAACCCCATATTAGGCCCAGATTTTTCTAAGTATTTTTTTTTTTAGTTTTACCCCCATCCATGCAGCCTTCGCCTTATTGCACCATTCCATTTGACGGTTCTACTACTTTCCCAATCACCAATTTACTCCCTCATTCATTCCACGTCGCGTCGGGTCACGAATCCACGACGTAACCGGATATATTACTGCTTTACTGTTGCGAGTATGTGGATGCACACTAATCTCGCAGTTAGCCTATCTAGCTCGTTTTACAAATATTTAAACATTAAATATTTATAAAAAAGACTATTTTGATTTTGAGATGCTAAAAATCGATGCAAATTGAATAAACAATCACTCAGCCTTTTTAAGTTTACCAATATTCTTAGGAGTTAGTATATAAATTTTATTTTTAAAGGTTTTGAATTAATAATACCTGTAGTATTGATTTTGGATTCCAAATTCATTATAATTTATCCAATTTGTGCAAGAGTTTCTATAATTTATGTTTAGTTAAAGTTCTTGGTAAAAGACAAAAAATTTGTAATTTACGAATCAACAATATATAGTGTGACCCATTTAAAATGGAAGCATCTCTGTTAAATTGATATTTTTTAATCGATTTAAAAAATTCTTTTTTGTACCTCAGGGCCTAAAACAGTTTGCAGTACAAAAAATAACGTATGTACCACGAGACTAAAGTGGGTTTTAATTACTCTCGGGATTAAAAGTGGCACTTTATTCCCTAATATACTATTTTTATTATGCAGATCAAAAGAAAAGGATATGAATATAAATTAAAAAAAAAACAGTTTACCCTGGACACAAATATGCTTATATATTAATATTTAAGTTCCAAGGCATACTATGTTTTTTCCATGTCATAAACAGCCGAGACACTAAAAATATAGGCTCCATTTTTAGTTGAATCACATTGTAGATATGTAAGGGTGAGGGTAGACTGATAACTCTGTGACCATAGATAAAAAATATCATTCTACAAGAGTGAATATGATGACCATATCACACGAAGACGATCTCCTATTCTATTATTTTTGATGCTTTAATATTAACAAATTATTTATAATTATAGACGAAATAAAACCAGTAATGCTATTATTTATCGATTCTACACAATAATAACCCATTTTAATGTATGTATGTTTAATCTGAATAACTAAAAAATATACTGACAATTAGTTTGACAAAATTGTCAATTATTTAAAATTTTTACAAATAATAGCAGTCGGTTGATCAAAATATGAACGGTGATTGGTAGATTTCATTTTTTTGCAGTGTTTTCACTACCTAGAATGGATATGAAATATATTCGTTCAGAAGAAGGCAATAGCATACTTTTTCGTTTTGTTATGTGCGTAGATTAGCTAATATTCATGTGAGTGTAGAAAAAAATAATTTTTTCTTCTTACACTTGAATCCTATATCAATAAAAAATTTCTGAATATGAAGGAAGTGAAGGAGTCATCAGTGAATAGAATAAAAAAATGGATTTTTTTTAACATTACGATTGGAAAAACATGTCGTAAGACCTCAGCTTTTTTAAAAATTTTAAATACCATATTAAAGTTAGCTAGGTACTGCATTAGTAAGAAGGAGAAAAATTAACTGTAAAGATGGTCATCGACGAAATTCCACAAGCAATGCTAAAGGTTTTTAACAATTTGCTAAACAATCAACAATTTTCGGGGTTTGGAAGAAAGCAACAATTACCTTATTACCCAAGACAGACGGTAAATTCAGAACCTTTTACTTATTAGGCGTAATTGGGAAACTTTATGAACATCTAATTAAAAACCAACTGGAAAACAAACTCGAGGAAAAGAGAGGAATCTCGGATCATCAGTTCGGTTTCACAAAGGGTAAATCAACGGTAGACGCGATTCAACACGTAAAAGACGGAAATAATGGGGGGCACTTATTCTAAACGATGCCAGAAATGCTTTTAATACCGCAGTCTGGCGCAAAATCATCCAAACATTCAACGTAATTGGTATCAGCCAATATATAATAAACCAAATAGGAAGCTGACTACGTAGTAGGTCCCACAGGGCTCGGTTCTTGGGCCAACCCTGTGGCACGTTCTCTATTATGGGGTATTAAGGCAAGCTGCCCAAGGATCGTCATACTGTGCGGATGACCTTGTAATAATAACAAGGCTAACGCGATATGAGGACTTTATGTATAACGCCAACGTAGCTCTACTCAAGATCCAAGAGTGGATGAAAAGCCACAACCTGATCTTGGCTCCAGAAAAAATAGAAAGTGTTATTATAAGAGGTCTGAGAAAAAGAGACGATATTCTATTTCAGGTCGGTAATGAAATCATAACTCCCGTACGAGCTGTCAAATACCTCGGAGTCTGGATCGATGATATATGTTTAATAAACATATTAAGACAACACTGGAAAAGGCTGAGAAACAAATTACAGCATTGATAAAAATAATGCCAAATATCGGAGGTCCTGGCACCCGCAAGAGGCTTCTTCTGAACGACATGATCATCAGCACCCAACGGAAAATGTTGCTGAGAGTAGCTTCGGCATACCTGACGGCATCAGCAGACTCTTTACAAGTAATTACCAGTTGCAATTCACTTGATCTACTAGCAGATGAAAGATTCAGATTGCATCAAAAAAGGAGAAAATATTCAAGTGGAGGAAAGGAATAAGAATCCTGGCAAAATAGATGGAACACAAATACAAATAAGGCAGATTAGACACGAAGATGCTAATACCGATCATCGAGGTATAATTGTAAGTTCCGAAGAACAGATTACTTCCTTAGTCAATTTCTGACAGGACATGCACTTTTTAGAGGCTATCACACAGAATTGGAAAGACGAACGACAGCCTGTGTATATACGTCATGGAAGAAGACACACCATACTTTTTTTGAGTGCGCAAGATGGGAAAATCTAAAGTTAAGTTTAGAAGCGTACTGGGTTCGCTATTAACTTGTAATAACACTATGATGAAAATACTCCAAAAGTATGACTTTTGAGATGATGGAACTAAAATAATAAGAACAATTATTATGCAGGAAAAGGAGAAGAAAGAAAGGCACTACCATGCAGGATATAAAATAGAAGAAAAACAAATGTAAGCCCACATAGGACGTACGATGATAAATCCTTTCAAGAATAGTGTTACGAACCTAGGAGGAGGAGTAGTTTTAGTAGATAAGAACCCTACACTACTCAAAGAGGGTAGTTTTGAGAGTCATCCGAGGGCCCGTAGAAAATTTACTCTACTCTAAAAAAAAAGGTATTGCTGTCAAATTCGGTATTTTTTGAAAATTCGTTAAAAAAATTTGATAGAACATTAATGTCAGTAGCCAACTTTGATATGGGCTACTTTAATTTTTTAAATAAACAGAGGTTTTTTCCAATCGTAATATTAAAAAAATCCCATATGGATCCAAAACATTATGGCACACACTGTATGATATATTTCAGGTAAATCATTTTCTTGATTCAATCCTTTCTTTTACAAAACACAGATAATATCGGCTAACTAACGCTTTAGAATACGTTTTGCCACAAGTTCTTGTGAACACTACAGTCAGTTAGCATTAACAGAAAACGAACAATATCAGCGTTGCCGGTTTATACGTTCCAGCCAACGTTACAACGGGGTTGGGCGATGTAAACAGGGCTGGATTATTGGTATTATCCTCTTTGTCCACTGCGTTTTGCTCTCTATTGCTTCCCAGCTCTCCTGGCATCTTTGCATTGGTCGTTCTTTCTCCTTCTTCCTATCTTTGGGTCTGGTCAAGATAAACTTCAAATCTCTCCTTTACCGCGAGGTAAATCGGCGGAATTCTAGCAATGCCTTGAAGCTCTCCCGCCAATGCTGTTAGATAGGCTGACACCACTCTTAGCAGCAGTCTTCACTGCGTAATCACCGTATAGCAGTGTCGATAGCATTACTTTGTAAACCGTTCTTCTTTTGGCATCTGGAGGGTTCCCAATACTTGGAAAGATCCTCGTTCTACCTTAGAAACTTTATAACGTGTTTCTTGATGCTTTGTTTCTAATCAATCCATATTCCGAGAGATATAAACTGCTTGAGGTGTAATTGTAGTTTCCTTATGGATGACGAGGAGGCCTCCAGACGTTCTCTTGTATCCTTTTAGTAAGATAGCTCCTGTTTTATGATTAGAAAGCCTTAGGTAGCTTTCCTTTATCCACCACGTTATTTAGGTTCTCCATAACTAAAAAATATCTTCTCGCCTTGTTCAGACAAATCTTGCCGATAATTTTTGTGAAGTAAAAAAGTTTAATTTATGTAATTCTTCGTTAATAGATTGATAATTTTAGGCATTTTAAAATTAAGAACCGGGGTACCAAGCCTCTTCGAAACTTCAAATTTTGAGAAGATTTCAAAAGTTACACAAGACACGTAGCGCCGCGTGTATCATTTGAATAGTACATTTTTGCAAATTAAAAGTTTAAGAAGTTTGAAAAAATGCATATAATTATATAATGTCATTAAATATATCATAATTTTCATCTAAATTCTTCTTAACCGGGTTCATCTATTTAGGGCTGTAAATCTAGTATCTATTTTAATACTATATTAAGAGTCCATGGAGCCTTTATAGGATTTACGGATTCATAGGATGCTTGATCCAGGTGTTCCGGAAGTTGATTCATCGAGAAATTCATAGTTGATTGCTTATTGATTGGAAAGTGTGTTGATAAACAACGGTAATTTGACAGACAGACAGACAGACAGACAGACAGACATTGGCACTTTAATGTAGTAGGCCATAATTTGTAATCTTTGACATCTAGGCGATTTCGTTCATTTAAATTTTCGACCGAATTCTATATCTCCGGAACCACAAAAGTAGGTACTATGATTTTGGTCATTTTGCTTGTCTAAGTGTCCCTAGCTTATATCTGAGTCCGATAAGGTTTTTGGCTTTCTCTTTCCCGAGATCTCGGCACGGACAGACAGACATTGGCACTTTAATATAGTAGGATAATTATTATATTACATTTATTAAATGCTTTGCGGATTAGACATAATTTATGATAATTCTTCTTCTTCTTTTTCTTCTTCTTCTTCTTCTGTATTTCCCATGACCTCTTACCTGGATTAGAATAACCGCCAGTAATAGTGGGTTTAGTTTTCTAAAAGTGGACTTCACGATGTGTCTGGGCTTTTGCCCATGCTTTTTGGGGCATAATTCTATAGTGGGATTCCGTTTTACGAATCACCCTCGAATTTCTGTATAAATCTTATGTGCATTCGATCTAATCGGGAAAACGTCTTCTTTCTTCTTTTTTGCTGGCCTTTAATGCTTAATGTTTTAATGAGAAGTTTTAAAATATCTGATGACTTTCACAAAGCAATATAGCAGAGTGGGCGATGCTTGACTTTTACAGTCACCTTAAGTTCAAATAATAAAAAAAAAACAGAGTAAATACCTTTTTCTGCGTTCATGCAAAAAACAACACTTTATTGAACTATATTTAGTGAAAAAAATGGGTCTTTATTGCACTAGTGCAATAAAACTTTTATTGCACTCATCTATCATTTTACTACAGCGTTATATGATCATGACAAACATAAATATTCAAATCAACGCCAAATATATAGTCCATTTTTTTCATTTTCTGTGGTACGTTTTAAAAACAATTGCATATTTTATATTATTTTCAATAATTTAATAAATAAATTAATAAAAAAATGTATTTTATTAAAAATGTCATTACAAATTATGAACACAAACGTAAATTAATGCCTCAAACAAAGATACACGATCACAGCTACTATGATTTGGATAACACAACTGCAGTACTATAAAACATTTTTTGGTTTTGGCATGAACGTAGAAAAAATATTGTATGCAACTCGTACAAAAAGTGTTTATTGCACTCGACGTTTTGCACTTGTTGCATAAATAACTATTTTCTAATATTGACATGTAAACTGACATTTATTTGTAATCGCAGCAAGTGTCAAAATGATCTACTTTATGCAACCAGTTGCATCAGATTGAACATTATGAAACTGATTACGAAGAATTCATTATGTCACCAGTTGCGAAAAGAAAATAAATAAAATCAACCTTTTTAGGTTTTAAAATAAATATATAGATTATTTTTAAAAGTTTATATTAAAGGAGCGAAGGTTGACTATGTAAAAATCTAATTTGGTTAGTGAACTTACAACTTAGCAATAACGTTGTTTTGGTCCTTATTTTCTATTCTAAATCTTCAGAAAATATTCAAAATACAATACTCGATAAAATAACACACTTTTTTGAAAACTCAATAACTTTAACAAGTAATTAAACACATTTCAAGTCGTTGGGAATAATTTAATATGATTTTCTGTTTTTCATTGAAATGAAAGAAGTTATGTATATGCAACTAACAATACAAGAAAGTAATATTGGTTGCATAGGAGACAGTATTTTTTTTATCAAACAATTTTATAAAAAATCTAGTCAAAATTAGAAAAAAAATTGTATGTGACACGTTATGAAATCTTGCTTTATGTAACTTGTTCATTTTGCGGGATCTCGGTCTGCTCGAATCGCAAATATTCACTAGTTACATAAATAGCTATTTTAGGCTACTGTCACAAAAAAAGACATTTTGCAGATTTATTAACATCCCAAAAGTATAACTTCTTTTATAAACACAAATATTGTTTATTTTAAATATCGTTAGTAGTTTTGTACAAATCTTTGTTACAAAACAATATGTTTTTATTCGATTAATGTTTTTTAACTATTCTTTTCAAAAACAAGGATTTAAAAAAATGTTGGACCTTTACAAATTCAATCCTTTACTTTTATTGATCACAGAATATGATATCTTACCGTGTGGCTTTTGCCAAAAACATCAGTCATTAAAAAATCTACAGAATCATCAGTCTTAATAGAAACATACAAAACTATTTCCAGTCAATCCATATTGAAATACTTTTTGCACATATATTAACACTTTTTCTTTTCCATTTCAGTTGATCATAAATGGCAAATCTTTTACCCACGGAAACTCTCCAAATTTTAAAATGTACCCTTTGTAATGAGCTACTAACAGTACCACCAATCTTAACAATAAGCCAAGATGCCACGAAACACAAATGTGGCAGATGCAAAGACATAGAAACCGAAATTTCCTCTAGAAACTTAATTTATGAAAAAGTAGCTGAATTGTACAGCTATCCATGCACATATTCAGGTTGCAAAGAAGTCTTAAAATGGAATGACATAGAACAACACGAACTGAATTGCGTCCATAGAACGTTAACGTGTCCCGTGTCATGGAGTTGCAACGAAACGATTAGTATTGCTGAATTAAACTCGCATTGTCTTGTAGAACATAGAAAAAACGTCTTCAAAGATAACTTATTAATTTCTTTTGATGAACCATTGGATAAGAGTAAAATAACGGTGATGTTATTTATTCAAAACAATACCTCATTTTTGGTATTCCGTGTAGTTACAACGGAAAATATTTGGATAAAGGTATTTTCTTTCCTTCCTCTCTTCAATTGTATGTACGACTTTGAAATTTGCACTTCAGCTGACGAATGTTGTTTGAGTTTCAAAAATCCTGTAGAAATGTTTATGGAAAGGAAGCATTGCAAGAAATGTATCATGAATGATTGCAATAATGAATTACATAAAAAAGGTAAAAAAAAAATTGATAAAGCCGTATACGAAGCTGGTTTTCAGAAGATTGACAAAAATATGGTTGTACAATTAAAATTGGTTGATTTGAAGTTAAAGGTTATTTTTGGTCATGAAAAACGAAAGAGTATATATTCTTTATGATGAAATTGTAAATAAAATAAATGTCTTATATCTTCTGATAGTTTTATTATAAGAACAATATTTTGTGTCCCTTTATCCTAATTTAAATTAATTAATTATTTTATGGTCAGTGGCGGCTCGTGCGATTACAGTTTGAATATTTAGTAGTAGAAGAAATTCTGAACAATTATAATAATACGTGCTTAAAAATTTGTCAAATTCTTAAACATTTCCCTTATTATGGGATACTGATGACTAATGCTAATGCATGTCTTCCTTAAAATATTGGTATATCTTTGTCACAATGCAAAAAAATATTTCATTAACGAAAACTCTACATTACCACAGAAAAGATGAACAATACAGTAAAACAGGGCTACAGCCACGCTTTATTGGTGGTGGAGCATTGTCAAAATACAATAGAAATAAATATATTTTCGCAGTGTAGTTTCAATGAATAGTTTATGTGTGCATTATTTTCTTAGTGTATCTTCATGATGGAGCTGAAGGTCAGAGATTTCTATCCCTTTTTCTTCAAAGTGCCAACCGTAACTTTTTTGCCGTATTGCTCGCCTATTCTATTACATTATTTTGTTATATTGTGACTTATTTGTTCCTCTGTATAACTTTTACAGATTACTGTGCTGTCCTATATGCGACATTATTGGGAGCTATATAAATTAATATCGCATAAATATTTGTCACAGGAAGTAACTAAAAAGAAGTACAATAGTTATTTATGTACCAAGTCAGCAAAGTGATTCTTTATCGAACCAGTCTGAGATTATGAGCCTAGCGAGAGAAGCGAGCAACAGGCTGTTGTCAAGTTGGCATTGCAATGTTTCCGAAAATGGAAATAGACAAATGGGCCAGAATGGCTCTCGTTTGGGCTCATTGGGCCCATAGTATTTAGCGTTTGGGCTTAAACTTGACGGTAGCATCGCATTGAATGGGCTGGTTGTACAAACCATTGGGCCAGATGGGCTCAAAGGGCCAGCAATTTGTTGCGTTTGGGCTAGGGGCGGCTTGTAACCAAAATTTTGGGGGTTCACAGTAGCAGAATATAGATCCCGGTGCAGATATAGGTAAAAAACTGTTTGTGTTTTAGAAAGGTATATTATAAACTTTCTAAAACACTAAAAGTTTTTTCATACATCTGTACTGATACCTATATTCTGTCACTGTGAACCACCCCACGAGCCGCCACTGGATACCGTTTTCGAGATATGGGCTCCGAAAATATGCGATGTTAACTAGCATCGCATTGAATGGGCTGATCATACAAATCATAGGGTCAGATGACAGGATTTTTGTTTTTTTTTATTCTTTTATGGTTGTTCTTTTTATGTTTGTTCTTTTTTGTTTTTTTGTTCTTTTTTGTTTTGTTTTTTTGTTCTTTTTTGTTTTATTTTTTTGTTCTTTTTTGTTTTGTTTTGTTTTGTTTTTTTGTTCTTGTCTGTTTTGTTTTTTTTTTCGTATTTTCTTTTTGATTTTTTGTTTTGTTGTTTTTTTTTTGTTTTTTTTTTGTTTTTTTTTTGTTTTTGTTTCTGTTTTTGTTTTGTTTTTATTTTTTCTATTGTTACTAATCTTATTGATTGATCTATAATTTCGAATCTATAAATCTTATGAACTAGTTATTTACTAAAAAATTCCAATTTGCATGACAATTTATTATAAAAAGCACGATGAGCACCTGACCACGCTTTCAGTTTTACTAATAGTGTTAAATGACTTATTATCAACTTCAGCGCCTTCACCTAAAGTAAAGTAATTTATTGATTGTTTAATTTTCCCGCTATACTGATGAACACTGTATTTGGGATCTTTAATATTTCATTCTTTTTTTTAACTTTTTTATTACCAACTTGGTACTACACAAACATTGTTCCCAAATGATTTCAGTTTTAATTCCATTTGAAAAGAACATTTGCAAATGTATCTTCTTATGAAAACAAAAATGGAAAACTTCTTTAAGGCAGCTAAAAATATTCACCTCGTTTTTATAAGAAAAACAAAAGAAAGAAAACAACGTCAACACCTCATTATGATGATCCGCTAAATCCAAAAGTGGAAACATAATAGCCAAATCCTTTTTCATTGGCTTTCGCAGTTATATAAATCTTTCCAAGCGCCATTTTGTCAGCCCTAAGGATCTTTATTATTTTATTAGGACTGCCGTCCTGAAAAGTTTATAAATAGAGAAAAATTTTCCATTGGCGTGCTTCGTTAGATGTCATAAAAATTGAGATAAAAACCGATGAATAATATTGACAGAGATATGTATAAATATTGGTATGAAGTATAAAGCAGACTTTGCTACGCAGATTTCATATTGTAACTTTTAGTAATACTATTATTATAACAGTATATACACACAAAGTCCCCCTTTTTCTTATTTTCGAAACATCGTCAAAATTTTGAAAATTTTATTTATAAACACTCCATTTAAGATTATTAAAATGTCATCAATAGGACCAACAAGCAATTTTATTCTAACCTAACTTGGCTTTGGTGAGAAGCTGGATAACCTCCATGTATTCATGTTGGAGCAGCCGTTATTTGTGACTACTGCCAAATTTTGTTATTGCATTTTCAACAGTCTTCACCTTAAGGTCCTTATGTTGAACACCACGGTTCATCGACGGTGTTTAACACATTATTTTGGAAATGTTGAATAACTTGAATTTACTTTTACTGACACAGTCCTAAAGCTGGAATGTCCAGACGAGTTTAAATATCTGCCTGTAGAGGAGCAGTTTGTTTTATCCTAGCAACAAATACATTATTTCGCGTTTTATACCAAGTGTATGAAAAAGATGATTGTATTCTCTACATAATAATAAATCAGACGGAAGGTTCTTCTTCTTCTTCTTCTTCTTCTTGTTTCGGTTTATTTGAGTTCAATCTGTCAGGATTATTTACCCAGACTGTTCTAAATGAAAATTGTATTGTAAATTTGGAGTTAATAATGTTAACAAAAATCAAATAAATTGACAATTGACTTTTGCAAAGATCCCAATATTTAGTAAATTCATGGATTCTTTACATTTGTTAAAACAATAAGTGATCTTAGAATGCCTCTCCTGCTGATATGGACTATGTTTCTTTGTTAAATAATTATTAATTTTCCACTATGCTTGAAATTTAACTTAAAATATTATATTACAATTATAGTTACTGTTATTCTTATCACTAAAGTAGGACATTTAAAGTCGGATGGTCACTTTTGGTTGTATGTAGTACAAGATTGTCCAGTTTTAAAGAAACTGGACTTCCGACACGGAGACCGCCATTTCGATGTTGAGACGACGGTGTCCGAGTCCCGAGTCGAAAGTCCAGATTGAAGGTTAGAATAAAGCACTGATCACACGTTCTATCAATCAAGTGTTTTCTTCTTCTTCATTTACCGGAACCCATTCCCCTGAGATTACTAGCTATTCTGTTCGACAATTTGAACCCCTCTAACAGGACAGGCTACCCGTAATATCACCCAGTATATGCTCACACTTTTAAAAACTAACTAAACTTATGAAACATCGTGTAAATTCTACGTGAGTAATACGAGAGACGACGAGAGTATTATTTATACTGCAATATTTATAAGTACTTATGTATAATTTGATTCCCCTGATGGTAGCGCCTCTGCCAATGGGTCAATTTCGGAACCCCTCCAGGTCGTAATAACGAATAGATTTGCCAGATTGCAGGTAATAAAGTCTCTGCGAATATCGTACGATGATAAATTTTATAAATAGACTTACTCCGTCCTTGATCTTATATCTGTCCCCTTTCTGGCAATTATTTTCGGCAAGTACGATGCTGAGAGCAGTTCAGTTCTTCGATCGATTTCTGTTCCGCGTAACAATTTTATACGTAGGGCCGCCGATTCATTTTCATATTTTAATAATGTATAATTAGAAACGAGAGAAAATTGATTATGGCTCATTTGATACGGAGTTTGTTCCAATTAGAATTTAATTTTTGTCAGTTATTTATTAAAACTTATACTCCCCTGATTTTTGAATTCGTCGTGGTACTCCTGCTATGATTTCTATTACTTTCGAATAAATTTCTTTGTGCTTCATTCTGAATTCTGTAATGTATGACTCCAATAATTAAGGGCATTGTCTTGAAAATTGCATGTTTAATTTATGAACCAACCTATAACTTTATGTATAAAATATTGAGAACCACTAAAAATTTAATATAAAATAGGCCATGACAGATAAAAACAGAGATACGAGTCAATCCCGTGATAACTGCACGGAATTCTAATAAGCGTGAATTTTTCCAAAAGCTACTTCAGAAATATTGTTTGTATATCTGTGGTTTTCTTTAATGTACATATACAGGGTGATTTAAAATTGATTTTAAGGGCGTCTTAACCAGCCAAAAATAATAATTTTTTTTCATATAATCGTATGTCCTAACTTAATTTTTTAGATACAGGGTGTCAAAATTTAAATAAAAATACGTGTGGCACTCGGGGACTGCCGCGATAAAGCTATTGCATAGCATTTTTTATCAACTTATGCAATTATAATTATTTATTTTATTTATGCAGTATTTTTTTCTTTGATATTAATTCAAGTTTTTTCTTTGATTTTAATTCAAGTTACATTTTTTGAGCGTGGTGACCGATAAGAAAACAATTTTTTTTCTTTTATTGAATAAATCAGAAGTTTATATTGTTTAAAATATTTTTATTATCTTACAATACATGTAGGTTATTCAGGAATTTTTATCATTGAAACTATAGGTTTATGGTAACTGAAATAAGAAACATAAGTTTGAGAGTTGATATCCTCTAAATATCTGGAAAATACCGCGTCAATGGTGGTCCCATATTTTGTTGTGGATTCTTGTGGATCATTATTCATTTTCAAATTCAATTTTTTAGAAATCGTGTCTAATAGTGATAGAATCAGTTATGAGCAGTTAGCAGCTAGTCTAGTACGTCTAATCGCACGGACACAAACACCGTGCCGAAGTCTGCCGAACTGAAACGACGTTAGACGATGCACGGCTTTCAACGCCGCACCGCTATGCCGGTCGGAGTGGGGGGTGTTAAGTTTATTTTCGTTACGGAATTTCTTTTTCGATTTTTTGATTTTCGATTTTTCGATTTATCGATTTTTCGATTTTTCGAATTTTTGATTTTTCGATTTTTCGATTGTTCGATTTTTCGATTTTTCGATTTTTCGATTTTTCGATATTTTTCGATATTTTTCGATTTTTCGATTTTTCGATTTTTCGATTTTTCGATTTTTCGATTTTTCGATTTTTCGATTTTTCGATTTTTCGATTTTTCGATTTTTCGATTTTTCGATTTTTCGATTTTTCGATTTTTCGATTTTTCGATTTTTCGATTTTTCGATTTTTCGATTTTTCGATTTTTCGATTTTTCGATTTTTCGATTTTTCGATTTTTCGATTTTTCGATTTTTCGATTTTTCGATTTTTCGATTTTTCGATTTTTCGATTTTTCGATTTTTCGATTTTTTGATTTTTCGATTTTTCGATTTTTCGATTTTTCGATTTTTCGATTTTTCGATTTTTCGATTTTTCGATTTTTAGATTTTTCGATTTTTCGATTTTTCGATTTTTCGATTTTTCGATTTTTCGATTTTTCGATTTTTCGATTTTTCGATTTTTCGATTTTTCGATTTTTCGATTTTTCGATTTTTCGATTTTTCGATTTTTCGATTTTTCGATTTTTCGATTTTTCGATTTTTCGATTTTTCGATTTTTCGATTTTTCGATTTTTCGATTTTTCGATTTTTCGATTTTTCGATTTTTCGATTTTTCGATTTTTCGATTTTTCGATTTTTCGATTTTTCGATTTTTCGATTTTTCGATTTTTCGATTTTTCGATTTTTCGATTTTTCGATTTTTCGATTTTTCGATTTTTGTTAATGAGTCGTAGAAAAAATATACTGTACAACTCCAGTGGGCTCAAACTCACTCGTGGACGCGGCCAAAAGCATGCTGTCTCACCTAGCATTGGGTGTAAAAGAATCAGTTATGAACAGTTAGCAGCTAGCCTACACGCATACGTCTAATCGCACGCACACCGTGCCGAAGTCTGCCGAACTGAAACGACGTTAGACAATGCAGACAATGGTTTATTTTCGCGGAATTTCTTGATTCGATCGCCGCGCTCAAAGCCCGCAATAAAGGCTATGCACAGCTTAAAAATTAATATCTAATATTTACCCCAGCTGGGAACATTTGTGATACCAATTTATTAGAAGCCAGAGAAAGCTCCTCTAGTTCTTGTATTGCATACATTCTCCAGTCCGCAGACGTATGTTTAACTCCGCTTCATACTAATACGAATAGGGTCGGATAAAACCTTCCATGGCTATAACGCCGTAACCCTGTGACGGTCGGAGTGGGGGTGTTAGATTTTTTTCGTTACGAAATGTCTTGATTCGGTCGCCGCTCAAAGCCCGCGATAAAAGCTATGCAATAGTTTAAAAATATCGGGTTTTCAACAATTATTAATTAAATAAAATCACACTTTGAGACGCAACTGGAATAAATAATGAATAAAATTTCATAACACAAATAAAAATGAAGATAGATCTATTTGGCGACAATCTCCATCATTTAGTCGTTAATTTTTTACTCGTTTCAATAGAACTTGGCACAGATTTTGATTTTTTTTCTTGGAAACAAAGCTAGATACGACTAAAGATCAAGAGGCAAGATAGTTACATTATTGACCGTTTAATTTAAAAAGAGTCTCTAATTGTCAAGAAAGCAGTGCTGTACCATAATTTTACCTATAAGTATCAAGTAGGTAGCCCCCTGAGACGCCACAGGAATTAATAAATTTATTTTATATTCATCAAAGGAATGCCCTTATGATGACAAATAAGCCTACCAAATTTTATTTAAATCGGCTAAAAAGTTTTTGAGTAATTGATAAAAAAAACAATTTTTTTTAAAACTTTAACTTCCTTTATCTAGAAAATGAAGCAAGTTAATACCTATGATTATATAAAAAAATTTCTTATTTTTGGCTGGTACATACGACCTTAAAATCTTTGCACTCAATTTTAGATTACCCTGTATGTAATGGTACAAGTGTAAAGATAGTAAAACATGTATTTCTAAACATGATCTGTGAATTTTATATCAATAAGCTTTTTCTAAATCTGAATATCTTTTTCAGGATGTCGAAAATGTCCATCTCTATACAACACCACTGACATCCAACCCACTTACAAAGACAATTGCCATTGTCAAGCCTCGACGTTTTTCAATGAAGAAACTAGCAGTTGCGTGCGTTTCATCAACTGTACCGATGTAAAGAAAACGCAAGAAGAACTCTTCTCCTCCATCAAAGAAGTCTTTAGCCGTGGTCCGGAAGTAATGACAAGCCTAATGCATGGCAACGTTGATGATATAATGTCCGATATATTGCATAACATAACTTTATTTGATCCTGATGGCACTGAAGAGCTAGAAGAGTCCAAAGACTATGAACTATTGAACGATGTAATTGAAGTAGAGTTAGGAACTGTTTTTCACAAATACTCTACCTATATTACAGGTATGTTCAATCCGTATCTTAGAAAGAGTAGAACGATTAAAGCAAAATGTGGCGATGATCAGATTTGCGCGTTCAAAACACTGATGCAGAAAAACGAGAAGAAAATTAAAAAAATTGTTCAAGGATTAGGTCCTGACTTATATAAAGGATTTACATCGGTGGAGGAGTCTTTAGAGCAGTCCATAGAGAGCGAATGCGATTGTGGTGAATGTAAGCCTCTCAAGAAAGGCATGATAATTTTTAAAGGTTTGAAAGAAGATATGGCTACTGAATTTAAAAAACTATCAAATTTCATTGCTAAACAATTTTCCGAACATTCTCTTAGTGAATTATTTAATCGTAATAAAGATAATAATGAAGGCTAATATTTCTACTATTTAATACGATATATGTAGTTTGAATCATAATGAGAAATAAGTAGGTATATTATGTTATGTAGAATTAATTTATCATTGTTTATAAGTTGTAAGCATATTTATATCTGTAATAATTTGATTTGAAATTTACAGATTTAAAACGGATGACACATTTAAATAATTTATAATCATTAAAGATATATGATTTTTTATTCCTGTAAATTAAATAATTAATTACCAATAACTTTCGTTGGGCCAAAATAAGACGAAATTAACTGTAGATGTGGTATGAATTAAAATATTCAAAATAAGTTGTAAAATTAGAACTAGTATTTCTAAATTAAATAAAGCTTACAAAATATTGAAATGTTGATAATAATCAAAACATTTTTATTTATATGCCCAAAGGAGTATCGACATAATCTCCTGGCTTTATAACTTAAAGCTTTCTCTACAAAAATTTAAATTCCCTTTATCACATCATCTAAAAATGACATCACAGAGACGTCATAAATGTGACGTCAACACGACATCATATATACGTCATAATTTGGTCATACATTTTTAAATTTAATTAAAGTGTCAACAAAGTTGGTGATTGACAAAAATACTATTTTGCCGCCCTTTAAGAGAAAATTGTGAATTTTATATTACGTTACCTGGTCCCTGATCAGGTGGGGGCCAAATAAGAGAAAGCAAAGAAGAGAAAAGACGAAAAATTTGGGTTAAGTTAACATGAACATGGTGTGAACCACATGTGTGAACGGTGTGTTGAAAATAAAGTGCCATCTTATACTCTTAATTTTGTTATTAGGTAAAATATTCCTTATGGTATGTATTTTAGAGCATATAAATTGTTATATTTTAGTGACTGCATATATTATGTCAGTAGCAATACGATTTTCGGATAACTATGAGGGCGGCATGGCCTTAATACACCGTACATGATTGACACCTCAAAGAAGAGAAGTTTATTGGACACCCTACAGGAAATTGTCTGCATAATGCTCTAACAATGGATGTGAAAAACAAATGTAAGCAATTGATTAATTTATAAAGAACTTGCTATTATTGCAGTAATCATTTTTTCAGCTTCTTCTGTAATTTTATCTCCAATATTCATGGTGTTTAAGTTTTAGTTTTAATAATTTTTTATATGTAATTATTTTATCAAAAGAACTGTTTATTATTATCTATTTGTAATAATATTTCCTATAAGCCCCATAGAGCATTTCTTTAGATATAGGCAAAACTAAAGTCATAGTAACGTTACAAATTGACGTCATATTAACGTCTCAAAATGACGTGCGTGTAATATTACAAAATAACATTACTGGGCCGTGACATAATGACGTGAGCTGGAGTCATTTTGACGTTACATTATTAGTGAAAAATTACGTAACGGATGACCAATAAATGACGTCTCTGCAACATCAGTGTGCTTGCTACCTGGGCAACTAGCATTACAGATCTCAGAAAAAGAATAACAATAGAAATAAGGAATATTTCACCTTAAACTTTAAAGAAGAAGTTTTATAACAGATTGGATTATTGTCCAGAATTAGGTGGAGAACATTTTGAGCATTTATTTTAATCAAAAATAATTTCAAAATTTCACTCTGTATTATTCATATAGACCATAAATATCATAGTTCGTTGAAGTCAGCTTTCGATGGCTTAATTCTAATAAGTCGTAACCCACAATTTTTACAAATTCACGTTTTTAGATTTACTCAATAGAAAAAGAAGGACACTACCAGTCACTAAAACATTTTGTCCCAAATACGAGGATGTATAACAACGAAACAATTATTTAAAAAAATTCAACAACTATCCTTCGAAGTACTCTCCATTCTGTTGAATACACTTATTCCATCGCTTTATCCACTTATCATAAACTTCTGAGAAACCATTTTTTGATAGTCTGTTTAGTATACCCATCACAGCGTTGTTGAGCTCTAAATCCGACTCAAATCTTCTACCTCTCAATTCTTTTTTAACTTCAGGAAACAAATGGAAGTCACATGGAGCAAGGTCAGGAGAGTAGGGGGGATGAACCATAATTTCAACCCATAATTCTTCAATTGTTCGTTGACAAATCATTGATCTATGAGCCGGAGCATTGTCGTGATGCAGCGTCCAGCCAAAGTCCTGATAAAGCGGCCTTTTTTTCTTTAATTTTGCCTTTAAGGGTCCTCGAAGTACATTAGAATAGTACTCCCCTGTTACTGTATGTCCTCTAGGTACAATGTGATCGTAAATAACGCCAAATTTATCAAAAAAAATCAGGTGCATCACTTTACCAGCGCTTTTAGCAGTTTTGGCCTTCTGCGGTCTTGGGCTGCCTTTGCTTCCATTGCATACTTTGAGACTTCAATTCAGGATCGTAATGATAAAACCAACTTTCGTCACATGTAACTACATTATTTAAAAACTGTGGGTTACGTTGCAATTGCCTTTTCCACTGCTGACAAATTGTCACTCGATTCGCTTTTTGTTCATCGGTCATCACTTTTGGAATCCATCTTGCCGCGATCTTCCGGTACTCTAAATCTTCATGAATAATTTTTTGAGTGGTACCGTAAGACAAATTAACATTGTCAGAAATTCGTTTTATGCCAATCCGGCGATCATTTTGTATCAAGTCGTTAATTTCTGCAATTTTTGTGTCATTTCTCGCAGTTTGTGGTCGACCGGGATGAGGTTCATCATCAACTGATTCACAACTGTCTTTAAACTTTTTATGCCACTCAAACACTCTACATCGTGATAAACTATTATCTAGATATGCACCTTTAATCATTTCAAAAGTTTCAGTTGGTGTTTTACCCAATCGAACACAAAATTTTATCGCGTATCTTTGCTCCACTTTCATTTTTCGATGGGTACGCAAAACACTGATAATTCAATAATTAATTTGTAACAAATGTCAAAAGTTAAATCAAAGCCTGCTTGCGGGGTAGTACATCAAATATAAGGCTTTCATGTCTCATTTTTTGGGTTATAAAATGTTACCTCTGAAAGAAGTTATAGCACCAGTCTCGTTATATACTGATATACCCTCGTAAAATTATGTCTAGTTGAGTCCCGCAATTTCTAAATAACAAGTCCTAACCCGCACGATACATGGGTCAGGAGAGAGTTTTTTGCCTCTACTGTAAAATTTACTCTTGGTGGGTTACGAGGTGTTAGAATTAAGCCATCGTTATTAAGGAGCTTTTAAAAACATAAAATGATACAGGGTGTTCTATTGAAGAAAAAAAGTGCTAGACTTACGTGAATCATGTCGGAGAACGTAAAATTTAGTTTAACACATTCACCGCCAAGCCAATTTTCATAAAACTTCCTAGCACGCTACCCATAAGAGAGACTCAGCGGACACCGGTGTCCGCTCTGGCGCCATGCCTAAAAAAAGCATTTTTCCCTCGCATCACGCCAGGTCGGACAAAATGAGCAGCAGATCGAGACATATTATGTCCCTTGTGGAATGTTTTAATAAGGACCATAATAAATAAGTTTTTTTCCCATTTTGTTTTTATACTAAAAAATGTTAAAATGTGTGCTATAAAACAATATATTTTTTTAGTTATTTGTTATAAATAACGAGAATTTTCTTGATATGTTTTTTTTGTTTCAAGAATTGTTAAAAATGCTTAAGTTATATTGTGTCTAGTTGTACATAATATAACCATATTCAATAAGTTTTTTGATATTTTATTTTGTATACTATAGAATGTTAAAATGTTTTTTTCAATAAAACAATAAAATTTTAGTAGTTAAAAGTAGTTTACATTTCCATTGAAAACAAATTTGTCCGCTCTGGCGCCTAGAGTTTAGCTGCTTTAAAAACTTTTTTACACGCCACAGCGGACACAATAGCGGACACAGTCCATAAAATTTAAACAAAACTCTTTTTCAAAAAACCACGGTCGGTAGGCCATTCTAGAGGCCTAAAAAGAATAAGTTATAATAAAACATTTACAAAATTCAGAATTTTCGAGGAAATATCAACCTCCAAACCTTGGCGGACACCGGTGCCCGCCCTGGCGTGATGAGCCGACCGCGCAGCGGACACCAGTGTCCGCCCTGGCGGTGAATGTGTTAAAAGCTGATGTGTCTCAGCGTTTTTTATAATTTTCTAAAATAGGTCCAAAAATAATTTTATTCCATAGGTAGTTTCCACACACTGTATATAGGTTATAACAGTTGTATGAAAATCTAATTGAGAAGCAACGTAAAAAACATTCTGACCTACACTATACCTCCTTTAGTATGTACATGATATTTAAAAAAAAAACCCTTTTTAATTTTCTTTCCGTTATATTCCGTTAATTTCAGAAGCACCTATTCAAACTTTAATATTGACATCCATTATTATCATCGTTGCAATGTAGAAATCATCAAAATTTGCTCCAAATATGCTCCATTTAATATCGGAAAATTGGAAAAAAGTTAGGCATGTTTATTGTTGGATTTTTCTGGAAAACTTTTTTAATTCCCACTCATTTTCTGGTTTGGTTCGCTGATGTTTAAGGGTTTTCTCATTAAACTTTTTAAAGCCTCATTGTCAGTTATTTTCGAACGGAATTTTTAATTTAAGTATTTGATTTGTTTGTAAATTGTATGAAGGTTGAAATTTAATTCAAAAAAATAAATCGTTTTTTATATTTAATACATTTGTATAGGGAGATCAAAATTAAAATATACGCTTTGGACCGTATTTACAAATCCATTTTATAAAGATCTATTAGTAGTACAACCGTACGAAATTATCATTGTATCGAAATGATTACAGATGGCGACACCATATTTGGATAGCAGTCGAGAATCGCTTGTTTCAAACTGGATGACATATAACTTCGAAAAAGTTTATATGCTGTTTATTTTTATTTTTGATGACTTGGGTCAGCCTTTTTCTTTTTAACTTTGACTTGTCCGAGGTGTTTGTAGTAGTGTTGCAGATTCAAATGAGAAAAGGTTATTGCAGAACAGGCAGCTGAGTATAACAAATTCTACGTAACTCACTATAAAAAAAACACACTTTTAGAACTTGTTATTTCATTCTTTTGAAGTTTGAACAAAGTCATTGTCCTTATAACGTATAGACACAGATTAACACAACAGATGCGAAACCCGGCAAAAGATCAAAGGATTTTGAAATGATATTTCTATGACCTTCGACCTTTAAATGGGTATGGCATAGGTGTTGCCAATTTTAATTATTTTCAATCAGTCTTACTAAATATGACTTTTTTCTAAACATGCGTTTTGGATGCCAGGATTGGTTTAGGTAATTAATGTATAGTAGCAGCACTAGTATGTTAAAAAAAGTTGTCGATAGGAGTTTCATTTTTAAACATTTTAAAAGAAAAAGAATATGATTTGTATTAATATTTTCAAAATTGTATTATAGGTAAAAAATTATGACAAGCAACGAATTATAATATAAAGGTTTTAAAAATGTATTAAGCGGGCTTTATTAGACATAAAATTAAGTTAAAGGCCTCCGTTTTCTCTTTAATGTGTTGAAATAAATATATTGCTAATAAAGGCCACGTGTCAGGTAGAATTCGATAGTGCCTCTTTGCCCAGCAGTACTGTTTGAAGTATAAATATAAAACCGAATGCATTCCAATATACCTAGAATATTGTAGACATTTTATTTAATTCAGATATATAATATATAATAAAGATACAATGTCTTCTAAAAAATGTATTTTCATAAAATATTTTAAATTAATAACATGTATGAGCAAGAAATTACAATGAATAGTGAGTACCATCAATCCCAAACTGGCCTCATGTCCACTCGTTGAGTATGTAGCAAGTGATCATCGGTGTCTCCATCTATGAACGCGGGACGGAACCCTCCTAGACTATTGGAGGGTTGGGTCTGCGGCAGTTAAAAGCCTTTTGACTTTTACCTCGCTCTCACCCAATCATCAACCAACATAATGCTGGACCACTATTAAAAGGACAAAAGTAGCCTTTTATTTTTTAATCCTCGCATTCATTGTTGCTTCAATTACAGCAAAAGGCCAGCAATATCCCGGCAATTCATTGTTTGTTGGGATACAATATAAACTCATCACTAACAAGTATACCAATACAACTTTTGTAAATAATTGCATACAGCCCTATTAGCAGGAAATTACAATTCTATCGCCTGTAACTACAAACCTAATAAAACAAATATTGAACAAATAGTTTGGTAGGTTGATATTTCTAAACTGTAAAGTAATATTGGATGAAAATGCAAAATAGAACATATATTCATGAATATTTATTAAATTTGGTTTTAGTTTTATATAAGGGTAGGTTACCCCAAAATAACCCTTAAAATATTTCAAATTATTCTTACTCACTCCCAAAGTAAGACTCATGAAGCGCCTAAATAATTTACCAAATATAGATTTTTTAAGCTAAACGGTTGCAGAGATATTAATTTTTTTCGAAATTTATGGCCCCACTTTAGGCTTCCTTAAGCTACATTAAAGAAAAATTAATATTCAAAAATTTCCATTAAATACTCAATGAACGAAACAGCCGAATTTTTCTCAATTGATGTGCAACCTAAAACCAAAACTGCACCTACTACATGTTATACATCTGTTTTGCCTATATCAAATGTCTAAGTACAACGATCTTCAAAAGCTTTGCAAAAATAAGGTAATACCAGAGAAAACAGAGACGTGTAACTTAATAGGAAAATTTGTTCGGTGGTCCATTTAAATTACATATATGACTTTCTTTCTCTTTTACATTAATCTTTACATATGTTTATCTCTCTCCAATAAAACTAACACCAATCTAAGAGGTCGCTGATGTTGCTGGTTTTTTGATGTCGACGTATCGATTAGAACTGACAACTGACAATGTTATAAATGTTGTTATGAACGTGTGCATTTTATTAAAATGAATTTAATTTGGGCCCCGTTTATTTCTTTGAGTCTGATTTTGTTGTTTAATTAATTTTCTTTGGGGGGAATGTTTATTTTCGCATATTATTTTTTGCATGAATCAATTTCTGGAACCAAACTCGCGTTTTTGTGTACGTTTCTTTCTAGAGGTAAGTAATTTCCAATTTATTACGAAAACCACTGTATAATGTGTGTGTTTAATAATATATTACAAAATGGCTATAATTATTTTAGGTGAATTGGAACAGAGATCCATTATTGTTACAGCTACTTTTGTTCATTAAGTAGGTAGATGAATGTCTCTACAGCTTTTATGGCAGCACAAAGTTCCCACCTACTAGAAAAGAAGTAAAATGTATTCTGAGTAAAAAATCTCTGCACATGTAGCATTGGCAAAGGACTTTTGAAATTATTAGTTATTGGCTATTTCTTACATGCACCTACCTCTAATAGCCAATAACAAAAAATTGAATCACAAAAGGGCAAAATTTTAAATCAGGATGCATTGGAAAATAAATTGGGGACAACCAGTAGTTTAAATAGCATTTGCTATAACTTTATTAGAAGATTTCCTTGATAATAAATTGTAATATATCAATTGTTTCAAATGAAATTGAAAAAGAGTTAAATTCGAAATTAGATTTTTCATGGGTAAAATGTTATATTCATTCAAACATTGTAAGGTAATCTATAATTAAGGGGATATGGAAAATAGGTATACCCTGGTGGTATAAGGGACAGGTAAGGGGCAATGACAAAAAAATTACAAAAATGCATTCATCTTTAAATAGTGTTTATTATTAATATTATTATTTGCAATGTTTAAAAAGTACCTCCTGCTGCAGAACAGATCGAATAGATTGGACGACTAGTTGGAGAAGGTCCACCTAGTAACCAAATTAGGAGACTAGGAAAACTTTTACATGACTGGGGACACAAAAGAAATGCACACGCACAAGACATACAAACATACGACATAACAGGGGTTAGCCTTCAGCAACGTCCTGTTTAAATGATGATATTATGTCATCCTTCATTCCCTTTTAGAAGGCATGGCATATAAATCTATTGATCTTGATGACCCTAAGAGGAGTTAGCAGGGGGGTGTACGGAATGGGTGGATTCGATCCAGTTTACAGGATGGGAGCTTACTCGACTCGTGCCTTATACATTTGTGTGAGTGTATGTGTGTGTTTGTTTCGTTTCCATGGTTTCTATTAAAATAAACAGTCATAACTTGTCGATACCTTATGATACCACTTATGATAGTCTGGCAGAAAGGTATCGATATACTCTATACTTTATAAAATATTTGTTACATTAGTTTTTAAATATATTATGAATATACAGGGTGTTAAAAAAAAGTGTCACAAAATAAAACGGGGGGTAGTATGGGCCAAAATATGCAGAAAAGTCTTAATAAACATATGTCCGCAAATGAATGGTTTCAGAGATACGGAGTGTTTTGTGTTTTGTATCATTTTTTGATTATCTTTTTTCATTCCCAAAAACTTGCTTTTCTTATCGGAGTCTACCGATGTTTTTTCATAGATACTATTTGCAGTTATTATTTTGTTGTGGGTGAATAATTTTATAAATTTTCGTTATGCCTGTTTACACTAATATTGAATTAGCTGACATGCATTTTATGTACGGTCGTGCAAATGGCAATGCATTGAAATGGAGGGAGGGCCCTTTAAACATCTCATTTAACTCTATGCTGTTATTGATTGTTTATAAATATCATTGTTTTTTTATAATAATAAAAAATTGTTATAAACACAAAATGGTCCGTATCTCCGAAACCGTTAATTTGCGGTCATATATTTATTAAGACTTTTCTGCTTATTTTGGGTCATACTATTCACCATTTCATTTTGTGACACTTTTTTTTTAACACCCTGTATAACAACTGTTACTTTCTTTGTAATTTGTTACAAAATGATACGAGGTACTTTCTAAACGTAGCAATTGTAGTTTTTCTGTACCTTACAAAAAATATAATTTATAGAAAAAAAGTTTGGTGTATTATTTTTCCAAGATTAAATATTTAATAATCAATATAATTTTCAAGTTTTTTTTATCGAAATTTACAAGAGTAATAAAAACTATGTTCACTGATTATATTAAACTGATTAAAACTTCCTTTATTAAAATGATTATTTAATGATAAAAAATTTGATGTTATTGGAAGCTTTTATATGTTTTAATATACAGTAAAACAATAGTTTTTGTTTCTCCTGTAAATTTGTATAGAAAAACTATTTATTTCTAAATCCATGTTTGAATTTCCCGCCCTAAAGCATTTTTAATTTTCCCGCTATTTACTAGTGGCATAGACTGGTTGTGGTTACAATCGCCCAAACAACTTTTACCGAACAAAAAAAATACATTGAGTTACACGTCTCGCTGGGTTGTCTCTGGTAATACTCTCTGTTATTCATCAATTCATCAATTTTTGAACATACCTACTGGAACTGATATAAAAGACGCACTGCCAGAAACAGATATAGAGGATGCTGATATCAGAACTTAATATTTTTTCTCACTTTAAATGTTTAAATTTAATAGTATTATATTATTTTTCTATTTTTTGAAATTATTTTATTATTTATGAGTTTTCAATATTTTGTGATTTTTCGTTTGCTGGGTTATCTATACTACATAAGAATAAATAAAATGTTCTGAAAACAAATTGTGGTAAATTATGTTAGTTCATAAATAAGTTTCTTAACAATTTTTGTATTATTCATTAGTTAGTTTCTTTTTGTCTGTGCGAATTATCTGCTAAGGGGCTGGTTAAAGTTGATTTACTTAGCGGTTGGGAAAAATATTTTTCCGCCTACCTCTATCTAAAGTATACATTTCCTGGCCTCATTGCAGGGAGCAAAGTTGTACTTTTCCTCCCTAGGGAGGAAAAGTACTTTTACTCCCTAGGGAGGAAAAGTAAAAGTGACGTCATGGTACGTCATAAATGAAATAGCTTATACGGCATTGACGACCAAAACTATATTCTAATTTATAAGTATACATTTTACCGTTTATTTATAGAACACCCTGTATTTTGCAAAATAGTAAAAATAAGTAAATTATTATTTTAATTTAACGACTTTTACATTAATAATTTGACTTCAATTCATAGACTCATCCGATTTTCGAATTTAGGACAGAAATATTATAGCACTATGGTCGATTGACAGATCAGTTTCAAAGTGTGTTACGCTATAATATATCTACAAAATATAAAATAATATTTAAAAAATGAGTGATTCAAGCGAATTTGAAGACATAAATAATACACCACCGGATATTTTGGAACAGCTTAATGCAACAGTACAATCTCTATTACCCCAAAAATCTAAAGAAAAATACGAAAAACAGTATTTACATTTCAAGAAATGGGCCGAAGAAAGGCATATTCGTACTTACTCAGAAAATGTTATTTTGGGGTATTTTTCGCTATTAGAAAATACATTAAAAGCCTCTAACATTGTGGTCCAAGTATTCAATGCTACGTACCATGCTTCAAATAAAAGAAAATGTGGATATTAAATACCCAAAATTAATTGCTTTCTTGAAAAGACAAAACCAGGGATATAAACCTAATGAGGCAAAAACCTTCTCAAGAGAGGAAGTAAATAAATTTTTACTAGAAGCCCCCGATGATAATTATTTATTAATGAAGGTAAGATATTTTAAAGAACTAAATTTATTTAAAAAATAAAAGTTAAACGGCAAATATTATAATAGAGCTACAACAATACGCTATTTTTAGAATTCCGCAAAATTATTTAAAAATGACTTGTTATTTGAGGGAGGCGGAAAAATCATATGTATTACTTGAGAGTAAAGTGCCTTTTCCTCCCTTGGATGTTTACGGCCCTCCGCTTCGCGTCGGGCAGTAAACTTCATCCTGCGGGAGGAAAAGTGGCACTTTCCTCCCTAGTAATACAAATAGCTATTGTTGGTTAGGCCAATTTGACTAAATTGTGTTCATATTGACATCGTTACTTAGATTTAAGATCATTTAGCAAAAAGTCAGACAAATATCGAACATCAGACCAATATACAGGGTGTTTCCGAACTTGGCGTCCAAATTTGTAGGGGTGGTAGTTCGCATAATTTGAGACCGATTGGCAGATTTCATTTTTCTAAACAAATTATAATAAACAAAATAGGGCCATTATAAAAAAAATCAAAAAGCGGGTCCTACCCTAAGCGCGTAGCGCAATAGTCGTCTGATCGGTTACTCATCGGGATTTACAACTCAAAAACAGATGCGAGATTGCAATTTTGTCGATTCTAAGCGTAGCGCGCGCCAGTCGATGCGTCCCGTCGCTGTACAGGACCGTACCTGTTTAAAATTTTTAATCAATTTTTAATTATTTTATCGGTCTCAAATTATGCGAACTACCACCCCTACAAATTTGGACGCCAAGTTCGAAAACACCCTGTATAATTTTTAATGATTTTTTTTTTAATTTTTCACTTTAAAATAGGTCTCCTTAGAAGTTTATATTTTGTAGCTTATCTCATTTTGTTTTTCAAGCGTCGATATATACTACCCACTAAAATAAAAATCACATAAAACAGTTAACTAGCGGCAAATAAACCAAAACCAATTAGTATAGCATTAAGTGTACCTATAGTAAGAAACTAATGTACACTAATCACAAGTAAATAGTTCGCTAACTATAGGTCGTCTAAAAACTGATTAAACACTTTACTAACCACAGGTTACTAATTTCAAAAATCTTGTTTTACTTACTATGAGTAAACATTTTACCTGTCCCATGTAGCATACAACTTTTTATTTGCGGTAAGTAAAAGTTCACTAACGGTTAGTGAATTTTTTTTTCAGAGTACGGACCAAAGCTTTAAGAAGTGACCCCGATATAACTATCTTTAAAGTTTTATAAGTAGGTCTATTTAAGAATAATTTGTTAATACGCATGATAAGGGTAAAAAAATGTATTACAACTAAAATTTAAAACTTACTTTACGAACATACAAACGCCAGTACTTTCCATAGCACGACTTATTCCTTTCCAAGAAGCCAGCATGTTGTACTTCTGTTTGGCAGTTAAGGGTAGTCTGGAATCCACCGGAGGCGGCTGCGCTGGAGGCCCTACCTCATCTAATTTCCCGTTATTGTCCGAGTGTCCCCGTCCCGCGAGTTTTCCCAATTCACAGCCCATTTTCACAAAAACAAATCACCCGAGAATATTCACCACGGTAAAACGATCATAGACAATCGTTCCATAGACAAAATTTTCACAAATCGCACCGCGCACGAAAAAAGATTCAATAGACGGTGATTCTGAAAGAGAAAATCTCGCACTCACTGTTACACTAAACACTTCCAAAGCGATATCGAGTCAGCAAAAGCATGAGCATGTCTTGTTTGCCATCGGATTAACACTGTTTTGCGACTGCTATAGAAGTTTGTTTAATTTAACGTATTTGATGTTGATTTTCGGTTACCAGGTGGATTCATTTACGCTCTTTAATGAATACGGGGACCTGAAACAAAAATAAGTAGGTAAGCAGGTGTCTAATATTAAGATATAAGTATACTGCAACATGTGCGCCGCTAGAATCTTTTCTAGGGGGAGTAAAGATACAATTTTGTGAACCTAACCGCAAAGGCATAAATGCTTAATTTATTAGCCAAAAATATTTAGACGATAATATCTTTTAAACTTATTACCAATAATTGATTCACAAAAGTTTCTATTTTAAAATTTCGCCTAATTTTTTTGCAAACTTGAAGATACTCCATTAAATTTTCTTATATTTCATATTTTGTAATCTGAACAATATTTCCAATATAACTTATTTACAGAATAAGTTGAACATTACTAAAATTGGAATGTTAATTTATACTAAAAGGTGGAAATATTCTCCAAATAAACATCATCGATTAAAATACGTACTTTTTTACATTGCCTTTCTTTTGGGTCTACTAATAAAGTACAGAAGTTATATCCCAACTAAGATATACAACATACAACTCGGTAATGACAGATATGAATAATAAATTCGTTTCATAGCTCCTTAAAAAGTAGAAATGTAGAGTTTTAGTTATTTTTTTTTGTGAACATTGATAAATTATTCAGTATCCATTTACAATACTTTTAAATTATTTTATAGTAAAATTATTAGTGCAGAAAAACTACTATCAGAAAATAATCTAGCTCTACAAATTGTAGAAAACTAAAATGGAACTTTTTCGTTTTTCAATAGACTTGTTCTGATCTCTTCAAAATTTACTTCAAACCGTTCCAGATCCAGTAAATATTCAATTGTGCATCGTGTAAAACTTTTTAACTTTCCACTGGACATCTAATCTAGTACTCAACTTATTTCTGAAGAACCAGAACAGACCTAATATATCGTTTTAGCATTAGAACTAGGGTTGTGTCGCTGAAGCAGTATCTGTTCTTTTTGAAACAGTATTGGGATACTCATCTTTCAATACGGCACGTGTTGAGACGACTATCTTCGTTCCACAGAATGCGATTTGTATGTAATTTCTCTCTCTATTTGATTCGTTACGTGTTGAGTACGCACATAAGAATCCCTGTCCTCCTGGTTTTCACTTGGAACAGATTGGAACAGGTATGCTTCGAATCACGAAATAGTTCCACGGAACAGTTGTTTCGGTCGGACCATGGTTGGACAGAGGATGGAGATTCAGTTTATTATTTTAAGTTACTACTTGCTGTCACAGTTACAGATTGCAAATTGCGTAGAACTGCATTGGCATTATTAATAATAATTACTGTGACTGTGACAGTTGCCTATTGCAATATAGCAGTCACAGACTAGCCTGCAGTAATATTGAAACAACTTGATATTTAATAATAAATAATAAATACTATGGAATCTGTGATTTGTTATTTTTCTAAAATAAAACAAAAATAATATAAGGTTGTATGTGACATACCTATTGTATATTCAATAGTCTTTTTATTAGCAGAAGCGGCGCAAGGCGTGGGCGACGTATGCGAGTGCTTACGGCCTCGCGGCTTGAAGGGCCTCGCGCCTTAAAGGCTTAATGCAGCTTTCTTTAACTTATGAAATAGTATATTACATTACGAGTGTGGAAAGTGACATTTTTCACACGAGTGGGAAATATTGTCGCACGAGGTACAAGCCGAGTGCGACTATCAATCGAGGGTGGAAAATCACTTTTCACACAAGTGATGTACAATATTTTTCCTACGACCACAAAATTATTTCATCAACAAATGTAAAACCAGGTTATTATTATAATAATTAAAATGTATTTAAAAAAATAATCAACAATAATCGTATTTATTCAATTTTCATATTTCCTAAAAAAAAAAAAAATTCTGGCCCCGCCAGGATTTGAACGCAGTCGCTCGCCAGATCTCAAATGGCAAAGTTGATAAGTTAGACGCTATAGCCACCCAAGCTAATAGGCCATGCGTCAATTTAATGACCTAATCGGTTATTTGTTTAACCAGAATAAAGAGTAAACATATTATTAGTTATTTTAAATTTATTTTAATAATAATTGTTAAAGATAAATATCTAGGATCTAATTTACAACAATTTCAATAATTTAACAATCATATCGATTTTAGTATTAATATGGACATTACAAAGATCAAAACAGAAATGATGTATTTGACATTTTATGACAGCTGCTGCAGAAAGTAGCATATTCGTACACGGGCGTAACGTAAATTCTTATTCATACGCATGTGATATAGGGCACTTTCCATAGGACTATATAGTGTGATATGTGTCACTTTCCTAAGTGGTCGTAGGAAAAATATTTATTTTGTTTCCTTCTCACATCTGACCTACCTATATGTAAGCAAAAATCATATAAAAGAATGTTAACTTTCAAACACTCTGTATTTTAACTTTAATATAAAAAACAACGAATAACGAATTATTTTAAATAAGCAAGAATGTCAAATTCTAAACATCAAAATCTGTTTTTGTTCCTCGAAGTGAAATTACAAATACGTAATATCGTTTTTATACACCCACATGGATATTAGCTTATCTACGCTCAGATTACAAAACGAAAAATCTGATGTGTCCAACACATGACTTTCCTATCTAGTTATTATAGGCTTTTTTCCGATTATTTTGTACAACCTATTGCAGCACCTCCATAAATGTTTAGAGGATAATCTAAATATATACATTTTCCACATACTTCTAACTCGAAACATTTTTCTATAGATATTCATTGAAAACGAAAATACTGAAAAATTTTAATTTACACTTTTCCTTCAATACGGTCCATTTTAGAAAAATCATATAAAAAACAAAAATTATAGAGATCGATATCACAAATAACTTTTATTTAAATAATTTTCCTAAAAATTTGAATTTTATTTCATTTTGTCAAATTTCTCGAATGCGGACCATTTTAAAAAAAATTGCGTAGAACCAAAATTATAGATAATAATATTGTAAGTAATTTTTATCTGAACAATTTTCTTCTCCAAACATCAATAACAGATATATTCAATAAAATATCAAAACGGCCTCCCATAAAGTACCCCCCCAAATGTTCCGCCTTTGTCCAATATCTAATAATTTCACCTCAGGCCGAAATAAAACCTAAGTGTAAAATTTTATGTTTTTTCCTTTATCCGTTTTTGAGTTTTCTTCAAAATTCGAAATTTACACATTTTTCTCAAATATCTCGAATACGGTCCATTTTAGAGAATTTATGTATGGAATAAAAATTATAGAGAATTATATAGTAAACAACTTTTATTTAAACAATTTTTATAAAAAAATAATTTTTTTACATTTTGTCAAATTTCTCGAATACGGGCCATTTAAGGAAAATTTTGTATAAAACAAAAATTATAGACAATAATATTATAAGTAACTTTTATTTGATGAATTTTCTTCTTCAAACGTAAATAACGGATATATTTCATAAAATATAAAAATAACCACCAATAAAGTACCCCCCCAAATGTTCTGACTCTGCCCAAAATCTAATCAGTTTACCGCAGGCTGGAATAAAGCTTAAGTTTAAAATTTGGTGTTTTTCTGTGTATCGGTTCATGAGTTATGCGACATACAGACACACACACAGTCACACACACAGACATCATCGCGAAAATAGTCAAAACGGATTCAGGGGACCTCAAAACGTAAAAATCCGTCGAAAACTCGAGGTCGAAAAAAAATCATGATTCCTATACTTTCCTTATCTGTATACAGATAGGAAAGTGTCAAAGTTATCTCAACTAGAAAGCTGTCATTAGATAATACTGAAGCTGATGAAATCGTAAAGCATGCTCGCCCATCCCCAATTAAAATTAAATCTACAATTTTAGGTATGTTGTGTCAATTTTTATTTACCAGTATAATTTATTATTTATAATATATTTTTTGTGTTTTTGAATTCAATAAATAACTTTCATCTGCTTAGTATTTTTAATAATTCCATCCAACCTTGGGACACCCAATATAGACGCCACTTTGACGTTAGATAGATTCGTGATAATGAAGTCATTTTGCCTAGCCTAGGACACCCGATGTACACGTTACTTTAACGTGACATCGATTCGTCAAAATGACAATATGTAATGACGTCATTTCACTGTGACATTCTCACGTTACCATAACGTTATTTTCATGTCATCAAATGACGTAATGTACACCAAAAAATCACGTTTTATTGACGGCATGATGTTGCATGGGACTTGTTACCTACATAATTTTCGAAAATATATTAAGACTGATAAATTGTAATTTTGCTGATATTTATAAACATGTAGTAACGATGTTGCATGGGAACTTGTTACCTAATTCTCATAATTTTCGAAAATACATTAAGACGGATACATTGTAATTTTGCTGATAATCATTTAGTAACGATTTGACTCTTTAAGAATATTTGTTACTACAAAAATTCGAAAACAACCTTTTTGGAAAACAACTAAACAAGAAGAAAACTACATGTTTAAAAAATCTTTTAACGCTTAAAATGGTAATAATAAAAAATGTATTATTTACATAAGTTTATTTAAGTGTGTATGGATACTTTATTATTATAAAAGATACACTCATACAAAGTGACAAAAGAAGTTAGTTCAGTAGTAATTTTCCAATATACTCAGTATTGAAGCGTTTCTTTATTATTAAAAATAGTTTATTTATTTAAAATAATTTATTATTTATAATTAATTTGCATACACTAAACACTAATTAATTTAATTAAACTTAAATATTTAGCTGATTTATATTTTACACTCATAATTTACTTTTTATAACAATTCTAATATCTTATTCAACTGGCCCTTCTATTGGCCTGACAAAATCGGTAGTGACAGACCTAATTATAGCACATTTCCTTGTGAAATTCAAGGAAAGATGGGATGAAACAAGAAACTGCAGAGTTGCCAGGGAGCTCTTAAATTATCCTGACAACACTGCAGCAAACAAATACTTGACTATGACCAGACAGAATCTGCGTCTGGTTACAGGCATTCTGACTGGTCATTGCCAAGTACGGAAGCATCTCCATATCATGGGGCTGTCAGAATCCGCACTCTGCAGAGGGTGCGAACAAGAAGATGAGACCATCGACCATATCCTTTACGATTGCCCGACGCTCTCATTTATTAGAAGATTTGTGTTCGGCGAGTATCGGCTAACACCGGCCGATATAAGAAAAGCACCTCTTGGCGACGTTGTCAACTACATTAAATCTGTAGGCTGGCTCACGAGCTAGGAGGTGCCTATCATCTTAGGAGGATGCACAATGGGTCTAATGAGGCTTAAGTGCCGTGGGGGGTAACCCACCCTCCACACGTTACAGATAGATCTTATTCAACTTCTATCGGCAAAGTCGCGATATTTATACAAAAAATGCTGCGCACCGTACTGTCTTCGAAGACTTCCAGGTATTTCTCAAAACGTACTAGATGAGTTCTAGCAGTTTCTTCACGGAGACTCGCATTCTTCGCAAACAATCTGTCTCGAGAGTGAACATAGGCGAATCAATAAGGATTTTTAGAGATGACTTCTTTGATTGAATAGTTTTAGTTACAAGAAAAGGTGATGACTTAAATAAAGTAAAGAGGAACTAAAGGGATTAACATGACCGGATTGGTCGAAAATTACAAGCACGGCATTACATCGTATAATGTGTCCTAAACAAGAACGACTTCACATCAGTACAAATATATACTTTGGTAAATGGAGAATAACAAGTTATAAGAGTAATTTTAAAAAACCGACTTCAAAATCGTGCTGATGCCATTAGCAGATTTTGACCAAATTTATATGGGACCACCCCTGAGGTACCCCTTTCTAATAAAAAAAGAATTATTGAAATCGGATAACGTGGCAAAGAATTATCACTGAACATACATAAAAACAATATTTCGACGGATTGAGAAGCTCCTCCTTTTTTTAAAGTCGGTTAAAGCATGATTTTTGTTACACCCTGTATATGTATTAGCACCGCACTTTCTTAAGTAGTTATGATATTATTATTGAGAGAAATATTAAAATGCCTAAAAAATTGGGTAATAAACATTGAAATACATATGTAATATTTTTACAAAAAACAATATAATTAATATCATACTATTTTCTTAGTGGGTATCGAGTACTAAGTGATTTTCAAACCATTTTGCATCTATTTATTGATAAAGGCTATTATTGGCAATTATACCTTAATATTCATTGCAAAGATTGTAGGTAAACATTTACCATAAGTACATACTTAATCAAATTAGCAATTTGCTAAGTATATTTATTTAAGTGTGTAGCACCTTATTTCCTAAATGAGGAAGAAGAAAATTAAATTTGTACTAAAAGTAGATATGTAAATTTAATTATAACATAGTGTTAATATATTTGTTAATAATTTTAGATAAAAGCTAAAACTAAAAACAAACTCATTATAGATATTTTTGTATTTTCCGAAACATATGTAGTGTACTAAACAGATAAAATAAAAACATTTGACCGATAAAAACAAGGAAAATTTTTATTTATATAAAATTGACTCTTTAAATTATTTGTAAAATGACTGTCAACGCCAATTTTATCACATGCTGATACAGATTTGTCAAGGATGTCATCTATGTCATCTGCACCATCTTCACGCCGTTTCTGAATTTTCTTCGACAAGCCATTTAAAAGTTTCGGCGCAATGTCAAAAGACATGTCTCTGGCTTGAAATTACCTAATTTTACAGTCAATTGAAATCAGTATTTCGGACCACATATGAAGCAGGCAGATACACTTAAAATTATTTGTATCATGCTAGAGGCCCCATAAACAGTTTCATTATTCCAGTCTTGATTATATGTCATTTCTTTTAAAGCAGTATATAAACCCTTTTTCTTAAATGAAGTAATGGCCTGTCTTTTTGACGACCATCGTGTCCTTTTAGTGTACTATTCAAATATTTGTTTTTGTTATTTAGGGTGAATTTTCCGCCCTCTTCCTCTTGTGCGTTTGACAGATACCCCTTTTGCCAACCCCTAGGTCTTATATTATACACACAACAAATTTTGTCAAATATAGGACCCTGTGACTATTAAAATATACTAGAAAAAAAAACGACAAATTTAATTAAGAAATTATAGTTAGTAATAAATAAAAATATAATGTAAATATCGACTATGAAGACTAGAGATAAGGAGGTGAATCGAAATACTAAAAATACGGTCCCAAAAAACGCACCCTAATTGAGCCTTTATAATTAACCGCATGAGCGCTGGTACTACTAACGGTGTTCAAAATACATGGCTTCTTATGGGAATTATACATAATTTTGTCAAACTAATAAAAATAAACTTGTTTTTAGCTAAATAAAGCACAGAACATACTGTTGTATTTATTTCTAAATAAATTTTGCATGTTTGAATTGATACATTATTTAATTTTATCTTTATAAAATACAAATTAGGTAGGTATGACCAAATTCGAGAAGGTTTATTAAATGCTGAAATTTGAAAAGTACAATTTTGTGGCAATTTTTTTTTTAATTGAACCTATAAAATATAGTTTTAAGAGCAAAATAAAACACAGTTAACAGATTTTTTATTGATGTAATACAAGCATAAAGGGAGATTTGGGAATGTACATTGTATTACCTCATCCTTTAATTTCAGCTTCCCCTTTTTATTTTGCTAACAGTACCATCAGTAAAACTACTCTCATAATACTTGAAAATATCTTCTAAAATGTATAGAACAGCATCATATCTAGAAAGTGCTTTATCGGCACCAGGAACGATATATATGCTGCCATTGTTCTAAGCATTTAGTATACTATAAAAAATATTTACAATGACAAAATTGGGGTTCAACAAAAAAATAACAGTAGCAACTCTTTATCTAACATTAAAACTCTATAAAAAACAAACTTTCTTTTCTAGTAGATTAAATTTACTGTAAAATTTTATATTATAGAAACTTGTAATAAAATAAACTACACTCCGTAAGATATATATTGTGACTAGTTTACAATAAATATTATGTTTAGACATAAATACAATATTTTATTTACATTAGAAGCTTTAGGATCTATGACTGTAAAATTTTATATTATAGAAACTTGTAATAAAATAAACTACACTCCGTAAGATATATATTGTGACTAGTTTACAATAAATATTATGTTTAGACATAAATACAATATTTTATTTACATTAGAAGCTTTAGGATCTATGACTGTAAAATTTTATATTATAGAAACTTGTAATAAAATAAACTACACTCCGTAAGATATATATTGTGACTAGTTTACAATAAATATTATGTTTAGACATAAATACAATATTTTATTTACATTAGAAGCTTTAGGATCTATGACTGTAAAATTTTATATTATAAAAACTTGTAATAAAATAAACTACACTCCGTAAGATATATATTGTGACTAGTTTACAATAAATATTATGTTTAGACATAAATACAATATTTTATTTACATTAGAAGCTTTAGGATCTATGACTGTAAAATTTTGTATTATAGAAACTTGTAATAAAATAGACTGCACTCCGTAAGATACATGTTGTGACTAGTTTACAATAAATATTATATTTAGACATAAATACATTATTTTACTTACATTAGAAGCTTTAAAAAGACATTGAATTGATTTCTCCTTGTGTTTTCTTTAGTTTTACATTTGATTTTTATCCTGTTTTACAATCTGGAACAACGTAAATCTTGCTTTGATGTTTTTTTGTCACTCATGTTACTTGTGCTGAGGTACTTTTTTTCATATTATTTTGATTCTTTTCACCAATTTTTTAAAAAATCAACTTCATTTTACATAGAAAATTGAGACCGCTGTTATTCGACATGCCAACTAGCGTTAATTTTGCGAACTTTATAAAAAAAAGGACGGAAATTTGATCATTGCCGATTCGCCTCCTTCTCTCTAGTATTCATAATATCGACACAATGCAAAACGCGTTCTCCTGAACTGTCACTATATTGAAATTTTTTGCAAAATTTACTGAATTGGGAAAAATGTAATGAATATAAATTTTTTATAGTAGAACTGAATTATTGCTTTCTGTCAATTTTATTCAGAACACAATAACAATAAACACAAAGATGCAGCGATTACAAATTGCAACTGGAAATTGGAGTTGGAGAACAGAGAACCGAGTACGCACAAACCTAACCACAAAGTTTATTTCAGTAATTCCCCTAATTTTACTTGTAATGTCAAGCCAAACAATTTACAGTTTAAAAAATCTGTCTTAGTTTTAATTATTAATTAATAGACCAAAATGAAAAGTAAAATAAATTTATAATATATCCAAACGCTGTATATTTTGCTATCTTTTTAATTTTCGAATTTTGTGCTGAATTTCGTGGTTTTTTAAAAATTCAATTCATTCATTCAATTAAATATTTTTGCCAAAAAAAATAGTACGCCACTGCTTCATCTTAAAATAACAAATATTTTTGCAATCCTCATTTAGTTTTGAGCAAATTTGGTCTAATGAGTTTTTTTCTCCGTCGCATAGTTTTTGTCCGACGCATAGTATTCTGCATGGAACAAGTGAAAAATGTGTCTTTTATTGATCAATATTGGTATGTGATAAACTTAGATTATTTACAGACTAAGACTAAACTATTTTTACAAATAAGTTAATAACATTTACAACAATTGCTGAAAATGCCCGCCGCCTACTGCAACGCTTGCGTCAATTCGCCTTAACATTGATTGACGTACTCTTTCAAATATACCTGGTGTCTGATTAATAATGGCACACGATTCAAATATCCTGTTTCTTAGATCTTGCTCATTTTGAACGGATGTTTTGTAAACTAGTGTCTTTAAGTGACCCCACAGAAAAAAATCCAGAGGATTTAAATCTGGTGATCTGGGAGACCAGGCTTGCGGTCCCGCTCTTCCTATCCAACGATTAGGATAATTCTCGTTCAGAAATTGACGTGCAGCCAAACAAAAGTGTGCCGGTGCGCCATCTTGCATGAACCACATCCTGTTTCTGGTAGCCAAATCAATTTCGTCTAAATGTTCAGGAAGCTCGTGCTCCAAAAATATTCTGTACTCTTCGCCATTTAGCCTTTGTGGAAGAATGCAAGGTCCAATAAGGTGATCCCCGATAATTCCGACCCAAATATTTAAAGAAAAACGATCTTGGAAAATTATTTTCTATGATAGCATTGGGATTATCCTCAGACCAGATATGGTTGTTGTGGAAGTTCATGATGGCGTTTCAAAAAAAGAAGCTTCGTCTGTAACAAGTACATGGCGTAAGAAATCCGGGGTTGTTAATAATTTATTTCGCAGCCAAACGCAGAAATCTACTCTGAGAGGAAAATCTCTAGGTAGTAATGCCTGTACACGTTGAATATGATAAGGATAAAGTTGTTGAGATTTTAAAATTTGTCACACAATTGTATGCGTAATATTCAATTCATGAGCAATTTTCCTTGTACTAGTTTGCGGGTCTTCTTCAATTCTATTTAACACAGCTTCTCCAATTTCAACTGTTCGAACTGTCGCAGGCCTTCCTGAGATATCAATTGTTCTTTTAAAGCTGCCAGTTTCACAAAGTCTTGCGTGAATATTAATGAAAGTTTGGACATGTGGAACCACCCGTTGAGGAAATCGGGCTTGATACATTCTTTTTGCAGCTTGTGCATTACCGTGAGCCATTCCGTAGACGAAATGAATGTCTGTCATTTCTGCATTGGTATATTCGTACATTTTGAACACAATAATAGACAATAAATTATTACATACATACATACATACATACATACATACATACATACATACATACATACATACATACATACATACATACATACATACATACATACATACATACATACATACATACATACATACATACATACATACATACATACATACATACATACATACATACATACATACATACATACATACATACATACATACATACATACATACATACATACATACATACATACATACATACATACATACATACATACATACATACATACATACATACATACATACATACATACATACATACATACATACATACATACATACAATACATACATACATACAACATACATATATACATACATACATACATACATACATACATACATACATACATACATACATACATACATACATACATACATACATACATACATACATACATACATACATACATACATACATACATACATACATACATACATACATACATACATACATACATACATACATACATACATACATACATACATACATACATACATACATACATACATACATACATACATACATACATACATACATACATACATACATACATACATACATACATACATACATACATACATACATACATACATACATACATACATACATACATACATACATACATACATACATACATACATACATACATACATACATACATACATACATACATACATACATACATACATACATACATACATACATACATACATACATACATACATACATACATACATACATACATACATACATACATACATACATACATACATACATACATACATACATACATACATACATACATACATACATACATACATACATACATACATACATACATACATACATACATACATACATACATACATACATACATACATACATACATACATACATACATACATACATACATACATACATACATACATACATACATACATACATACATACATACATACATACATACATACATACATACATACATACATACATACATACATACATACATACATACATACATACATACATACATACATACATACATACATACATACATACATACATACATACATACATACATACATACATACATACATACATACATACATACATACATACATACATACATACATACATACATACATACATACATACATACATACATACATACATACATACATACATACATACATACATACATACATACATACATACATACATATATTTTTAAATGACAAAAACCATGATATTTTTTTTAAATAAACTGTCATGACTGATTCCGCTACCATGGAAACCTCTCGGTTGTTTGCAAGGCTTGCTATGCATGTATGTACAATTGTACATTTTAGCAATTTGACTCTGAAATAAAACGGATTTATTTTTTAAAGCGAAACTATGCATCGAACGAAAAATCTCAAGAGATTAAATTTGTTTAAAAATAAATGAGGATTTCAAAAATAATTTTTGTTTTAAGATGAAGCAGTGGCATACTATTTTTTTCTGCAAAAATATTCAATACAAACCCCGTAGGTATGGACGCCACTGGTAGAAAACAAAAAATTTGTACATTAAAAAATGCATCTTAATGCTTAGTATACGTTTACCAAATTTCGTAAAGATATATACAATAGTCTCACAGTTATTGGAAAAAATAGATTTTTTTCTGAAAACTTTACCACCCTGTAGCACAAAAGTTAAGAGGTCTAGGACACGTGTTTATATGAACTTTTTGCCTTAAAATTAGTCAAAGATTCACTATTTAAAGTTTGTACAAGTACTTAATAAACACCCTATACATATATCGACTCAAGCCGAGTTTGCCCGAATGAGCGTTACGTAACCGAGCCCGAGCGTGATGGCTCAGTCTCATTCATAACCCAAGAAAAAGATTATACAAGAAACCCCTAAGGAAGTTTTAACTTCAAAAAAATATGTTTATTTGTTTAGATACATACTTGAAAAACTGCGGAGGTACGAGCACAAAAGGTCCTGAAACTAATCCCTGCAGCACTCTCACCGAACAAATAAAATAAATCAAATCGACAAACTTTGATTAATATCCCGCCATTTCTTCCCGACAACCTTCGACACAAACAAGAGCGACGTATCTTGCATAATAATTATTTATATTCCTTCTCTTATCGCGACCAGGAACTCGAAATAAAGCAAGTTTTCGCGTCGCCGTCAAAACCGGATGCTTTTTCGGGACGCTTCCGGTAACGTTAACGTAGTTATCACGAACGTCGCCTGAATTATTCTCGGGCTGAGCCATATGAGTGAAACAAGAAAATAAATCATGCGATGTTTCATTAAAACTTTGAATTCGGGTTGAATATGCATTGGAATTAGTTTAGCTAAATTTTGCCGGATAGCGGTCGTGGATTATGGTGGTGGCTACAAGGGTTGCTAAAATCGTGCAAAGTATGGAAAGGACTGAACTAAATTTAGATTAACAATCTACAATTTAGATATATCTACATATATTTAGATATAATATTTGAGTACAAATTATGCCAATTTATAAAAAAGGAGAAAAAGAGAAATTCTACAATGTATACACGAAAAAGGTGGAAAAAAATGTATTCAATCTAAAGATTGTGGTATAAGTTATTTAATATCGTCGGTTTTTATAAAACCATTTTTTGAAAAAAAAAAAAGAGTTTTTTGTTCTACTTTGCCCCTTAGAAGGGGCAAAGTGGAACACTATGCGGGCCAAACTGAAATGGGACTAAAATCGCATTAAAAAACTGAACGTTTTAGACTCAATAGCATAAGCGCTTCCCCTCTCCCATCCTTGACAGACGTTGCAGGCTATCCAGCTTTATCCAGGTTTCGATTTTAAGAATTCATCTCCGCAAAAAATGCACTCCGTATCATCATTCTTTTTGCCACTTTGTACTGAAACTTGTTTCACCCTCTTGCATTTACCTTGACTTTATTCTGGTTTGTCTCTTTTTTTTTTGGTTTCAAAAACATTTTTTTTTTCAGTTTCGCCTGACTTCCGGGTAGTAAGGCTATTTTTCCCAATGAGGGGCTTAAGGTTAAAACTGCAGTTTTTCCTCTGTTATGAGTTGGCTTCTGTTTAGGCTCCATCACCTGGACTGCAAATTTGGTTTTGAGATGGAGCTGGCTTCTCCGGCAATTTTGAAGAAGGAACTGCTTCAATTCCTTCAGTGCAGGTAAGATTTATTGTGTTGCCACATGCAGTACTTTCTTGTCGTCCCTCTGCAGGGATGAAACAAGGAACTGATTCCACCACTACTTTCGGTAAACATGAAGATATTTCGCTTACAAAATGTTTGCTACAAGAAGGAATGGCCTTATAGTCATTTTGCTTAACAGTTTCCTTACAAGAAGAAATGGCTTTCTTATTATTTTGCTCAACAGTTTCTTTTATTAACATGAGAGGGATGTATACATCGGATGACGAGGAGCAGATCTGTAAGAAATTTATGGTTTTAGGCATAAAATAAAGAAGGTGGCTAGTTCTAGCGCCGCCACTCAAGACATAATACAATTTGTTACCTATCTGTTAGTTGTTTCACTTGCTGCAAAGGCTTCTTCAGGAAAAATATTAGGATTAAAAGGCTAAATGCCTGTTGCCTCAAACCCGTTGAGAGCATTTTTCGAAGCTGCTGCCTTCAGGTACGCTTTTTCAAATAACTGCCCAATTTGTCTTATTGTTATTGGTCTTCCAGGATGATTTCTTAGCCACAGCTCATATTTCTGCGTATAAAAAATGCTAAGAGGAAGCATTAATGAAACATCCAGTGGCTGGAGGCGGTGGGAGGTGTGCGGGAGTAAGCAGAAAATATGAACATGATTTTTTCTAGCTGCTTCAAGTAAAAGGATATTTTTTGTATGGCTTGCGTGGCCATCTAGAATAAGTAAGATAGGCTCATCGGTAGTTGGCATGTCTCAAAAAGTTCGAACCACGTAGGACAACATATGTCTGTATTCTCCATCCTAAAGAACGGCGTACAAGTTTTGTGTCAGGCTGTGTTCCCTCTAGAAGTTCTTAATTTTCCCTTACTCGTAGAAATATCATTAACGGTAGAATATATCTCCCTGCTGCATTGAAATAAATGAGCGCAGTAGTTATTTCCACTTGTTTTTTGTCTTTAGTTGCAATCACTTTTGACGATTTATTCGGGACCGTTGTTATTCCCGTCTCGTCCACAATATAAATCTGGCTTGGCGTAAATTTGTGGTGATCAGCAGGCTAAAAAAGGTAGAAACGTTATGACGGATAAATGCTGTAGTTCTAGCTATAGAGGGTTTCTCGGGAGTTCGAAGAGAAAGCCTTGGGTTCCGCTTCAAAAACGCTGAAACTCAAACTTTTCCAGCTTTTTCTTTCTCATTAATAAATGGATGTGATATTCCATTCCTCACTGCGTACTGATAAGCCAAATGCTTTAAATCTGAAATCGTTAAGCCAAAGTATCGGCTCTCCATAAAAAGACAGTGGTCTGCAAGCTCATCTTCTTGTTGTGATGTGAAATAACGATGAAATCTGCCCAAACTTTTTATTGATGCTTCCTCAGCAGCACAGTTTTTTTACTCTTCGAAATAACGTCGTTGTGGGACATTGTATTCAGAAGCTGCTTCCTAATAACTCAAACGGTTTGATTTAACTGCTCTAATAGCTTCAGCCATATCACCCTCATTTCAAGCATGCTGCGAGGATTTACGAACATAATGTCTAACCATTTTATCTAAAAAAAAAAAAAAAAAAATATTACAGAATACCAACACAATAACCCAATACTAATTTAACATTTTCATTATAATTTTTCGATGGAGCAAAGTGGAATGCCATTTTCTACTTTGCCCCTCCTGGTTGTGTTCCAATAAAAATTATAATTTTTCCGAAAGCTGCAATGCATTTCATGTGTAAAATTTACTATAGTTAGTAATGTATCCTACCTTCAAACAGCAACAGCAGTTTTCGTCTCAACAACACCATTTAGTTTATATCACAAATTCACAACGTGAAAAAATAAACAAATATTCGCCCACTTCACGTAACGTCACTTTGAGCCAACACGTACGAGATGTGTTCTGCAATTTAAGTGGGACTGAGATGAACTGCTAATAGACTACCTGTTTTGGCTAAGCTTGTACAGTAAACGCCAAATCTAAAGAACCAGCGCAAATGCTCAAGTTAGTTTACTTAAAAATTGCCACGCCCGTTCACAATTTGAACCTTGTCCTTGCTTACGGTCAGTAGCGTAATGACTAGATCATTGTTTGTTCCTTGTTTCTGTGTTTTGGTTAAAGTGACTGATTTTATTTTTGATAATGTCTTCTATTGTGGGTGAAAAAAAGAGCAGATCTGTTATTAACGGAGAAAGTCGTGAAGTAATATACAATGTTTTTAAATATTTTGACGCAACAAAAAAGGAAGGAGTTACTTTAGATGATATCAAACTTTAAACTGCACAAGCAACAGGTAAACATATTCTGTAGTTTATTTGCAATTAAACTTGCGTAGTTTTTCATATTTTTTTGTATTCTACACACATATCTATGCATTTTATTTTTGATTAATATTTTATATTTAAATTAGAAGACGTAAAACAATTGGCAGAAGAAGAATTTAACAAAATCGGTATGAAGGAATGGAAAAAGCGATGCGATCATGTTATAAAGGTAGAAGATAAATATTTTGAAAGAGAAATACAAACTGATTTATGTTCGGAAATTAATCCTAATGAGGATTCCAGTGACGACAGTGACGAGTCTTCTTCCAACGAAGAATCTGAAGAAGATATATGAACAATATTTATTTGTGATTTACTGTTTACATTGTTTGTATTTACTTATAGGCTATATAATATAAAATTAAACATGTTTTTGTTTTTCTTAAATTTACGTAAAATCAGAAGTTATTTGGACTATCCAGTTTTGAAATGAAGACCCGGTATAAAAAATCGGAAGGATATATTACTTCATACACATATTATTTCTTATTTTGTTTATAAAAAAATTAATGTCAGTTAAAATATAAAATACACTATTTTCCATTTATTTTGTCTTAAAATATACGCGCCCCTGGTTTACAACTTTCTAGGTAAGCTACCAATTCTATTCATTGGTAGGCGTGTTCGTAGCATTTTAAATGCGCGTCCTTGGTTCTTTAGATTTGGCGTTTAATGTAGTAATGCAACGTTGCCATATGTGAAATTCCGCTTTGCCCCTCATTCCGCTTTGCCTCACTCTCCCCTAAGTTTTATGGGATACATTAGAATAATAATGAAGAGGTTAGAAAAATTAATAGAAGACCAAGCATCATTTAGACTCTAAAGGCAGACGTCTCGTCTCGTAGGGCGAGAGAAAACTGTCTCTCGACTCCACGAGAAGGCGCTCCTCTTGCTCGAGAGAGCCTTTCTCTCGTCTCGTCTTGTCTGGTCTCGTCTCGTTTCTCTCGTGATAAAAACATATCAAAACTGTAAAATTTTGAAGACAATAAAAAGTAATTTTTCAAGTAATTTATCTCATCAGTAGGTACCCCAATTGACAATAAATCAATCTTAAAAAATTACCTCGGTGTCTCTCCGTCTGTCCGTCTGTCAGAATCCTTTTACTTAGAGACTATTTGACATAAACAAATAAAATTTGAAGTAATCAGTGACTTAAATTCCACGTTAATTAAAAATCTAAATACTTTGACATGGAATTGAGTTGGGGGTGGGAAAAGTTTTCATTTGAAAGTTAATAAAAATATGTTGTAAGTTCGTTTGTTTTTATAAAAAAAAAGCTTAAAAATTGATATATTTCCAATTTATCTCCAAAAGTAACCTCAGAAAAATTTCACTGAATAAAATTATTACGATTCTGTCTGTTGGATAGCTTTTTAAACAAAAAAAGAGCTCTTTGCGGTACTTATGCTCTGTATCAGTGCCTACCAGCTAAATCTATCAACATATCAACCTATTTAAAACAAATTCTGTGGATAAAAATAAAACAACGAATACAAGAGTCATTTTTATGAATAATTTTTTTATTTTTCAAAAGTTATAAATTACAAATAATTTTTGTCAGCTTTTAAAAGGACCAGATATTCAAAAATGTTCATCTGATAAAGCATATCTTCTAGGTAAATTGATTATGGATGCACTTGAGGGTAAAACTGTGTTATATTTAAAAACTGTAGAATTAATTAAAGCGTACTTTTTTAAGCAGTCAACTCTTGGGTCATTCAGGTAACTTAAAATTCTGCTTCAGTTTTTTTGACTGTTTCCAGACAAATCATAGTCGAAAAATGTATCGTCCACCAAAGATTCCAGCATCAAAGCTTCATTTTGAGATGAAATGTTGGGATTCTCACCACTTATTGATTTTGCAGCCTTAATTACAATTTTTTGTAATTTATCAATATTTCTCAATGATTGATCCTTCAAGGCACTGAACCAAAAGTGCTTTAAGTCCTTTGAAAGTAACTGAAGCTTATTGAGAGGGCTTGAATTAATTTTTTTCAATCACAAATTACCAAGCACTTTTTTGACGTAATTGACTTGACAAGCCTCAATTACAAGTTTATAAAGGGCTTGGGGCCTAGGACTTTCAAGTCCTCAAAATGCTTCAAGCACTTTTACAAGCACAAAGCACTGACGAGTTGTAGGTACAACAAAATCTGACACAAAAATTGTGTCTAAAAAAGTTTGATAGAAATGGAAAAGATGTATCTTACATTTCACAAAACAAATCTTGTACTGTTCTACACCACTTCAAAATCCATAATTAAGCATCAAATTTGATGAAAATTCAAAAATTTCTAATACACACTTATCATTGATTGGAATATTTACTGAAACCATGATGATGAAATTTTTCGTCTGAAATTTTAATTTCAAGTAGATAAAAAACTTCTTTCAACTTCCAATTAAAATAAATTTTAAATAAATATATCACGCTAAATAATTTTTCTTATAAATCACTATTGATAAAATCCCAATGATACACGTATTATTTAACACCATTTAGTATATATAGAATACATGTGTTATAGTTAACTTTTTGAGTATCTGAAAATCTGATATGTTTAAATTTTAATGTACGAATAGCAATTGAAAATTTTAAATAAGCAAAAATTAAATTGCTCGAGAGAGTTCGGGAGAGTTCAAGTGAGTTCGAGAGAGCTCGAGAGAAACGAGAAATTCTCGTGGAGAGATGACACTCTCTCGTCTCGAATCTTTTTTTCGAGAGAAAATATCTCTCTCGTCTCATACGAGACGAGACGAGACAAGACGAGACGAAAGACGAGAATCACTACATTGATCTCAGTGGTCGAAATTTGACCATAGGTTAAAATTTGAGGAAAACATACGCATTTGCATGTTTCTAGCATGTTTTTATTCTTATACATTCGTTCATTGTATATATGACACCATTAACATTTGTGTACTTACAATACAACATAGTTCAGTACCTGCCATTAAAAGTAAATAAAAAAATTAATTTAATAAATTAACAGTAATTCACAATAATTTAAAAACCCTCATTTATTGATATATCAATACACGATTTTAATTTTAAGGTTTCTCTTGAGGTCTCTAAAAAAGGTAGTTGGGTGTGGGTAACCCCCATCGCTTTACTATATACAACCTTAGTTTGCACCCTGTCATGAACCATATTGAAAATAATCATTAACAGCACAGAAAAGGTATAACTTGAATTATGCAAAAATATTATACCCCTACCTACACTTAGGAGAGGGGCACCTGTATTTAGAGGGAGGTGAAGTGACTAGTCTTTTGGGGAACATTTTTTTCATCTCAAAGCCCAATCCGTCGTACCCGAAGTTAATTTTCTTAAGCCTAGCGGGGGGGGGGAAGTTGGGCAGTTTTAAATCATTTCCGAAGCCCCGCCTTTAATTTGGCAGAGTAAGAGGGGGGAAGTAATATGTAGTATTTTCCATGTCGGTTCGAAATTAAAAGGTGCTCATGTTCGCTATAGGCTAATTTTGTCTTTGCCTATTTATATATAGATAATGTATTATTACTTTTTTAATGCAACGATTATAATTAAATCATTATAAAATACGACAATTTTTTTCAATATTACTTTTTTACATAATTTTAGGAATATTTTCCGTACTACCCCCATATATCATCTAATTAAACCATAATTAAACTAAACAACTAATCGCTTTTATAATATTATAATTATAAGTCAAATTACAAACTCGTTATCGTTATCATTTTGATATATTAATATGTTACTGAACATATATTCATATAAATTTATTTCGTACCTACAGCCAGCATATTTTACGTTTTATCTACATAATGGAATTATGTAATTTTCTGTGATTGCGGATTTTATTTGTTCATGAGACTCTCAAGCATGCATTTGTTGCACATGAACATAATAAATATATCTACTAAATGAAAATGGTTCGATTTTACCGACTTGTGACACATTTCCATATTCAATAAAAGAGAAATGACTTTTCACTAGTAATGAAATAGAAGATAAATTTTAAAAGTCATAAAAGTGGAAAACGCAATATCCACCATTTCCATTTTACTTACGTTGGAAATGCGCGTAAAGAAAAAACCGGAATTGCTTTGTTATAGACCGATTTTTCTTTATTAAAATGGATTGTTTCCTTCATACAAAATATAACAAAACCGGAAATGCCAAATCTGCTTTATTATTAAAAGAATGGTCATAAAAAATGTGACTTAAAAAAATTCTGTATTTTAAGCATTTTTATTTGTGAAATAATCTTCGTGAATTTAATTCAATCGGTAAACTGTATACTTGATTATTTTTAAAATTTAAATGCGTTTTTTTATGATATATTTACCTAGATAAAATTTTAATTAGGTATGCACTCAAGCCAAGTCATTAACTAAGCAACAATTTAAAAAATGTTGTTTTCTTAATCGATTAAAGTAGACACACTCAGGATATAACCCTTGATACATTTTAAGCTCTCAATAGGTTTATTACAGGTTGAACAGTGGTGAAATCAATGAGTTTGAATAATACGAAGATGGCATGCCATTCAAATAGCTAGACCTTCTCTCGCACCCTTAGAAGACATAGGAAATTTAGAGAAATAAGTAAATAATTATAGATAATTTTATGTTACCTACTTCGTTACATGTTGCAATAGTTAAAAATTAGGCCAGTTTACTAAAACATTATAGAGATTTTTATTTAAAGTTGGCCCATTTTGTCAAAAGAAACGTCAAAATCACAACGTTAATATTAAAACTAAATCGTCTGACAAATACCACGGTTAATAAGACTAGAGATAAGACTACAAATTGGCATACTCGAAGTTAGGTCCCAAAAAAACGAACGCATGGGCGCTGGTGTTGCTAGCGCTGTTAAAAATACATGGCTTCTTATAGGAGTTTTACACAATTTTGAGAAAATAAAAAAAACAAACCTATTTATTGCTAAATAAAGCACAGAAAATACTGTTGTATTTATTTTTAAATAAGTCTTGCATGTTTTAATTGATAAATTATTTAATTTTATCTATATAAAATGCAAATTAGTATGATTAAATTCGAAAAAGTTTGTTAAATGGAGAAATTTGGTAAGTACAATTTTGTGGCTAAATTTTTTTGAAATAAACCTAAATATAGTTTTAAGAGCAAAATAAAACATAGTTAACAGATTTTTTATTGTTATACTACAAGTATAAAGGGAGATTTGGAAATGTACTCCTCAACCTCTATTTTTGTTTTATAAGTACCTTAATTATTGTAGCTTATGTAATTTATATACTCTTTGTCTTTTTATTTGCTATTTTCTTGTTCCATTTGTATACTAAGAGCCTAATCTTTCACATAACTTTGTTATTTAATAAACAAAAAATACTTTTGTGTCACTCATTTCAATCAAAATTATATTGTTGACTCTAAGTGTTTGAACTTTTAATTTTTATTATGACGTACATTGTCAATTTCACTTATATTGTTTTGTTTTTTTCTAGGCCTGATGATGACTATTAGCCGAAACTAGTTGCGCTACACCCTACATAATAAATAATAATTTAAATTTTTCTATTTTTCTACTGTGCTAAAGACTTTGAGTTTCCCTCCCTCCTTTACAAATTATAGGTATCGTTTGTGTGTCTCAAAATCTACCAGAAAGATCAAAGTGTAGCCAAAAAGCTAAAGGTATTAAAAAGTACCTAAACGACCCTCCTGATATACAAATAATTTACAGTGAGCCAAAAATCGTTAATTAAGAATAGAGTACAGTTTTTTTAATAAATAGGAAATACGTGCTGTACGTAATAACCCAATGAGCACTTGTACGTATAAAAAACGTCAAAAACCAAACGTATACAAAATTCTTATACCATATAACGTGAAATTTACGTTAAAAAAACGAGTGTATATTCAATGGGAAGTGGATAACACAGCCCCACAAAAAAAAAGTGTTCAGACTTGCCGGTCGGACATATGTATTCGCATGTATTTTTTGACGATGAATCCGATCTTGAGCTCAGAAATGGCCCTTCACGTCTGGCATTGGCCCCAGGGGCCAAAAATGGCCTCTATATGGCCTGAAAGGTGGAAGAGTCAGAACAGGCCCAAATCGAGTTCCTGAAGGTTTTCAAGGTCGCTGATCACGATTATGATGTTCAAATTAAACCACAGCCGACCTGGAGCTCAGGAACGCCGATGAACATTATCTACGGGGACTATCCCAAAATTCACGCGGGTGAGGAGAGAAACTCGGCGCTTGGAGATTTTTTGCGTTGCTGAATTCAAATATAACATCGGCGAATACCACCTGAATACCTGGTTCACTGGAACCGGCACGTGGACGTCATCTTCGAGAAGTTTATTGTCAAGATTTCACGTCAAAAACGATCCCCGAACACCTATTACACCGAAACGTTGTCTCCGAGGGTTCTACAGACACAATCGCTAAAGACAAACCGAAAATCGTCATGTGGGTTTCTAGGCACTCGCAATCCAAATTCCATCACGGAAACGTACCTCCGGAGACCTGGTGTATCGGAACTCCGGCCTGAACGTCATCTGAGAGGGTTTTCTTAAGACAATCGAGACTACTGTGTCTTATTAGAGATCTCCGTATACCTCACTGTATGTATATACTTCCGTATGAAGAAGTAAAGTCGGGGACTCTATACTGTATCGTTTTAATTACTCTTTATACTTGACAATCGAGTGAAGAGGAATACAAATCTATTCGCAGATAAGCAGAACATTGGCTTTACTTAATTTTCATGAGAATATTACTCGATTAATACGTCCCAAAGGGGGAATTCCAGTGGGCCATAAACTTTTGGAACACAGTCTGAGTTCGAGAACTAGGACATAAATAAGGACATAAAAATACCACTGTAGCGATTGCAACGTCGAAAATACGATTTTCTGGCCTTTAAAGTGCCATTTTCCCGGTCCCGAACGAAGAATTACAGTTGGCCATAAACTTTTTGATCACGGTATTCATTCCAGAATTCAAAAATGCATAAAAATACTACTAATGATTGCAACGTCCGAAACACGGTTTGCCGGCCCCTACCGGGCCATTTTCCCGGCCCGTATGGGAAATTCCAGTTGTCCTCGAACTTTTCGACCACAAACCCGACTTTGGATTTAGAATGCACCTTCAACCACGTCTCTTCTTTGAATCCACCTTTCAGGCCATATAGAGACCTTTTTGGCCCCTGTGGCCAATTCCAGACGTGGAGAGCCATTTATGAGCTCGGGATCGGATTCAGCGTCGAAAAATACATGGGAATACATATGTAAGACCACCAAGTCTCAATTTTTTTTTTTGTGGGGCTGTGTAATCCCACATCACCATCCGGCGCAATATTGAAGTAAGATTTCTGCACGTTTACCGGCTAAAAATCCTATTTCAGTTGGTCACCTACAGTGAGATGTACTGAAGTAGCTTTTCTATATAAGCGTTCCGACTGGTCCGGTTAATCGAGGTTCTACTGTAATGCAATTTTGGAAAAATGTTAATATGACTATCCGTTCGGCCCATGCCGCTCGCGAAATGAAAGCAGTGAGAAACCCAGGAGCGTGGCCTTCAATACATGCCTCTCTTCAGGATGATTTAGAGGGTAAACTGTAAATATTAGTCACAAACATGCTCGTCTAGATGAAGACTGGTCAAGAATTCTTTATTTCAGACTAGCCGTTTGAGCAATGTTCTCAAAAAATAAAATTATATTTATAATATAACCTTAGATAAATGAAACAAAATATAACACTAGCCCGGGAAATTAAAGAGGATCATCAGAACATTGAATTGGACCAACATTCCAATAAGTTTTTACAAGTAAATCTACTTTATTTACTGGTCCATAATAAGACATTCTTAATTATTTTTCTAACATGTATTCGCCAATCCACATGTTTGTAGTCATTTAATGTTTCCCTTCGTATCCGCAATGCGAAGGATAAACCTTGTCCATTACTTTCAGTAGACGGTTTTTGCCACTTGGATTTCCAGCCGCCAGTTCTCAAAGGTTTTCTCTCACGAAACCTTTAAATGTTTTTTTTAATTAAATAAAATTGTTCTTTATATTTAACACTTAATTTTTATTCCACTAATTTTTTTAGCTATAATGATTTGTACCTGTTTCCCATTCCAAAGGAATATGTTTAAATTATGAATTTTTTCGACCTCCTCTTTTCGACAGATCTTTACGATTTAGCGTCTCCTGAATCCGTTTTGACAATTTTTGCGATAATTTTTGTCTATGTGTCTTTGCTAAACCCTCTTTGCTAATAGGAATAAGGAACATATGATGGCACAGTTCCTGAGACGGCGCATCCAGATTTTATAATGTATGTTGCGTTGCCTATCTTTCAATATCGCAAACGTGAACGGCGGCGTCTGCCCAGACAGCACACCAAATCCTTTGGATATCTACTGCACATCCCAATATCCACTGAATGTCCAGTTTATGGTGGATATCTATTTTATATCCATGATATGTAATTTATAGACATGCAAATGTCCATAAATAATAGTAATTATATAGGAAATTATTAAAAAATTACGCCATTGTGCTCGCTATTGTGGCTAATAGTACCGTTCAGATATTTAAAATTAATTTTTTTAAGGTGTATTCAATATCCCATGAACATCCACTAAATATATCAAAGTCTAGGCGCGAACGCAAACCATCGTGGATATCCACTAGATCTTATTTGATTCTGCTTACTTAGTATAGATGGCGATACCACTATCCCATCTACTCATGCTCGACCCGCCGTAATTGAATTCGATCGTACTGTGTGTCCTAATCACTCCATTAGAGACTGGAGTCGAGAATTTTCATTTATTGCTGAAGAGTCCTAATAAGGATGACTTTCTCCTTAGTGGGCAAAATCAAAGGCAGAGTGTTGAAAATATTTTGAGTGTTGAAAATATTTTTTATCTCTGCTATTTTCTTTCAACGTTATTCAATAATCATTGGTTACTTATGAACCTCTACTAAAGATAAAATATGTTGCTGAATATCCGAATATCTTCTATATCCTGGGATATAGACGGACATTTGGTTGGATATCCATATTGGATATATTGAATATCCACAAAATATATTCTGTGGATATCTCTAGGATTTCTTGTATTTTCTGGAAGATACCCATTAGATATTTTGCTGGATATCCATTAGGATATCTTCTATATTCTGGATATAGACGGACATTTGGATATCCATATTAGATCCACGGAATATTTCTGATATCCTGTGGATATATTGGATATCCACAAAAGATATTCTGTGGATATCTCTGGGATTTGGTGTGCTGTCTGGGTGCCATGTCTCGAAAACTGTTTATCTGGACAATTTCGCAATTTTTTTACAAAATCGTTAATTGAAAATACTTAAAAATGATTTTAACTTTGTAACTTTCCGCTATGTCACGTGATATATCACATAATTGTGTTTTCATAAAAAATCTATATAATTTTAAACCAAGCTGAAAGCTAAAAACTAAATATTTTGAAATGTGATTTATTTCATTATTTTTATTTGTTGGTTGTACGCCTGTACAGGTTGTAACGAAAAGATAACATATCAGAATTACCGTGAAAACATGTGAGGTGAGTAGCGATGTAATTAATAAAACAATTGAAATTTCTCTAGTTGCTTTGAGGAACGTTCCTAGCAACCGAACAAGATCACCGTAGTATCTACGAACCGTGCCCAAATAATTCTTTTCGAATTTTAAGTTTTCCGTGGTTAAGAGATTGAAACGTCTTTTCATTAGAAAATATTACCTTGTTACATATTTTTTCCCCGTGAATTAAACATTCATTTGCAAATTGGACGCTCCTTCGCTTATTTTTTGCATTTAAAAAACTTTGCAGGCAGCAGCGCAATTTTTTAAGCCACCTTGTTTTTAACACATTTGAGCTGTTCTGAGAGATCCTGGGTTTATTCTTGTGCTTTCACAACGATTTCAAAGGAATTTCGACGGTATATTTTCTACAAAAGCATTTGTCTTCATTACAGGCCTTTCCTACACCTTATCTGAAAAATCTTCGCAATCTCCGTTCTTCTTGCCTAGCGTTTCTATACGTAAAATTTTTAACTTTTACTGACATTTATTTTAGCAGCTATTTTTTAAGGACCCATTTTCTTCCAATTTCACTATTACCCTTGCCTTTTGAGCCTCAGTTAAATCAAAGTATATTAACCATTGAGTAGCGACAGCTGTGGAACCGAATTCTAGTGCGCCGACGCGAAATAGAGAGGCGAAACGTCTTCACTTTAGTGCGGCAGCTAATATAGGAATTCGTTGTTGTGGACTTATTAGTGCTCTTTTATTGTGTTTTTGTTAAGATCTTTTGGGATTTTGTGAGTTTTTTATTATGCCAGGAAATGCATGTGCTTATCGACCTTGCTCGACAAGATCTGGTGATAACAAATCACTGTTTTCATTTCCAGAAGAATATGAAAGGTAAGTACCTTGAATTACACACTATATTTGATATTTATCAAATAATAATCTTATTTTTATTGGAAATTATTTGTGAAAATTTGATGTGATAAGGCCTCTTTCGTATATTTCCTATAAAATCTACAGGATATACAGCATATGTACCAGGTATAACAATTATTATAAATGGGTTTTTTATTTATCTTAAGTATTTAAATAATTTATCAATAGTGATATATATTTTTATATTTACTACATAAGTTAAATACTCATAAATATAAAACTGCCTAATGACCAAACCTTTATTATAAATGTAAACTACAAAAGAGGTTTACTTCTAATTACGTCGAGCAGTGTAAACATCACATTCAAGACCAGTTTATAATGGGGCATGTTCAAAAATTTTGAAATTTTTTTTATGAATAGTAGAGTTAAAAATAAAACTACATTTTTTTTATTTTTTTTTTATCTATTCATTTGCCGGAGTTATGAATGTTTTAAAAATTTATGACGTCACCGGGAATAGACCAATAGGAGCTAGCGCACAACGTTGCCGGCTAGAAGGTTTACGAGAAGTGTACTCCTTCTTACTTTTAGACTTCTAAAACATCGTTAAACAAATATCTTTTAAATATATAATATCAAATGTTTTTTGAAAGTATTATTTCTGTTTAAACTTTTACCATATTTAAAGTTTCATTGTTTTAAAAGACACTTAATAATTCAGAAAATGGCAAAATGGCAGCACTGTGTATGGCATCTGTCATCATAGTGTCTCGATCAAGAATTTATTTGAAATTTGAGTGTTTAATTTTGTACTTTTTATAAATATTATGACTACGAAAAAGTGTTTTGTTCCAGAATGTGATAATGATTCACATTCATCTTCAAAAATATTTATTAGTGTTCCTAGAAATTTGGAAAGAAGAAAATCAACCTACTAGCGATGTTTCTCGTGAACTTTTTAATAAAAATACACCGCCACAAGATGTAGCAGCAATTTCTGCTAATTGTCCCCTTCAGGAAATTGAAAATGAGGCTACTATAAATTCTTAGGTGTATAACCTAAAAACCCTTCTGAAAGAAAATGCAGAATCTCCTGAAAGTTTTGAAGATACCGAATTTATTCATCATTTTGTGGAAGAACTAGTGATAAAGAAATAATAGAAAAATGTGGGTATTTAAACAAACTGGTTCCTGGATCCCATATAATGGCAGATAGGGGTTTCAGAATATTCAGCTACTTGAAAACATGGGATGCACTTTAGTAAAGCCACACCTAGTGTATCACAGAATGAAAAAAGTTCTCCAGAAGATGTACAATTAAGTAAAAGAATAGCATCTCTAAGAATACATGTGGAAAGAGTTATAAGAAGGGTTAGTTAATTTAACATGTTATAACCACATTCGTGTGTGAATTTTAAGCAAGTACATTTACTTAGTAATATCTGCATAATTGCTTGTTAACTTACAAGAACCTATTTTGTAAGAGTAAATATTAATTTAATAAATTTTTTTTGTTTGTTTTTTTAATTTAATTTACCTAATTATCACATTTCAGGGATTATAATGAGTTTTTAAACAGCCAATGTAATTTTTTATAAAATTTTAATTTTTCGAACAAATCAAAGAGGAATGAGTACCTGTATATGCATAGATTTTTTTGGGACTAAAACTACCAAAACAAAGGCACCAATTTACAGCAGTTTAAAATGAAACATTTTGACAAAAACGCCTATGTCACAGTGATAAATATTAAAAACAACCAAGTTCAGTTGAATTTGGTAGCAAAGTCTATATATTCCAATAAATCGAGTAACTACATGTGGTATCACTGCTGATAAATTTAAAAATATCACAATTCTTGCCACCTTTTTCAAAAAACCAGAAAGTGTGCCTTCTTATCAATCCATTATGAAAATGACAACAGTGATAAATGTGAAAAAAAAATTTAATGTTGCTATTCGTTATTACGATAGTAAAACATGTTTGCAGTTCCGTTTATTTTTTATGAAAATCTAAGTAAAAACAACTAATGTCAAAGGGTTATAATTTTTTTTCTGTCAAACCAAATATATCACAAAATTTAAAAATTGATCATAGGTCAAGCTAAAGTAATACCTTTATTGATAATAGCATTAAAAAAGGAGAAAGAATAATATTGACTTAAGTTATTATTATTAACATTGGTGATTTTTAATAAAAACTCTTCAATTATTGTTTACAAACAAAAATATAAAAATCTGTGCAAATTTTATTTATTAACCATTTAATAAAAAATGAGAAAAATGAAGTAAAAAACAATTTATTTACAAATAAAAAATATATATACAAATCCTAAGAATATAAAAGTACTGATTTATTTTCCTGTAGTGGATGAAGAGATTTCTTTAACAATCTAGCCAAGTGTACATCAATATTTACGCATTTTGATAAATTAGAGCCTTTCCAATAACACTGAGTAGATGTTACAGATGGTTCCTCACTTCTTCTATTTACAACCAACTGAAAAAAATAAAAGGGTTAGATATGCAGTTACAAAATAACTATATAACCAGCTACAAAATGCCTTTATTTTATGTAACAAGACGAGCAGAGCTTTACTAGCTCTGAACGAATCCAGTAAAGAACCTCGGATTTTCAAAACTTAAAAAAAAAACAATCTCTTCACATTTTTGAAATATTATAGAGCTTTTCGAAAAAAACTGTCATTTTTAAAAATACAATTTTTTGTTTAAACAGCTATGTCTCATTTTAGGCTATTGAGTATTATAAAATAAAAAATTACGGGATGCTTTGTTAGCTTCAAACGAATCCAGCAGAGCACCCCAGTTTTTTTTTAAACCACACCACGTTTTTTGGCTCCTACAATATTATAAAATATTCGAAATTTGGCATTTTAAAAAAAAATCGCAATTCCTTGCTGACTTCAAAGTTTTTTTCTGAAAACAAATGTACTTACCACATTTTTAGGATTTTAAAACAGCCTAAACATGTGTCATAAGTAGTTGTTTTTATATATATATAAAAAAAAAACAAATTAAAAAACTGAAGTGTCCTGCTGACTTTGTTCCAACAAAGCACCCTGTATTATTTAAAAATAGCAATTTTTTTAGTAAAGTTTTACAATATTTCAAGAGTCTAAAAATATTCTAAAAATGGGGTGTGGTTTTTAGAAAAAAGCTTTAAAAAACCGAATTGCTCTGCTGGCTTCTTTCGAAGGTTAGCAAGCACCATGTATTTTTAAAAATATAATATTTCGAGTGCATAAATATATGGTGTTGCTGTTTTTAAAGAAAAACTTTATAAAACAGAGGTGCTTTGCTGACTTCGTTCGAAGCTATAGAGCATTTTAAGTTTTGCAAAAAACGAGGAGCATAAAATTTTTGAAAAGGGTATAAAAATAGCCTAAAAATATGGCATATTTTTTAACTCAAAATTTCATAGGTGCTCTGCAGCATTCTTTGGTATCATAATTATTACTAGGTTCACTAACAAAATCTGTTTCTAGATTATTTTAACACTTGCTGCGATTACAAAAAATGTCTATATGTCAAAATTAGAAAAAAAATATTTATAGGAATAAAGGGCCTTATACACTGTTTATTATATGTAATATAAAAACAAAAAAGCATAATAAATATTACAAACCTTGACATGCAGCATATCCTAAGTATATTGTGCACTAAAAATTTCATTTTTGTTAATTACAACAACCTCATCAGAAGGTTTTTGCCGTACTTTATGTTTAGGTGTAATTTGTCTCCTTCTCTCTTATGGAAAAAGAAATTATCCCCATATTCTTGCTTGGCAGATCTAAAAATAAAACCGGAGATAAATATGTTTTACTTGCTCCATATAAACTGTAACTACCTACTATTAAAACAAAGTCTTACCTTTCTGAATTTTGTAAACTGAGTATTGTTAAAAAATGCAGTAATCATCTCGTAATCATATTTTCGTTTACAATGGGTAAAACACTTGATTCAACTTTTATAAATCCAGCTGATTTTCATATTAATAATAAAATTAAACCAAAACAAAAAACTAAGGTTAGGTGGTGTCAATTTTAATGTCACTTAGATGTGCGTTCACTTCGACATTCTGTTTGTCGGTTTGTTCGTTGGCTTGGTTTTGTATAACAAAAAAAACTTCGACACAAGATGATTGGTCTATTCCCGATGACGTATAATTTCAAATTTTAAATTTCAATTGGGCTTAATTTAAAAACTTTTGGCTTTTTTAACGAACTGACTATTTAGAATAACTTGTATAGCGACTAACTATTACAATATAATTTATAAAACAGCATATCTCACATGTGAACATGGCCCATTCGAGCAGTATTTTAGTATGTCCTTCCGTCAATAACGTCAAAAGAGAGAGAAAGAAAATTTGCACCACCCAAGATCAAAGGCACCGACGCTTTATGTCGCTACTCAATGGTTAATATACTTTGGTTAAATGCTGCGGCATTTTTGAAAATTTATTTGACAACAATTTTTAATAGATGTCAAATTTGAATGCGATTAAGGACTATGATGCAAGTCTAAATCACACATTTACTTTTGGCGTCAATTTCGGTTGCGTCTTTATCATTTTTATATAAAAATTCGTATATACGTTTACGAAATTAATATGACAAAGCCGACTTCTCTCTTTTGCGGTATATTCTCATTTTGTTCGGATTTAAATGAAAACGTTCGAGTTATTAATGTGAAAATTGGAGTTTAGTAGCGACGAAAGTTATGATTGGTTTTTTCTTTTCCTCGCAGTTATTTCTTTTCTTTAAATTGGATTTTACCCTCGTTAATAAAAGAGACTTAGGATAAATAGTCGGTCGCTAACTTAAATTACGTGCAATATCTAAAATCGAATATTTTCCGCGAAATTTCATTTATATTCATTTATTTTAATATTTAAGAATATTACTTCTTTTAAAACCAATATCCACAAATCAAAAAAAGAAAATATAAATTACATTTTTAAAATAGAACTGGAACAAAACAAAATTTAAGGTACGCTAAATTGGTGGTTTTCACCTTATCTGGACTAAGGTCTCATGGGTAAATTCGTAGAAAACGACTTGATTTTGAACGGAAGGCGAATAGAATTTCTTCACATTGCTAGTAGTGGTTGCCATCAGGGGCGGTTTCTCCATTGGTTCATTTGTGCAGTGAACACCCAGTTCAATTTCATAAAAACACATTATTTTAAAATTACATAAATAACATAAAAATATAAATTTTATTTTAATATTTTTATTTTTATACGTGCTAATCTATATTTTTTGGTACATCGTTGCTCTCTGGCTGATCGCTTCTCTGTGACACAATATACCTAAGTATACCGTGTCTGTGGCGCATTATGATGAGTGAGCCTTATACGAGTGAGACGATTTGGCGAATACATATAGCTAAAAAGAGAAGACAACACGCCAACAGATTCTTCAAACTGTCAAAGAACACATTAATTGGCGCGCCGCTCACAAACAAGATTGCCAAACCAGTGTTGCCAGTCACAATTGTACTAGATGTAGTACATTCTGAGTGCATCAGTGTTCACGTGTAAAATATATACATATATTGTGTTCCTTGTTTGGGTTCGTTATCAATAAAGACCCCCTTTTTCCCTTTCAATGAATTAGATGTCACTGCAAATAGAATTCAAAAAATCTGATATATTTATGGAATCTGGTACACTTTTCAGACAAATCTGGTACATAACAAAAACATATTCTGGCAGCACTGTACTAAATCAAACAAACTGTCATTCCGTCGCTTCTAATAAAATTAAGATTATTTTATTTGTGATCATTTAAAAAAATGTCTTTAATTGAGAATTGCAAATTTAATAAATTGGAAGGATGTATGTCAATTTAACGATTGTTCCAGAAAAATCTCTTAAGGCAAGGCAAATAAAAAATTTTAAGGTTATGTTGATTTATTTACCTATAATAAAGTTTTTCGTCTGTAATTTGTTTTATATTTTGTTTCAGTGTCTAAGACCATTCAAAGACTACTTCAAAATGGTCTATTTTGTACCCAATTGTAAATACTATGAAGTAAAAAGTAATTAAAAAATTTGTAAATTTTTTTTCCCACCAAACCCGCTAAAACGAAAAATTTTATTATTCTGATGAGGTAACTACTTGACATCATTATGGAAATTGACATGTACAATAAAAATTTGATAAAGATAAAGAGGCAAATGGTTTTTCACTTTAAAAGTCTGAATCGGAAAAATGGATCATTCAGTTCATTATACTCGATGAGAAATTTTACCTAAGAAATGGTATGTACATTTAAATAGTTTACCTATATAAAGTTATGTTTACCTGTAATTTTAAATCGTGTTATGCTCCAACCTAGATTTTTTTGTTGCATACAAACCAGAAATCTTTTATTTTAATGACATTTTTTTATTTTATATTAGATGTTATGGTAATTTGGATCACTGCAGGTATTAAATAAAGGCTGTTGGTAAATTAGTTTAGAGTTGGTAATAGACTATGTCTTGAAAAAAGCAATAAGTATCAAACATAAATTGTGATTTTTGATAAGGTACGCAATAAGTCACATCCCACATATCTACATGCTCTGGCTAATCAATCCTATAAGTACATATCAAAACATTAATATACTATCTACAATTAAACAATCATTTGAAAATACAGATGAAGCCGATTTACCTATTTAGACAAAATAATATTATTTTGTTATTTATTAAAACATATTATTTTTTAGTGAACATGGACATGCAAAATTCTGCCATGAGAGTTGGACAGAGTGAGAACAAGAATACTTTGGAATGTGCTGTGAAATACACTTAGAAAGGATCATACGGAGAATTAAGTATAATAACATTTTAAGATGTGTATCTCACTAGTTTAGTTCACAGATTTCTGTAAATGTTCAATTATGTGCTGCTATTTCAAACTTTTAGTATCCTTTGATAAAAGAAGTTGGATATTATTGCTGACCTTTTTAAATTGTTTATTTTACCTTATACATTTTTTTCTACTCTTTATACAGTAATTTTTGAAGAGTATTATAGGTTTACTTTGTCTGTCTGTCCGATGTCACGTTTTTTGTCAGCACGAGAAGTCAAAAATGAGAAATGATATCAACTTGAAAATTTTAAGCAAAAATCAAGCTCTATAAGGGGACAAAGCCTATTGATTTTTTACAAATCTGATTAAAAATAAGGGGTTAAGATGGGTTAGAAATAAAAAAAAATCCTAAATTAAAAACATGAAATTTTTAGTAAAAAAAAATAAAGCTTTATAAGAAGATAAATAACTATTGATACTTAAAAAAATATGAATATATTGGGTAGTTAAGGGGGGTTAAAATTAAAAAAAAATCAAAAATGAAAAGCGATATCAACATGAAATTTTTAGTAAAAATCAAGCTCTATAAGGAGATCAGGCCTATTGATTGTAAAAACAATCTGGTTGAAAATGGGGGTTAGGAGGGTCTATTAAACTGCGAAGAGTATCATTTAGAATGCCAGGCATTATATATATCTTTATTCTAGTTTGTGTCTGTGTAATATTATGTATTGTGATAAGACTGATCTTATAAAATAAACATTTAAATCATTTTAGTTCTTATTTTATTTGCCAATAAAAGGTATTTGAAAAATATATTTTTTATTTGGCATCTCTGATAAATTGTGAAAATGAAAAACTTACAATAAAAACTAAAAAATGGTAGGTAAAGTTTCATATAAAATTTTTTACACAAAAATCACTAACCTGATATATATTTAAAAATAATCTCAAATTACGAAGAAAAGTCAGTTTACTAACTAATAATGTTAAAAGATGGTTTTCAATGTATTAAAAACAAAACAAATATTACACTAAAATATTCATTTATTAATAGTTGTAATGCTTGAAAACAGTATGATGTTGATAATAATAACTATACTTAATACAAACTCAAATAATAAACAAAACATCGATATTGACTCTTGTACAAAGTTTTGATCCGAACTTACAAATGATAAAATTATTGGAAAAAGTGAACACCCATTTTAAATGGCCACTGATTGTCATGTTGCCTTTTGATTAGGTTTGAACTTTAAATAATTTCAGTAAAAGTATTTGGGCCCTTTGCCCCATAATTTGTAAAAATATGAATTTGTATAAAGCGTCGGCTCGACGTTTCAAAAATATAATCAAATCTTGTAGGTAAATCAAAATTTTTTTTGTCAATCGTATTTTTCCGTTAATTTATTTAGAATTTCCAAATTTTATTAGATTAACTACCCATGTTTTTTCATAAGATAGTCAATAAAGTATTATTTTTGATAAATTTTATATTTTTCTATGGAAAAGTAGTTTTTCATGAATTTTACCAATTTTGACAGAATATTTCTAGGTAGAGCGTCGCTTGAGACCGCCGGATAGACCTCGACGTCACTAAGGGTTTAAAGGAAAGTTGTACGTTCGAATATAAAACACACGAGGTTCGAGGGTTAATGTAGCAACACCTCACATACCAAATTGAATGAAAATAAATAGACAGTGGTGAAGACGTTGACTGGCAACGCTGCACAGTAAAATAAGCCTTAACGATTTTCAGCTATGATAAGAGTTTTCAGGAACTCCTGGAAATCGCTAAGAAAAGGATTAAAATGCATACAAAAGAAAAAGTATTGCTTATTTCGTAATTTTTGATTTACTTTGTATTACCACTTAATATTTTACAAATTTAATTATTGATTATTGATTTAAAAATGTGATGCAGAACTTTTTATGGAGAATAATTATTTTTAGTAAATTAATAATAATTAAATTTCTAATTTATTGGCAACTTACCTACTTTATACCTATTGCGACAAGTCGGAGATCGATACGTTTTTATTTGTTGTAACAATGGTTAGAATTTCTTTAATAAAACTTCTTTGAAGTTCATTCTCCCGGTTACATAAACCCGTCCATGAGCTCTTTTTACAGCAAAACAAGACAGAGCTTTAGCTTTCCTGCGCTTCACGAACGACCTCGTCAAGTTTTTTGCAGCAGAGCCAGAAAACCCTCGTCGCGAATTGAAATAAATTAAATACAAGTCTGTTCTTCCATTTTGAGCGTTCCTATTGACGTTTTATTTCAACCAATTTCGCTGACACGTTGGGAACGAACTTAACGCGTTTTTTCTCGTCTGTCAGAAATCTGAATAAAAAATGGGTTCGGCTGAATAAAAAACGATCTAGCTAAGATCAAAGGTTAGACAAATGTAAAATTTTCAATAGCGTCCCTTTGGAGTATCTAAATATAGAACGATACATTATTTGATTGATAATTATAGCACCTCGACAACACGAATACTTTAAATTCCAATAATTGTATGTAACGTTGACCGGGCCGTATATACTAGCATCGCTGATATTATTCATTTTCTATTTCTTCTAAAGATAAATCTCTGTAGTTTCTTGCGCGCACTTGGTCAAACCGTATTAGAAAGCGTTAAAGCGTTAAATAACCGATACCGCATATAATAAATAAGCCACACTCAAAAGTAAACATTTTATTAAATTTTTAAAATGGTTTACCCACAATTTATAAAAGTCGAGTTGTAAGTGGTTGTACAGCTTTAGATCTTGATACATAGCACACATTTCAAATTTGTGTGTCCTCTGTTTGGGAAAACACAACATATTGGATTTAGAAATTTGATAAACTGTGAAAATCGGATTCTTTTTTTTAATTAATAAGTTATCTTTGACATTTAAAATGAATTTTTAAATGAAAAAACATGGAAAGATAAACAATTTTTTATCTATTAAATAAGGTTCACCAAATTGCCTTTGAACCATATGTCGTGGGCTCATAGTGAAATCCGTCTTTTCATGAAGAGCCTAGTCATATCACGAAGCGTCGACATATTGTGTAAAATTATGAAACTACAAAATCTACCAATGCTTTTCATGAAGAACTCGTAGCATTTCGACAAGTTGTGTGTAACACAACCTGCCTAAATTAAAATTTTGCCGTTTCATGAAATGCCCACAAAGGCAAGGCATATTGTGTCTAAATGACTCTTCCGAGCTTGTTACCTAGACATTGATTATATAGGACGGGTCAGTATTAAACAAATGCTACAACCTCAATCAATACTTCCACACTATACTGCTAATAACTGATATTAAAAATTCAAATATATTTCCCTAAAGTAATTTTGAAGGCCTTACGTTTAGTCAAGACCGAATTATAACCATAAACAATCCTTGTAACAAAATTTTCTCAAAATTTTTTTAACCTGAATGGACAGAAATCCTCAGCAGTAGAGCTGGAGAACTGGAATAGTACGAGGGTGGATCCTTATGCTGCACCCCTGGCTCCCTTATAGAAAAACTACAGTGACATTTAATTTTTTTATTTTTCGACATAGTGTCCCTCTATACTAATGCACTTGATCCATCGGAGCTCTAACAACTCAACAGCCTCCTGGAAAAATGTATGCCCAACCTTTGCATACCACCTTTCTATTGTTTGCATCAGTTCATCATTACTGGAATTTTTTCCCACGTAAGCATTCTTTTTATTTGGGAATTTAATCACTGGGTGGCGAGATCTGGCGAATATGGTGGGTGCACCACTCATTTATAGCAGCCATGGCCAGAGGTAAGGGGAAATTCAGATATTTTTCTTTCTATATCACATCTTTTTTCCAACGAAATAATATTTCAAGGAGTAAGCTACAGTGAAAGTAAGTGTAAAAGGCAAGGGTATTTTGTGGACATTTACGAGAAATTAGCGGGAATCCAGAAAATTACAAAACATTTGAGGGAATTTAAGCTAAATTATCTAGAATTGCGACTAATTTAAATGCATTTTAAAGGAGTTTAGCTCTTCAAAAGTTTTGATCAGCTACATCATTGGACGTTAAAACTTGTTTGGTTTTATTTTTTTTTTTTTTTTTTATTTTATTTATTGTTTCGGCCTTTACTTGATGAAAATCCATTTAATTTTGAAAGAGTAAAACCAAATTTGGTAGATTTTCACACTTTTATTTTAAAATATGATTTAAAGAATTAAATATCATTAAACAAATCGCAGTAAATAATAATTTTAATTCAAAGTTAGTAGACAACATTTTAGAGAAAAAACTTTTTAAACAGGCTATTCAACAAGTTTATCCCATAATTAAAGATCCAAATTGCAGATATAAGAGTCTTACATATATAGGAGCTCCTAGTGAAAAGGTATCATCATATTTAAAAAAACCAAAATATTAACGTAGCTTTTAAAACCAATAATACGCTTGGGAAGTATATTAAAAACAATAAGGGTAAAATTAATCCTAATAATAAATCGGGGGTATATAAATTAAATTGTGGTAGTTGTCCAAAATTGTATATTGGTCAAACAGGCCGTACTTTCAAAAAACGCTATTCCGAACATTATAATAGCTATACAAAAAACAAAAATAATTCTACTTACTCAAATCATATTTTAGCTGAAAATCATTCTTTTACAGACAACTTTGAAATTTTACATGTAGAAAATAAGAGCCTTAAATTAAACCATTTAGAAACACTTGAAATAAATAGATTTAAAAATTCAGATAACTTACTAAATGATCAATTAGATATTAATAATTCACCCTTATTAAATCTCTTTCCCAGTTTTCTGTGAGATAATCCCGGTAATGGCCTATCTTATTGTTATTTGATGGATATCATAATTACCTAAGTACCCTTATTTACTTTAAATAGTTAGTTTATTTTGTAATGTTATTGATGTTTTCTTAAGTCTTTGTTTTGTTAAATTATTTCGTATATATATTGGATACCGAATTGTAAATAGTCACATTTGAAAAAGAAGTTGTACTTCGAAACATATGTCATGTTAGTGTTTTTTTAAAAATGTTTATTTTTAAAATAAAAGTGTGAAAATCTACCAAGTTTGGTTTTACTCTTTCAAAATTGTTTGGTTTTGTTTGTTTTTGTTTATTTTTTGTTTGTTTCTTGTTTTTCCTTGTTGTTTGATTCTGTTAATTTTTGTTTGTTTTTGTTGTTTGTTTTATTGGTTGGTATTTTGTTTGTGTTTGTTTATTTGTCTGTTTTGTTTTTATTTGTTTTGTTTGTATTTGTTTTTGTTTGTGTCTGTTTGCGTTTGTTTGTATTTGTTTTTATTTGTTTTTGTTTTTTTTACTGTAATGAATATATATTCTTTTTTTTTATTATGACCATCATGTAGAAAAAATAATGTATGAAACTCACATTTATTGGCTCATAAGACCCTCGTAATAATTACGACACTCGCCAAGAATCGTGTCATAATTCTCATACTCGTGTCTTAAATGTTCGTCGCAAAATATACTATTATTTTCTTACCTTAGTGTTATAGCTAGTTTCTCATCAGGTGTAAGTGGGTACTTATTTCTGATGCAAGAAAGCTTCTTGATGTCATCTCTTATCAAGCTGAGAATATAATCGAAATGGGACATTGAGAAAATTTCTTGCCGTCTTCACATAGATGTTGAAAGATCAATTTTTGAAAAATCCCTCTTCATTTCTAACTTTAAATATGGGTTGATTTATTGCTCTCGGTTCTGTGCACATTTGAAACAATTCCTCATCTAATATTTCCTCAACCAGGAGATATTTAAATAGTAACTTCTTTTTCTAACCGGTCGAATACACATATCCGCTATCGACGCTAGCGACTATTGTTATGACCGCTCATAGGAAAACGAAAATATTTAAAATAACATCTAGCAGTGCCCAGTGGTAATCGCTAAGTGACCATCGCAAGAGTTGCTGGTTGCAAAACGTACTTTTTTTAATATTCTTTACCAGTATTCGCAATCATCGCTATGCGATCATTGCTAAAGTCGCTGATTGCAAAACGCACCTTAAGGTTGCTATCTACCCGTCATGTCACAACGGAACGGACACCGCTGTTGTAAAGATAAGATGTCAAACAGAAAAGGTGAAACCCAAATGTGTAATCGACTACGATTCGGGAAAGTCGCCAGTAGACGTAAGTGACCAGCTGGCATCTTACAACACGGAACTTAGAAGGTGTTACAAATGGTACCGCAAAGTAATTATTGAACTTTTATGGGGTACGTCCTTGGTTAATGCACATTTCCTTTATTGCAGTAATTCCCTATATAGCAATAATATTTCCATAACCAAGATCAGGCAGGAAGTAATTTTATCTTTGTCACATGAAACGCAGCCTTCTTCCAGTAACAGAAGAAAACGTTCTTTACATCATTAGGTTACACATGAACAAAAAAAAAGGTTAAGTGCTTAAGCTGATACGAAGTATATGTCAGAAAGGGAAAAATGGTAAACGGACAGAAGAAAATGGCAGCCTAGGTCATAGCTGTTTGTGATGAATGCGACGGAAATCCCCATTACTGCAGATAATGTTTTAACAAAAATCATTAGAAGTTTTCTTCTTTTTTGAAATATTTGGTTTTCTTTTTACTTTTATGTAGTTTCTTCATCTGACAAACTTATTTTTTGTTCCTTACTGCAAAAAAAAACTTGCTTTGTATAATTTTGATATTTATTTGTGCAATAAAAATCTAAAATATAAAGGTTTACTTTCCCAGGCCATATAAATACCCTACTCATTCCCTCAGGCCAAAGTTTGCTATGGAATAGCATTCACACAGGCCAGACAAATCGATTTTTACTGCAATGATTGCATGGGATGCAAAGATACACACGGCAGTGAAAGTGTTAAATATTCTAAGTTCTGCAAAAAAAAATAAACAAATAAATTTAAAAAATTTAAAGTAGTTTTATATAAATTATCAAATATTTGTGTAGTAATAAATAATAATTTAGTATCTATTAAATTGTAATTATTTGACAGTGCTTTTTCAGTAATAAAAAACAGTATCGAAAACAGCCGATAAGAATTTGTCAATATAAAATGTATGTAAACTGTTGAAATTAGGATCCCATTCAGCCTCTACGGATTATGGCCAAACAAAAAACAGTATAAATCGCAACCCATGATGTACAGTCTGCCTTGGATCAAAAGCATTTTTAGCTTCTTCCGGGCCTTCTCAGTTGCTTAGATATTGTAATGGGCATAATACAATAAGGTACCCATTTTGTGGCAAATCACTTGGCCGATGCCCCGGTAATGGGGTCAATTACAAATGCTTCTTTCGGATTTCCATATAAACTTATTTTGGAGACTGTATTCCATCCAGTCTTGAAGATCTTCACCATTATTGAGTTGCATGGTACTCTCGAGTCCAACTTTCATCTCTCTTTCTGATTGCAGGGTTATGTACAGTAAGACTTTTTAATCGTTTAGTAGCTTTCCAGAGTGAGTAATCCGTATTTTTACAGGGTAGAGAGATGTGAAATAAAAGGTTAGGTTAGGTCGAAAAATGGATATTAAAAGGTTTAATGAGACACGACGCAAGTAATTACTGCACGATACTCGAATTACTACCGCCTGACTATGTTTTATTATTGGTTAAAATGTTTAGACAAATTTTTAATTCCTTTTTCTGCAAGGCACATTTTTATTCTCATTTCTTTACAAAAATTAAAATACGGAAATCTCGGTTGCTTGCTTGCTTGCCAATTCTTCAGAATTATAATGCATACCTTTCTTTATTATTCCACACAAAAGGTCGCTTTAAATATTTTTATAACTCGTGGAATTTCAAATTCATTAAGTCGAAAATTTATGGAAACAGATTGTTTGCTTACACTAAGTTTATCCGTTCGTATTTAAAATTGGAAACTAACGTTTTCTGAGGAAAATTGCATTTCGACTCAAACACTTTACGATTTTATTTTCACTTATAATAACACTAGTGTCTTAATTATTTTTTCAAATATTTTGAAAATTATCCCGAGTAAAGGGATAATTTTCTTAAAATTTTGATGAGTGAGCAAAAATTTCCAGACAATAATATAGACACGTATGGTATTCAGTAAGAAAATTTTGCACCAAAATACCAAAATGTCAAACCTTGACAGACATGCTTAAAATGACTAAAATCAAATTTGCCAAGTTGACCATCTCAATTATACATATTTGTCACATTTGAAGTAGTTTAGGGACGGGAAAACTTAATTATTATTTTACTTAAGGTGGTTCACTCGTAAAACGGCTTTTCTTAAGAATTCAATAAAATTGAAATATGAGGTTAATGAAAGTGTCTTTTATGTACCTAAAAAAAAAATAAAAATTTTTGACCGTCTGTAAAACGAGATATTAACAATCAAAATGTGCATAATTAACACTCTTGAAGCCCTGTCATGTACACAATCATTGCATTTATTTCAAGATATCTCGAAAACGGTTCTTACCATATTTTTAAAAAACCAATGTAATGTAAATAAAGAAGTTATAAAATTTTCGAAAAAAACGCTGAATTTTTTTACCGTTTGAAAAAAGAAATATAGATTTTTAAAATAAAAATGTTCTTAAAGCAGTCGACGCATAGTGGCGTATTGTGATTACAACTTGGCAACGTTGTAATCGATACACTCAACGCCCGCTAATTCAAATTTCTGTTAGATCAGTGCTTCCCAACCTTTTTATTGCCGCAAACAGGTCAAGTTTATCACTTTATCGAGGTCTTCTGGGAAGGGACGTTGTTTATACTTTAGGTTGATATGATTTAACAATTTAAATTTAATTGTATTTAAACATGTCTTCAAAATTAAATAAATATGCAAAAGATGAATATAATTTTATTTAAACATGCCTTCAAAATAAAATACAGTTACACAAAAAAAAATGAATATAAAGTAATTTAAAATTTTAACTTACTAGTATGAGGAAGTCATAAAAAATACAAATAAAAGTAATGATTTTCTGTAGTATTGATGATATCGTAGGAACTCTCATGACAGCAAGAAATTTATTTAAAGCAGTTTGACCAAACCCTGAATGGACAGCACCTTTAAATAAATAAAATTATATTACCGTGCAACCCCGATAATCCGAACCCACGCTAGCCCGAATTACGCTAATCCGAACGCAAATCGTGATGCGAAATAGTCCGAACGCCGCCTCTGCAATTCGAACGCTGACAGGAAAAGACCTGCAGCGCGGCCCGCGTCGCCCATATTCAGTGTTGTTCCTGGTTGTACAGTTGTACAAAAAGTTGTACAATCAGTTATGTGGTTGTACTGTTGTACGCACTTTTGAAAAAAGACAGAAATGTTGTACAATTTGAAATTGCTAAATTTTTATGTAAAATCGAGTATATAAAAGGTTTTCTTCGCTCAAAAAGTCTACGATTCGTTAAATAGTTAAATAGTAGGCCATAGTCTGTCAATAAAGAAGAAAAATATTAATTAGTGGTTGTACCTTAGGTTGTACAATCGAAAGTAAAAGTGTACAATTTTGACACTAAAAGTTGTACAATTCAAAAATCCCTGGGAACAACACTATACCTATGTAGTTTGATAATGCGTTTAAATATACAAAAATCAATATACATACATAGATCTAAAGGTCTAAAAATGTGTAAGAGGTGTTTTATTGTATATTCGTTAATCCGAACAATTCGATAATCCGAACAAGGTCTGACAATTAGGTGTTTGGATTAAAGAGGTTGCACTGTAATTATAATATAAAAATTATAAACATAACAAATACTTATGTATTTTTTTTAAATTTACCTAGAACTGCTTTAGTGTTGACATCTGAATGCTTAACTTCACTTTTTGTTGCATGAACTTTGTCAGTAGGTACTATAGTTTCAATATTACATTCATTACATTTAATATTTAAAATTTAATAAAGGCCCTTTCGTGTTTCATTTGTAATATTTTCATGAGAAAGAACTCTTTCACACCAGCAACATTTTAAATGTTTTCCCAACTCTAGTAATTCCACGATGCGACCATTGCACAGGTTATTTTTTGCGTTTGTTGAGGACGTTCTGCTTAACAAATTTTGAAACATTTTGATATTTACATTTATTTCAATTTAGGAATACAGTTGACGTTTCACAATATATTTGCGACGTTGCCGGATGGATTTTAAGCGATATAATACCATATTTGTATGTAGGATCACATGTGTGTACAGTCTGTTACAAAAATAACCTTTCTTTAGATTTAAGAATCTCGAACGGTTGGTATTCACTATAGGGCGATATTTTTGTGTACGACTGTCGCGAGTGAACTACCTTAAAATACTCGTAAATATTATTTTCCCGTGTATAATACACTATTTTTTTGAGGAATTTATTAAAAAAACGTCTACATCTTATTAATATTGCGAGATAGATTTATCTTTTCTCAATATTTTTGTAAAAGAATCATCTCGATTTCTCTGTTATCAAAGAGAAGTTTGGGATGCAATTGAGCAAGATCAAATACGTCGCTTGATTTTAGGTATGCCTAGTCGCTGTGAAGAAGTAATTAGAAATAGTGTTTTTAAGAGAGGGAACTTGTTAATGATTATTTAGGTTATGTTTTCTTAAGTTTTAGTTGTTTTAAATGTCACTAAGTTTTATGTCCATAAAAACTTGTTACATTTAAAGTTGTGTATAATCTTTGATAATAGAGATATGAAAATGATTTTTTTACGAAAATGTTGAAAAAAGATGAAGCTATCTCGTAATATTAATAAAATGTAGCGTTTTTAAAATAAATTCCACAGGGTGTTGCAAAATAAGATGAAAAAACATAAATTTACCTTTATACCCTGTATATGGGTAAAACGTTGTCATTTCTCAGAAAACATTGGTACAATAATTCCTTAGAAATAGATCTATAATATGAAAAATCATTGAAATCCAATCAACAGTTCAGAAGAAAAATAGCTTCAAACTTATGGTACATTTAAGGTGGTGCGTTAATTTTGGAGAGCAGTGTATATTCGGGAAAAAATACTCACTTTTTTCCCGGGAAATGGGGAAAAAAGTAATTTCATAAAAAGTGACATTTTATTACCTGACAAGAGAGGTAAAAAGTCAAACTTCTTTCCCGTCACAGAAAAAAATATTACCAACTGAAATGGCAAATTGTTTAATCACACCATCGCGTTGCATCGTAATAACATGAGCATGAAAGAGCTTCTCAAATGTCAAAAAAATTTCCAGTATAATTTCATTCAGGGTATCCACCAAAATAAAAATTTCCGTAAATGTTTCTGTTTATTATGGAAACATTTAAAAATAACAGCTATTTGATCGGCTATAAAAGAAAGGTGTAAAAACGAAAGTTTTTAATGAAATCGTTTTTGCAGAATAACGGAGGTCTGATACTTGCTAAGCTCCTCTGGGAACTGAAAATACTGACAGACGGAAAAAACGGCTTGTTATTATTTCGAGTAAAATCCCCAAGAGAGAGTAAACATTTCTGGTAAATTAACTCCTGCGTATCTTCTTTAATGGATATGAAACTTTGTTTTTATAAAACATCGGGTTATTTTCAAGTTAATTTTCAATTGTTTATTTTGGAATTGGTTGCTTTCTTTTCTGTAATATTTGTTTGGTGTATTGAAAGAAAAATACATGTACGATAATAGCTATTTATGGTACGCATTTTAAAGTTGTTTTATAGCATTTTATTTTGCGAATGGCGCAATCCCACAACAAGTGTATCATTCAATATTTTTTGTACAAATGTCCTATAATCAAGTATTATATCCTCAATGCGTACATTAAACTGTATACGAAAATGTAACTTTAAAAATTTTACTTAGTTAATGATTTGAGTGAATAATAATTAGATAAAATCCAGAAAATTATGTTTGAGCACACAGTTTACCGATTAAATTAGACGCGCTGTAACCTTAGATTATACAAACCTTAGATGGAACATAAGACACTGCGCATAATCCCAATTCGAAATTATTCACACCCACCAATCACAGTTGAGAACATCACATGTCAGAGCATTGTCCATCCAAATTTAATGTGTCAACGAGAATTAATTTGGTATTTTAGTGACTTAAATTTTGGAAATTAACGTTGAAAATGCCAAGATGTGTTGTAAAAAGCTTTATTTATAATAAAAGTGCGAAATGTGACGGAGATAAAAGGAACTTACATTTATTTCGGTGAGATATTTAATTTTTAAAGATTCTGTCGACGTCCATATTTGTTGATTTGAAAATAAACAGAATCGGACTTGGTCATTGATACATGTTATAAGTAGCAAATAAAGGTTATTATTATAAACTGTTTACTATTTCTTGTTTCATGGGGAATCTTTTTTCAGGAAGTGTAAAGAGTAACATACAATCAAATACAAAACTATCAATTTCATTGCCAATTTATTCGTTTCAAACTTCACAACTGGTTTCAATAGTTTTTTAAAACTATTTATTTAGTATTTCTTTATAACAGTGTTACTCAAAGTGTGCTCCGCGGAGCCCTGGAGCTTCGCAAAGTCTTTGTGAGGGCTCCGCGAAGAAAATAATCATAATAAAAAATAAAACAGTACTATTGCCACAAAATGGAGGACCTGGCGTGAGGACCTTTTTTTGAGAAGTAATTTTTTTAAGTCACTAAGAGGATATGATTTTGCTTGAGGACTTTTTTATTATATTTTTTATGGGTGAAATGGATTTGGGATAATTCTTTCAAGGAATATTTGCAATTAATCAAAAATAAATTAACAACAAATGATGTTCTTGTGCATTTTCAGCCTGAGTTGCCGATTAAATTAATCGTAGATGCATCAAATGTGGGAATAAGAGCCATGATATGTTATGTTTTTGAAAAAAATATTTAGAAACCTATAGCTTCAGCTTCGCGTACCTTATTAAAAGTCCGAACAAAAATATTCCCAAATTGAAAGAGAGGGCCTTGCAATAATTTTTAGCTTAAATAAATTTAATGAATATTTATATGGACATTTATTTATCCTAGTTACAGATCACTTATCTCAGGTAACTATTTTTAACCCAGCTAAGAGGGAAAGCCCACTCACGCGACATGTCGCGCGCGACGTGCCGCATGCGATTTTTTAGGTGCGATTTTTAACAGACGACAAGCAGCGACACAGACGTTCAGTATCAAAATAGAGGTGGAAGAAGTAGTAACGGTGTTGTTTTATTCTGTTCGTCGGCGGAAAACATTGAAACGACGTAGGTACTGGGTTCATCCATTATAGACCCTTATGTAAAAGGCGCAATTAATTTATTATATAAGGATTTAAATCAACACGAAGGTAAGTTCTTCAAATTTTGCAGAATGAGAGTAGTGTCATTTGACGAACTGCTAGCGCAGATTCCCGAACAAATATTTTTTCGTCATTTTATTTCAATTAACTTTTCGATATTTGAGGTCGGTCTTGAATATCGGATATAAATTCATTTATATCAATACAACTATCAGACATTTTTTCACTGGAACTGTCGAAAAGTTAACAGGAAACTCCAACTCTCAACTGGCGTTTCGCACGCGACTTGACGTTTGTATGAGTGATACTCCATATGAATCCATGATAACGCTGGCGCGTGCGGCAGGAAAATCGCGGGCTTGTCATTTCTAATTTTCAGCCGCGTGCGACCACGCGACAGAACCGCGTTAGAGGGAAAGCCCACTCATGCGACACGTCGCGCGCGACTGATCGCGAGGCATCACGCGCGGCAATACTTTAGAAGGTTTTAAATGACTCAAAGTCCATTAACGCGGTTCTGTCGCGTGGTCGCATGCGGCTTAAAATTATAAATGACAAGCCCGCGATTTTCCTGCCGCACGCGGCCAGCGTTATCATGGATTTATATGGAGTATCACTCATACAAACGTCAAGTCGCGTGCGAAACGCCAGTTGAGAGTTGGAGTTTCCTGTTAACTTTTCGACAGTTCCAGTGAAAAAATGTCTGACAGTTGTATTGATATAGATGAATTTATATCCGATATTCAAGACCGACCTCAAATATCGAAAAGTTAATTGAAATAAAACGATGAAAAAATATTTGTTCGGGAATCTGCGCTAGCAGTTCGTCAAATGACACTACTCTCATTCTGTAAAATTTGAAGAACTTACCTTCGTGTTGATTTAAATCCTTATATAATAAATTAATTGCGCCTTTTACATAAGGGTCTATAATGGATGAACCCAGTACATACGTCGTTTTAATTTTTTCCGCCAATGAACAGAATAAAACAACACCTTTGCTACTTCTTCCACCTCTATTTTGATACTGCATATCTGTGTCGCTACTTGTCGTCTGTTAAAAATCACAACTAAAAAATCGCATGCGGCAGGTCGCGCGCGCGGGCTTTGAGTCATTTAAAAACATCTAAAGTATTGCCGCGCGCGATGTCTCGCGATCAGTCGCGCGCGACCTGTCGCATGAGTGGGCTTTCCCTCCAAAGGTATACCCCAATTTTCAACCAACAGACTACGTAGATGGGCAGTAATATTGTCAAATTACAATTATAAAATTGAATATGTGAAATCGGAGCATAATATAAAGCCGATTTTTTTATCACGTTTACCTATTGAAAGTCAAAATGAGAGTCAAAATGAAGAAACATTTTAAAAATATTTTTTAAAATATGTGTTTTATGTGTTTAGGGCTCCGTCAAATATTTCGCTTTTCAAAAAGGTTTCATCGCCAAAAAAGTTTGAGAAACACTGCTCTATAATAATATGGGATTTATCCATTTAATTTACATTTTGTTATTTTCTCTAATTTTGACAAATAAAGTAATATATTTTGTAATCGCAGCAAGTGTCAAAACGATCTACTTTATTCAACCAGTTGCATAAAGTAGAACATTATGCAACTGATTACGAAAAGTTGATTATGTCACCAGTTACGAAATGAAAATAAATAAATCTGCCTCTTTTTTGGTTTTTAAGTCGAAAAATCAAAAAATCGAGAAAATGAGAAATCGAAAAATCGAGTAATCGAAAAATCTAAAAATCTAAAAATAAAAAATCCAAAAATCCAAAAATCGAAAAAACAAAAAATTGACAAAAAGGCAATGAATAGTGACATTTCACATTTGAAAATATGACATTACGTTTAACAACAAGAAAAGATGTAATGGGTAAAAACGTTTTTTTTTTCAAATGTCTCGCGGGTAATGTCAAAAATCAGATCGGCAACACTGCACATGTCCCTTATTATTATTACTATTGAAAAAAAAAAAAACGTCGTAGGGCAATCAAATACAACAATTTTCTGAAATATTTGATTGGAAGTACCTACAAAACAATGATGGTGAATGATTTTTCAACTCAATTTTATAAATAATCACGTTAAAATTAGAAAAAATCTTGTATTTAAACACGTTACGAAATGCCCTTTTGTACAACTCATTCATTTTGCGGGACCTCGCTCCGCTCGTCCCGGAAATATTTACGCGTTACACAAAATAAGGCATTTCGTAACTGGTTACATAAATAGCTATTAATTGACTTCCTAATATTTTAAATCATTGAACATTATTTTCCGTAAGTAATTAAATCATAAATAATTACCGGCATATAAGTACCAAAACATTTTTTTCTCTTCGAAGAGTAGGCTTATGTCAAATAAACTTAAAAAATTATAACGAACGAAAAGGTAGAAAAAATCTTGTGCGTAATTCGAGCAAAAAGTACTTTGGCTGTTTCGATAACTTTTAGTCTCAACAGCTATTTTGTTACAATAATTTATAAACTTTTATTTAGGGTCGATTTCACCGTTTTGTTAAACAAAGTTTAAAATACTAAACGAAGATTAAAATGACATTTTTCTATTAACAAAAACGAAGTTTAAATTACTAAATGGAGATTAAAATAACATTTTTACATTAACAATGTCATTTTAATCTTCGTTTACTAATTTAAACTTCGTTTAACACAACGGTGAAATCGGCCTTTAGCTAGCTATATATTGATAAAGTGTTATTGCCCTTATCATAAATGAATCGTGCTAACAAATAAAGTCAAAAAAACATCTCACAATTTTTAATCTTTTAGTTACCTACCAAAATTAGGTACTACAATACAAATATTTAAGTCCGGCCCAGAACATCTCCCTACTCCTTCCACCTAGTTTTTCGGTTTTGGCAAAATTCGCGCAGCGACAAATGCTTCCTATGTTACCTCTACCCTTTCTAACCTCTTTGGCTGTAACATATCATGATACTATAAAAAGAATGTATGATATTACGCAAATTGATACTATACGTCAAGGTGACTTATTGTGGTGGAAGACGTGGCCACGGCATATTAAACAACGGCAGGCTAACTTGTCTTGGCGGCAACGCTACGCGCACATTTACGCGCACACCGCCATTTTGGGGTCCAACATCTCAATCAAGTCAGTGGCGTCACTGTCGTCGTTTATATCGACAAAAACAAACAAGTTGCAGTAGCACGGAATCAGTAGCGTGTATCTTAAATTTATTTTGTTTGTGATGTTTGTATTATCTAGTTATTGTTATTTTTTTAGAATTATAGATATTTTTTGACACTTTTTATATAGTAGTTGTTTTCCAGTGTTAATTTGCTAACTTTTAAGTGTTTTACTATGTCTGGGCAAAGTTGTGCAGCAAAAAACTATATGAATAAACTGTATTAAAAGATTTTTTCGGTTTCTTAAATATCTTATTAGGTATGTATGGTATACTTTTAAAAAAATCCTAGTTTATGAATCAGTTTGTCAGTTATAAAGCTATTAGTAAGATGTAGGTAGGTGCCTAGTTAACGTCACGTAAAGTTTAGCGTCCATTTATATTTACTTATATAGGTATATTATTAAGATTTAAAGTAAAATGTTATATTTTAAACATCTCCCGTATGGAGTTGACAAAATGGAAAAACCTTTATTTTTATTTTAAGGAAAAAATTCATTATAAAAAAATTCTGTTTGACGAAAAAATAGGTTTACTATATTAATATGTTAGGTCAGGTGTACATGGTCTTAATAAATGAAGAAACTTAAAATTGACAAAAGGAAAAAATCTGTATTACCTTATTGATTTTACGAAGAAAAGTCACAGTTTTCCTTTCGGTTTTCCTTCATAACTTTAAAAGGAAACTTTCTTGTAATTTTCTTCAACAAGCAGAATTTTTTATATGGAATAATTTTTTTTTCTGAAAAAAAAAAATTAATATTAATCGTAATTGTGTTATTCCCAAATATTGAAATGCTTAACAAAAATTTAATTCTGATATTCATTTTAATAATTATTCTAGATATGCGAATAACAAAGCTTTATAATCTTGATGAATCTAAAGTATTTTCATTACAAAAAGCAAGAAAATCTATATTAGCCGTTACAGAAATTATAAGTAGTAAATTAGTAATGAGTCACAATCAAAATCATGTGTTTTAAGCAGTGCTATTAAAAATGTAAAATTCTTATATTTTGTCGAAGTAAATTCAAAAGCCCGCCAATTTTCAAGCTAAAATAGCCTTACATCTTTCTATATTACCGACTGAGTATTAATTGCACAAAACTATTCCATATGTCGCTGAAGGTAAACATGCTGCCAAATTTCTGTGAGGAATCTGCAACTCTTAATTATCCTTCCTCCATGATGGTAACTGTGTTAACCCTACACCGGTCCAATTTCAAAGGACGTTCAAAAAATTGCAATGTTTAAATTTATTACATTCTGGAACTGAAAACTGCGAAACAGGTGGGGATGCTTTACTTGTAAGACTGCATGAAATTCGTAGGACTAGTAAGGATGAGCCATTTTCCAAAATCGCGTATAATGGTGGCAATATTATCGAAAATATAAATATAAACAAGCATATTAATGAATTGCATGCACAAAATATTAATATTTTTTAAGAAAATTTTATTATATATGCGGATTTTTAATAAAAAAATGTCTTAAAATTCACAGTTGCGATGTATGTACACAATATGCCTTAACACACGAAGACTTGGGTATAAGCTCCATGTATTGTTATTATAAAGCATACAAAAAAGCAAATAAAGATATTTTTGGCAATTTAAAAATGTCAAATAATAGTTTTGTATGTTTAATAACAAAAATTTAAATAATTTTTCATCACAATTTTGAATTATTTATCACTAAATCCGGCGTTTGTAATTTTTTTTTAGATTTAATTACTTCCGAGATAACATTTGACGTTCCTTGTCCCCGATTTCCATAAATATATGTTATTAAAGGTCGATTCCACCGTTGTGTTAAACGGAGATTAAAATGACATTGTTAATGTAAAAATGTAATTTTAAACTTCGTTTAACACAACGGTGGAATCGGTCCTAAGTTATATTTAAGGCTGCTCATATATTTCACTTTAAAAATATTAATAGAAATTTTAAGACCATCAATAAAAACAAGCTAATTATTTGGCGCAATCTGTGAAGCTTTTTTGTTTTAATACGATCCTGCCTATCAATACCTTATTTTATTACAAAATCTTTAAATACGCTTTAATCCGACCCTGACTAAGACCCCCGAATGGCGTCGTCAAGGTCAAATTTTCTTAGTATAATATTTGTATGCGATCAGCGGAGAGTGGGCCTGCCGATTGTTTTTTATGCCGTGACGTGGCTGTTACAAAGGACCCCGCCCTTTTCTAATAGCAAAGTGGCGTTCCGTCAAATGTAATAAATTTTGAATATGATGTTGTACTCGACTTGTTAAAGTCGAGAAATCGTATTTCTTGAAACTACGTGACTTAATTAAAAAGAAAAAAAATAAGCATTTTTAGTTGATTGTAGCATTACTATTACCTAGTCTAACGCAAACGTACACATAAATATTTCAAAATGTAAACATACACAGGGTGGTACTCAGTTACATCAGGGGGAATTTTTGAAATTCTGAGATATTCTGATATGGAATGAAAACATGGTAAAAATAAAAACTTACATAATGTTTACTGTTCTAAGATTATATAAACCGATTTTACATTATATGTATATAGGGTGATTGTTAATTCATTCCACAGAAAGGCGTTTCTTAAAAAAAAATACCCTCTGTATATTGGAGAATTTTTTATTAATATTGCTTATGCATTTAATACATAGAAAACAATACTGTTTATGGAATACAGGGTGATAGACACATCTAATTCGTTTTTGATGCAGCAATAATTAAATAAATATTAATTTTTCAGAATCACCATATATTTTTCAATTCGATCCATCAAAATGTACGATCTATTTATTTTTGTTATTAGCTTAAAGCAATTAATAACTTCATATAATTTCATAATTTTAGTATGATCCGTTTTTGAGATTCCAATATATAGTGAACCATATTAAATATCAGACATATCCACTCATGTATGCAGTTCTAATAATTCCCATTTGTGAGTACAAAAATCGTAGTTTACTATCGGCTAAATAGGAAGAAACAGAAATGCACGTGGATAAAATTATCGGATAAATTACATTACCATAGCATTTATTGTTCGTTTATCAAGCGTTGCGCGTCGCATCAGTTTGACAATTGTAAAGGTCAAAAACAGAATTAAACAGCGATCAATATTCCTCTTAATATTTCAGTAAATATATCGAGATTTATTAATATTTTCGAGGCAGAAATAGTAAGGGAGATTGAAAAATCAACTCCAGAAAAATACAAAAACATAAAGTTTAATTGAATTGATTTTTCTATTCATGGAATGGTCTTACCAAATACCACGCGAGCTCAGATCTAGCAGGATATTTTTTACGGTGGTTTTCTCATACTTACTTTCATTAGGCAATTGCCAATGAAAGTAAGTATTCGAAAATAACCACAAAAATATCCGGCTAGATCTGAGTTCTTGTGGTATTACCCCCGATAATTTTTCAGCAAATAAAAAATTCCAGTATGCGAATATCCTGAATTGTCTGATATTTAATGGTTCACTATATATTTATATTGGAATCTCAAAAACGGATCATACTAAAATTATGAAATTATATGAAGTTATTAATTGCTTAAAGCTTATAACAAAAATAAATAGTTCGTACATTTTGACGGATCGAATTGAAAAATATAGGGTGATTCTGAAAAAGGAATATTTCTTTAATTATTGCTGCATCAAAAACGAATTAGATGTGTCTATCACCCTGTATTCCATAAAAAGTATTGTTTTCTAGGTAATAAATGCATAATCAATATTAATATCAAATTCCCTAATATACAGGGTATAATTTTTTTTTAGGAAAGGCCTTTCTGTGGAATGAATTAGCAATCACCCCGTATACATATAATGTAAAATGGGTTTAAATAATGTCAGAACAGTTAACATTATGTAAGTTTTTATTTTTGACCATGTTTTCATTCCATATCAGAATTTCTCAGAATTTCAAAAATTCCCCCTGGTGTAACTGAGTACCACCCTGTATATGTTTACATTTTGAACTATTTATGTATAAGTTTGTGTTAGACTAGGACATAATAATGCTACAATCAACTAAAAATGGTTATTTTTTTTTTTAATTAAGTTACATAGTTTCAAGAAATACGATTTCTCTACTTTAGCATCCTGTATTTTAAAAACTAGTCATAAGATTGAATTGGCCCCATGAACACTTTTGGTCAACAAGTCGAGTACAACATCATATTCAAAATTTATTACATTTGACGGAACGCCACTTTGCCATTAGAAAAGGGCGGGGTCCTTTGACGTATCAGTTGATCGAAAACAGCGCGAAAATTTTTTTTTATCTGCTCATGACCAATCAGATAACCATATTCTACACCACAATACGTCATGCGCGAGGTCTACGAGATTTCGTCGGCTAAGTATCATAGCTCTGTAATTTTTTGTATTAGTATTATTATGTTAATCTCCAAATGTTTAGAGGATAAACTAGAATGAATTATAAATTTTCGAGGTGTTCAGTTTGCTCTCAAGGGATTTCCATAAGTTTAAATGAAGTGGTGCTTCGGTTGTATATTAAGATGAGACTTAATTAAAAATTATCTGGCAGGATACAAATAAAAATAACAATAAAACATGACTGTGCAAGTGAGGGATAAAGACACATAATTGTCCATGCAGGTAACGAGCATGTCTTAATTTTTGATACAGCATTAATTTTACTTTAAAATTTAATAAATGTGACTATCGTGACAACATTAATACTGAAATGTTTACTACATACTTAAAAAAATTTATGTGAATTTAAAGCCATTGAGAACAAATTTGTAAATTCTACAATTAACGGCATAAGTAGAAATGATCACAGTGATGAAGCTGTAGGAAGCATGTGGATTGAAACTATAATGAAACAAAAACAATTTTAACATCTAACTTATTTGTTTAACCCTTAAGTTGGCAGTAACAGAAATAATCAATACAAAAAATATTTTTTATCGAAAAACTACTAAATAACGGTTATAATAAATTCGAAGTAAACTTGCTTTTATCATAAGGGACCCAAAGATTGTTAGTTTTAAGATGGTTTTATAAACGTTTAGGTTATACCTTTAAACAATGATGCCAAATTAATTTTACTTGTATTAGGTGTAGATATTTTATAGCTGAAATAAACGTTTACAATAAATGTCAACTTAAGATTGCAGAAAAATTTATTTTTAGATACTTATCGTTCACAGTAAGTTTGGCCATATTTAATCATCTTTAATTTAAAGTCTCTTGTTTTTAAGTTAATTGTTAATAATTTATATTGTATATTTGTATAATAAAATAAAATTACATCTTTTCTAAAATCGTTTAAATACAGTCCACTCTTCATAATTCGAAACTCAGCCTCACTACAGCACGTTTTTTCCACAAATCAATTAAAAGTACGTTATTTTAACTCTTAACACATATTAAATATCATAACTATTTTCTAATATTGACATAAAGTGACATTTTTTGTAATCGCAATAAGTGTGAAAATGATCTACATTACGCAACCAGTTGCATAATGTTGAAAATTATGAAACTAGTTACGAAAAGTTCATTATGTCACCAGTTGCAAAAATAAGAAAACAAAATAAACCTTTTTTTGGTTCTAAAATTAATATGTACATAATTATTAAAAGTTTATACCAAAGAAGAGCATGTTGACTTTTAACAAGTTATAAAAATAATTTTATTTACAACCATATATGTAATGTTGTCATTACTAACGTCATTGAAGGTTGGGAAGTGTCACATTACACACCTCTACTTTCCGCCCTCATTTCCCGCCCTCATTTCATCTTTCATCTATTCTAGATGAATATTTTTTAAATTTAAAAATATAAGTTTTTTCTTCAATTTCTAGCATCGTTCGTATCATACTGCCCATAAAGTAGACGGCTTCTTTTGTCTTGTATGTTCTCCAAAATATCCCAGGAGTACACTTTCGGAACCGATATTTTTGACCTTTTTTTCTTCGCACCACTTCCTAAATAATTCAATGGCTTTTAGGTACCGATGCTTACTTTTCTCTGGCAAAACATTTCTTTCAATTTATTATTCGCGAATTTAATATCCGACTTAATCTGACATTTATTGACTTTATCTGACATTTATTTATATTGGTGACAATTGTTTACCCCGTGTCACGGTACCAATATATTTACTTGATTATTCTGAGAAAACCGCGTGCTTGGTAATTTGTCGTTAAATGTAATATTTTAAGTATGTTCAGAACGAAACAGAGATTTATTAATTTTGATCGAAATAATATGGTTGTAAATAAAATAGTATACAAACCTCGGTAGGAAGTTTCAGTCCTGTCTCGAGATCATAGCTAACCTCGACGCTTCGCGTCTCGGTGATTTAACTAATCTCACGACAGGAATGAAACTCTCCCCACCTCGGTGTGTAATATACTATTAACAAATCGACTTAAAATTGTGCACACTCCCTTGAAAATTTCTTTTTTTTTAAATGAGTTAAAAATAGAGTTTGGTTAAACTTACTAGTAATAATGTTGTTTTGGTTCTTATTTTCCATTCTAAATCAGCACAAGATAATTAACATACAATAAACGACAAAATAACCAACTTTTTTTAAAGTTTAATTAGCAATATTAAACACACTACAAGTTCAGAATAAATAATTAATATGAAGTTCTATTTTCCAACAAAATTATGCTTATGCAACAAACAATACAAAAAAGTAATGTTGGTTGCCTAGATGTTAGTAACGTATTACCAAAACACAATTTTATCAATAATCTAGTCAAAATTAGAAAATTTTTTGTATGTAACACGTTACGAAATGCTGCTTTATGTAACTCGTTTATGTGGTGGAACCTCGCTCTGCTCGTCTGGCAAATATTCACTCGTTGCCTAAAATAAGGCATTTCATATTTGGTTGCACAATTAGCAATTTTAACACGCTTCTCTATGACCGTCAACTTTAAAAACTGTCGTTATAAAAAAATCGTATGAAATTTAAAATTAATTATATATCTAATTAATAATTAATCGCCTAATTTTTTATGCGGCACACTGTGTGATGAACAAAACCAATGTTCGCTTCGTTTAAAATGAAATGTATTGCTTAAATATCTAGATAATTATTCCGTGTTTTTGTTGACTTGAAAGACCAAATTAAATTCCGTCGTAATTTAATTGAGTTTATTTTTGGAGACATCCCTTTTCAAAATCTGGGCATATTATTCGCCTAAACAAATTTGATCAAAATTAGTGCAAGAACAATAATGAGCCTGTGTCCACTAAATCCGCAAATACATAAATTTCATCAATCTCCTTTGATTACAAACATATGGACTATGCTTATGTAAAAGGAACCAAGCGCCAAATTGAAGTTTTGAGATATTAGGGGTTAAAGATGATAATGCTTTATTAAAATACTGAGTGTAGAGAACTCCAGTTTTTTTAACTAGTTATTGTCAGATAGTTAATATGTTGTCATACGCACAATTTTATTAAGTTTTTTAAGCTAAAAACTTGAGTTTGAAGGTATTTTTGGCGGATGGTTGGTTCATTTTTCTAACCATACATTTTAGATTTCAGGAAGGAACCAAGTACCAAAAAACTTCGAATTATTTAAAAAGGAGGTATGGTTAAAGAATAGATATATTTAAATAAATGATATAGTTTTATTTCCTGAACGCTAACAAATCTAAATAAAAAAAACTTAACGATTAACTACAACATAAAGAAGTTGAATAGGTTTTTATTCATTTACTTCGTCTTCCTCAATTTCAAAATCCAAATTTGGCTAAAACCCGTCAATATCATCCTGAAATTCTTGAAGATTGCCTATTTTATAGAACGGTCTTATATCCAATGGAGTAAATCGCATCAATGATCTAATGTCTTCAGCCTTTTTGTTGGAAATTACCGTCTGGAGAAAAATCTTTTACACCTTTCCTTCCGCGATAAATTTTGGAAAGGTCAATTTCTTCATATTGACTCTCAGAAGCGTGACCTTCTTTTAAAAAAACTGAGGACACATTTAATATATCTGATGAATTAAGAAGAAAGTTACCTTTATAGATGGTATTACCAACTTTATTGGAGCATTTTTTATTACTGATGTAAGCCCAGAATTTATTGGAATTAATCGATATTTCTGATTTACCTTTTTTTAAGCTCAACTTTAACTTGACTTCTTATGCATCTAAACTCCTCAAAAGCATGAATATCATTCCCTCTCTTATACTGTCGCAAGAGTTTGGATTTTTTGTGAATTAAATTTATAATAGCGCCTTGATATCACGGAGGTTAATTTTTCTTACTGCGGACTGTATACCTAGGTACACATTTATCTAACACATTGTATAATTCCCCATAAAAGTATGTACAGGCATCATTAACTTCATAAAAGCTTTCGCCTTACGAAAGTTATAACAATTTATGAAAGATAACTCCAAAATTTTTCTATTATTCAGTTTTTCTACTGATTTTATTGTAATGTCCAAAGCTGCATGATAACAATCTTCCTATATTAACGGATCTACCACAGTTATATTGTCTATTATTATTAAAAAAAACAGTATCTCATAGCTTTTGCAAAAAATATCATCAAAAGGCTTATGTAGACTTATGTTGAGATTATTAAATACAGTAAAAATTGTTTCGAATGTAAATGTATTGAAAACGTGCAGATGAGACCAAAATTATCCATTCCTCTTTCATACAGGGTAGCTGTTAAAGATGGAACCAAACCTATAGTGCTTAAACGGTTTAACATACAAAACCTAAAATTTCAGAATTTCAACTAAATACATTTGCAAAATAATATCCTTTCTGTTGTGTTTAAACCCCATGTGTGATACATTTTTGTAATCAGGGTGTTAAACCCTTTCAAATGGTATATCACATGACCTATGTTGCAATTTAAAAAAATCAGATGGCGGCCATGCTTAAAATTTTGTAATTATAAGAAAAATAATTTTTGGGCTTAAATATGCGCAAATATATTTAGTTGAAATTCTAAAATTTTGGATTTTGTATGTTGAACCGTTTAAGCACTATAGGTTTGGTTCCATCTTTAACAGCTACCCTGTATATTTGGCCTATGTTGTTCACAATTTAATAAAACGTCTAAGGTTTGTATAATTTTTCTACTAATTTTAATATAATTTTTGCTGTCAAACTTTTTTAGGTCGAAAATAGCTATATAACCAAAACCGGTCAATGAAATTATTAAAGAATATAATGTGTAAGTAATAGATTTTGAGTTTCGGGTCATTGAAGATGACAATATTTGAGACCAGGGGCGGTTTCTCCATTGGTTCATTTGTGCAGTCAAAACCCAGTTAATTTTTATAAAAACACATTATTTTAAAATAAATAACATAAAAATATTAATTCAATTTTATTAATGTTATTGTTTTCATACGTGTTAATCTATATTTTGTGGTACGCCACTGCGCTTTGGCTAATCGCATCTTTGGCTCATTTTTCTGAGTGAGCCCGCGGGAGTAAGATGCTTTCCCTAAAGCCTCTAGCTAAAAAGAGATGTAAAAACGTTAACAGGTCGATAAAACGAACAATGACCTACTTAAACTCACTAAATATTATCTTATTAGGGGTTAAAATATTTAAAAAAAAAAAAATCAAAAATGAAAAACGATATTTACATGAAATTTTTAGTAAAAATCAAGCTATATAAGGAGATGAGGCCTATTGATTGCGAAAACAATCTGATTGAAAATGGGGATAAAGAGAGTCTCTTAAACTGCGAAGAGTATCATTTAGAATGCCACACATTATATATTTTTATTCCAGTTTGTATCTGTGTAATATTATGTATTGTGATGGGACTAAAATAAACATTTTAGTTCTTATTTTATTTGCTAATAAAAGGTATTTAAAAAATATATTATTTTATTTGACATGAGTGACAAATTGTGAAAATGACTAAATTTAGAATAAAAACAAAAATGGTGGGTAAAGTTTCATATAATAATATTTTTACACAAAAATCAATGTAAAACTTTCTACATAACCTGATATATATTTAAAAATAATCTCAAATTATGAAGAAAAATCAACAGACTAACTAATAATGTTTATAGATGGTTTTCAACGTATTAAAAACAAAACAAATATTAGAATAACTAAAATATTCATTTATTAATAGTTGTAGTGCTTGAAAACAGTATGATGATGATAATAATAATAACTACACTTAGTACAAACTCAAATAATAAAAAAACAGTGCTATTGTCTCTTGTACAAAGTTTTGAAACGAACTTACAAAGGATAAAATTAATGGAAAAAGTGAACACCCATTTTAAATTACCACAAGCCGCCACTGTTTAAGACGATACCCTTCTGAGTTTATACATTATAGTGTTTGCTATCTTTTCAAGTTCCAGACTCCAAGAGTGGATTTACTTCAGACAGAGCTTTATACCAAAAGATACCTTTGATATTTTATCGATAAAGTTATATCGCTGTAATAAAAATGAAATTCTTATAAATGTGTTTAAAAATGGTATAAAAAAAGTATACGAAATATTTGAACACAGAGACTCTTTTCGGTAACGCATTGATTGAATCTCATTCAATATTCCGTTTTAAAATGCATAGATTTTCATCGCAGCACAAAGAATTTGAAGGGAGATAAAACGGCAGTCAGATTATGAAAGGCCTAAATTGAGTTTGTCAGTTTTGATCATTTTATTAACGAATACCGTCTCAAAATTGTAATTTTATCATAAAAATTCAAAAACAAAATAGTAGCTAACAAGTACAGCTATGTATTAGTAAACTATGAATAAATATTAGATCGAGAAAATGTCATTCAAATTTAATAAGTGTCAATGAAAAATAAAAAGTAGAACGTAGTAAAATACTATTATAGTTTAGTACAAACTATATAGTCCAATAGGAAGTTTAATGTCATATAGGAGAAATTTATCGTTTAAGTTATCAAAAAGCTTATACATATTATCAACTAGTATATTAAACAAATTGTTTTTTATCTTTGGACTATTAGTTTTTGTAATTATTTTAAACGTACACTTGTTGCTGTTTATTCACATATTATTATTCTCTCCTCCCTTTCCAAACCCAGTCATGAAAATACTTCAAGTAATTGTGAAGCATCTGCGTCCCTACCCCTAAGGACTATCAGTTTCTTTAAGCAGTTGCCAAAAAGGCTCAACTGTGCTATTAAGGGCTGTTTTGTATTTTTTTCCTTTCATTATATTTTGTCAGGTGTGAATTGATGTTCCTTCAAGACTCCAGGACCCTATGGTTGGTAACGGTGCCGTCCATATCTTAATAGCATATTGGTAATAGTAAACTAAGTTGGTTAAATACTAATTGGAGACCTTTTCATTTGTTACACTGGCGACAGGTGATAGTTCCCTTTCAGTTGTTACACTTAAATTGTTTAATATGGTACTGTACAAAGCACTACTTTAATGATTAAATTTAAAATATTATTTGAACGCGAGTATATCTTTCCTTCTGTCAGTAGTAAAATTTTCATATTTTTACAAACACAAGCAGATTTTAAATTGCTGCAAAGCGCCCATAGTGTTCCTAAGTTGTATCTGTGGTACCCCATTACTACAGCTGCCCCTTTAGTGAATTTATAATCCGTTGGTGTATAATCAACTGACAGGCACCTGTCACTGCCAACGCAAGGTATACCAAATATCCTCTTAATGTCCTCTTAATTATTACCATATGATTTTCCACGAGCCAGCAGAAAGCAAGACTTAAACATTATAGAAGACCCCTTTAATGTTGCTTTTGACTATAAGAGCAACAATACTACATAAAGTTCCCCAACAGTAATAGACAACGCAATGGATAGTTCAGGTACAAATTCTTACTCCGCAGTAGCCAAATGCATACCAAAGCCATTGTTCCCAAAGAGATACCAAGCTATTTTAATTCATTCGTAACCAAATTTAGTCCTCTTTGACTACGTTAAAGCTATTGGTGATATCGTTGGTCCCAAAAATATCAGTTTCGCATCGAGAATATCTAATAACCGAATCTGTATCTATCTGTCTAAAATTAAAATTGTAGATTATCTAACTGAAAATCACCCTACAGTCACAATAAATTCCCTGGATTTAGCTATAAGAAGATTGGTTACACCTGAAAGCGTATATTAATCTCAAATGTGAGCCCCTCCATTCCGCACGAACTAGTTGAAAAAGTATTAAGAGATTATGGGCTTCAACTAGCTTCTCCCGTTTCTTTTCAAGCTTCTATGATAATTCAGCACGATAACAATTCATTCAGAATCGTCTTATCCTCTGATAAAATGGAATGCTTCCTCTGCAAATCGACTGGTCATGTAGCAAAAATTTGTCCAAATAAAGTTGAAAAGTTTGCGACCGAAGAGGATGTTCCTTTAAATCGAGATAGCCAAGTAGCACCTGCTAGCTCTGAACCATTGCCATCATATGGTTATAGACAAAAAGACCCCATTCTGACAGCAACTCAATTATCTCGCAGAAAATTCAACCCAGTATATCTTTAGCTAACTCTGATATGCCTCTTTTGGAAGCTAGCAAAGAAGAGAAAAAACCTTCAGGTACGAAAACAATCAAAAAGAAAACCAAGCACGACTCAAGCAATCCAAAAATATCAGATAATACAATTTCAATCATCAAGAAACTGTACGATAAATCCCCTGGAATATTTACTCTCCCAATGGATTCTTTTATTGGTTTTCTAGAAAATTCCTTTAGAAGTAGTAACCCTATTTTAAAAGCGCAACATTTCTCGAATGATATTAGATCAATATTGGAAGATATGTATAGGTTATATCCGCACTTAACGGAAAGATCCTTTAAAAACAGGTTCACTAGGTTATCTAAAAAAATTAAGCATAGCTTAAACTTGAAAAATTCAGATGTAGAAAGTATAACATCGCAGTCTCTCAATGATGAGGATTTTCTTTCTTTGTAAATTTTGAGAAATAATTATATTTAAAATTCACGTTAATACAATGGAATTGCGACAGGTTCTATCCCCGTCTGGAACGTATTCAGCAGTTAATAAATGATGTCCAAGCGGATATCATTTGTTTACAAGAAACTACTTTTAAGGATTCTCATCGTCGGCAACTTAAAAATTACGAAGGTTATCATTTCCTCAGACCTGTATTTAATCGAGCTAGCGGCGGAACCTCCATTTTTATTTCAAGTGATATCGATTCCTCTCATTACCTATTAACTACTAATCTAGAAGCTATAGCAGTTAACGTTTGGTTTCCTTCTAAATTAACTATCTGTAATGTATACATTCCTCCCAATTACGACTTATCAGAAGAAGATCTATTTGACCTAATACATCAGCTTCCTAGTTCATTTATACTTTTTGGTGATTTTAATGCTCATAATTCTTTGTGGGGTTCAAAACAAACTTTTGGCAGAGGGAAAGTAATAGAAAATATATTAAATTACTCTAACGCTTATTTATTGAATACTGGCTCCAGTACATATTTTAACATTTCCTCTGGTACCTTTTCCTTTATTAACTTAAGTTTTTGTGATCCTAAAGCAGCTCCTACACTTTCTTGGCACGTAGTAGATAGTCTTTATGATAGCAACCACTTTCCAATAAAAATATCCAATAATATATATAAGCCTACTGAAAGTATTACAAAATGGAGACTCACTCATGCCGACTGGGTAATGTTCAATGCACATATTGAATCTCAGTTTGAAAATTTGCAATTTGTGGATGATATATATGAATCTTTAGAACTTCTTAATTATTGTATTATCTCTGCTGCTAACATGTACATCGACAAATCTATCATATCAACCTCCAAAAAACAAGTTCCCTGGTGGAATAATAACTGTCAGATAGCAGTCCGGGAGTGTAAAACTTCCTTAAACAGATATCGTAGAACTAGAAATATAGAAGATTTTGTAATTTTTAAGAAAATGAGAGCTAAGGCTAAAATTGTCCTCAAACAAAGTTAAAAGGACTCTTGGAAAAATTATGTTTCATCTTTAACTGCAGAAACTCCTTCAAAACAGGTCTGGAATAAAATTAGGCAAATGAAAGAAAACAACACTTTTCATAGAATTTCAACTTTATCCCATGAAAATTATTTATTTTATGATAGCCAAGATATTGTCAATATTCTTGCTGAGAATTTTGAGGAAAAATTCAAAAATCCTAACCTAATAAATATTACCAATCCTGATAAAAACCCTGAAAACCCTTTTGTTCTCCAACAATGGGAAGAAGCAGACTATATTAACTTTCCTTTTTCTCTAGTAGAACTCGAAATGGCTCTTGATTCATGTAAAAATTCAACAGCAGGACCTGATGAGATACCTTTTATATTTATTAAGAAATTGTCCACAATTTGTCGGATAAAATTATTATTTTATAATAAAATTTGGATAAGTCAAAAGTTTCCTAAGCTGTGTAGCCAGTCTCTTATACTTCCAATAAAAAATAACAACTTATCTCCAATTTGCCCAAAATCATACAGGCCTATCTCCCTTACATGCACGATGTGTAAACTTATGGAAAAGATGGTTAATAAAAGACTTGCTTGGTATTTAGAAAAAAATAATATTCTTCCAAAAAATCAAACAGGTTTTAGAAGTCATCGTTCTACCTTGGACAATTTGGTCTTTCTACAAACAGAAATAGCCAATGCTCTCGATAATAAACAGGAAGTGGTTGCTGGCATATTTGACATCGAAGGAGCCTATGATTCCATTCAGCATTCTGTCATTATTCAAAAGCTCAGAAATTACTACCTTAGAGGTAACATTTTCTATTTTATTCAAAATTTTTTAAGTGAAAGGTCCTTTAGAGTAATAGCTAATGGCAAAATTTCCTTAAGTCATCCTCAAAATAGTGGTGTTCCGCAAGGATCTGTATTAAGCCCAATTTTATTTATCTTAGGAGTTAGCGATATTAATTTGAGTATCGATCCTCCGGTGAAATCTATTATGTATGCTGATGATCTCGTCATGTTCTGTCATGGAAAAAACATTGTTACAACTTGCAGATTATTGCAAACTGCAGTGGATCGTCTGAGCGTCTGGGCTTTAAATATTGGTCTTTCTTTTTCAGCTAATAAATCTAGAGTCATCAAATTTAATAAACGACGAAAAGGTCAAAATATAAATATATTTTATAAGGGCCTTCCTATGACTTAGGTGAACAATTGCAAAATTTTAGGAATAATTTTTGTAAGTAAATTGTCCTGGCAGTTACATATCGAAGAAATCAAGAATGATTGCCTAAAGAGAATTAATTTATTGAAAGTATTAGCTCACCATCATTGGGGTGCTGATGAAAGTGTTACTATTAGGACCTATAGAGCTCTTATAAGATCAAAATTAGACTATGATAGTCTTATTTACATGTCTGCCTTCAATTACAACTTAAGATCCTTAAGATCCGCATGCTCTCAAAATAAGGGCGACTTTAATAGTGACTGACCAACTTTAACTCTCTATTGTATTAACTATAGAGTTTGTTATCTGGTACGAAAATTTAAATTATTTAAAATTCAAAAGTAAATCGTTGGTTTTAAGTTAACATAACCTAACAATTATGTATGAAATTCAAAGAATCCCTTTCTTTTAGTCGTGTTGTCAAATAATGTATTCAAGAAAGTGGCTTTATTAAAAGCAAATATGCTGTAAATTCGAGATGATGTCAACACAATTATTATTGTAAATAATAGAGGTGACCCCAAACTAGAAGAAAAATAATTCAAGTTTATATTTTTATTGCATGAGACGGTAGCAGAAGTAAAATACTAAAAATATTTTAAAAAAAGCTGTAAGTTTTAGTTATATTACATAAAATAAAATCGTTTTATAACGTTTAAGAAATAGTGCATTGAATGTGGTTTCATAAGCTATTTCTATTTCACAAATAAAAAATTTAATTGACAATAATGCGACGAACAACTATAATGCAAAATTTAATCACCACCATTAAATGTTAGCATTCTCATTTCAGTCTCGTAAACTGTACCTGCTCAAAGCGAGAGAAAAATGAAAAGGCTATGAAATAGTAAAGTACAAGTTTACTTTCTTTAGTACAAATCCAAAAGCCTTGACCGCTAAAACAACAATTTTTATTAACGCGGTAAAGCAAGTCAACAAACTGCTCCTATATCTTTATAACAATCGTATATTCTCCGGTTTTATAGAATTTTCCACTCCATTTATAACGTCATTTGGGACATTTTACACGTGATGTATTTGGGTCAAGCTCGTATCTTGTCAGTTTTTACTTCAACATGTAAGCAGATTATTCACAACTGAGCCGGGAGACCCAGCTACTGTCTACTTCAATTACGGGACGTTCTCTTGAAAAAACAATATAAAACCAAATTCAATTTGGCTCTAAACCCATGAAAAAATCCAAGTTGCCACAATTTCGTGCGGTTTGCCTTATGCTTTCGGCCAGAGAATAATGATTTTGGATGGAACGATTTGTTTGGGTAGAAGCACAGCATGGGAGTACAGTAAGAAAGCCAGACATTGTTTTATGTAGATTTCGTAGTTTAACTAAAGTCTTCTAAATTTCGTGTTTCCGTAGAGAGGATAATTATCCGTTTTGCGGATAATTAAAAGCTAGAATCTTGATGATGTTCGAGGGTAAAAAGCTTTCCTAAGTGGTCGTAGGAAAATACATTATCAAGGTTGCATCCCGTTAGATATTTTTTTTATACAAAAAAAAAAACATCTGACGTACTAATACCGACTTTCATTTGGCATATTTTTTTATTTATAAGTTTTCCAGTTTAATAAACATTCAAGTGAGAGTGATCTTCAAACGATCACGACTCAACTCATCCGATTCCAAAAAGAACTAACTCTAACAACACTACAAATCTTCACACGATTCCGTCTTTGAAGTTTTTGAAAGTCTCTCGTCCAGACGCTGAATACAAATTCCAGTATCATCAATTCGCACAAAGTTTTCCACTAGATTATATCTGTAGAGAAACTTTCTGAAAATCGCCTGAATTGAATGCGCTGATAGCAAAAGAAGCGCAAAATACTGGAGAAGATAATTGTATAAAAGTAAATAACAGAAGTTATTTTTTGTTAAGGAATTCTCGCGGTCTGAATATTAAACTAAAATCTACTAGTAGAGTAACAAAAAATAAATTTAAATAGCCGAACTGTAAAGGGCTACTTGATTAGAAGAAAATGTTAAGGGACTTCTCGTGGTTTGAATATTAAAACTAATGGTGGTTGTGTAACTGAACATACACTTAAATAGCTGAACTGTATCTCAGAGTAAGTAAGTAGTAAAGAGAGGACAGTAAACAATGTTTGTGTCGCCATGATAATATGGTCGAGAATTCTAATTAGAGAGAAATAGATTAATATCTCTATCTCTTTGTTTGTATTTGTCAGTTTTACAAAGCTTTTCTCAGACAATTATTCCAGTGTTTAATTTAAATTTGTTCGTGTTGTGGTGTTAAAAGTAATTGTTATTAATATTATATTCATAACAAAAAGTCATATTTTGTTTTCACTTCATTAAAACATTTTATTTTATATTCTATTTGGTCAACATTTTCGCATTTAAAATGACCCAGCGAAATTGTTTTACGGTACGCTACTGCTGAGAATTCAAAAACGAGTGAGAAAGCCTTCATTAGAAGATACTGATTATATGATAGCGACATTAATATTGTATAACTTTATGCGGTGGTGGCCTATCTGATATTATATTATCTAAGAACTGTATAGGGATACTTGATTAGAAGAAAATATTAGGTTAGGTTGGAAAGAAGACCTCTTAAACTAGGCAAAGGATTCCATGTTGATCTTCCGAAGCATAAGGACGTGTAAAGACATAGGAATAAATCTAACCAAATTGGTGAAAATTTCAGTCATCGAGCACAGATATATCAAACATTATAGCGAAGTGGTAATCAAGTAGTGATTAGAATAGTTATTTCGCAGTAGCATTAAATTTAAATAGTAGAAAATATCCAACTAACCTAAAAGTCGATCAAACCACATGGACGTGGAGGACCCGCCGCCCGACCCGGGCGGTGGCGGTAATGAAAATAATATACATAATGGAACTCAAAATAACCTAAACGAAGTGAAAAAGATAAACACCTTTTTAGACAACCTAGAATACTCTATTTACGACTCTGGTCCATTCAATGTAATGGTGGAGCACAGTGACAAAAACGTGGGTAACTTGCATCCAGTGGAATTTGGGAAAGTTCTATACAATTCAGGAATTAAAGGTATTAAAAATATAGAAAAGAAAGGAAGAAATAGAGTTTGTGTGTCGTTCCGACTTCCAAAGGATGCCAATGATTTCAAGAAAAGTGACCAGATTGTAAAAATGGGGTATAAAACCTTTATACCAGCAACCTTAGTATCTTGTAAGGGAGTAGTGAAAGGAGTGGGTAGTAGTATGATAGAAAAAGAGGTGATAGATAGAGCCAATGAGGAATCAGGAGGAATGTATAAAGTAGCAGAAGTTCGCCGTTTAAATAGAAGAGTACAAGATAAAGAATCGCTAGAAATAAAATATATCCCAACAGGATCCTATATATTCACCTTTATAGGAAAAAACTTCCCAAGGTATGTGTCCATATACAATAACAGACTAACAGTAGCCACCTATATTAGACCAATTACTCTTTGCTTTAACTGTTATAGATTTAACCATACAGCCAAACAATGTAATAGCAAAGCAAGATGTGAAAAATGTGGAAAAGAGGATCACAATAAAGATAAATGTACTGAACATAATAATAAAATATGCCTTTATTGTAGGAAAGACCATCTAGTTTCTGAACAATTAAAAAACATAGAAGAATGTGAAGAACTAACAAGGCAAAGAAGAATAAATGAGATAATGAGCTTCCAAAACTTATCATATTTTGACGCCGCCAAACAACTACCTAGAAAAAATACTGATAAAGTGAATGACAATCCCGATATTGACAGAAATAGAAGAAACTTCCCAGCCCTACCTAATAAAAATCCCGATAATGAAATAATCACGGTAAATCAGAGAAGTAAGACCATTCATAATAATATAACGCCCACAAAATCTTATAGAGAGGTTACCAAAAATAAAAGAAGATGTCCGAATAGTCCAGGATACGATAGTGTGGCTCATAAGGAATGCCTCATGGGTTCCCCCTTGTACCCATTGTCACCAATAGTTAATATTAGGCCAATAAATACAAACAGCTCACCAAAATCAAACACAGGTAACAGTAGTCCTAGTCAAATAAATGTTATTGATATTAATGAATTAGACTTGAATGAATATCTATCAGATTTAAGTATACCTTTAGATGCTTTGATAACAATGTCTCAAACAATAAATGGTAACTTACAAAAAAGGGGAATTTCCCCATCACTAAATGCGAACGATAATATTGAACCAAATTTAAGTAACAACTCTCAATTGGAGAAAAAAAACACCATTACGGAATCCCCAGTCATAATGACGGAGGAGGAAGAATGGTAAAGCATAAACATAAGTAGTTTAAGTAAGTTTGTATATGTTTCTTTTTTCTCAAGTATCAGAATTCATTATTTTACAGTGGAATATAAGAAGTGTAAGATCTAACAATATAAACCTTGAATATTTAATTAACAGGGAGGAACCAAACGTTATTTTGCTACAAGAAACATATTTAAAGAATTCCATGATTTGGAACATTAAAGAATATAATATATATAGGAAAGATATTACAGAGGGACACAATGGAATAGCAATTTTGGTTAAAAATAATATTAATGCGAAAGCATATGATTTAAACTTAAGGAATAAACCATATGGTGTACTTATTCAAGCGATTGCAATAAATAATATTCTAGTTATTAACATATACAATCCTATAAATACAAAGTTAAAAAGACAATTTTTGAGGGACTTAAGCGAAGAAACAGTAAAATTTGATCATATAATTTTTGCAGGGGATTTCAATTCAAAAAATCTAATTTTTGGTAATAATCGCAACGATAGTAACGGTAATATGTTGGTAGATACTTTACTAGACGCGGGATTTAACTGTTTAAATGATGGCAGAGCAACAAGAATAAGCTTGCCAGGGCAAAATAAAAGTGTCACAGACATATCATTTTGTACCACTAGGTTAGGTTTACTGGGGGAATGGGATATACATCCGTTAGATAAAGGGGATAGTGACCATTTTCCTATTATGATGAAATTTAATATCAGTACAAAAAACGTATACAACAATTTTAATAATCATGAAATTCAGGGGAAAAAATATAATACAAAAAAAATCAATTGGAACGAATATTTTATAGTGTGTCAACAAATCGATTCTCAAACTAAAAGTAAGGAATACGAGGATATTATGGGTATAATCAAACAGGCTTATGACGTTGTAGTTCCGACAAAACAGCACAATCCTGTAGCAAAAAAAAATAATAGTAAAAAGAGGACAATTAATAAATGGTGGGATAGAGATTGTGAGAAAATATTGAGGGAAAGAAAAGAAGCAATTCAAACATATATGAGGGACAGTAACAATAGTAATTATATTAATATGAAACATAAAGTAGCACAAACCAAAAAAATATTTAAACAAAAAAAAAAGGCAAGTTTTATCGAATTTTGCTCTACACTCAACAGAGACAGTAACTTATCATATGTATGGAAAGTTGTGAAAGGGTTTGGAAGAAACAAGAACATCAAAGGAAAAACTGATTTCATTAGGAGTAATTTAGATAACTTCTTAAACATAGTCACCCCGCCGGAAATTCCAATAGAAATGGACACCATAATGTCAAAAGAAACGGGATGGGATAAATTCACAGTCAATGAGCTTAATGTAGTGCTAAATGCAAGAAAAAGGGATACAATGCCGGGTGCGGATGCTATAGTATATTCTTTAATAAGGGGACTACCTTTCGGTATTAAAGTCAATTTAATTAAGGTGTTTAATGAGTTTTTAGCTGGTAAGGAACTCCCAAAGGAATGGAACACTCAAATAATATGTCCTTTTTTAAAACCACTTAAAGATCCACAACAATTAAATAGTTACAGATTCATTTCACTACAGTCGTGTGTCCTAAAAATCGTAGAGAATTTAATAAAAAATAGGATTGAACATAAACTAGAATCAGAACAAATATTAAGTAAGAAGCAGTCAGGGTTTCGAAAGGGTAGGGGAATCATGGACAATTTAGTATATTTGCAAACTATAATATTCCAGGCCTTTCAAAAGAATAAAAAAGTAGTAGCAGTATTTTTAGATGTTAGGGCAGCATACGATAATGTAAGCATCCCAATATTAATGAATAAACTCGCAAAGATTAATATTCCACAACCTTTTATAGAATTTCTTAGGAAAATATTTACCAATAGGAAAGTAATCATCAGGGATAATGTAACAGGGTCATGTTCCACATCAGGATACACTAGTAAAGGTATCCCACAAGGATCAGTACTTAGTCCAATTTTATATTCAGTATATACTAATGACATATACAAACAAACAGTGGGAAGGGTAGATTTATTGAGTTTCGCGGATGATATGATGGTACTAGCGGAAGGGCATAAACTCGAAAAAATATGTCGGGGTATCAACGAAACATTAGATAACATAAGAAACTGGTTAGGGATACATGGCCTAGAGATCTCTGCTCAAAAATCTAAGGCGATAATTTTTCAAAAAAGGAAAAATAACCGATTTCTACCTAGTATTGAATATAATCATGAAATCATACCATACGTACCTACCGTTAAGTATTTAGGGGTTATGCTAGATGAAAAAATGAAGTTAAATGCGCACATTGATAATATAGTATCCAAAGCCCAAAAAGGAATTGATGTAATGAAATCAGTTGCAAATTATTGGTGGGGAGCAGATTCAAAAATTTTAACTATGATTTATAAAGGTATAGTTAGGTCACATCTGGATTATGGTACAATGTTAATTTTTAATACAGCAAAAAGAAACATATACAAACTAGATAAAGTTCAATTTAAAGCATTGAGGGTTATTCTAGGAGCTATGAGGAGTACCCCAACAGTTTCCTTGTTAGCTGAGACTTGCGAATTACCATTACATCGAAGGAGAATTTGGTTAGCTGAAAAATTCATTATTAAACATATTTCTCAGAATAAAAGCATTATCATGGAAAAATTATTAAATATCTATAGTCTTCAACATCAAATCATTAGCACCACGAACTTTCCAATATTGGAAGGACTGGATAGGGTATTAATGTATCATAATAAAATTAGAAAATATGATAATCTACCATGCTTTACAATTGGGTACAGAGGGTGGTTCACAGAGGTATCCTGGGTCGATTTGGGGCTTCAAAAAAAGAATTTAAACAATCAAAAGGAATTTAAGGAAATAATCAAAGAAAAATGGAACAAATATCATGTAGTTTTCACAGACGGTTCCAAAGACAAGCAAACAGAAAGAACAGGTTTTGGGGTTTATTGCGAAAATGAAGGAACGAAAATCAGCGTAAGAATAGCGGACGAGGCTAGTATCTGTACAGCAGAAGTATTGGCTATACTAGTAGCAATCAAAAAAACAACAGAAATGGGCAGTGCTAATACACTCATACTATCTGATTCAAAAAGTGCGCTACAAAAAATAGCTCGAATGGGTTTAAATGGACAGTCAGAGTATCCAGAAATAATTGTCAGAGAATCATTGATGGAAGCTAAAGCAAATGGTTTAAACATCAAATTGGGATGGATACCGAGTCACACAAATATTATAGGGAACAATGAAGCAGATAGCTTAGCAAAACAAAGCCTGACTAAAAGTAATATTAACTTTAGGATGGTAGACTACAGAGAAATATTAGCTAAAATAAAAGCAAATAATAGAGAAGAATGGGAAGAAGAATGGACAGAATTATGTAAAATTAAAGGAAGGCATTACCATGGTATAGTAGGAAAGTTACCCCACAAGTCTTGGTTTAACGAGATCAAAGTAAGCAGAAACACAGCTACGACAGTAAATAGACTAAGGTTAGGACATTGTGCTACACCAGAACACCTCCATCGAATAGGAATCTATGACTCTCCAAACTGCAGTTGTGGTAAAATAGGTAGTATCCGACATATCCTGTTGGAATGCTCCAATAACCAACTTAGTTGTGATAGGTTATACGAACTAATGCTTAAAAATTGCATGAAAAGTGAAATGGCTTTATGTGTAGAAGATATGCTTAGAAATCCCTCCGCTTTTAGTGCTTCGCTTTTGTGTAAATTCCTGAAGGAATGCAATATTATAATTTGAATTGTTTCAGAACTCTGGAAGAAGTGTTGTCTTAGAGACAGATGCGTGAGAGCGCAGCTTGTTCCATAAACAAATAACATTTACAAATGGTGCTGGGTAAATAATTCAGAAGAGTTAAGCCCAAATAAAGAAAAAAGAAGAAGAAGAAACTAGGCAAAGTTATCGGATTGTTTTTATCAAGTTTGTCCACAACATAATTCTGACCAGAAGATATTTACATGTCGCACCTTTAATCATAAAGTGGCACAACTGACAAATGCTAGTTTCGTAGAATCTGCCAAAAACTGTTTTATATTTGGAGCTGTCTTAGTATATTTGAACTTTGAGAAAATTTACGAAGTATTATGAATAAATGAAATGAGAAAAGGTTAAGCAATATTTTAAAGATGTATGTATGATTTAGTTTTTTTTTAAAGAAGAAAGAAAAAATGATTTAACTGTTAGTAAGAAAAAAAAATTCACAATTATGTCACTTTAGTAATAAAAAGATTATGTATCAATACGAAATGTGTCAATTTATGACTAATTTTGGAATAGTTCTTTTTTGGATTATATTAATAAAATATTTCAAGTAACAAAGCAAAAAATGCCTCTTTACAAGCAAATTTGCACACTATTGGCACACAACTAACATTATGTCGCTTAAGGTCTAAAATACCTTACAAAATCCGATAGAACTAAATTGGCGCAAATATAAATCTGCACTTCCTGGCTGACTATTTCAACGTAGGTCTTAGTTACCTCAATAGATGGTACTATTTTGGATCGTTTTATTACCAAAACTCAAAATCTCAAAATTTTGATTTATGCCACTTTATGATTAAAGGTGCGATGTTTTCTCTCAAAACCAATGTATTAGATTTTGATTAAAATACTTTAATTACTTAATATTTTTAGAAAAAGTCAGGTCAGTTAAAGAGCCGAAAACTAAAGCATGCATTTGGAAATATAAAAATAAAAACCCTATTTCTCCCTATAGTCCAGGGCATTTAGATTAAAATCGACCGGAATAGCGAAAATTTTTAGGGACAGCAGATATCGAGATGTAGTTTTCTGCATTGTGTTTAGGAAGGTCCCAGGAAAAAAGTTAATATCATCTGGTTTAGCTATTTTTTGAAATATGCTTTCTGGGCCGGAAAATGCATTTTCCAATTGCATCATTACTTGCACCATTATAGGAACGACTCGAAACTCGGAAAAATCGCTCGAAAATCGTTACTCGGGAGTTTTCGGGGCTGACTAACTCGATTCTGGTATTAGAATTACCGGGGGGCTCTCGGGGCCGGTTCTGCAGGGGTATCTAGGGGGTCATTCTGGGGGGAAATTGCATAGTCCATGGGAAGCGCTCCAAACTCGTTACTCGGGGGTTTTCGGGGATGCCGAATTCAATTCTAGCATTAAATTTTCCCGGGGGCGCTCGGGTGTGGCTTTGTGGGGTTGGTTGTCTGTATGTGATTGGGAGGGGAAATGGCAGGGTCCATGAAAATCACTCCAAAATAGATACTTGGGGATTTTTGGGGATGCCGAATTCAATTCGGTCATTAGACTTCGCCGGGGGCGCTTGGGGGGCCCTCTGTGGGGTTGTCTGGGGGTGATTGGGGGGAAATGGCATTATCCAGGAAAAACGCTCCAAAATCGTCACTCGGGGGTTTTCGGGGTTCGGCTTCCCCGAAAACCCCGTTCGTTGAATGAATAATTCAACATTATTAAAACCTCCTATTTGTTATTTGAATAAAGTATTATTTTCATAATTTGTAATTTTTCACTTTCTCCTTTACTATTTTCCACAGAGCCACTCCGAGCTTCCCCGGGGAAGTATAATGCCAGATTTGAATTCGGCATCCCCGAAAACCCTCTGAGTAACAATTTTGGAATGATTTTTATGGACGCTGCCATTTCCCCCCCCCCCCATTCACCTCCAGACAACCCCGCAGAGCCACCCCCCGAGTGTCCCCGGAGAAATATATTGCTAGAATTGAATTCGGCATCCCTGAAAATCTTTGAATAACGAGTTTGGAGCGCTTCCCACGAACTATGCAATTTCCCCTCCAGAATGACCCCCCCCGGTTACCCCCGCAGAGCCGCCCCCGGGTAATTCCAATGCCAGAATTGAATTCGGCATCCCCGAAAACCCCCGAGTAACGAGTTTGAAGCGATTTTCATGCGCGCTGCCATTTCTCCCCTAATTCACGCCCAGCACACTCCCCACAGAGGCACCTTTGTGCACCCCCGGGTAATTCTAATGCCAGAAACGAGTTCGGCAGTCCCGAAAACCCCCCGAGTAACGATTTCCTAGCGATTTTTCGGATTTTCCAGTCGTTGCTATAATGGTGCAAGTAATGATGCAACTGGAAAATGCATTTTCTGGTCCAGAAGGCATTTTTCAAAAAATGGCTAAACCAGACGATATAGACTTTTTTTCTGGGACTTTCCTGAACACAATGCAGAAAACCGCATCTCGATATCTGCTGTCCCTAAAAATTTCCGCTAATTTTCCTAACTTCCCTGGACTACTACGAAATTAATAAATCCATCGGATCGGTACCGTAAGTGTCTTAGGTGCTCGCATTCATTTGCGAGTAATTTTGTGGTTGTGTGTTACTCAGCTTCGAATCCTACATAAACTGTGTGAATGTATTTGCATCTCTATAGGATTATATCCAGATTACATCCAGATTATAAAAATCGCCATGCGTTACCCTTTCGATGATAGTGGGTGGGGTTTTCCTGGTTTTCCTCACTTGTAAGTCAAATGAAACCATCAATCATATTTAAGTCACTCCGGAGCGCCACGGTAAACAATATAATAGCCGTCCCTCCACCACGAAGTAAAAACAAACCCAAGAAAAAGTGAAAAACCTGAGAAGAAAACAAAAATAATTTACCTTAGCAAGGGAGCAACCCTATAGCTTTGAGTTTACCTCCACGGTTATGATGAAATAGTTATTTTTGTACCCAGACCGTAAAGTTGATCTTTTGTAGCTGAATCAGAAATTTGTGGCCGAGACGTAGCCGAGGCCAAGCAACTTCTGGTTACGCTAAAAAAGATCATACGGCCAAGGTACACACAACAGTGTTAGTTTCATCAAGTAGAGCCAATATATTTTTAAAATTTTTGTTTTTGAAAAGACGCTTAAATGCAGAAAATTTTAAATTTTTATTGATTGAATAAAACTTTTTACAGAATGATAAACCTGTGTTTATAAAAAGTAAATGCGGCCAAAAAAGTGACACTTTAAGGCGGGTACAGATCTGAGCACGTACGCGTATGAGCAAAATGAGGCAAGCCGAGGCCGAACCGAATGCCTCGTGCGATGCATTTTGTATACACGAATCGTGGACGCACTAGGCGCTGTTCGCGACTGATCTAGTAAATTCGCAAGCACACAACCGTATACCCAGAACATTCATAAAATTAAAACAAAAATGAAGAATGAGGGTGACGTCGCGGAGTTGAGTTCATGTTTTATTATTTTATCACGCTGATTATTTAAATCCAGGAGAAGTAAGGTACCACTCCATGTAAAATAATTCCTAAAAACTCGCTATAATCTGTACGGTGCTATATGGTACAAATTCCCCGTCTAGACTAAGCACGTACTGCGCACTCAGTGATGCCAGTCTAGTAGAATTGTACTAAATTTAGTACATTTTCTAAAAATGTGGTACACTCGAGGCAAAATCTAGTACCTTTTCTTTTTCCGCGTATTAATATTTGACGCCTGTAAAATATATTTTTTGAGATCTTGCTCCTAGTTTTATTTTCGTTCGCTAAAAACCATTTTTTTTCTTAATAAACCAAACTACATCACAATGCATTCGAAAATTTGGTACATTTTACAGAATCTAGTACATGTTTATGTAATCTGGTACATTTTTTAGACAAATCTGGTACATAACAAAACTATATTCTGGAAACACTGTGCGCACTGCCTCTCTTTGATGTACCGCTAAAAAAAGAATCAGGGCAAGGCCGTACGGCGTACACAACGAGACGATTTGCCGCGCTTCGGAAGCCCGTCCACATCAGCATGCTGAAGGCAAGTACATATCTGAGCACGTACGCGTATGAAGGCGGGTACAGATCTGAGCACGTACACGTATGAGGCAAGCCGAGGACGCATGAGCATGCAGATGTGAAGGGGCTTCCTAGGCGCGGCAAATTGCCTCGTTGTGTGCGCCGTACGGCCTCGCCTCGATCCGTTTGTTGGCGGTACATTAAAGGGAGGCAATTCCCAGTACGTGTTCAGTCTGGACGGGGAATTTGTACTATATACTACCGTATAGATTATAGCAAGTTTTTAGGATTTATTTTGCATGGAGTTAAACCAGGAAAACCTTTTGCTTTTCCTGTATTGAAATAATCAGAGTGATATCTTAAGAGAGCAAAATGCTAGTTCTATTACAACACAATAAAAAAGTATATCCTTGGCAGGAAATCGGCCATAGATTCCTTTCTCTCTTTTTTCTTTAATGTGTCGGACAAAATAATAAAACATGCCCTCGACTTCATCCTCATCCTTCATTTTTGTTTTAGTTTTACGAATTTTCTGGGTATAAAGGCGGGTACAGATCTGAGCACGTACGCGTATGAGGCAAGCCGAGGCCGAACCGAATGCCTCGTGCGACGCATTTTGTATACACGAATGATGGATGCACGAGGCGCTGTTCGCCACTGATCCAGTAAATTCGCGAGCACGCAACTGTATACCCAGAAAATTCGTAAAATTAAAACAAAAATGAAGGATGAGGATGACGTTGCGGACTTAAGTGCATGCTTTATAATTTTATCCGACACATTAAAGAAAAAAGGAGGGGAATCGATGGCTGATTTCCTGCCAAGGATATCCTTTTTTTATTGTGTTGTTATAGAACTGGAGTTTTGCTCTCTTAAGATATCACGCTGATGATTTAAATCCAGAAGAAGCAAAACGTTTTCCTGGTTCCGTTCCTTGCAAAATAATACTAAAAACTCGCTATAATCTGTACGGTGCTGTATGGTACAAATTCACCGTCCAGACTGAGCACGTACTGCGCATTGCCTCCCTTTGATGTACTGCCATGAAACGGATCGGGGCGAGGCCGTACGGCGCACACAACGAGGCAATTTTCCGCGCCTCGGAATCCCTTCCACATATGCATGCTCATGCGTCCTCGGCTTGCCTCATACGCGTACGTGCTCAGATCTGTACCCGCCCTAAGGTTGCGTGCTCGCGAATTTATTGGATCAGTGGCGAACAGCGCCTCGTGCATCCACCATTCGTGTATACAAAATACGTCGCACGAGGCATTCGGTTCGGCCTCGGCTTGCCTCATAAGCGTACGTGCTCAGATCTGTACCCGCCTTTAGAGATGTAACTCTTTATGTAACTTTTTATTACAGTGGCCTAAAAACACATTTATTATAATACATTTGTATATCTACAATAATTTCAAAGATACTCGATCCACATTTGGGATCACGGCCGTCGTCCTAGATTTGTTAAATTTATTTATAGGGCTTGTTTCATCTTCTTGTCTTACCGTGGAAATACTAGCTAGTCTAGTGGACTTGGTGTAAGTTTTTATCTGAGTCTATTTGTCGCTGTGTTCCCTAAAAAACTGTATAAAAAACGGATTATTACTAGATTATTAACCCTACTCTCCAACTAGAGGCCATTACAGTTCCGATTGGGCTACCGAGGCACATAGCTCCGATAGTCAAAGTGACAAATTTCAAGACATCAGATTATTAACTATGGTCGGTACACACATTCTTCCCTTAAAGCGACCGATACTCCTTTATTATGTTTAAATATCTACCATTGATGACAAGCGAATTCAATGGATATAAAATCAACAATCGTAGAACCCCTAACAGGCAAGCAAACATTGAGTTAATTAGGACGCTTCAATACTGAGTTCCCATGAATTTCTTTATTTGAAATCTACTACCAAATAAATTGACCGCTACTTCTCTATTATCTCTCTATTTTGACACGAACTGCGTGAACTATCAGATTGATTGACACACGAACTCAGTGGAAACCCTTTTCGATTTTCACGGTTCGTTAATTTTCCTTTTGCTCATATCTTTAATATGACGAGGCCTCAGAGATGATGATAGCTCGGAGTTATCGAAGCAAATAGAATAAAGTAATTTTGGGAATTTAATAGAAAACGGAAATCAATATAAAGAAAATTTGATGGATTCTTTATTAGATGTGTGTGCATGCGTGAAACTAATATTATTAATAATATTATGAGGGTTTTTGTAGTTAAAATGAGTATTATAATTTATTTTTGGTCCTAATAAAAATTTAAACATATGTTATCATAGAGGAAAATGCATATAGAAACTTGTAATCCTAAAACGTTATCAAACATTAATAGATATGGTAAATCTTCAAACAATAATTAGAGTCTTAAACAAATTTCTTTTTATTTTGCAAAAGACTTTTTTGCTTTCTTCGGTTGCCTCTGCAACTTTTCTGTTAGTAGTTTCGAGAATAATTTCACTATGGAAACCAGGAGAACCGTCAATTGGTTGGTTACATTTTGATATTTTGGGTGTGGTAAGAGGTTCTTACGTAGCTGTAACCTTTTGGAGAATAAAAATTTAATGTTAGATCAGAAGCTCTTAACTGAGAATTATATTTGTAAGGACCGTTTTAATAATATTTTCAAAAGTTCTTGAAATCGTTATTAACAGAAACGTGCAAAAAATATATTATTTTATTCCTAAAATATAAGATATCACACAATGCACATTCATATATCATCCTGTACATCTAACAAATTTTAAATTGTAGCCGTCTGTAACCTACGTATTCCTCCCAAACGAATTTTTTATATCTTTGGTCGTTTTCCCATAAAGCTCCGTCCCGTTGAGCGTGAGCCACCCTGTATATATTTAGTGCAGGGCATAGTGGCGCATTCGTTTGCAAAATTGTATTAATTCGTGATTTTTTTTTAAATGTCCAGAAGGCTTTCCAGATTATAAAAGTGTAAGATGACACTCGATATTTGTTGATGTTATTGTTTAAACAACGAAAAATTAATTAAGCCAAAAAAAATGCATTTTTTGCAATGAACTAATTTTTTTTATATTCTTTATGATATTTTGAATAAAAAAAGTCCTTACGCCCATCATCGTATCTTTAATCCTTTAATTGTTATGAATTTTTTAAAATCCGAAATTTACGAATATTCTAATTTTCTTGAATTAAATAATATACCTTAAAATTTAAAATGCTATAATTTAAAATTTTTTACCGAATATTCAAACTATAATAAACAAAATAACCTAAATAAATTTTCAAAATTTTGTTTGTTGTTATGTTTTTTACGTTATAACAATATGCTTCCTACGCGCGTGTACTTTTAGAGAGAAGCACTTCTATCTCACTTCCAACTCAATGTATAGGATGGGTAAGAGAAAACCCGATGACGCACTGAATCAATTTTTTGCTGTTTTTCAGAGGTAATAAGTTTAAAAAAATTATTATTAACATTTTTCATAACACTTTGTTATATTTGCCGATTAATAGTTTTGTATCATGTGATTTTTTTTTACATTTTTAGATACTTTTGATAACTTTTTTATTTATTAAAGTTAACAGAACATTTATTTTTAACATTTATTTTTATTAATGAAAAATTATTGTCAGATACTGCCTGAGAAGTAAAATCTTCTTCAACCTTTTTTTATTCAATACGATAAAAAGGCCAAATGCACTTGTCGTGATCCGTGAAAAATTTCTACCTGTTACAATGAACATAGTAGGCTTACTGGGGTTATAAAATTTTATGATTTCAAAAATATCCAAGCCTTTCTCCATTTAACAGAAATAACGAAAAAAAAAATTTTTTTCTAATATTGAGAGTAAGTACTATAAATATGAAATTTTTTTATGACTTTCAATCTTTTGCACTATGAATACAAATAGGTAAAGGGACTTATTTCGTAGTTTAAAAAAATTGTACGTTTAACTCTTCTTCTATTTTTTTTTCCTGTCATAAACAATTTTTACAACCTTCCAAATAGAAAATTCAACCCTACCTTAGAATTTTTGGCTCGTTTTGAAAATTATTTTTCAATTGTTAATCAATCTTGCTCGATTCTACATCTACTGGTTTACTTTGCAGTCGTGTACTTTCCTGAGTAATAATGTCGTTCTCTTTAATTCCAAAAAAAATTAAATTATCTGACGACAAAAAGTGTTTATTTTGTGATCATGGCGAGGCGTTAGTGAAGTGTCCGAAACCTGATACATATTTAAAATTAAAAAATGCAACTCTTCGTCGAAACGATAACGTGACTGTGCGATTTAATTTGTTGTTTAATGAAAATACTAATGAACAATCTTTTTCGTGGCATCGTGGCGCGTAGGAAGCATATTGTTATAACGTAAAAAAACATAACAAACAAAATTTTGAAAATTTATTTAGGTAATTTTGTTTATTATAGTTCGAATACTCGGTAAAAAATTTAAAATTATAGCATTTTAAATTTTAAGGTATATTATTTAATTCAAGAAAATTAGAATTTTCGTCAATTTTGAATATTAAAAAAATTCATAACAATTAAAGGGTTAAAGATACGATGATGGGCGTAAGGAATTTTTTTATTCGAAATATCCTAAAGAATATAAAAAAATTAATTCATTGCAAAAATGCATTTTTTCTGGCTTAATTAATTTTTCGTTGTTTAAACAATAACATCAACAAATATCGAGTGTCATCTTACATTTTTATAATCAGAAAAGCCTTCCGGAAATAATAAAAAAAAAATTACGAATTAAAACAATTTTGCAAACGAATGCGCCAGTATGCGCTGGTATAATTACAAAAACCTATCATCACTATTATTAGGTGCCGACTTTTTTTTAATAATTATTTTGTAAGATGTTCTTGTTCTAGTAAAAATACATTTAAACACATTTATAGAAGTTTTCTGGATTTCTGCTTTAAGTTATCGTATAATTAAATTGACTAATTTTATGTATTTTTTGTTAAAACAGTCTTTGTATTGATTTATATTGTTTAGATAATTAGAGAAAGCAATAGGACATCTTAAAATATCCCATCTCACCAACAAAAATGTAGAATAATAAATCTCACATCAAACCGAAAAAGACACTTTAGAATGTCTTACTAGGTATGAACTTAAAAACTAAATATGGGCACTGTTAAAGATTCTTTAAATATCAGCAATGACTCAATAGCAAGTTCGGATGAAAATATTTTAAAAACAATTGCTGAGATATTGAATAATCATAAGGCGAGCGTAATATTAACATTTGACAAACATTTTCTAATCTTTCCCGATGTTGTTTTTTTAATTCGGCTTAATTTGGAAAAATAGGTTTGCTCAAGTATTTAACTATTTACCATTTAATTCTCATTATTAAATAAACAACATTTTATTCATGACCCACTTTTTTAATTAGACCGTTTCTATGGAATTTTATCATTAAAACAGTATAAAACATTCCGTCAAAATTCCACCAGTTAGCTTTCCATTTACGATTGTCATTCCATTTTCAACCCTACAAAAAAGCAGACGTTCTTTTGCCTTAGTTGGATATTTTTATGAATATACGAAAGTACGGGAAAGAAAAATTAATGTAAAATTGATAATAATTTCTGGTTAAAAGTTAAACCATGGCAATGAGGCCAGTCATGGAAAGTATTAAAACTTCAAAATTGCTTTATTATTAAAGCTTTTAAAAGTTGGGAGTTTTGAGGGTGTTTGCAGCGGCCGGGCGCTGAGGTGCACTTCCTGTCGTTATTTCTTAATTAGTTCGTTTTACGGGGGAATGCATTTTGTCATTACCATGTTCGGGATATTTAATTAATACAAAGAATAACACAAAGGGTACATAATATGTATTGCAATGAATAATAATTTTTCAAATATTTTAAAAACGTTTTTCGCCTACCATATGTGAAAATGAATCATATCAACCCTAAAAATATGACCGTCAATAACGTATATCGCCCCATGGGCTGTTAAACTCATAACACCACGATTTTGTAGTTTTTCACTAGATATATAGATACCTTTGACTGTCAATTGCGTACTTTGACGTTTCACATAAATTTTGATTAAACGTAAGTGTAAGTCTATTAGTAAACATGAATAGTCATTCAGACAGTGACGAAGAATTTAGCAATACTCCACCAAACTTGCAAGAGGAAGCCAACAATGTTTCTCTAAATTTACTAACTACTAAGTCAAGAGAACGGTACGAAAAGTACTATGAATTGTCTAACAACTGGAAAAAGAGTAAAAAAGCAAAAAACCTAACTGAAAATGTAGTACTTGCTTATCTTTCTGAAAGATCAAAGATTGTAAATGTAGGTACATTCGTAAATTTTACTACTTAAGAGCAATCCAGTCCCTTCTGACGTCACACTGCACGAATCTCACGACCTCCCCTTAAAGTATTTGGAACCTTGTTCCCTACATAAATTTGGCAATGTTGTGTGTCGTGCGCTAGGTAGGGTCCGATTACAATTCAGGTATAATTCGTTGGCTATCGCCGCCTACTGGGGGTTAGTGGCTTGTTTATATACAAATGTAGGAATACTATTTTTAAACCAAACAACTCAAATATTTTTTATTTATTGATACTTATAGATGATATACAGGGTGTCCCGAAATTAGACGGTCATATTTTAACAGCGTAATCTACATCCTAAAATAGTAGTAAAAGTTCATATAAACATAGAACCGAAAACTTTTCTTTTCCGAGATAGGGGTGTTAAAGGTGAAGTCCTGATACCACACTTTTGTAAATATTTTCTAAACGTTTAAAGATAATTAGGTAAAATTTGTTACAAATACTTACCTTTTTACGCTTCATTTATTGGACTAAACCCCAGTTATTGATCATCTTCTTAGGTGGGTAAATTAGGGGGAGCTTAGGGTAAAATTGCCGTGTGTGTCTGTGTGTCTATATCCACCATAACTCATGAACCGATACACAGAAAAACACTAAATTTTAAACTTAAGTTTTTTTTCGGCCTGACGTGAAATGATTAGATTTTGGACAAAGTCGGAATATCTGGGGGGGTACTTTATGGGAGGCCGTTTTTATATTTTATTGAATATATCTGTTATTTATGTTTGGAGAAGAAAATTATTCAAATAAAAGTTACTTCTAATATTATTATCTATAATTTTTGCTTTATGTCAAAATTTCCTGAAATGGTCCGTATTCGAGAAATTTGACAAAATGTGCAAAATTCTGATTTTTATGAAAATTGTTGAAATAAAAGTTGTTTGCGATATCGATCTCTATAATTTTTGTTTATACATGATTTTTCTAAAATGGATCGTAATGGAAAAATTGTAGGAAAATTGCTAAATTTAAATTTTTCAGTATTTTCGTTTTCAATGAATAACTATAGAAAAATGTTTCGAGGTAGATAGATGTATGTGGAAAATGTATATATTCAGTTTATCCTCTAAACATTTATAGAGGTACTGCAATAAGTTGTACAAAATAACCAGAAAAAGCCTATAATAACTAGATAGGAAAGTCATGTGTTGGACACATCAGATTTTTTGACTATAAAATTTGGAAAACCAATATTTTCTGTATAATAAAGCTACATTTGTTGCATCTCGCTAGGACGCGCCATTTTCAAGAGAAAAGCATGTTGCCTTATTCGAAAATGTAAACAATAATTAGTAGGTCTGTAGAATTAGAAATTTTATTTTTTTTTTAACTTTGAAAAACCGGTAACTAAAGAAATTTTAGAAAATACTTCATCTGGACTTCACTTGTAACACCCTGTATCTCGAAAACGAAACGTTTTCGGACCTATGTTTATATAAACTTTTACTTCTATTTTTAACCGACTTCATAAAAGAAGGAGGGAGGTTCCCAATTCGTCGCAATATTTTTTTAATTTTTTTTATGTATGTTCGGCGATAATTCTTTAACACGATGTCCGATTTCAATGATTCTTTTTTTGTTAGAAAGGGGGTACTTCAGGGGTGGTTCCATATAAATTTGGTCAAAATATAATAATTGGGCCCATGAGAAAATCCTCAAACTCTTCATTTTTTATGTATGTTTAGTGATAATGCTTTACCACCTTGTCCGATTTATATGATTATTTTTTTGGTAGTAAGGGGGGTACCTCAGGGGTGATCCTATATAAATTTGGTTAAGATGTGGAGACGGCATCTGCACGTTTTTAAATTCGGTTTTTTTTAATTTTTAATTTCTAATACTTGTAGGATATAGATTACGCTGTTAAAATATGACCGTCTAATTTCGGGACACCCTGTATATTGGAAATTCGAAATAATAGTTATGACGTAGCGGTGTTTTTCTAATTGTAATCGGACCCTAGGTATATGGATACGGAAAATGATGATTTGGAGATAGGTAAATTGTATTTATTGTATTAAAGGAACATCAAATATAAGTACAATTAAATAAGTATATTATTATAACAATTTTTTAAAGTCTGTATTAAAATTTTTTTTTTCACATAGATTATTAAATTAAAAAAATAACTATTAAAACACGAAATGTAAATTTTTTCTCTTTTACAACACAAAATATACAATACTGCTGAATCAAAATTTTCTCTTGGCAGCAGGTGGTTTTTATGACGCGACAATTATGATGCTTTGCATCTCATGAATTAAAGCTAATTCTCGTTCAATCGTAACGTGATCATACCCCTTATAATTTTCGGACAAGAATATCTCAAAATATTTAAATTTTGGCAAAATAAATTAGGCAATAATATCTATAATATGCATATATTTTAATGTTTTAATTTTTTCCAGTTTCCGAAAAAAAACTAAAAGGGCTTTAATTTTGAAATATCATAATGAAAATAAATGCATTCCTCCACAGCACTATTCTTAATATAATCCCCAAATTTAAGCTTCTAATGTCTTGTTAATGATTTCTTAAAATTCGCCAAAATTAGTGGCTAAAACGCTTCGTTAAGTGCTATCTTCTGGTGTAAACTGGTGTAAATTATTGCAAGAAACGAATAATGACAGAGTGTACGATACGATAGTTACAAGCCCGTTACACTGTTTTACACTCAATTTATTAAAAAAAAAAATAATAATAATAAATTAGGGTGTTAATTTTTTTTCTCTGAAGCTATTGGCTTTGGGAAAAAAATTCAAAAATAAAAAAAATTAAATAAAACAAGGATTTCATAAAAGTTCATCTCGAAAAAAAGTTTTGATATGAAATAAAGTAAGTGTTGCTAATTTCACCCCCCTATAATGTAACAGAAATATTGAAAAAATACCCGTGGTTAGTCCTTTGCGATTACATAATTTCGAGTTTCTAGCTTTACTGAAATTTTAGAAAAAAAATAAAAACTAAATTTTAGTCACCACCTTTTAAGGGTGATATCTCGAAAAGGGGTGGGCTGAGGAAATTTTGTTATAGGAAAGACCCATCTTAATTTCATACGAGCAATCAGTTCCT